>CM057725.1:25892529-26492529 GCA_030064385.1 Melaleuca quinquenervia | reverse complement strand
CAGAAGATTGGACAAGAAAACAAGAAAAGATTAACATTTGTTCGGCTGAAAATCTTTGATTCGAAAAGCAATTATTAAACAATTTAGTCAGCTGGGAATATTTTTATAATCCATAACAATTTTATGCATTGAATCTTTATCATTGATGAAAATATCTTTCGCTAGCGTGATGTGATATAGAGATTATGTTCTGAAACGTTTGATTTACCGCAACGCAAGTGCAGGCCCACTGAGAAGCCATTTTGGGTAGAGAGAGGCCCGATCCATGCCGCTCCAAAGCCCAAAAGAAAGGAATCAGAACAAATAGCCCATTTCCAAGCTGCACTCGCGAGCTCACGGGAAAGCCCACGAGAATTTTGATGGAGGATCCATACCTACTCCCCAGTCCCAATCCAACTGCAAAGGAAAGCCCTCGTCTTAAACTGCAAAGTCACTGAAGATTTCACGACGTTAAGTTAATGCAAACTCAATTCTGGGAACTTCTAATGTTACCGGTCAGCATATGGAAGGCCCCCACGAGAGGACACATGAATCCAAGGACAGACCAGAAGGAAAATGTCCGATTTTAACTCATTTATATGTCACGTGGTGCTACAGTCTCATGCATTCACGAAGTTCCTTCATGGAATAGCAGCTGATTTAGGCGCAAGGCTATTAATGCCGAGTACCCCCTCAACATTTTTTGTCGAGTACACAAAAAATCGGGTGGCCAATCAACGGATGGAACTTGTACCATGTGCAGGTCATGAATATGGAAATTATATTCAGAAAGCAACGATGATATTACTACGTGGTGCAGGGTATGTGTCGACCCTTGACCATAGGGTTTGGGGAAAAATGTCCAAGAAGTACTAAACTTATTACACTTTTATCAATTCAATTCGAAAACTGTCCATTCAATTAATTGAGTCCTAAATCTTATAAAAATTTGTCGATGAAGTCCATTTGGTCAATTTTTGCCAAATATTTCTAATATGGATTATAATCATCTTATGTGGCATGGTCGATTTAAAATAGTCGACGTTGACATTAAGAAAATTTTTATAATATTTTAAATTTTCTCAAATTGTTTTGTTATTCTTTCTTTTATTTTTTGTTTCATTTTCTCTTCTTTATATTTCCTTTTCTTTTTCTATTTTCCCTCCAAAAAATACTGTTGAGCCTCATCAATGACCAGCAAAGGTCGCCGACCTCAAGGGAGAATGGTCCTTACCCTTGCTTGAGGCCAATGAGGGCCCCTCACCTGAGGCCAACAATCGCCAACCATCGATGAGGCCTAATGGTGGCCAACAGAGGGAAAAAGAAAAAAGAAATAAAGAAATAAAAGGATATATAAAAGAAATGAAAATTTTATAAACAGGGACGCAACGATATCCCCTTAAATCGCACAGTAACGCCTGACCCAGAGGCATGAAGCGCCAAAAAATAAAGGGACCAGAACACCCAATGTCAGAAATGATGCACAACTCAAACCACACACTCCACCATAATGCCCCCACATTTTGCAAAGGACCAAGGAAAGCTAAGAAAAGGACCAGCTTTTAGTTCATTAGTGGGAACAATAGGACGCAACGACAGCAAGCAATGGGGCGCAGCGCATGGCAGACTTGCTGAACGGCACATCCGACAAGCCAATAAGTCCAAAGAATGAAGGAGGATACGAATGGCCAGCCACATTACCGCGCATTTCGTCGAGCAGCAAACAAGAAAAGCAACAAAACCACAGGGAAAAGCAGAGCGGAGCTGGCGAGAAGCTTGCAGAGAAGCGCGACGGAGTGACTGGCTCCAGCGGAGATGAGAAGCACGCGCCGAGCCGGAGCACTGACCTCGCTACTGCCAACACTGGCCGAATCCACCTCCATTCTTCTTTCTCCGGCGAAGAAGAAGAAAGTAGAGAGAGCGAGCGAGCGAGCAACTGAACTGAATCGCTGAAGAAGACCGATTCGGGTGGAGACGAAGGAGGGGGTGTCGTCGAGGGATGGAGAGAAGACGACAGCAAGTAGTCAATGGAAACAGATCCCCTGCTACAGCCGTCCGATAATCGGACGGCCGTGGCTTTTTCACGAAAAGCAAAACAAAAAAACAAATCCCCATATTAAAAGGTATCGGACGGCTCTCTCAAGATCCCCCATCAAGTCACTCCGGATTGTCAATGGATGGAAGGAATATTTACATACACATTACGACAGCATCACCATCAATCTCCTTTTTTGTCTGCTTCGTTCACAGTATCAACTTTTAATTTTATTAATTGAATTCTAAACCTTATAAAAATTTATCAGCATATTCGATCAATTTTATTGGTATATCTTTGCTAGATATCATAGTGATTGGCTATTGGCCATGGGAGAAGAGGCACAAATAAAGAAAAATAAAAAAAAATTCCGAATGTCTTTTTAATATTTTAAAGTGATATCGAATGCCGGAATTCGAAAATCAATATTGATGTTTTTCATGCTTAAGTGTAGAGTTTCGCCTCGAAGCACCAATGTCGGAAAATATAGTCCAATTAATTCAACACATAAATTATATATTCGAAAATTATTTTCCTAAATTTGAGCTTAATGGGAAAATATTTTTTATTAACTCATTTTCTTAAAAGAACCATAGGCTAGGCTAGCTAGGCGTAAAACAAACACACCCTAAGGATCCGTTCATTTGACGGAAAATAAAGCACTTCTGAAACAGAAAGTCATTTTCCTGGAAAATGACACATTTTTCGGTATTCGTTTGAAACTTAAAAATTTTCCGAAAAATTTTTTCCAGAATTTTTTTTTGAGAAATTATCCACCGACTGGTGATCGATGGCGGTAGCGGCGGGTGGGCGACGGCGGCCGACGGGGGGCGGCGAGCAACAGGGGTGGCGGCTGACGGCGGGCGAGTGGCGGTGGCGGCCGATAGGGGGCGGCCGGCAAGTAGTGGCCGATGGGTGGCGGGAGGCGGCCGGCAAGCGGTGGCCGATGGGTGGCGAGAGGCGGCCGGCGAGCGACGAGTGGGCAATGGGGGTGGTGGCGGACGGGTGGTTGACCGGAGGGGGGGCGGCCGACGAGGGGCGGCGGGCGGCCGATGTGGGCAGTAGCCGACAGGGGGCTGGCAGCCGTTGGCAATTAAATTGCTCATAGACTTATGACGAGAGAGAAATAGAGGAGATCTGGAAAATGGTTTCCGCTTTTTAAAAACGGAAAACATTTTTCTTCTTAGTTTTAGAAAGAACTCTTTGGTTGATTGGAAGAAAATATTTTCCGCCAAACGAACGGAAACAAACGCACCCTAAAACTCCGTTCCATTCATGAAAAATTTAGCATTTCTTTAAAATATAGCATTTTCGTCTATGATCCATTTATTGAATATATATTTAACTCATATGATTACAAAACTCATCAAATATAGATCGAAAAAGTAGGTTTATGATAGTATTTTAAAAAGTCTGCCACCAGCTAATAAAATATATGTGGACGGTTTTTTTTTAAGAAATTATTGCGTTCTTTCTTCTTAGTCAAAAAAAAAAAAATGGGAAGAGAGAGCGCATGACTGGCAAAAGTCTGAATTGACTCCTGACAAACCACGACCCGACCCCAATGCCACGTTCTCCGTTTCCATCACTCTCTCCCGTCGTTTGATAGCGAGCTCCTCCTCCTCTCCCTAACCCCTCGAAATCAACGTCCAGTCTTCGGCAAGATCCACGCCTTGGCGGGTCTCCGGCTCAACCCCGAGCGACCCTCTTTCCAAGGCCGGCATCGTTCACACGAACAACTCACAGTTGATATTCATCTATCTTTCAATTCAACGGGCTGAAGAGGAAACCATGGACTCCGAAGCTTCATCGTAACATCCTCCTCTCTTCTCCTCCTCACCTCAATCTCCGGCGCTTCCGTGTTCCTTCCTTGACTCTTGCTTTGTTTTGTCCTGAATTTGTTTTCCTTTTCCCTTTTTCTTTGTTGGTTTTGGAAAGGTTTGAGACGAGCGAGATTCTGGGGACTTTCCTGGCTTCGTCGCCGCTGCCGATGGAAGCGTGGAGGCTGTGCAGCACCGCCAACGCGAAGGGGACTGGTAACTTCGTGGCGGAGCAAGTCGGGGACGTGGGGTATGTGGCATTCTCGGCCGTCCAAGAGATGCCGCTGCTCAGCTGGGATCCGAAAGCCGGCTTGCTGGCGCCGCTGGATATGGCGGGCCACGGGCTGTTCGCCCCACTGAAATGCCGTTACGACGGCGAAGAGCCAGTCATGGTCCACTCCGGAGTGCTTCACCTCTTCCTCCATTATCATTTGCGCTCTGATTTTCAAAGCCAGGTTAGCAATTTCCATTCCCTATCATTATGGCTTTATTCGCTCTTCTTTGAAAGTTCACCTCAGCGATAAGGTGCTTCCGGGCATAAATTTGTCAGTGGAAAAGTATAAAAAAATATTCATAAATCTGTGACATTTGTATCAATTATATTGTCAACCTTTCGATTATACAATTTAAATTATAAATTTTTTGATAATTTATTAATTTAATTAATTTTAATCGAAAATCACTCACGTGAACGCCACTTATTTTCACATTTTACATTTGTATTCTTTTATTTTATTTACATTTTTAAATATTGTTTAGAATTTTATTTTCTTTTTTTTTTTTAACAACTCTAGGCCGGATAGGCCTTTGTGCCCTCATCACGTTAGGCCCTTGCCCAAATCCATACAAACCCACGAGTGAAAAAAACAAAAAAACAAAAAAGAGAAGAAAACAAAAAATAAAAAAAAATTATAAATATCAATGCCGATCATGCCATGCAAGATAGATAACATCTATTTTAGTGATTTATGGTTAAAATTTATGGGATAGAACTTGTTGACTAATCATCAAAAGATCATTGAAACTGCGGTCCATGTAGCCTCGTGATCACCTTACATGGTGTCGTCGGCATTAGGTGACACTAGATGGTTGTTGAACCTTCCCTTGCATTCAAGGATCTCTATTAGCGTGTTCAAACATCACAGTGAGCCAGCTTCATCGGTGATGAACATGACGAGGGAAACTCTAGAGTGGTGAATCGCATCAAGCAACTTGGGCTCGATCCCAATCTCTACTTTGTCACTATCCCTAGAATAGTAGAATCCTAGAGTGGGGGGCCAGGAAGGTATTCCTTATGTTTATGGGTGAGTATAGTTGTAAAGTAGAACCAATAACTTGAGAATTCGATCAACAAGAACTGGTCAAGTTTCAGATTTCAAAGCATGTAAGGTAGGTTCAAGGTTTCAAAATTTGAGGAACCTATTCTAATAGGTAGGTTCCAAGTCTTAAAATCGGAAATCCGAAACGTAAAGTAAGTATTTATAACTTTCTTGATCTATAATTTCGCGCGATCCTACAGTATTACATGATATCCAATGACAAGTATTATTATGGGATTACTAGTCTGAGTTTTTATCATCAGTAATATTCATAACTGAAATTTTTCTTTATTAATATTTCACATTATTCGTGTGTCTAAATATAAGTTATCGTTAGTGAACTATAGTAGCAAATAGTAGTCATTAGAAGTAATGATTCACTATAATCATTCAATTAAGAATACAAATAGAGCACGTTAGATCCCTAAATTAACCTCGGAACCCATGACAAGATATGTTTTGGATTTTAGAATTCAAGTATATATATATGGTAAGCTTTAGGTTCCAAAATAAGGGGAATCTATTCTGACAGGTATGTTCTAGGTTCCAAGTGGAACTTAAAAATGCTCACCCTACTTATGTCCTCCTTTATGAAGCTCACAAACACCTCATACTTCCATCGATGAATTGAAGCAAAAGATTTTTGCATCGCTACATTTCTTCAATTCCCACAAGGATAATGCGAGATTGATGAATGGCTGTCTCGTAGGTGAAGTGTGTACATAACAAAGAGCATGTGCAAGTTGTAAATGACATTGGACAATGAATAAATGTTGCACCATTACACCATAGTTGGGCAAAGGTGGAGATGTCGATCGGGAAACTCTGGTTGGGGAAGATGATCGGTTGATGGATGATTCCGATTGGTGGTGTTTGGAGGTAGTGACAACTACGATGTCGTTAGAGACGGTGACGATTCGTTATTACAGTGGTGATCCTAATGCAATGGCTGGCATATATCATACTATAAGAAATTAACATTATCCACATTTATCTCACCTCCACATGAAATTCTTAATTTAGATTATATCTCCCTTTTATCCAGCCTAGTCCTGTCTAGGACAGTAACTTAAACTTATATGCTAATCATTAAAGATAACCATAGTTATTACCTATAGTATAGTAAAATAGCTGAATCCATTGGAAAGGGCGGAACCAATGCTTAGTAATAGTCCTCGATAATTGGATTTTTCCTATAGGTCCTTATAAATTATCCTTATGTATTGTAATTCTCCTTAATTAACATAAAAAAAATCTTATTACCTATAATTTTTCTTAATTGTGTTTGTAAGTCCCTATCTTTCGGAGAATACAATGCCATGCATTCATTTAAAAATAGCTAAGAAGTCTATTCCCTTGCAATGTCTCGAGGGCATATCAATCCAAACACACAAAAGCCAAGATGGTGAATCGTTATTTTATTCTGTGATACCCCCAATATTTATGATTAATTTACCGTACACTAAGTAATTGAATAATTGTTGCTTGCCTATCTTCTTCCTTGTGTTAATAAATCATAAGTGGACTGGTCCCTTGTCTCGGTCGATCGATTACAATGGTACGATGGCGATCACCTAACTTGCTTTTAAATATGTCTTAAGTCATCCGTTGACTTGGACATTAGACAAAGACGGACCGATGGCAATTAGTTTATTACATTCTGCAGAGTTCACATGAAACACGAAAGTTGCATTACTCGGTGCTATGATTGGTCCGCTGCGTGATTTCTAGGAAATGCCTCTGGAGTTGGGTGAGGATAAGATTTTCCTCCTGTGGCCGAAGATTCACGAGTGATTTCTAGGAAATGCAACTTGCTTACATGTCGCGCCAGTGGAGCTAACGAGAGGGACCCTTGATAGATTCCAGACAGGGATAGGACTGAATGACCCCGTTCTCATCGCGTTGTTTGTACATTTCCACGCAACTTTCCGACTTTAGACTATCGGTTGTAGACTGACTTTTGGTTGAGACACAGAGTCAAGAAAGCAAAGTGTTCGGGTATTATGGAAACCCGAACTGAACACTCCACCCATACCATAAGTCAATTAATATCTGGCTCAATTCATATTACTAAAATACTTTTATATCTAACTCAGTTTATGAAAACGCATACCTAAGTTTTCAAATTAAAATTCGAGTCATATTAGTCTTTCAAGGCGGCAAGAGATCGATTCATTGGACGAATTTTTCAAAATCTTATATTGAATTTTGCCTTACTTGTGATGGTGATTCTGCTTGACATGTTTGAATCTTCGTGCCTCTGACCATGACCATCTGCCAAAGACAGATGATTAGAAGATGCAGCATGTGGTCTTACACAAGATGGCCTCTTCCATTTTCTCAGTTCATTAATAGAATCTACCAAACGCATCTAACATGACTAATGGATGTGGGTATCACTAATGTGGCAATATTATAAGCCGAGCAGGACATTATTAAATAACATAGAAGACATGTCACGCATAAGAAGTCTAAGCGATTAGTTGAATCATAACTAACGTGTAGAAACTTCTATAAGCAATCAATTTTTTTAATTATCATAATAAGAACATGACGTTTGAATATAATTTAGGTCGACATACCATTTTTCTAAAATTAATCTATCCTGTTGATACAATGTCTCCTTTCCATGTGTATTGGTAGAATTCTGTGAACAAAATCCTATTCCGTGTTTGAAATAGGGGATAGAAACTAATCTGCATAATATAATTCTCAAATATTCGTGATATGGCATCGATTGTTAGATTGTATTGGAGGCGTACAAGATGTCAACTTGTTTTCATGATGATTTGTCCATCTTCATAGGTCCACGAAACACAATCAGGCAACTTTACTTAGTGGGTTCATTAGTGTTTGGAGAGTCATAAGACATGATTTGAGTTCTACCAGTGAATGAAGCATCGCCGGAAATAGTTAGGAAGCTAATCCACGCGCACTACTTTTGGGCTTTGTTTTCTAGTCATTGTAGGGCGAATGGAGTCAATTTGCTCGACTTACGTGTAAGACTCCTCAGATTTAGCGATTCAATTTGATTTGAGAATTCATATAGATTTAGTCGACCCAATAACTTCTGCTTGATTATAGTAGCTACTTTAAAGCTTAGTGCTCAGTTAGTGCTCAATTAGTGCTCAGTTGGTGCTCCACTACTTTATCTATTGTTGATCCAGACGAGTTTAATTTAAAAATGAAATGTTTAGTGGGTGCTGTCCCATCGCCAAAGTTTCCACAAGCTAGCAAGATGGACAGATAGAGAATGCGCAACATGTTACATTTTTTAAACCCCTATGTATTTGTCTTATTTATTTTATTGTAAATTGCTGTTGCCGGGGTCCCTGCACCGGCCTTAAGTAATCTTCTACCTCCATCTGATGTCTGCAACATTACGTGAGTAATATATAAAATGTGCGGGCAAGGTCAAGAAGAGAATTGCCTGCTCAGGCCCCGCCATTTATATCTTCAGCCTATCCACGTTGATCTGGCATGGGCAGGTCTAACGACCTGATAACTTTCAGGTCCAAAATTTCGAAATTCAATAGATGAATGATTTTTTTTTGGGAGTTAATATATAAAATGTGGTGTACACACAACTCAGATTGTACACTACAAAAAAACTGCTTTTTAGCTATGCCATTTGCCACGACAAATCTCCAAAAAGTCGTGGCAAATAATATTTAGCCACAACATTAGCGACTACACAAAAGTCGTCGTTAATAAGGCGTCGCTAAATTTGGCCACTAGGATAAGCAAGGTCGTCGCCAAATTACAACTAAATTAGCGACTACAAAAACTCGTCGTTAATCAGCGACAACACACACCGTCACAAAAGTCGTCGTTATGTCGGGACAAAAAATGTCGTAACCAATGTAGTGGCCAATCCACGACGTCACCCATGACGTAGCTAATCTACAACAACGAGAGTCGAATCGCTAATCAGCAATGACTTATTAACGAAGTGGCACTTTAGCGACGATTACATCGAAGTCGTCGCTAATCGAAACAGGGTGTCTAAAGGAGCACCCTAAGAGATTAGCAACGCCTTGCTTTTTAGTCATGGCTATTTAGCGACTACTAAAGACTGTAGTCGCCAGTTACAAACGTACTTCTTTTGTCGTGTCTGATTAACGACGACTTTCATATACTCTGTGACAATTAGCGACTACTTTATAGCGAAGACATTCGTTTTTGTAGTCAATAAATAGCAACTACTTACTCTTGTAGTCACTAATTAGCGATTCCTTCAAAGTAGTCGGAAAATAGCCACTACGGGCGGTTTTTTGTCGCTAAGTAGCGACTATGTGTTTTGATGTAGTGGCTATATAGCGACTACGTTGTTGCATGTAGTCGTTAAATAGCGACTACTTTCTAACTTGTAGTCGCTAAAACCCACAGAGAAGTCAAAAAAAAAAAACAGCGGCTGTTAAACCCATTTCCTT
This sequence comes from Melaleuca quinquenervia, assembly GCA_030064385.1. Taxonomy (NCBI): domain Eukaryota; kingdom Viridiplantae; phylum Streptophyta; class Magnoliopsida; order Myrtales; family Myrtaceae; genus Melaleuca; species Melaleuca quinquenervia. The sequence continues at coordinate 26,482,943 of CM057725.1, read as the reverse complement.
AGCCGAAACCTGCTAACATTTCACCAAAAGAATGTACACCCAGTCAAATGGGGGAGAAATCCTAAATTTATTGCATAATGACACCTGTTTACACCAATTGCAGAAAAAAGTGCGCTAAAAACAAAAGCGCACTGGAAAACAAATAAACTAAACTACAGTCCTACATCAACAAATAAAACCGTAAACATAGTTACTGCCTTCATCAGCTATGGGGTGTCCTCCAAGCTCTCGTCCTCATCATCACCAGCAGCATCCTCGTAGTCTTCAGTAAACATGTCGTCAAGCGGTGCCTGTGCTGCCGGCCGTGGTGCTGCTGCTCGCCAAGCGGCTGGTGGTGGTGGTGGTGGTGGTATGCCCGAAGATGCTGCCGCCGGTGGTGGTGGTGGTGGTGGTGGTGGTGGTGCTGCGTGCACACGGGCCGCCTGTTGCTCCTCTTGCATCTCCTTCAACTGTCGCACCACAGCCGCCACTGTATCCTGCAGATCCCTTATTTCCACGTCCTTCTGGGCGAGCTCGTCCTTCAACTGAGCAACATCTTACGCCGAGGCTGCATCCTCCCTCCCCCACCTCGAACCAACTCCTCTCGATGATGATGGGGCCACTGTTTTGGCCCATTCCCAAGCCAAATTCCCCAACCCAAACACCTTACCATGCTTCACCCCCTCGATGCATCCGCCCATAACTTCGCTTGCTCCATTTGCGACCGCTCAGGCGTTGATGACTCCCCTTCTTCACCCCCGCTGCTGCTGGCCATCATCATTTCATCGAATTTTTCCTATGAAGAATTTGAAAGTTTGTTAAGTAAACATTCAACCATACAATAATGTAGTGCAGTAGTTACCAACCTTAATGGCTCGGGCCTTATCGCTAACAAATGACTTGTCCTTCTTCATGAAGGTGCGCTCGAAGGTCTGTGAGAAGGAGGCTTCCTTCCCTGATTCATTCGCCTACAAAATTAAACATGCCATGCATTATTTAGTTGATGTTTTAAATAAACAGTAAACATAAATGAAAGGTAACCTACTATTCGTCGTATGTGCTCCCCTATGTTAATGGAGCCGCTCGCATATGTCGCTGTCCCTAACTCTCTTGAACTTGAAGCTCGATTGAGCTTATTCCTTTGGCTCACTTTCTGATGCTCCTCCGATGCCCAAACCTTTAATATTTCCTCCCAATCAGCGATTGAAATCCAATACGGTCTCTTTTGCCTTTTATGCGCTTTGTTCATGATATTGCGCATGTGGTCTCCCACCTTCTTGTCGAAATTCTTTTTAATTCGGGCTTCATTATTTTCAGCCCACCAAAACTTTCGCTGCCAATCAACAAACACAGAACAATGTCAACTGTTAGCAAACTTAAATCACCAGCTAGCCATACTTAAAAACAAGAGCTATTTTACATTACACTTTCCCTGAAATCATCCCACCAAACAACTCTCTGACTCTCTGGGGTGCTGCTAAATGACGTATATGGCCCATTCCAAGCCACATTCACTATGTCGTTCAACTGCCGCACCACGTCATTGGCATTGAGGAAGCTGCAATGTACAAAAACATTAAGCAGGAAAGTTATTGCATATCCCAAACAGTAAAGATTGTAAAATCAGCATAGGTGTTTTCTTACGAGTCTCTATCTGGCTCGATGAACCTCCTCCCCTAGTCATCTAAGACCCAGTTTGCAGCAGGCACCTCTGCTGCACTTTGACCCGACTAACTAGGTTGTCATGTACTTTGTCCTTCACTCCGTCTTTAATACACTCGGACGCCATGTGGGTCGACGGGCATATCCTGCGACTCTGGAGGCTGCATCTCCGACCCACGAGATCCGCCTCAGCCACTTCTCTAGGTGGGAGGGGCTGCATTGGCGTCCTCGGTGACGCCTCTGCTGGCTCATCGTTCCCCACGATCGGTGCCGGGGAAGGGGCTGCATCGGGGGTGGGGGTGACTCAAACAGTCGCACCCCGTGAGTCGGCCGACGTCCTCCACGAACGCTCTTCCTACCACAACGTGGATACTGTAAACATAAACAAAGCAATGAGCTTATTCTTCCTGAAACGAGCACTAAATATGTACCCTAAACTTATAACTTACCATGTCGTAGCTTAGACGGACACCGTTGAAAGTAGCGACGAGTTGTATTGATCAATCAAAGGAGCTGGACCTGCAAAATAAAAGTTGGTTGGTCGTCATTTCCATGAAAATCAACAGTTCAAAGTTCAATGCGAACTGCACCCCTAACCCCTAAATAGTGAATCCCGAAACATAGAAAACCCTAACTCCTAACCCCTAAACCCCTTACGAGATCCACTAAAACCCTAACCCCTAAACCCCTGCCCCCTAAAACTAGAACCAGTCGATCCCCTAAACCCAAGGACCTGTGACTATCTCCCCCTAATATTGGTAGTCTATAATTTCCTCTTGATCTACAATATCAGCTTCATTTCTGACACAACAATCAAACTTAGGTATTTTGCAAAAACAGAAAGTTCTTTATATGACAGATACTCAGGCAAGGAAGCTCCATATACTTGTTATGACTTTTAATATTTCTAGGCCTAGAAGACTCTCTTTTACATTGTCCATTTGTGTTTTAATTTAGTTGCAACATGTTTCCATTTTTTTCCGTCCTAATACTTATTATGGCCAACCTATTTCTAGGCCTAGAAGACTCTCTGTACATTGTCCATTTGTGCTTAAGTTTAGTTGCTACATGTTTCTGTTCTTTTTGTGGATAGGTGCAACATATTTCTATGTTTTAGTTTAGTTCCTACATAGTTTAGACTCGCTGTACATTGTCCATGGCCAACTTACATGCAACTCTGCAGAAACTAGAATTAAGAGTTTAGGACGACGCCTTTCTCTAAGGAGGAAAAAGAAAAAGAAAAAAAAGGAGTTCATTACATCATGCTTCATCATTGATTTGGTGTATGGCCGTACACCACTCCGGGAGCATAAATGGTTAATACTAGTTCAAATGGCTGTCCATATCAAAACTCAGAAGCCATAAACTCAAAAAATGCATGCAAGAAATTGAAATGCAAAGGAAATATAGAAGACGAGAACATAAGGCAAGAAAGAAGGTTGACCTCAGAGCATACGCTTGATCTTAGACATCATATCAAAACATTATTCATAAAGGAACATGTAACTGTGAACCAACCAATTCTCTCCTTATTTCTTTGTCTTATCAAGAACCTCAATATACCTCTTTGGAATTCCGTACTGTTCAATCAGATGCCTTGCCAGATCATCAATCACACCACCTTGGACCAAAACCTCAAACCCCTTTTTTACCTGAGATGTCAACCACATCCAACTTAGAAAAAGATGAAAACCTTCGGTTCTAAGATGATTTAACATATGAGCAATGGAAAGAGGGTCAACATATAGCCTGCAGGATAACATCAAATGCAAATCCAAAGCCTAATGTTTTCTGAATCAAAGATGCCACCATTTCAGATTTCTTTACTTGCATGATTTAGCTGCTTCTTGGCTGATTCCATCAACAAGACGATCAAAGGCAAGGGCACAACATATTCTTCGTGCTAACAAACAACTTTCTTTCTGAAATTACAACAGTTTTGTTTCTAAAAGGTTAAGAGTTTCTTTCTTTCCTCATGAAGATGAGCAGCACATGAGAGCATAATGCAACCAGCAGCTTTCAAAAGCCACAGACAGGTTTCAACTCTTTTCCAAATGGAAGAGAAGTAATCTATTAGACTCCTACTTCTTAAAGCTACAATAAGCTCAGCCAAGCCAAACGTGTAAGATTTTAATTTCTGCAAAGAATGGCAAAACTGGTCATCAAAGTCCTACTGACATGTTAACTGTGGCCTGCCATAAGTAAAATATGACAACAGAAACTGCTTATTTATACAAGAGTACCTAGGAAGAGCATACCTGGTAATTCAGCCACTGTTGTGCTACAGGCAAATTTCTTCTGCAGTTCCGATGCCAATGCCTCCAGATCCACTAAAAATCCTTCCAAACCAGATAGTCTAGTAACCTTTTTTTTACCCTGCCTTTGTTCTGCAGAAGTCAGGTCCCCAGAAATCTTGTCATGCTACCAAAACCCTAATATATCAAACACTTTACGGAAAAAAAACATATGGCCAATAAATCAAACACTAATCAGATCTGCTAGAACAAACCCTTTACAATTGACGAGCTCTTTACATAGAGGAAAACCCTAAACGCGTACTAACACCCCCAATTGGCGACTGGACATACCCGCAATCAACCTCCCGAAACCCTAATCTTAATTTACAAACACTAAATTAAACAAAACAAACCTAATCACGTTACTTTCCAGCCCTAGCACACTACTCAGCCAATCGAAATCGTAAAGGACGTCGTAAACCCTAGCCACGATGTGCCGATAATCTAAATTTAGGGTTACCTGGCTTCGGCGTCGACCAGCGTCGTTGAAGGCACAGGAAGGAGGACGTCGATCCTGCTGTCCGCCTCAGAGTTGCTCGGCGACCGGCTGGAAGTAGGCGACACATAGGACTGTGGATCTCGCACAAACCCTAACGGAGCAACAACAAAGAAAACGAGTGTTGTAAGAATGTCGCTCTTGGGAAAAAACAGCCTGAGCGCGATATTAACCTAACAGAATAGCCATGACATAGTACTTAATTATCGCCAACTAACGACGACAAAGCAAGTCGTCCCTACATAGCCACAACAATACCAACTGTAATGGCTAAACCACGACTACAAAGGCAAAACGTCATGGCTGAGTCGCGACTACAAAAATAACACTCGTCGCTAATTTATACCTTAAACTTCAACCCTAGATAACGAGTAAACCCTAACCCCTATGTGTGAAATAGCTACGACGCATTGTAATGTCTAAACAGCCACTACATCTGCTATCGTCGTGGTTAATGTATACCTTAAACTTATACCCTAAATCACCGTAACCCCTAAAGCCTGCGTGCCAAATAGCTACGATAATTTGTAGTGTCTAAACAGCCACGACATACACTTGGTTGCCAACCAGCGACCACAAATGAATAATGTAATTGCTGTCATCTGCTATCGTCGTGGCTAATGTATACCCTAAACTTATACCCTAAATTACCGTAAACCCTAAAGCCTATGTGCCAAATAGCTACGACAATTTGTAGTGTCTAAATAGCCACGACAAATACTTGGTAGCCAACCAGCGACAACTAATGAACAACGTAGTGGCTTACATCTGCTAAAATCGTCGCTAATGTATATCCTAAACTTATACCCTAAATCACCCTAAACCATATGTGTCAAATAGCTACGACTTAATGTAGTATTGAAATAGCCACGACATATAATTTGTTGCGAACTAGCGACTACAAATAAATAATGTAGCGGCTTTCAGCCACTACATCTGCTATCGTCGTAGCTAATGTATACCCTAAACTTATACCTAAATCACCGTAAACCATAAACCCTATGTGCCAAATAGCTACGACAATATGTAGTGTCTAAACAGCCACGACATACACTTGGTTGCCAACCAGCGACCACAAATGAATAATGTAGTGGCTGTTCAGCCACTACATCTGCTATCGTCGTGGCTAATGTATACCCTAAACTTATACCCTAAATCACCGTAAACCCTAAACCCTATGTGCCAAATAGCTACGACAATTTGTAGTGGTTAAACAGCCACGACATATACTTGGTTGCCAACCAGCGACTACATTTGAATAATGTAGTGGCTACTGAGCCACTACATCTGCTAAAGTCGTGGCTAATGTATACTCTAAACTTATACCCTAAATCACCCTAAATCCTAAACCCTATGTGCTAAATAATTACGACAATATGTAGTGTCTAAATAGCCACGACATACACTTGGTTGCCAACCAGCGACCACAAATGAAGCCACTACATCTGCTATCGTCGTGGCTAATGTATACCCTAAACTTATACCCTAAATCACCGTAAACCCTAAACCCTATGTGCCAAATAGCTACGACAATTTGTATTGGTTAAATAGCCACAACATATACTTGGTTGCCAACCAGCGACTACATTTGAATAATGTAGTGACTACTGAGCCACTACATCTGCTAGAGTCGTGGCTAATGTATACCCTAAATTTATACCCTAAATCATCATAAACCCTATGTGCCAAATAGTTACGACAGTTTGTAGTGTCTAATTAGCCACGATGTGACTGTAATGGCTAAGTCGCGACTACAACTAGAAGCACTCAGTGGCTAGTCAGCCACTACATGAATAAACGATGTCGCTACCTGATAGCTTAAACTTACACCAAATGTGTCGAATAGTTACGACTTCTTGCGTCCCTAACTAGCCACGAGCTTTTTGTAGTTGCTAAACAACGACTACAGTTGTTGGATAGTGGCTAATTACCGACGGTGATGGCTTTTGGTAGTCGTTAATCTGCGACGGTAGTATTCTTTTTGCGTCGATAATATGCAAACAAATGACCTGGACATTCTATGATATAAGATGATTTTCAGCCACTACATTCCTGTAGATATTAATGTACTACAACGACTAACAATTAACTTAAAGCGATAACAAATTAGGTAAATAGAGTAAACAGGCTAACTACACATAAAAACAGTCGTCTCATATATAATCGTCGTCTTCGTCTTCGTCTTGCACGCCTTCCCCTTCTTCAGGTTCCTGACCATCACTTGCACTGAAGTTGTCATGATCCTCGTCCTCTTCCTCAGCCGCATCGTCATCTATCTAAAAGTCAGCATCTTCCTCACTGTAATGTAAATTCATATTCCCAAATTCACTTACATCGACATCTAACATTGTTTCTTCTGTATCTCGCAAAGTTGAAATCACATATTCTTCAGAATCGATCGATCTCTGAACGGTCTCTTGCTGATGTGCCACATCAATCCAGTGTTCTTCAATTTTGCTGCGTGCTTTTGTTTTAACAATAGCCCACCAATCAGTTTTGTCCCGTTTCAAACTAGGATATGAAGCATAATATACTTGAATTGCTTGTTGTGCCAAAATAAATAGGTCATATTTCGAGTACTTTTTCTTATGGTTAATTTCAACCAAAAGGAATTTCGAATGCACTATCATTCCTTTCACAGGGTCGAACCACGTGCATTTAAATAACACACGCCGCAATACTGGTCTATGGTACTCTATCTCTAAGATTCCATCCAACAATCCGTAAAAATCGTCGTGCAACCTAGAACCAGTCTGCACATAAACCCCGCTGTTCATGGTGGACTTACCAAGACAATATGCTTGAGTGTGAAAATTAAACTCATTTATGAAATATGCCGGCCATAATCGTGATCTTGATTTTGGACCCAATGACAGATGATATATGAGGCCTTGCTCTCTAACGAGATCAGGGACACTTTCCACCTAAATAGCATAGTAGGGGCGACTTAGTCACTCATAAAGATAAATGAGTAGTTAAAGAAAAGAGCAATTACACATTGTTCAGCGACTCACATAATTTTTCAACCATTGTGCGAAATGTTGATTGCACAATGTATCAAACTCATCGGGCGGTATTCCAATTATCAAATTACGTAACATCCTGTTACAAAAGGACAACAACATCATGTAGTGGTTGGCAAATATCTTTTAAGTAAACCGGAGATCTCGTAAAGTTAGAAAAGAGGGGGCACACACACTTACTCGAAATATGGTTCAACCTCTGGACAATTCAATAAAATGTAAGTATGCACGACATGTAATTCTTCGCCTGTTAAGTAACATAACTTACATACGCCGCTTGCTCAACCAAGATAATTGAAAATTGAGATTGGAGGGCAATTCTTGTCAACAGGGCCCTTGTCGTTCCGTCCCGGCCTCCGTCTCTTGCTTTGGATGTACGGTTCAAAGTAGTGTGAAACGAATGTACTCACTTCTTCCATAATGTAGGCCTTGCAAATTGATGCTTCAACACATGCTTTATTCTTAACCTTCTTCTTCAAATGAAATAAGAACCTACAAATATGAAACAGTTGTATTCAATTGAGAAACTTAAGCAAATGTCATAATCTAAATTATGTAACAGTGCATCAATCAATGCATACCTCTCAAAGGGGTACATCCATCGAAACTGTACGGGACCTGTAACTCTTGCTTCGTAAGGCAAATGAACTAGTAGATGCTCCATTGGAACAAAAAATGAAAGGGGAAATATCCGTTCTAAGTTGCAAAGGATAATTGGAATATCTCTCTCTAGTTTCTCCATGTGTGATGTACGTAAAACAGTTGAGCAAATATCATGGAGGAAATTACTCAATTCAGTAACGGCGCCCCAAACAAAATGTGGGAGAAGTTCTTTAGTTGCTATTGGGAGTAGTCGCTTCATAAATACGTGACAGTCATGACTCTTCATGCCCGTCAACTTACATGCATTCAAATCGACACATCTACCGATATTAGAAGCATATCTATCAGGAAAGCGCAAAGTCTTGCACCATTGACACAAAACACGTCGTTGATCTTTGGTCAATGTGTAAACGGCTTTTGGTTTTGGTCTAATGCTTCCTGGATCAACGTTTAGTGTTGGCCGATAACAAATGTCTCTCATATCTTTTATAGCATTAAAGTTGTCCTTTGTCTTGCCGGTAACGTCCATCAACGTATTTATGGCATTCTCAAAAACATTCTTCTCAATGTGCATGACGTCGAGATTATGCTGAATGATATGACTCTTTCAATATGGCAACTCCCAAAATATAGAACGTTTAGTCCGCTTATGTGTACTGCCATACGCATAAGTGCTGCCGTGTGGGTTTACTACAACGCTGTCAAAGGGTTGTACTCGCTCCCAAAGTTGTTCACCCGTCAAACGCAATGGTGGAGGGGTTTTCTCAATTCTATTCTTGACGAAATCTCTTTTATTCTTCCTGAATTGATGATTTCTCGGCAAAAATTGTCTGCGACAATCGAAATAACATGGCTTCTTACCATGCTTCAATCTGAAAGAGTTTGATCGCTCCATACATATTGGACATCTGAAGATTCCGGCTGTGCTCCACTCCGACAACATTCCATAAGTTGGGAAGTCATTTATAGTCCAAAGAACGGCCACTTTAAGAACGAATGTTCGATCAGTGCGAACATCGTACGTTGGAATACCGTCGTTCCATAGCTATTGCAACTCTTTGATCAACGGTTGCATGTAAACGTCGATTAACTTTTTCGGATTGTTCGGTCCGGGCACGATCAATGTCAAAAACATATATTATGTCTTCATGCACATACCAGGGGGGAGATTGTACGGCGTCAAGATGACTGGCCAACTTGAGTAGTTCTTCCCTAATTTACCAAATGGGGCAAATCCATCAGCACACAAACCTAGACAGATGTTTCGCGGCTCTACATTGAGCAGGGTATGTTTCGTCAAAATATTTCCATGCAGGTGAATCGGATGGATGGCACATTGTGTCCTCATCTGTTTGATGGTTCGCATGCCAAGTCATGTGTTCTGCAGTGGCATCAGACGCATACAACCGTTACAATCTTGGGATTAATGGCAAATAAAACATTTCCTTCACCGGTTTACGCTTCACAAGACGACTCGGCATCTGTTCATCCATATACCTAGTGTGGCCACAAAATTTGCAAGATTCTACGGTTTCATCATCTTTCCAGTACAACATACAACCCATGCTACATACATCAATCCGCTTCACTGGAAGACCTAAATTATTAACAAGCTTTTTCATATCATACGTATCACGTGGCATGATGTTATCAGGAGGCAAAGTTTCCCGCATTAACTCAACGAAAGAGTTGAAGCACTTCTCCGACACATTATGCTCGGCTTTAATATTTAACAACCTTGCCGTGACGGATAACTTTGTGTGGTTAGCACAACCTCCCCATAAAGGTTCATCTGCGGCACTCAACACTTCACGAAACTGATTGCAGACATTTTCATCAAATGTTCTGTCACCCATATAATGTCCATGTGATGTATGACTAGGACCCCCTTCTTCATGTGTGCTTTCACGGTTCGGTTCCCAATTTGCAAAATTATGACCAGCCGCATCAATGACCATGCGCTGGTATGGATTGAACTGGGACAAGTCATGGACACATTCTGGCCCAACAGGAAATATGTGAGTTTGGCGATATTCCTCGTCAGACATAAATGGTTCACCATGCGAAGTCCAATTATAGTAGTTCGGTGTAAAGCCAAATCTGCATAAGTGCTCACCAATTGTATTAACATCTTGAAATCTACAATTTTTGCACTTCTTACATGGACACCTTATCGAACTTCCGTGGGTCACCCCAATGTTTGCAGTTGCAAATTCCATAAACGTCTTCAAACCAACACGAAACTCTTCAGTCAATCCTCTACGTCCAGGCAAGTTCTTATTATACATCCAAGATCTGTCTCTGTCCATTATATTTGCCGATGGAATACATGTATAATACACATATACACAATTATCACTACATCACAACCTCAATATTACATTAATATTCGAGTTAACTAAAATAATGGGTTTTTTTGTACAATATGTTCAAACATGTCTGTATCGATTTAACACGTAGTTGACCCATGTAAGCAGCACGCCACAAAGAAAAGCTAACACATAATACAGTTAACTTGTACAAGTGTCGATGACATTTCATATATTTTTTCTCCGTTCAATGAAATTCCTATTGCAAACATAAAATAAAACGACATAGTCCGTATGCAACTACACAGATCTGAGCCGGGGTGAGCTATTCTATCCAATATTACAACAGCTTTACATGGAGGAGACTGTCAACAACCTCGGTTCATGGAATTTATGTACCCGACGCGTGAACAAACCCAATACCGCAAAAATCAACACATACCCAATACCCACAACTCTATATATAGATTTTGTTATGTATATATATGCAATTACAATGAGTAAAATAAGATAATAAGGGACTAATCTGAGTTAGGGTTTTGAGGGGTTGCGAAAATGGGGGAAAGGGCGCCACTCGGGAAGAAGAAAGTGAGAATCTGCGAGATCCAGTTTCTATTTATACCCTGAAATTAGCGACGACATTTAATGTCGTCGCTAAACTAGTCACTAATTGCCGAGGACACATAAGTCGTCGCCAATTGGCGACGACTTTGGCGACAACATACAACAGTTCGTCCCTATTCATCGATTACATAATCATGGCGACACATTAGTTATGTCGTCGATAATTGCAGACGAAATTAGCAACGACATATATTTGTCGTCGCTAATTTACGACGACATTAAAATTGTTGTGGCTAATACCCATAAAATTTTAGTCGTTGCCAAAATCGTCGACCATTAGCGACGCTTTTTCTGGGTCGTCGGTTATTAGTGACTACTTTCGTTACGAGTATGTACTTTGTGTCGCGGATTAGCGATGAGGTTGTGTAGTTGTCGTTGATTTCGTCGGCAATAGCAACGCATTTTGTGTTGTAATTAATTAGAGACAACACACGAAATTTGGTGGCAAATTGGCCATGACATTTTAGTTTCGTTGCAAAATTTGTGGCTGTCGGCGACGACATATTTGTCGTAGCTAATTGGCAGTTTTTTTGTAGTGGTAATTGTTGAGGAGATAAGTCTTCTGTGCATGAATGGTATCGTTCCCATAGGCTATCTTAATACATGTTCCGTTGAAATGAGCATGTAAGTTGCATTAGAAAAGAATCATGTATTAAAAAATCGGTGTGGTGTAAAGTAATTGATTTATTTTAGTTATTTTATAACTCATTAGTTCAAGCTTTTGAGAGAAAATGGATCCAACTAAAAGTGCCGACAAGCTTGAACTTCGGTTCCCTCTTGACGATTTCTCAAGTAAATGCATTGAATTATTGTTACGTACTCTCAACGACTGATATGAAGATCGATGATGGCTCTATCCGAATATGATGTCGGTTTTTGGTGCATATCTTAAGTAAGGAATCACAAGAATATTACGATTTTTATGGGCGGTGTTCATTTGTTCGGCTTAAAAAAGAGATTTAAGGTAAAAAGTGGTGTAGTGCGGAGTAGCTAATATATAGTCGTCTCATAAACAATTAAATTTGAGTTTTTGAGTGAAAATTGGTTTGACTGTTTACATCAACAGATTCTGGTTCTCTCTTTGCTGTCTGCTCCCAACGTACGCCATTCACATGGATACATTCTACACACATGTTAAACGTATTTGCACTCTCGTCATTATTTGCTGAACATGTTCGTGTTATTCAACTTGTTTAATGAACAGTTCCGTATGGTTAAAAGCAATTGTAGCATGATCTGCCAGATCTATTAGTGTAACTCTTCCAATTTGACATGATCAGGCGCAACAGTTCCGTATGGTGAAGTTTTTGGAAAGTTCTAATACAAATTATTTCATGAAGCGTTTAGCTAATTTTGAGGAATCTTGGTTATGCATGTAGATTCTTAGCTTGCTGGATCAAACCAAGTCCATAGTGATCACGGGCCACTCCATTGGAGGATCAATTGCCTTCCTCACAGCTCTTCAGCTCCTCTCCTACCTCAGATCCATCTTCCCACCCATCTCGGTCCTATGCATTGGTTTTGGCTCTCCTTTCCTCGGCAACGAGTCGCTTTCCCAAGCCATCCTCCGCGAAAGATGGGGTGGGAGCTTCTGCAATGTCGTGTCGGCGCACGATATGATGCCGAGGTTATCTCTCGACCAATTGCTCGTTCCGACTCCCCAGTGGCAGGTCGTCATAAGATTCTGGCACGCGTCTATGATGTCACCAAACTCTACGAATTTCGCTGACCTCCACTTAACTGAAGAAGACAGAGCCTGGTTATTTTCCATCGTTGCGGCCAACATGGACTGCCTGGCGCTGGCGGAAGAAGGCTCAGGAGGGAGGTCATTCTGGCCGTTTGGGAATTACTTGTTCTGTTCAGATGAGGGCGCTATTTGTTTGGATAACGCAGTATCGATCAACAAGATGATGCGTTTGATGCTATGGACAGGTTCTCCAAATTGTATCGTTGAGGAGCACCTTAAGTATGGGCAATATGTTGAGAGACTGTCCCATCAGACTTTGAGGAGAAGATTCATGGAAATAGACCTCTCCGACTCAAGCTATGAAGCAAGTCTTTCGTTGGCCTTGAACTGCTTGGGAACTTACTGTCAGGTAGGGGTCTGATGCGTCGGATCATCAAGCGATCGCGATCTGTGAATGTATCGATTTAGGCCTTTTGTCCCTGGGTGCAATTGCCTCCAGCTTAAAAGTTCTTTGATCCCCTTCTTTGCAGGTAACGATTGCACTGATGGCAAAAGATTGCTTGAAGATGGCAAGGCGTATGGGGTGCGCCCCCAACATAAATGCCGCCAATTTAGCCATTACGCTATCCAAAATCACTCCCTACAGGGCGGAGATAGAGTGGTATAAAACTTGCTGCGACAAGTCAGACGAGCAAAGAGGATATTATGATTCTTTCAAGCAGAGGGGGGCGTCAAGGAGAGGATACAAGATAAACATGAACCGGTTCAAGCTTGCGGCCTTTTGGGACGGAGTCATACACATGATAGACAGCAAAAAGCTCCCACACGATTTGCACAGAAGGTCGAAATGGGTATTCGCACCGAAGTCATACATGCTTCTTGTGGAGCCATTGGACATCGCGGAGTACTATCGGTCGGGGATGCACCTTAAGAAAGGCCACTACATAAGCAATGGAAGAGAGAGGCGGTACGAAATTTTTGATCAGTGGTGGACCGAGAGTGCAGTTTGCGAGAAACCGGGCAATAGGAGGACCAAGTATGCAAGCTTGACCCAGGACTCCTGCTTTTGGGCGAGGGTGGAGGAAGCAAAGGAGTGGCTGGACAATGTTAGGAGTGAAAGCGACCCAACAAACCTGGCTTCTCTTCGGGATAGACTCGTTGAGTTTGAAACTTATGCAACGAAGCTGGTTGAAGATAAAGAGGTGTCTGCTGATGTAGTGGCCAAGAATTCAAGCTACAGCCTGTGGTTGGAAGAATGGAGAGCATTAAAATCACAGATTTATCCCCCAACCGATTTCACCTGTTTAGGATGATCGCACGTGCCACCGACATTATATCAATTAAACATTAATCGCACTTGAGTCGAAATCCTACCCACATGAGACAGAGACATCAAACAGGGATAGAAGGATGTACAACTGAGGTGCCCTAGGCATATAAGGGGCCATCCCCTTCAGATATGGAAGCTCGGATTCCATGGCCATGGAGGAGCTACTGCCTCAAGATTTAAAGGCTCAACACCTTCTTGGTCACAGGACTCGGTGTCGAGGCTGAGATCTCGTTGGTCATGAGTAGGGGCACCCACGCTCGTTTTGCAAGCCCCTCTGCCTTAACCTATTTTAGCCGAATCGGTCGGCTATAGTTTGCTGGCCCCGGCTTGCCCCTTTGCCAACCTTGCTCATGCCTGGCTCTATGCATTTTATGTGCTATGTCTAGTTGTTGAGTCTTGGCTTAGGTCTTGGCTAGCCCACCATGTGTCCGAGGGAATGCTCGAACTAAAGTGATTTGTCCAAAGGGTATATATATATAAATACCAAATTGCGTACAAGGTAGCCATTGATTGCCGAATTCATTTATGTTCATGGTTTCATTCTTATGGAGTTCGAATCTCCCCAAGCTTTTAGTCACCTTTTGCTATTTTGTTTTGTTGGTGTATGTCTTATAGTTGTCATGACGCGACTGTGAGCGTGAGTCTTGAACATATGATGATGTTGGACTTGGACATCAGCGGACAGCCCGTTCAGTGGGCGAAAGCAATGGGGGTGGGGATCCGATTGGATGGATGTGTACTGGGTCTTTTTCCCATGGTTTGGTGTTGTGAGTTTTCGGCTTGTGGACGATGGGGGTGCCACTCGGGCTGGAGAAAACGTTGGGCTTAGGGTAATTATGATGGACTGATGGGTTTAGTCGTGCTTAAGGTTAGTATAGTATGAGTATATAGTAAGAATGAGCTTAGTCAATTTCAATGAATGTTGGGCTTTATTTGGTCTTAATGAACTGAGCATGTCTTGATAGGCTAGGCCTAGTTGGTTACAAGGGTATTTGATTATTCATGACTTAGGCTGAATTAACTTCGAATTGAGTTTAATTTGCCTCGAGTTTGGATTTTGTGTAAGAGCTCATTCATCTACTTGGCCTAATAACCCTGGAGCCCGAGGTTTCTTATTAATCAGATAGGGCGGTAGAGCCCTGTCAGACTCCCCATTTTGTTTTAGAAAGTCCAGCCTTGCTTTGAAACTTAGGTTTTAGCATTAGAAGTAGCCTCATTTAATTGATAACTACTGGATTTTTAATAAAAAAAAGTTATTTTTATTAATGAATTGAGTGATTTATAATGCCCAAGGCTTTTTAGCCTAATTGCATACCTTATTTAGCTTCGCCTACAGACGCTTAATTGTATGATTAGGTTTAACACATATGAATGGCTTCCTAGAATGGTTTAGAAATTAACTATTACATGATTAATTCCAAATTGATCTCAAGGAAATTTGATTGAATCGAGTGAATGTTGTTGATGCCGTAATTTATTTGAGTGAATATCATGAGCGGATTAAGTGGAAATTGAATGCCAAAGCCAAAGTTCGATAGGTTATAGCTTGTGATGGCGATCGATGAGGTGACCTAGATAAAATTTATAATGTTAGACCAGTGTACATTCCAATCTTAATTTTGTAATAATTTATCCTAGAGTGGTTATAATAAGGTTGGTTTAGATATTGTTGGATTAATTAGCCTATGTTTTGCTTATAAAAACCCGTTAAACTTAGCATTGCATTCTTTAATGAATAATTGGAGTAATCTAGCTTAGACTTCACGTGAATCGATTAATTAGATTTAGGCTCAGCTTAGTTTTCAATAGCAAGTTTCTAAAAAGAATCATGTCTTAATATTTATAACATGGTCATGTATTATTCTTTGCTCGATGTTATATTGAGTTTGCTTTTCTCGTAGGTTGATTCGAAGTCTTTGATGTTTGAGTTTATTTATCGCATTACATTTCAATACTTTGAGTTTTTCTTTTTTTGCATTGCGTTTTAATAATATATGTGTTAATTTATTTTATAGATATCTAATTTTAATTTAGTCTATGATCTTTGAGTGTTCATTACCGCATCACACTTATCTTATTTCCACAAAACAAACGCACTATAAGCATGACTTGCATTTCCTTCTATGGTCCCCCTGCAAAGAGATAGGGAGAGAGAGTGCTAGATAGAGTTGCAAGAGCAGCCAGAGGAAGGTACAAGCAGAGGCAACTCTTGAGCACAATACTTCAAAATCACGCCAGCTTGGCTTCCAAAACAAAATGCTCCCGCTAGATAGAGTTGTCAAATGAGTGAATCGGATCGGGATTTAAGTTGGGTCGAAATTGGTTTGATCCAAATTGACCCATTTATGTGCACAATATATCTAGTGGCTTGTGCCGACCAATCCGATTAATTTACTAAAATGCTTTCATATTAATATAACATATAAATAGCCATATTCACGTTTTTAATCCACTTTAAGCTCTTCATATGATGTTAGTCGAATGAAATAGCTATTTGATTATAAGATGCTAGAGAATTGACTTTCAATATTGCATAGAGTTTTCACTTTTTGTATTGGTTTACAATGAATAATAAGAGAAAGGGAGCACACTTGATAGTGAATTTATAATATTACATCAACAAATAACATGGATACTTTATGCTAACCATGAATACAATGACAATAACTATGATTAGAATATTTCATGAAAATAAGAATAGCAAGTACGATCAAGGAAAGATATACTCTGCCAACAAAGAGATGAAACTTGTAAAATTACTAAAAATATATATAATGCAAAAAGAAGAAGAAGAAGAAGAAGAAACCATTTTGATATTTGTAATGAGGATGAAGTCAACCCATCTTGTGAGCCCATCAAGACTCCTTTGAACCACAAACAGTTGAAGAAGTCTAATATTTTTCCATAGAGAGTAGATAGAAAATTAGTTGGGTTTGGATAAACTGATTGCCTATTTCACACAATTTCTTTTAGCATTGCCACTCTAAACCCATTTACCGTACATAATCAACTCATCTAATGATTGAGCGTAACAAGTATGGATTGAAAAATGGGCTTACGACATATTTTAAAAAGTCTATCAGAAGCTAATAAAATATGTATTGCCACGTTTTTTTATAAGAGAAATGATTGCGTTCTTAATCATAAAAAAAAAAGGAAAGAGAGCACACGACAGGCAAAAAGGCTCCCGTCAAGCCGCAATCCCGACGCCCCTATCACGTTCTCCGTCTCCATTCCTTTCTCTTGGAGAGAATATTCAGTGGTTGCTAAGCGCCACGTTATCGACTTGAATTTTCCCACTTAGACCAATCATAGCTTGATACGTGGTATCGCAAAAACTACCATTTTATTTTGCGGTAACACGTGTTAAGTTGTGATTGGTTCAAGTGATCGATGACGTTATGTTTAGCAATCACTGAATATTCTCTCTCTCCTGCCTTCTGTTTGCGAGTTCCTCTTTTCTTATCCCTGGAAATCAACGTCCATTCTCCCGCAAGATCCAACTCTTGGCGAGTCTCCGACTCAGCCCCAAATCGCACGACTTGACCCGCTTCACAGGGCCGCCATCATGCAGACGATAGATTCACAGTCGATATTCATCTCTTTTTCAATTCGACGGGCTAAAGAGGAAACGATGGATACCCAATCTTCATCTTAATATCTTCCTCTCTTCTCCTGCTCACCACAATTTATTTGATGTTTTAATTGGTTTTGCGCCGACCCTAATAAGTTGGCAGGAACTCTTAGAAATATATCTGTTGTTAAAGAACTAAAAAAGAATCTCATGCAAGCACGCACGTAATTAGATCATGCCGAGATTATGCATTCAAGGCCGTGTTTAAGAAATGTCAATTCGGATTGTGTTATGAGCAATATCTCTTAACCTATTCTCTCCAGGGCAGCTTCTTCAAGGTAGGTCACAATAATGACATAAATGTTTCAAATAAAAAAGCACGCTGACATCGTTACGAATACTCCCAACCTCTTTTTTGTCGTAAAAGCTCCAATTACTATTAGTGTGACACATATACCATAAATGAAATTGTACAAAATGTATATATGTTACACATGTATAATTTTAGGTTTTCTCACGACAAACATAAAAAATGTTAGGGACATTTATATCACAGTGGACAAGTTTAGGTTTTTCGATAATATAAAAAAAATAACAATAATTGTGTTGTAATTGGCATAATTTATTTATTTTTTCTTTAGCACTTTTGATAAGGATTGAGGTGATGTGAAAAATAAATCGCAATTTCACAAATTAAATTAGAGATCAAGGTCAATCTCTCTCAACAAACAATTATCCATAATTGAAATATTATTCGAAAAAATTGATCCGTTATCAGATTAACAATCGAATCAATTTGTTCATAATTTAGATAACACGTGGATACAAGATCAATTTAAATCAAATAAACGAAATAAGAAAATCTATTCAAACTAGGAAATTAGCGCAAAGGCAAATCAATCAAGATAGGAAACTACTTAATCGGAACGCGCGCATAACTGAAATTGGATTGATACAAGTCACGGCTTGCGGATGAGGGGATGACGGCCGGCTTGAGGACATGTGGCGCTCGCGGTGGACTCAAGGTCGGGCTCGGATGGTGGCGCTTGCCCCAGGATCGGCTTGTGAAATGAACTGACCGACAGCGAAGTCTCGGCGGCGTTGGTGAGGGGTCAAAGAGACGGCTACTGCGGCGGTGGTCGGTGAGGGAGGCGTCGGACAGGTGGTGCGCCGCGGGAAGGGGGAGGTGTGCTCCCTGTAATGTTCTCTGGTTTAGAAGACGGATGCCATCTCCACGAGCAGCACAGATTAGAAATGAAGAAAATCAAATGTTTTCAGGGCAGTTAAATGCTGCTTTGGGTAGCCACAAATGTCAACGACAGCAGAAAAGGTGTGCGTGCTACGACGGAGATGGATAAGAAAAGCCGTGTCCGAGGGATATTCTATAAGATCAGGCATGCATCCAAAGCGACCAACAGCACGTGTGCACATTGAGCTGTTTGTTTTATTTTCATACTTTAAACCCTTCCTTGCTTTACGATATGCTTCTTTTAATCAAAGAAATTAATCCAAGGAAAGTATCTTCATAATCGATCGAGTCTAGATAATTCGATTGACGACGAAATCATACGTCGCTAACTTATTTTCATAATCGATAGAGTACAAGACGCGCCTACGTCAAGAAGCCTTTTTGTGTTGTTCCGTCGGTGTCGTTCCATTTTCGAGATGTATCCCTGAACTTTCAAAAAGATATAGGTGATGAAATTTCACGCCAATTGCTTAGCAAACTCAAAAGTAAAACTCGCAAGGAAGTTCCTGCGAAATCACTGAGAATATGTGACATGAGTACGGTGATGAATCAGCAAATTATCTTTGGAAAATGATGAAGACGTCATTGTGGACCATCGATTTCATTGACTTTGCGAAAAGCGACAGTGCGCGGGCCCGATCATCTCCTAGTCGAGATTCACGTAGTCGAAGCCATTCCACATGTAGAAAAGCATATCTCTCTTCGGCGTCACCCCCGTCAATCTCTCTGCTCTAAAGATCGACATCTTGGTGATTTTAAGTCATTCGAGTCCACAAAGTCCCACAAGTCATAATCAAATATGTCGGACATATTATTGCGTGTACTAAAAAGAAATGGCAAGAGACACCATGCGTAAGAGCCAAAAAAAAAAAAAAGGTTAGGCTCGGTCGACACTACAGTGCACCGACAAAGGTGGGGGAAACTAGAGGAGAGAGAGAGAGAGAGGGGAGAAGAAGAAGAAGAAAAAAGGAGAAGGGAAGAAACTCTTGCTCGTGGACTTCTTCGCTAAGCTGATTTAGCTCTGAGTCATAACGTCAGGTAAGTATTCACCTCCGCCATCGACTTAACCGGAATTATGGTTGAAATACGGAGTCACGTGAAGTTGGGGCCACGAAGTATGATTTTGGGGTTATTTGGCTGAGAAATTATGGGGCAATTGTACTTTAGGGTATCACGAAGTAATAGAATCCGACGAAATTCGATTTGAGCTTACGGTTTGTCCGAAATGAAATTTAAAAGTTTGTCGAGCACTATTCACTGCGCGTGAATAGTGACTTATGGGCCATTTTTGTTGGTTTTTGACCGAAGTTTGGGTTGGCTGATTTGGGAACCTTGTAGTACGTTGAAAAGGCTTTTCGTTTACTATAATATTGTTAGATTATGAGTTTCGTGGAGAATGTTATGGTACAAAAAATTACGTGCGCAAGTTGCGCACAATGGAAAATAATGCTTTTGTTATCGACGAACTATTTTAGTAACTCATAGGTGCTGCTTTTATCAATGGTAGGTGTACTTAGTCAAGTCAATCATTATAATATTGTTTTACTTTGTTTTTTATATTGTTTTCCAATTAATCATTAAGAGCCTGGAGATGGTGATTTGTCAACCAATAAAAATTGGCGTTTGACTTATTCGATGTGAGTGATACTATTATTTCTAAGAATTTGAAAACTCGTGTTAGAGTATATAAAGATTTAATGTGTTATGAGTTACTAAATGCATATTTGTCGCATAAATTCTGAATCGAACAATTGCTACCCTTGGGATTTGATATTGGTTTTGAGAATATATTTTCCTACAAAAGATTGTGCTTTTGGCTTGTGAAATGTTCAAGCAAACGTGTTGTGAAAGAGTTTATACGTCTGAATTATGAAATGAGTTTTCGAAATATTTTGCGAAAGAGTTTGATATATGAGGTGATTTCCGTTTCAATATTGTGGATAATGGATATCGTTGATTGATAGACTATGCTCAATATCTCTATGAACATGTTGGGTTTTGTGAATGTGCACATATTATTTGAGGATATCTTTGTGGGCCAAACCAACGGTATTATAAGTGGAGACCTACCCAACCAAGGGAGGAATCTTGGTTGTCTAGTCACAGGGTGTTATTCATAACAACGATTGATATATGAGCTTGAAGTTAGTTGACGGAACTGACCGATAGTATGCGATTGATAAAATTAATCAATGAGTTCGACCATTGCACTTATTTGATATTGTTTGATAAATTATCCTTAGTCTTGAAACGACTTGTGTTTGATTTTGAAAGGTACCGAATTGGGTTTTGATGTTATGGTGATATTTTGAATTATGTATATTGTTTGTTCGATCCACTTAAAAGAAGTGTATTAAACACTGGGCTGTTGTAGCTCACCCCATTTCATCCCTTTTGCCTTCTAGGTTCCCCGAGGACTCGCTCATAGGACGAGAGAGCGCTTAGTGAGATTTTTGGTATGGATTATTTTAAATTTAGGAATCCATAAGGATTGTATATTTACTGATGATAGTTATAGCAAGTTATGATATTGTAAATCAGATTTCCTTCTATCATATATATTGATAAATTAATTGTTTGAGGCCGCATCTTTTGATATAAGAAGGGCGGCCGTGTCATTCCCTTTTACCCAGGAGTTGGGGGTGCGACAGCATGCGACAAGAAAAAAGTCGGATTGACCCGAAGAAGACACTACCCAAACGCAACGCTCTCTCTCTCTCTCTCTTTCTTTCTCTCCTGTGTTTTTCGTTAGCGGATTCCTCAAGAATGAACGGCTTGCCGGGTTCCCACATCACCCCTCAGTCGCACGACGCCGCGCTCTATACATAGCCCAATAAACCCACAGTCGATGTCCATTTCACTTCCCCATTCGACCGGCGAAAAGAGGAAAACCATGGACACCGACGCTTCATCGTAACGACCTCCTCCCTTCTCCTTGCTCACCTCATTTCCCGGCGTTCGCATTTCCATGTTTCGACCAACGTTTCTTCCTTAAAACTTTTGGATTGTCATGTTTTTCCCTCTTCTTTTTGTTGTCTTGGAAAGGTTTGAGACGAGCGAGATGCTGGGGACTTTCCTGGCTTCGACCCCGCTGTTGAAGGAGGCGTGGAGGCTGTGTGGCGCCGCGAACGTAATGGGCCCTGGTGCCTTCGTGACGGAGCGAGTCGGGGGCGTAGGGTACACGGCATTCTCAGGCGTCCAGGAGATGCCGGTGCTCGGCGGGGATCCGGACCGCCACATGCTGGAGCCGCTGGAGGTGGCAGGCCACGGGCTGTTCGCGCCGTTGAAACGCTGTGACGAAGGAGAGGAGCCGGTCATGGTCCACTCCGGAGTGCTTCACCTCTTCCTTCGATATCATTCGCATCATGATTTTCAAAGCCAGGTGAGCAATTTCTAAGGGTTCAAGAGCCCGGACAAGCTTAGGGGTTGACTAGCGATGAATTTACAGTACAAGCGGATCCCTACCAACAAACGATGGCGCTTATCATAGTCATAGATTAATTTAAGCGCACGAAGAAGTTTCTTAAGCTGGGTAAGGTACACTGAGGCGCGTCCAGCTTCGGGACAGGGATTTTCTCGTGTCATTTTCCATCATATCCATGCACATTAATAAAATAGTTCCGCCCTAAGCTTTAAACTAGCCACACAAATCAAACATAAAATATTGGGTAGACCAAAAAACATGAATTAATTTTATCATCTCATTCATTTACTTATGAATTATTCACTTTTTAGGGTGCGTTAGTTTCACAAAAAAACGAACTAATTTTGGAAATCTTTTTTCGGAAAATCATTTTTCAGGAAAACAACTTACTTTTTAGTGCTTAGCTAAGACTTGGAAAGTGTTTTCCATTGTTTGGCATAAACAAAAAATATATATTTTTAATTTTTCTCATTTTTTATTTTAATGGTTTTTCTTTTGTTTTTTCTTGCTTTTTCTCCCCATTTTCTTCTTCCTTGACCAATTGTCAGCCACAACAATGACCATGACAATGACCGGTAATTAGCCATAGGTGAGCTGTTGCCAAAGCCTCGTCGATCTCCAGTGACCTTAGACGAAGTTCAAGCCTTCCTAGCTCATTGATTTGGCAAGGCGAGGCTCATGCCTTGAGTTAGTGGGTTGGTGAGGCTTGAGCCTCACCTAGCCAAATCCAACCCAGACTCCAGCAACGCTCAAACTCACTAACCAAGCTCTAGTGTCTAATACTCAGGACCAAGTTCACAAAAGCCATGCACATGTCCTTGATGCTAGAGCTCATATCCTTAATTAACGAAACGTATGTTTTTATGACATTTAAAAAAATTCAAACTTTTAATTATTTTTATTTTAAAATCTATTTTAATCATAAAAATTTGAATATGGAGTTATTTTTATTTTTCTTGCTTTTGTTTTAATTTTTCTTTTTCTTCATCCTTGGTCAGTCACCAACCATTGGATGTTTGGCAATTGCCCACAAGCAAGTTGGAATCTTGCCCAAGGTTGGCAAGGCTCGAGCCTCGCCAGCCCGCTCACCCAAAGGTTGCTAGCAAGTTAGGCAAGGTTTGAGCCTTGCCGAAGGTTGCTGGAGCTTAGTGAGGCTTTGGTGACCTCAAGTGACTTTTTGTCTGTGGTCAGTCGTCGGTCATTGCCGTGGTCGGCAATTGGCCAAGGAATAAGGGGAAAAAAGAAAAAGCAAAAGCAAGAGGAAAATAAAAGAATAATTAGATTTGTAATTTTCTTTAGGATACCAAGCGATGAAAAATACTTTTCAAGTCTTACCAAAACACCGAAAAATAAATCGTTTTCCTAAAAAATAATTTCTCGGAAAACATTTTTCAAAACCAATTCGTTATTTGCGAAACAAGTGCAAAATGTGTTCACTTGTAATAATGTTCTACCCGACATTTTGGAATCTTTGTGCCTCTGATTGTCTGGTAGAGAACCTTTGTAGCTTTGCTTTCATTAATCCCAACGTTCATTATTGATATTTTATGATTAAAAGATGCAGCTTGCAGACTTACTCAAGAAAATCTCTGTCATTTTCTCAGTTCTGACATGATTAATGCATGTGGAATTCACCAACATACCTAAATCCAAATTCGTGCAGCACGTTTCTTAATAGCATAGAAGACGTGTCCCGCATAAGGAGTCTGAGAAGTGATTTATTCCTAACAAAGATGTAGAAAGTCCTTAAGCGGGACACGGTCATTTTCTCAGTTCTGACATGATTAATGCATGTGGAATTCACCAACACAGTAAAATCGAAATTCGAGCAGCACTTTTCTTAATAGCATAGAAGACTGTCCCGCATAAGGAGTCTAAGAAGTGATTTATTCCTAACTAAGAGGTAGAAAGTTATACAAGTAATGTATTCTTTTTTTATCATGGTAAGAACGTGATGTCTGAACTCGATTTGTAATTCTCTACGTCAACATACCATTAGTCAGAAATTCATTGATTTTTCCTGATTTCCCTGTGTCTATTCCGTGTCTAAAATAGGGGATAGATGCTAATCTGCATATTATCGTCTTGATAATGATTTAAGTTTCAGTATTATTGCTATGTGGTTCGATTACTTGATTATATTAAAGGCATAGAAGGTGGCAAATTGTTCTCAGGACAATTTGTTCATCTTCATAGGTCCACGACATGCAATTAGGCATCTTTACTTAGTGGGTTCGTTGGTGTTTGGAGTAGTCATTGACTAAAGTTCAGCTCTAACCATGCATGCACTTCATTCGCACCATGTTTTTTTAGGCATCATAGAGAGAATTGGATCCTCCGACTTAAGTCACACGTGAGACTCATCCGATTAAACGATTCAATTTGATTTCGCAAGTCATATTTTTGGTCCACCTGATAATTTATGCTTGATTTTAGAGGGTTCTTGAAAGCTTAGTGCTCAACTATGTTATTTATTGTTGTTGATCCATCAAATGCCAAATCCACTCGAAAAGTTTTCATCGACAGTTCGCTTGCTTCTACCCCATGACAAATTTTCCACAGATTAACAAGAGGACAGATTGACAAAATGCAAAATTCTATATGTTAGCTCCCATCAGCTCAGAGAGTCGTTTGATTATATGGATATGAATACTAGGCATGAACAGACGAAAGTATATTATTTGTTTTTTTTTTTTTGGTAAGTTAAAGTATATTATTTGTTTATCTATTCTATTTAAATAAATGCTGCTGGTGTACTTGCACTAGGTTTCAGTATCATCTATCTTTAAGAGTGTGTCTGTTTTGGGAAATATTTCATAATAAAAGAAAATATTTTTCAAGGAATGCTCTATTTTCCTTCTTTTAAGGTTAGAAAATTCATTTTCCTAACTTCATGCATGCCTATTTAATGTGACCACAGATGATATTCTTTTGACTGATTATTTTCAGCAAACTAAACGTGTGCAAGTCTAGAAACTTAATTCATCGAAAGTTCTTTCGCTCAAACAAACATAATATAAGATGATTCCGCAAGATTAGATAAATGCTATAAATAGGCAATGTAGCCTAATTAATTGGTGGGCCTGGATGGACTGGGCCTGGTCCCAAGCCGAAGAATTCTTGTCCTGGCTTGCCGGTGATTAAGGCTTGGACCGTCCGAGGTTGGTTGGGCAAGCTCGAGAAGATTGCTTGCTCGGGCTTGCGATTGTCTTTTGGGCCTATCCATGTCGATTAAGCATGGGCAGGGCTAAAGGCCCACGATAATTTCTGGGTCTGAATTTCGATGCCCAATGGGCCAATGATTTTGGTTTGGAGTCAAAATAAAGCATGAGCAGCTGCATTACGACCAATAAGATCTGCCGGATCTATTAGTTTAACTCTTCCAATTTGACATGATCTTGGTGTAAGCATGCAGATTGATAGCTTGTTGGAAAACACCAAGTTAATGGTGATCACAGGCCATTCCATAGGAGGATCAATTGCGTTCCTCACAGCTCTTTGGCGCCTCTGCAAGCTCAAATTCATCTCCCCACCCATCTCGGTCTTATGCATTGGATTCGGTTCTCCTTTCCTCGGCAACGAGTCGCTTTCCCGAGCCATCCTCCGCGAAAGATGGGGTGGCAGCTTCTGCAGCGTTGTGTCGAGGCACGATATAATGCCAAGGTTATCTCTTGACCAGTCACTTGTTCTGACTCCCCAGTGGAAGGCCCTTATAAGATTTTGGTACACATCTATGATGTCACCGAACTCTATGAATTTGGCCAACCTCCAATTAGCTGAAGAAGATCAAGACTGGTTATTGACCTTCATTGCGGCTGACATGGGGTGCCGGGCTCAAGCAGGGGAAGGCTCGGGAGGGAGGTCATTTTGGCCATCTGGGAGTTACTTGTTTTGTTCAGATGAGGGCACGATTTGTTTGGATAATGCAGTATCGATCAATAAGATGATGCATCTGATGCTATGGACAGGTTATCCCTATTGCATCGTTGAGGAGCACCTTAAGTATGGGCAATATGTTGAGAGACTGTCTCGTCAGGCTTTGAAGAGAAGCTTCGTGGAAAGAGACCTCTCTGAATCAAGCTACGAAGCAAGTGTTTCGATGGCTTTGAACTCCTCAGTGACTTATCAAAAGGTAAGAACACGACCCCTTGGGTTGTCTGAGTGATCACCGCGCTTTTTGTTCCTGGGTGCACTTCCCCCGGCTTAAAAGTTCTTTGATCCCCTTCTTTGCAGGTATCGATTGCACTGATGGCAAAAGATTGCTTGAAGATGGCAAGGCAAATGGGGTGCGCCCCCAACCTGAACGCCGCCAATTTAGCCATTAGGCTATCCAAAATCACTTCTTATCAGGTGGTGGTAGAGCGGTACAAAGCTCGTTGCAATAAGTCGGAAGAGCAAAGAGGATACTATGATTCTTTCAAGCAGAGGGGGCCCTCAAGGAGAGAGTACAAGATAAACATGATTCGATTCATGCTTGCCGCCTTTTGGGACAACGTCATACGCATGATGGACAGGAAAGAGATCCCACACGATTTGCACAGAAGATCACGATGGGTAAATGCGTCGCAGTTCTATAAGCTTCTTGTGGAGCCATTGGACATCGCGGAATATTATCGGTCAGGGACACACCTTGAGAAAGGCCACTACATTAGCAATGGAAGAGAGAGGAGGTACCAAATTTTCGATCAGTGGTGGACTGAGGGTGTTGTTAGGGAGCGACTGGGCAATGGGAGGACCGAGTATGCAAGCTTGACCCTAGACTCTTGCTTTTGGGCAAGAGTGGAAGAAGCAAAGGGATGGCTGGACAACATTAGGAGTGAGAGCGACCCAACAAACCTGGCTTCTCTTTGGCATAAACTCAATGAGTTTGAAACTTATGCAATGAAGCTTGTAGAAGGAAAAGAGGTGTCTGCTGATGTGGTGGCTAAGAATTCAAGCTTTTGTCTGTGGTTAGAAGAATGGAGAGCATTGAAATCACAGATTTATCCCCTAGTCGATGTCACCTGATTAGGATGAACACGGGCGACTTTCTATCAATTTAACATTAACCGGACATAAGTCGAGATCTTATTCACATGAGACTGAGACACATCAACAGGGATAGAAGTGTTTACCAACTGACGTGGCGTCGAGCTCCCCCTGGACCGTTAAGGGGCCATGCCCCTCAGATCCAGAAGCTCGGCCTCCATAGCCGTGGTGGAACTATTGCCTCGAAATCTAGGGGATTGTGACACCTCGATGGCCACACGACTTGGTGGCGAGGCTGAGATCTCAGTGGTCATGCAGGAGCCACCAAGATCGACGGCAAAGGAGCACAAAGTGCGCGCACGCGCGCAGAGAGAGAGAGAGAGAGAGAGAGACGGCAGAAGGAGGCAGCAGGCCGTGATACAGGAGAGAGGAAAGAGAAAAGGGGTTGGGCATAATTGTTTTTGGTGGGACTTGGATTAGATATGCTGAGGGTAGGGTTAGATGAACATTATGTTGCGATCCTCATGGTGAAGACAACAAAGGGGACGTGGGGGAGACGGAAATTTACATCTGAGATAGACCATCGGCACCCTTAAAAGTTACACAGCCAGCGACACGCTTCTCATTTCTCAGTTTGTGTCAGAATTAGTTCCAAAGGTTCTCATGTCCAACAAGGATTGAATTTGGCTGCCCTACATGTTTCTTTGCCATTGTCACCACTCGACTGGTGATTAATTCGTTGATCTAGCGTAATAATACATTTGAGCAAGATTTCTGTGGTGCCAGGGACTGATGTGGGATATTAGTATGTCAAGCTGCGGCAGACATCGATCTTTTGTCTGCGGATAATCATGCTGATGATAACACTTGGTATGATGAACCAGGGATGATATCATGCAGTTACAAAAACTCTCCAATTTTCTCACTGATCGACCGGAGATGCATGAGGGACTGCTGAGTAACGTGAAGACAGGAAATCTAGTCCTGTGCTTTGAACAAATTCGAGCTTTCTTGCTTTCTTGGAATGTTAGCTCACTGGTTATTTCTTGCACTAGGAAGGTATCAAGTTTGAATGCTCATGACATATGCCTGAGGCAGAACAGACGGATTTTTATTCAAATCATTCTGGGGGCAACAAATTGACTATACTGAAACATCGGATACAAAGCATCAGATCATACCTTTCCATTCTGCGCATCGATGTTCCTAACAGGTCCCTTAAACCATCTCCGGGCATCAAACACCCACCAAAGCATTATCAGACCTAAACTCAGACCTAAAGCAACCGGCGCATAGTTGAACGTGTCCCAAGTGATGGGATACAGAGTCGGCAGAAGAAACACCGAGCAGGTGTAACATATCCACAAAAACGCTATCAAACAGATCGGCCTACTTGCCTTGCCCAAGTAAAATGGCCCGGGCTTGAAATTCTTCTCTTCCATGACCATCCTTGCGAATATCGGGACTGCGTATCCTCCAACCCATCCTATCGTGCATATAGAAGTTATGGCAGTGAAGACTACATTCACTTTCAATATTGGAATACCAAGCAGAGCGCAGATGGCCGCACAGAGCCACACTGCATTAGATGGGACTTTGTGCTTCGGATGCACTTTTCGCCAGATCGATGAAAATGGGATTCCCTTGTCTCTTGACAATGCATATACCTGAAGAGAGCCATGACGGGTTATGTATCAATGGACAGAGTACCCGAAACTTTTCGGATGGCGAAGCATAACAAAGGGAACGAGGAATAGATACTGACCACTCTTGCAGCGCTAGTAGTGATGGAAAGCCCGCCGAAAAAGAACGAACCCCATATGATGAATAGCAAGATGATTGCACCAGTACCACTGTGATATCTCCCATGGAATGCATCATAGAGTATTTGAGCTGGAACAAACACACCCGCCGTCTCATTGGTCGGATCGTATAGATAGTCAAAGTCCTGAAAGTTCAGCATGCACAAGACAGTATAATACAGCAGAAGCAGTTTCACATGTAACTCAAAGCGATCGATGTAACAACAATGTCCAGAAGAGAGGGCAAAAAAACATGCGCATTCTTCAGCCTGCTCTTTGTTCAAATTTAGACATACTACACTACTGACTTCAATTTTTGTAAAAGGCAGTGAAATGGAGTGCCATGGTGATGTGAGATGTGGCTTGACAAGAAAAAGTCCCTCAATTTCCTGATTTTATGTTGGAGTAACTTAGGAATCCATGAGAGGTAAAATTGTGTGTTTTTGTCTTCTGAAGCTGCAAAATTTTTCCTCATTCTACTTGCTACTTTATTACTTCCAGCAAGAAATATTTTTACTTAATAAGTAGATGTGAAGATTTCCTTACCTGAATGCTAAAAGTAAGAGCCAATATATAGGCCCATCCAAACACTGAAATGATCCCTATACTGGTAAGAATTGCAATGGGACCATTCTTGTCGGCACCTTTAGTTTCTTCAGTTAGATGTGCAGCTGCATCATACCCGTAAAGTGAATACTGACTGACGAGAAAAGCTAGAATTACTGCATAAGGTTTGCTCGATATCCCAGTTGATTCAGCCATTTCGAAATGGCTGAACACAAAAGACGCAGGTTGTGTAGTCAATGCTACAAGCGGAAGCATTACTACAATGATTGTCCCGCCGATTAACTAAAGGGAAAGGAAACAGAGCTTCAATTAGTAATTGAAATCATCTCATGATCACTTATTTTGGTCCACAGACTATAAATATATTGAGTTTCTGATAGAAAATGTTCAAGTTTTAGATTATACCTGCCACCATATTGAGATTATGTCGATGAAGGCAATTACTTCAAGTGCAAATGTGTTGAGGACCGCCCATATGAAAGTAAGACCCATGTACATGCATAAGAACAACCACTTTGGTGCAAGGTAGCCACCATCCTTGTTTGTGCCGGTGCACAATAATATGATGCTCTGAAGGGTTTGTGATCCTGCATATGCCTTCCAAAACCACTAGTCGGATCAATTCACTGAACCAAGCTCTGATAGATGCTTCAAAGAAGTAATGCAACAGGAAACAGAACAAGAAGCATACAGGACACGGAATCTACCTGAGTACCTATGCCAGCAATGAGGCCAATGGCTTCAAGCCAAGCACAACACCACGAAGCAAATGGACCCCATTTGGGGCCAGCAAGATGGGCAGCCCAAAAATAAAGGGAACCGGTCGTCTGTTAAAGGTTCACAAAAATATAAGATCGTTAGATAATCTTGGAAAAGCACAAAGTTCTTTTGGAAAGAAACCCTCGAAATAGCATAAAGTAAAACCTATATAGAGGAAAAAGAAGCATTTAGTACGTCGGAGGACTTTGCTGATAACTCCCTTTAAGATCTGTTGGAAAACAGAACAGCAGCAGTTTCAACAAAATAGTTTTACATGCGCCATTTTCCATTCTCTAAAGTGTTCTTTTAGTCTTCTTTGGTCGGTTCTGCTAGCTTCTCTTGAAACTGAAGTACAGAGAATCTCCTTAAGGTTCAAACTTCCCAAGCATTCAAGTTAAGAGAAGAGCTTTGCAGTTCGGAATAACACCAGCATCACTTCCCGAATCCCTTCTCTGTTTATCAGTTCATGTAAGATGTTATGACTAAAGGAGTCTATTTAAGACCCAGAACAGTTTCCTTCTTTTACACAAGGCAAATCATGATGCTCAGATAAACAATCTTTTTCGTTAAGACCAATGACGCCACCTTCATAACCTTTTGGCCTTTCAAACAAGTTCTTAAGTGTCAAAAGGTTCTAAATGCACAATCAAACTATTCTAAGTCACCGCCGAAGACTTAAAAGAAAATACTAAAATTGACAAACAAAAACGACATAAAAAATAAGGGGAACAAGTAACAAGGGGCAAACCGGGAAAGAAGAGCAGATCTCAGCCATTGCAATCCCGACAAACCAAGTAAAGAACGAAACCACTACCCATCCCCAAACCAAGCTTGCAGGTCCTGCATAAAAAAGGCTTGATCCATACAGAGGAGTGATCCCAGTGAAAAGTGTCATCGTCGAAAATGATATTGCAAGAGTCTTGAATAGAGTCTGCCACCAAAAAATATTTGAATACAGATTATACATATCTTCGGAGAAGAGCAACTTTTTATACAGTTGAAGCGTGGAAAAAGAGGGGAAATATGCTAAAATTTGAAGTTACCATCTCTCTTCTGAGCTCTTGCTTGTAGCCCAGTTCATTCAACCGCTTCTCTCCAGTATCCATTTCTGCGAATTCGGTGTTGCCCCCTGCTTCTTCGTTCTCGAGTCCCATGTCGGATAAGAAGATTTGTCACCTTGTTCTTGTGGTCAAGATGATCTTCAAATTGTCGTAAACCAAATTTGCAGAGAGACCAATGAGGAGAGAAGGGGAGAGAGAGAGAGAGAGAGAGAGAGAGAGAGGGAAACATTGACTTATGCTGATTCAACAGTATATATAGACATGAACCATCATGTTCTAGTGATAAATTTACCGACATGTACAATTCCCAAAATCGAAATTAAAGAAAAGAGTGTTGTTATAATATATTTAATCTTTTTCCCATGTTTGACTTGCGGCTAGTTGATTGCGTCATATCTGAGACTGAGATAAAGGGGTCAAACTAATTCAAGTTCACATTAGACAGCTAAAAAGAAATATACAAGTTCTTATAATTGAAGACTGTTATTCATACGCGTTGCTTGTGTGTGTAAAGCTGGAGGTGGATTGGAAACGGAGCCACCATGAAGAGCTTCATCTTGAGCATGCTCGCATTCTTTTCTTTTTATTTTCCCTTTCTGGTTTGAAATAGTCTAGTTCAGATTGGATACCCAAAGCCGAGTTGTTCTTGGCCATCAAATTAAGTTTTGATTCAGCTCAATTGTATCTTCTATGTTCACACTTCACATCTAAACATGAAAAGGAAAACCCAATGAGGTGAGAGCTAATGAAGTCAGACGAGAAGCTCTGGATCATGGATTTACGTGTTTATAAACTTCATTCTCCACGGTCATATTTTTACCTCTTTTCTTTCCAAACGACTGGCATGTCCTCTCCTCGAGTAGGACAAGTTTTGGAATATAAAAAATGGATTTTTGTCTTAGGCACGATTGGATGTTGTGTTAGTGAACCGCAAAAGTCAACAGAAGAGACAGGTCATGGATACGTGGAAGGACAACATAGGAACGTTAATTTGGTCAACGATGACAGCATCAGAGAAGCAGGAAATAATCATATTAATTGGGAGGACCGGTGGAAAGGCTGACCGAGTTGATACTCCATAATATCATTCTTTAATCTTTTCACCGGAAGTGAGGGGCCGCAGATGGGACAAAAGATTGTGATTTCCTTTCATAAACTTGACCTTCTCTTGCATCATGCTTTGTCCTCTACAAATTATTACAAATTAGACTCTAATTTCAACAGCAGGCAACAATGATCCGGTACATCATCTATACTTCACAGGCCATATGGTCAAACTAATATTACCCAATTTTCTCTCTCGCTTTCTTTGGACGTATGAAGGGATAGTAAAAATGCACGTTGAACAAATTTATCTCGACTTTTTATTTTTTTTCCTTTTCGCTTATAACAGGAAATACCTAAACTTTCGACAGGAACATCGAAAGTGAATTATACAAAAACTGTCCATGGAGCAATGAATTTAAACCTGATGTTAGTCTGTATTATTACATGAACGCAACGCAACGCGGGAACATCTATCTACATGTGTGCAGGGCACTAGCCGGGAAAAGTGAGAGCATGGCGGGATCTTCACGTCACGGCAACGAAACCCAACTGTCATTCAGCGGGAGAGATGAATCCGCGCCGCAATCCTGGCCTCTTCCCATGTTACGTGCAGCACATCTCTTTGACTTCCGGCATTCTAAAGAGAATAAAAATCATGGAGAATATTCTCATTTCTCGCTTTCCATTTTGGTGGCCCAGAGAAAAATCCTTGGTGGCCTAGAGAAAAATCCTTGTTTCTCAACGCGAATTCGACAACACTGGAAGGGGAAGTTTGCTCTTGCGTAGAACATAAACTCAAGGCACCTCCTTTTCGTTCGTTTTCATTCCTTAGAAAAGTAAAGTAGCCAAAATGCACTGACAATTCAGGCTCGAATCAGCTTTTCTGTGTGTCCGAGCGCATAGGCTTTTTCCAAGAATTACCAGAAACTCAAATATTGGTATAGGAAGATGAAACCAAATGAGCATCACCAAACAGATAGCTGAGAACAAGCGCAGCGAAAAGGCCATACTAGGTGTGGTAAAATGCATTGCCTGACAGTAATTAGTAATCATCGATAGGAGAACTGGATTTCTTGTAGGTACGTAGAAACGCAAGAATGATATAAAGCCTTTTAGCCATCATTCTTGGAGGCTGTTTACAAAAAGCATCTCACCTTTCATTCCACCTAAGAACATAAAGAACAATACCCTTTGCTTCCTGGAATGCGTCGCCAGAGTCATTTAAGAGGCGAGCTTTGCCACCTGAAATACAAGTTTAACTTGTAAGATGAGGTGCTTAAAGATACGTTGTTTCCTCCCTCCATCAGAGAAAAATGCCCGAAAAAGAATCTTCAAGTGCCCTCACTGACACAAGAGTTTCGTGGTCAAGTAAGTTGCGCTTAAAAGATGGTGGATGATCATAGTAAGCACTATATGTTGCTCATACATGCACAAGGAATGACACAGAAGAATGTGATTGCGTGCATATATCTAAGCTAACATAGTCCATATTCTGCACAGGCTTTTTGGATCAAAGAGGTCAAAGTTCAATCCCCCTGCAACAGTCCAAGCACAAAACTTCTTGAGTTTTCTCTTTTTATTAGATCAAAACCTATTTAACCATGTCAATTCAGTAGTGCATTACCTCAGAAGTCAGTAACCGTGTGTGGAGCAACATAGAGCAAATAGTCACGAAGCTATCAACTGTGATGTTCATGTGCCAGGAACAGCATCAAAAGAATGGAGAACTTCCTCCAACATCATCCTTGTTTCGGTGTCAAGTGGACTCTCCGGCTTGTCTGAGTGAGCAATGTTTAAGAGATACAGCTTTTTCGAGGTCACAAACGCAGCTGAAAAGATCCTTTTCACCCCTCCCCTGGTGCTGTCCACTTTGTACTCAAACTCGTAGACTTGCAAGCCTCCATGGCCCAATCTCTCCGCCACTCCAATCACTTCAGCATCTTTCGTACTTTCCTGTTTGGAAAAAAAAATGCTTTAAAGCAAATGGAAGCTTCAAGCCAGAGCCAAAATTTATCGACACATCACTTATAGGTTGACAGACAGAACCTAAAGGCCTGAATTAAGCCAATTTAGACTAATTAAGTCATCATCATAGAATATGATACTAGGAATGCAGTCATGGAAACACAGTCAAGTCCACTTTACATATTCAAGTATATGACTAAGTGAAATAACTATAACTATACCATCGTGTACAACACTAGAACATTGAATGCAGCTGAATCAGAGTTTTGGTTCAGTTTTCCTCTTAAATAACTTGGGTTTTCCATGCAGTAAAATATTAGAATTGATGGATCCGAGCCAAGCCAATATTTGGTGCAACACGCAGCCAAATTCGCTTCTGACTGTGAGCAACCATGCCTCATTAGGCAGTCAATATAGAAGAGGATCGTCTTTCATTCGCCATTATCTCCACAGCCCCAAACTCTCTCTCTCTCTCTCTCTCTCTCTCTCTCTCTCTCTCTCTCTCTCTCTCTCTCTCTCATATCATGCCGATCATCTTTGAAGCACTATACAGGCCATTGAGTTCGAATTATTTACTCGTAAATGAGTTCATCCATCTTGATTAAGATATGACGCTGATATTTCCAGCCTTTTGAGTAAGAAATTGATACCGTCACCATGTACACAACAAATTAATTATGTAGCAAATTTGAAAAATCTAGTGCCGCGCTTTAATGTTTCATCTTAACAAGACAGCCAAGCATAATATCTACACGAATCTTTCAAGCAATTCTACCTCTACCGTGATTATTCATCACCTGAAAACATAAGAGGCTTCAGACAACATACTTTACGACACATCGTATTTAGAACGAAAGCAAGCAGTTTAAAAAGCACCTACTTTGCGCTTTTCGGCTTGTATGAGCTTGTCCGCGACAAACTGAGGACTCCCAAATTCGCCAAGGTTTGCAAGACGAACTGGATTCACCACCACTCCCACATTGTTGCTCCCCTTGTTTGGCTCCTCAAACAGCACCGTCGCCCCTGCTTTATCCACCTTCAGTGCCAACAAAATATTAACCCCAAATTTACACGAACAATACTCGGACAGTCACGGTATTTTCGCGAGTCTGATATCCATAATACATTCGACATGGAAATATGCACCTTATTCCAAGAAGAAGGTTTGAGGAGAGTGAAGCCCTCCTTGGAGTCTGTGTACCTCTCCAGCTCCACTTCTTGAGGCAAAGCCGCCATCGACGCCCTGGAGCCACACCCATTTAGCAGTATCGCAAGAATCGAGACGCTCAGCGCCCTCTTGCTCAAACGAGCCGCCGGCAGGAACGTGTCGTCCTCGCGGGAAAAGACGCAGACTTGGGGGCGAGGACTGTGATCCTGAGTTGCAATGCGAGGTTTGGTGATCGAACGTGAGGGATTGGATTTCAGAGGGAGGAGCAGAAAGGGTGGAGGCTTGAAGAGAGAGTGATGATCCGAGGGGGCAAAGCAAGTTCGGAGAGCCATCGCAGTCAGAGGGGAGGAGAATTGGCGCAGACATCGACATCGTCAGGGATGGAAAGAGAAGCATCCACTCGTCTGCTTCGGAAGTTGGATTATCTCTTGCCAAACTTTTTTTTTTCTCGATTTTTCTCGCTCTTTTTCTTGATTTATTCACTTATTTTTACTTTCTTGAGGACAATAATATAATTCTCTTTTTGTATCATTTTCGGAAAAAAAAAATCTCCTGCCCTCGCCGCCGCCTCTGTAAATGAAACCTTCTTTCTTTCTTTTTTGAAGTAATAGAAACGATTCCCCCAGTACGGGAAGATAAAGAAGGAAGAACGCTGCAATTTCCAGTCGGCATGAAATAGAGATTTTTAACGGATGAAAACCAACCAGCTTGAGTTTCTCCTCCTCAAATTACTCTTGTGAACAAGAACCTATGAGCCATTAGTCGATTTCATCGGTTTTGGCATAGTTTATTCAGCTTTCCATTGTGTTTCCATGGACGAATTGTCCTTTAGGGGCTATACCAAATGGACTCGACGGGATCTGCATTTTTCATTTTCGGGTATAAACATTTCTATGAACAGCTAAGCATATTAATAAAGAAACGACTTTATTTATATAATTCGCATGAATGAAAAGAGTCGTTCTTAATTTTTAGAACAGTTTTTCCATGAAAACCTGATTATAAAAGTTAATGACGGTCAAACTTAAGTGTTGTTGAGAGATTATCAGCTTAGGACCCTGTCGGGATGCTCAAGTTGCCATTTCTTACTCGAGCGAAGGGCTTCTCGGCACAGGTCATCTTCATCTCCTCCTAGAGTGAGTTTTGAAGTAATTTTTACATGAAAGGTTGAGGGTCGGCTTAATTATCACATGGTTTTGGCCCTGTGCATCAAAAGATTATAACTTGCTTAAAAATTCGTGCTTTTACCTTAAATGGCCGAGCATTTCAATGCACGAGGAATTGGAAGATTTCAGTAGTCCTCTCCTCACCAGATGAAGGAAGAGGGGCTGGAATCACTTCCTTCTGCATCGAAGGAGATATGACAATCCAAGATGGGGCTTCATAGTTTTCTTATGGCTTAGATCCGCATGCCAACTTGGTTAAACGGGGGAATTCTTATTGATTTCTAAGTGAGCGCGGGTTCCTCTGTTTTTTGGACTCTTCTACTCTCTCTCTCTCTCTCTCTCTCTCTCTCTCTCTCTCTCTCTATAAGGAAAAGAAGAGAATAGAACACCACGATCGTTTTGGCGTTTGAGAGAAATGACATTAGGGAAGACGGGCAGTTCAATTCGTGATCACCCAAGAATAATTTATTTTCTTCAATATGAACCCTCTATCACCAATGAAGTTAACAACTAAGGGTGAATGAGCTGTTAGCCAACAAGATGCAAACAGGGAAAAAAAAGAACACTACAATTTCAAAACTTAGCAACCAAAAAAAAAAAAGAGAGATAAATCACCCGGTCTGGGTGTCGCCGCGACATCCACGTCCGGCGATGGTGTGGTGACCCTCAATCCGAAAAAAGAAAAAGACAAAGAAAAAAAGAAAAATCAACAAAATTATTTATAAAAAAAATCCACGCCCATGCCAGCCATGCCAAATATAATGGATGTTATCTACATTGGTGATTTCTTCCATAAATTGCCGAATGTACTCGATTGATAAGATGTGAAAAAGTTTAAAATTAGATTTGCACAATTGAAAAATTAATGATTATATTAGCATAGATATAGTAGGTTTATGATTTTTGTTAGCAAATTTTGTCCTATTTTGACCAAATTTCACACACTATGCAACTGAAGAGAAATTAACAAAAAGGCATAGAATCGACATAATATGATGAGAAATTTCTATAAGAAAAACAACATTGCGGATACAACTTGATCAATAATGCACTTATGTCACTAATCAGTTGAAACATCATGTCCTTTTACGTCCTGCATATTAATCTAGACCAGTGACGCCACGTAACCACGACATGTAGCGCAAGTTAATTCATCCGCATCTGTAGAAGAAACAACAATAGATGCACTTGCAAAATCCACGAGCTAAGGATGCATATCCTCATACTTCCCGACACATGAGGCTTGATGGCACAACTTCCGATCTGGTTCCCCTAACATACATCAGGGGATCCGGCCTTGAGGGCCGTTTGATTCCAGATCGGACGATTATGTAAGGAAACAGATTGATAGTTGTTGATTATAATTAAAAGTCGTATGCATTACAAGCGTATTGATCTAAACTAATGTTAAACACCTATTACGACTATTTTGAATTAATCATACATATGATTAATAATTATTTTATCTTTATAACAAAGAATTAATTATTATATTATATATGACACGTGATATAATAATTAGCATAAATACATCAGGAAGGAGGAAGAAAAATATATTTTTTATTCCGCCTCATCCGACACGTGTCAATTTCTTATTGAATATGAGTAAAAATGCACGCCACGTCAATCGCTGACGTGGCGCTCACTAACCTTTGAATATTTTATCCATAAATGCCTAAATCCACTTTTTCCTTTTGTACCAAGTAGACAAGATTGGCTTTAATGGTCTTCATATATATCTTCCCAGCATCCTTTAACTTAGCTATTTTTTTTCCGTTTTATGAAGCCATTGTTTCCTTGGATTTCTATAAATGTTACTTCCTTGCAATAAAATCACCCATATGTAGATCTAGTAAAAGTTACTTTAGTGCATATGATAGTTCGATCAATTTTCTTGATCACAAAGTAGGTTTTTCCCATCGTAATTCGATAATATTGTCATTTCCTTAGTAACTCTTCGACATCAATGTAATTTCGAAAGCGTCGCATAGGACAAATAACATCCATGTCAATGATTTCTATCTAAAATTAGTTAGAATATTAAAATTGCCAAATTGGCAAATTGTTCAAGATTTAATTAGTCAAATTTAAAGGCTTATGTCTGAATAATTGACTATCGCACGATAGAATCCAATAAAAGTAAGACTTTTTAAACAATTAACACCTTATAAAGTTAGTAGTCATTGACAGAGATAACATATTTTAAATGAAAAGAATTATCCCATAAAATAAAAAAGTTACATGCCTACGATATATTGAAGATTTATCTTTTAAATGATAATTAAACCATGAATAAAAGTGAACTTAAAAAAAACTAGATATAAAAATATTTTTTTTTCGCTGATCTTCTTCCTCGAATGATCGGCAAAGGTCGTGAGGCCCTCGGCAACCCTCAGCAACCATACATAAGGGTCGTGAAGCCCTCTTTGCGACCTTCACAGGTATTACCAAGGCTGCAACCCTCGCTCGGTGGCCAATGGGCATATTTGGGCCTCTACTCATGCTCAATGGCCCAATTGGCCCTTAATGGTAAAAAGAAATTGAAATTGAAATTGAAAAAATAAAAAAACAACAATAATCGAAAAATGTAATACTTTAGTGCTAATCATGCCACGTAGAACAGCTGGCTTCCAAGTAACAATATGTCAAAATGGAGTGAAAATATTATATCAACAAATCATCAAACTACGTAGGAAAAAATTGTCATAATTAAAATTTTTACAATAAAATCAGATTCCGTACAACAATTTAAGACTTTTTGGACATTATCCCGTTTATAATACGAATATTAGAAATCTATGAAATCAATTGTAGTCACTCTCCTTAACATTTTTGCAATTTTGATTATTCTTCTTATTTTTTATTTTTAAATTCTTTGGTATTCTAAAAAAATAAATTTTAAATTTTTTTATTCGAAATAAAAGGACTTCGGAATGGGTCAGGGAAACCCGGTCCGACTCGCTAAATCCGGTTTAGGTCAGAAAGTGGACCGGGCATAAGGCCTGGTTCAATTTGTTAAAACATGGCCCAACCTATAATTATTGCCAAAAATAGGTCCAAAAGTGCTTTCCACAAATTCAGCCGAAAGCCCAAATGATTTACCTCCATTCACCAATCGCCAACCCACTATCCAGCCCGGCCTTCAACCGGCGAGCAATCCGACCCGAACCCAATTATTTGACCGGAAGGGAGGGGGAATGCAAGGGGGCACCGAGCGAGTTTTGCCTGGTTAAGGAGTCTGGATTTCGTCCAGCGATAGAAGAAAAAGATCAAATGAGCCTATTGGCTCATTTCAATCGATCGCGACTTGAATTCTCATCGTCAAAGATCGGATCCGCTCTCCCACCAACAGGCGCCCTCCGTTGCTGTTCGGGCGAAAGGTCTTGAGGATCACAGGAGTGCTGAACTTCCTAATCGAGCTTCTGGGATTTGGTGATGGCGGCAAGGCAGGGTGATTGTCGAAGAGGCACCAGGTGTGCATGATCGTCCGCAAGCGTTCTTTTGCCCCGTGTAATGTCTTTGTTGCTCTCTTTTTTTTTGGCGTCTCTCCCCCGCGGTGCACGAGTC
Organism: Melaleuca quinquenervia; assembly: GCA_030064385.1. NCBI lineage: Eukaryota > Viridiplantae > Streptophyta > Magnoliopsida > Myrtales > Myrtaceae > Melaleuca > Melaleuca quinquenervia. The sequence goes on along the minus strand of CM057725.1, from coordinate 26,442,616 downwards.
GAGAAGACTTTTTTTTATCAGGACGGTCGAATTCTGGTGAGATCTTCTTCGGGGAAGAAGACAAAGCCAGAACCCCCCTCTTCTCTCTCTCTTGGATCCCCTCTTTTTGTTCTAGTCCTCTGCCTCCTTTTTCTGACACACTCCTCTTTGAAAACCAATCAACCCTGCCGACACACTCCGTCTAAACGGTCCGGATTGCCTGCTCCAGTAGAGCAGGTGATTTATGTTACTTTTTTTTCATTTTACTAAGGAAAATTTAAGGTTCTTCAGGAGGTCTTTAATATGCATGCAGAGTGGTAGATCATCGGATGAAATCAAGTCAATAGTGATCAGAGGCCACTCCATAAGAGGATCAATTGGCTTACTCACGGCCCTTTGGCTCCTCTCCGAAACACAAATCCATCCGCTCACCCCTCTTGGTCGTATGCATCGCTTTCGGCTCTCCACGCATGATGGTGCGGCAGCTCTGCAACATCATGTTGACGTACATGGTGATCGAAGAGATTTCTTAAAGTTGTGATTGGCCGTGACATGTTTAAAGTTTGCACTCAACTCTTTGTCGACGAAATTTAATCTCAAGTTCTTAGTCCGTTTAATAGCTATCTATAACCATCCATTCAGTTTTGCAATCTCATGGAAAGCTACAATGATGCAAGAGACAGACACTTTGAAATTGTTCATCATTCTTTGGATATCTAAGGGAGAGGAGTTCCTTTGCAACTTCGAAACCAAGAGGATGTTTAAGACAGGAAGCGTGAGTGGAAATAAAAGGGGCGAAGGAGTCTGAATGAAATTATGGAAGCCTCGCTTATCTTTCATCCTGTCTAAATGCGACAACTTGGTTGTCGAGGTGCTTAATTGGGAAAAAGAAAAAAGAAGGAATTCGTGAAAGAAACTAGGGTTTTTGAATACATGGCCACAATTTAGACAGAGGAGTCACGATCTAGACGTGCCATCATCACATCGAAGGACAATGTGGAAAGGGTAAATCGTAGAGGGACTGGGAGTGAGGCAAAGAAAGAGTCAAACAAAAGGGCGTAAAGCCAGAAAAGGCGGTGGCCTCCTTCCTTGGGCGTGCGACTTGGGCTGCTGTCGTACTCCTCCTCCGCGTCCACCGGCCCCCGCGATTCTCTCCGGACACCGCTGCGGGGTCCATCAGTAGCCACCAGCAACGTCGGCAAGTGATTAGCGACCCCCGATGATGTTGGTGCTTTGCTGCGATATCGGGGACGTCCGTGAATCCAAGTTGTCACCGCTGCAACAAGGAGCTACACTGTCTATTCCAGTAGCAACTCGAGCACGCCGGCCACCAGTCCAAGGCGATTCTCGGCCAGTCCAACCCCTTCACTGAAGCGATGTACTACTGCTTCCTGAGCTGTCCGAATCTTAACTGAGCTGCGCCGTGTGTCTTCGAAACAGACTAGCAAAGTCTCTGTTATAATGCATATTACTATCAGGTTATTTAATTTCCAATTTTAGCAACAGCAAAAAAACATCAAAGACGTGTTCTAAAGATAGGTTAAGTCGCATGTTTAATTTAGGCTTTTATTAAATTCGAATTTCATCAACATAGAGTAAACACATCAAAGATACCCTTTATAACATTTAGATAATTACATGGTTTAATTAATTTAATTAAGTTACATCCCATGTGGAGTAGTTAATTTAGTTTTGCACGTAACATGACATACTAGAATAATTACATCAAGACTTAGGTTCGCATCATGTGCATTGCGTTCTAGCATAGTTTGCACATAAAAAAGGTGAAAAAGATCAAAACTAAATTAAATCTTCATTCTTATATACCTAGTTAATTTGCATGCTAGGACCCCCCCCCCCAAAAAAATCATGTTTGCTTTGTTGGTTCATTTTATAGGTTAGCTTATTTGAGTGTTTATTTAATGTATGTGAGCCGCATTGACACCTCATATATTAGGGCATATGGTTGAAATAAATCCAAGTTGCCTACCAAATGTTTTTTTTTTGGAATAAAATAATAGGTATTGCAAGAACATTAGAGCAATCTAGCATAATCAAGTCATCCTATATATTATATTTAATTCATATATATATATTTAGTTCATAGGAGTAAAGTATTACTTCGATTTCTAATCAATACATCGGAAAAAATAGATCAATAGGGATTTTAAATAAAATTATCTAACATGTTAAATAATTTGAAATTAAGTCGTAAATTGGTATGAGTTTGGGAGGACTCAAATTAAGTTTAAACTTAGTAATTCATTAGCCAACCATTGTAGGTTGTGCCGAGTTTTATTACTAGGCTTTATGTTGTTATAATTAGTAGATACTAGAATAATCATCACCTTAAACTTTTTTTTTTTGGTAAATTCACCTTAAACTATTGTCTCAGCCAATCATTCATAATTGGGACACTTGGCAATCACCTCATCTGCTTTGAATCTCAAGTTATTCATTGACTGACCCGACATGGCGTTGTTAGGTTATAAAACTTTCTTGGAAGTTGCGCGAGGATCAAAATGCAACATTCTCGTATCATGTCATTGAAGCTAAGTAGCGTGAAGCTTTTGCCTTAAACCTTGGCCATCGCTTGGAAATGACATGCTGGGTGGGCCTAAGCATAGTGAGAAATGACCTATCCAAATAGATTATAAGTTCATTTTTTTTAGTTTATATTTGAGCAGTTGGGTTATTATATAAATTAATTATATTAGTAAATAGACTGAGAATGATGGGAGCCAAAATAGTTTAGTTATTAAATGGGTTCACAATTTACTTTAACCCAACTCATCTATATTACTCTATGTTACCCTCATTTGATTTCGCACTTACTTCTTCTATGCTCTCACCTCAATTTGCGTGTGAATTTTCCAAATTTGATTAAATATAGAAATGTTTAAGAAATATAGGAGTAGGTGAATCATGATTCACTATATTTGTATTCTATGAAATTGGGTCAAAATAATGACTCAATTTGGGTCAAACCATTTTCATCTTGATGCAAACCCAATCCAATCACGTTGTTCAACAAATCTAGTCAGGAGTGAGCAAGAGCCGCTTGTCCAACACTGAAGCATATCATCAAATGGAAAAACGATACTAAACTTTGATCAAATAAAGATTATATGAAAGAAGGTCATTCAATCTGATATGATCGATATGCAAAGGCTGAAAATATCAAGATCTTCTGAGAAGACAGCGAGTTTATCTATATTGAGAAACTAATTCCTTCAATTGCCCAATCATGAGCGATTTCCCAGTACTGAATTCCTAGGTCATCCATTCAGCGTTCAAGCTAATGAGCTAGACCGAGCATGAGCTCTTCAAAGTCTTTGGGTTTCTCGATGCTCTCACGCAATCGTCACTTCCTCCCCTCGTTTTTGATTTTGGGCTGAGCGGATTCCACATTTTCACCTTCATAACCGGTGGCGCATCCTCCGTGAACTCGAGATCCGAGCCGGCCATCATCGGCCTCAACCCGACCATCTTTGGTCCCGTGGGATTAAGGTTCCCTGCCCTACTTTTAGTAGGACATGGAAAATGGAGGGTGAGATAAGGCTTTCTCCCTTTTTTATAGGGGACAAAAGTTTTGATAGATGGTTAGGATGTGAAGATCACCCCTACACTTAGGACTGGAGATCCTTTTCCGATTTGAAGCACTTATCTTTGTTTTTTAATTCTTAAAATACATGTTGACTTTTAATTTTAGCAATCCAACTCAGCTCCACGTCATCAGTTATCACTCCGCATCATCAATTGACTATTTGGACAAATGGAAGAACTAGATTGAATATTTTTTTTATAGTTTTAAAGACCATATTAGACAAATTAAAAATTTAGAGATAAAATTACATATTCAGTCAAAGTTTAAAAAAATATTTGTATCATTTTCCTTTATAATTAGTAGATACTAGAATAATCATTGCCTTAAACTATTGTCTTAGCCAATATAGTTCATAATTGGTAAACTTGGCAATCACCTCATCTACTTTCGAAACACCTCAAGTTATTTATTGACCGACGCGGCCATACGTAGTTAGATTGTAAAAATTTCGTGGAAGTCATGCGTGATATTAAAACATTGTAATTAATTCGGCACATGTGGGTAAATAAGGTTTCCCTTCCACATCCAACAATTTGAACGAGAGGAGATATTTAGAGATTCCCCAAATGCAACATTCCTATGTCATATCGTTAAAGCTAAGAAGTGTGAAGTTTGAATTTTTCACCTTGAAGGCCATCAAATGGAAGTGACATGCCCAGTGTGCCTAAGCATAATGAGAAATGGACTTATCAAAATACGTCACAAATTCATTTCTTAACCTATATTTGATCAGATGAGTTGTTATGTAAGAAAGTTATATTAATAAACGGGGCTTAGAATGGTAAGACCTTAAATAGTGTGGATGTTAGATGGCATTCACAACTTACTTAAACCCAATACACCTCTATGATTTTCTCTTACCCTCATTCAATTCTGTGTTTACTTCTTCTATACTCTCATCTCAATTTACATGTAAAGTTTCCTAAATTTAATTAACTATATTGTTTTAGAAATATGAATTGGGTCAGTTGTGATTCACTATATTTGTGTTATATGAAATTGGACTAAAACGGATTAAATGAGTCAATTTGAGTCGGACCACTTTCAATCAGATGCAAACCCAATCAACTCCACTCATTTAACGAGTCTAGTGAGGAGTGAGCAAGGGTGCTTGACCAACACTGAAGCATATTGTTAAATGGGGAAATGATGCAGATAATTCCTTAAGTTTAGTCTAATACATAATGTCATCCATATATTTTTAATTTGCTTTGATCTGATTCTTAAAATGTAAAAGGCTGTCCTTCCTTTAATTCAAGTTAACAAAATTTGTTGGCATGACTTTCAATCCGTTTGTTTGAATTTTGGACCGAAAAAAAAAAGCGTTGCACTAAGATTATCTGAGAAGGTTATTAGTTAAAAGCAAGATTTAATAATCAATATCATCAAATAGCGACGGACATCTTAAATCCCCCTCTTTTCTTTCGTTTTTCGATATGGATAAAAAGAAACTTATGTTCATCAGTTATTTTTATAAATATAGCTCAGCATATAATAATGGGCATCATCAAATTATGTTTGATTTGTTGTTTCAACGAACAAAAGAATTGTGATGAACATTTACCAATATTACAGGAGTAACAATGAACAAACTAAAAGTCTATTAATTATATTACACATCGCGTCCAAATTAAAAGACCCTTTATATCATTTTCTTTAATGTAATGACCTAGGATTGCCAAACTCTAGTCTATACTCTTTGTCTTGAATCACAGAGGAAGGACAAGAGCTCAGACAAGAACTCTCACAACTGGAAATGCAAGAACTACTGACTCGCTATCCGACAGTAGTGAAGATATGCGATGGCGGGCCTCCGCTTTTTTTGGGTATGCTGCTCCGCGAACAGAGCGAATGAAGAGAGATCCAACCTAATATCATGAATATCCTTCGCCCGTTATCTCCTCATCTAAAAGTCTATTAATTATATTACACATCGCGTCCAAATTAAAAGACCCTTTATATCATTTTCTTTAATGTAATGACCTAGGATTGCCGGGGATTAGACAGATGAGGGCGAAGAAGTCGGTCCACTGTATCATGCTTTGGTTAACACTATGACTAAGTGACTTGGTGAAAGCGATTGGCGTAACAACCTGCGAATTTAGTGAAAATCAAACGTCATGCTACTCTTTATGCGATTGTCATGCATCTATCGCCTAAACTAAAGGGGGAACCTTCACACTTCACAGGACGAGAATAATCATGATTAGAGCTGCTTCACCACGCGACTTCTAAGCAAGTTATCATCCACGTGTCCCAAAACTGAGCACCGCGGAGACCGGAATGATTCATTGGCATCATTGCACTGGGGAACACGGCAAAAGACAAGATCAACCATGTTACTTGCTCAATCGAGGATTTGAAAACTATTCCGATTGGACGAACAAAAGCTTAAGCACTTATTGGACACTGCGGTACGTAGTTGATTCGATTTGACGAGAACGATTTACCAACACGAGCTTCTCTTCCCTTTCTTCCTCTTCCTCTTCTTTCTTTCATTCCCTTCTTTTCCCTTTTTTTTTTCTTTTTTTTTTGAGGTCCACACTTTGAAAAGTGAAAATAGTAAAATATACAGTTATATACACAGCTGATCCAGGTTGGACCAATTTATAATCCTAGAAACAATGATCGACCCACCATGCTATATGGGGTCTAAGAATCCTAGGATCAAGGATCAGCCCAATTCCATTGGGAATCGGATTCGGATTATTTGGATTGGAAACCGATGCTTACGTCTACATACAAGTCATAGAGAGGGAGATGCATGAATAAAAGACTCGCGACCTGCTCTGCGGGTTTCACGTTCTCCGTTGCCCTCGTGTTTTAGCTTGCAGACGCTCTTCCTTACGTCTGGAAATCAACGGTCTGCCTTCGCATGTGAAATCAACGTACGATCTTGGCAGTTATTCGGTCAACCCCAACTCACACTATGCGCCCGCATGCGAATGAAAAGTGAAAACCCAGAGATAAGGAGGAGCAGAAACTCAAGCCCTAGAGTCGCACAGCGCTCGTTGATATCCTTCGCTCCCCACTCGACGAGCAGAAGAGTACATCATGGACGCCGCTGCAGCTTCATCGTATCGACCTCCTTTCTTCTGTTACGCATCTCTATTTCCGGCATTCCCATGTTTCAAGCTACGTATTTTTTCCTGAACTATCGCTTTGTTTTATTTTTTTCTTCTTCCTTCTCCTTTGTTGTTTCGGAAAGGTTTGAGATGAGCAAGATGGTGGGGACTTTCCTGGCGTCGACGCCGCTGCTGGAGGAGGCGTGGAGGCTATGCAGCACCGCAAACGCGATGAGTTGTGGCACCTTCCTGGCGGAGCAAGTCGAGGCCGTGGGGTACGTGGCAGTCTCGGGCGTCCGAGCTCTGCCGGTGCCCCGTTCCGATCTGAACTACGGGACGCTGGTGCCGCTAGATGAGGCAGGCCGCGGGCTGTTCATGTCGTTGAAACGCCATCATGACCGGGAAGACCCGGTCATGGTCCACTCCGGTGTGCTTAGCCTCTTCCTCCATCTTCATTCAAGCCCCGATTTTCAGAGCCAGGTTAGTGATCTCTGTTTCCGGTCACTCGCGTTATTCACTGTTCTTGAAAAGTTAAAATATTCCGGTAAGTAGCCGGAAACTTTTGCAATGGTGATGATAGTCGTGACTCAAGCATAACCTTCTTATTTCCGAAGAGCACGTTTCTTCCTACACAGACGAGCCTGAGAGTCCCTGTCGAAGCTCGCCGACGATTATGGAATTAAATTTTGTTAAGGAATGGACGGGCCGTATGGGCTGGCTAAGTCCAAGAAAAGAAGTGCTTGCCCAGGCCCGCCATTTTGTCCTCCGGCCCTATCCACGTTGATCAAGCATGGGTGGGTCTACCGACCAATGGCCATGCCCAGGCAGCTGGCCCGCCCTCGCTCAAGCCAACGCGGCCTCACTGGGCAGTAGGAGTGTGCATGATCCAAAGCGATCAAGTTCCCCCAAAATTGGGAACCGAACCAATGGGATCAGTCCCTGGTCTTTAGGGCCGTGGACCGGATCGCCTAAGTCCTGGACTAGATTGGACTAGTCTAATATGGTTCCTAAAAAATCTAATAGACTGGTTGGGAATCGTAAAAATTCTATAAAAAAATATTTTTTTTACTTATTCTTAAGAAAAAAAAATTTGATAAAATTTGGTAAATATTAAAATTTTAGAAATTTAAATTGAGATCTTATTACTTTTTTTCATCTTTATTTTTAATAAAATATTAAAAAGTTAACCGGTCCGGTATAGGCTTCCTAGGAATGGGGAACCGGATCGCCCGGACATCAGTTCCACTTTTGGTATCGGGAACCAGACCGGCACTTCCAGTCCGATTCTCGGCTAGTTCAAACGGTTCTCAGTTCAGGCGGTCAAAGTTGCTCACCCTACTAGACTTCACCCCAAGATTTTGTTTGAAGGAAGCGTTTAACTAGATTTCAGGAAATCTTACATATGTCTGCAGATTCGCAGCTTGCTGGCTGAAACCAAGTCAGTAGTGATCACAGGCCACTCCATAGGAGGATCAGTGGCGTTCCTCACAGCTCTTTGGCTCCTCTCCTCCCTCAAATCCATCTTCTCATCCCACCGGGTCCTATGCATCGGTTTCGGCTCTCCTTTCCTCGGCAATGAGTCGCTTTCCCGAGCCATCCTCCGCGAAAGATGGGGCGGCAGCTTCTGCAACATCGTGTCGACGCACGATATAATGCCAATGCTTTCTCTCGACCACTCACTGGTCGAGACTACAGTCTGGCATTTCCTATTAAGATTCTGGCACGACTGTATGATGTCGCCGAACTCTATAAATTTCGCTAACCTCCAATTAACTGAAGAAGACAAAGCCTGGTTATTTTCCTCCGTTGCGGCTGACATCGAGCGTCTAGCGCGGGCAGAGGAATGCTCGGGAGGGAGGTCCTTTTGGCCGTTGGGGAATTACCTTTTTTGTTCGGATGAGGGCGCGGTTTGTTTGGACAACGCCGTATCGGTCGGCAAGATGATGCATTTGATGCTAAGGACGGGCTCTCCCGATTGTATCATTGAGGAGCACCTTATGTATGGGCAGTATGTTGAAAGGCTGGCTCATCAGTCTTTGAAAAGAATCTTCATGGGAGGAGATCTCCATGAGTCGAGCTACGAAGCCAGTCTTCCAATTGCTTTGAACTCCTCCGGGACTTATGGACAGGTAGCAACACGACACCTTAGAATTCTTCGAGTGATCGTGATCAGTAAATGTACCGATCCAGGCTTATATTTGCAGGTAAAATTCCTCCAGTTTAAAAGTTCTCCAATCCCCTTTATTGCAGGTGTTTGTTGCCCCGATGGAAAAAGATTGCTTGAAGACGGTGAGGCGAATGGGGCACACGCCGAACCTAAACGCTGCCAATTTAGCCGTTAGGCTTTCCAAAATTACTCCTTACAATGCAGAGATAGAGCGGTATAAAGCTTGTTGTGATGAGTCCAATGAGCAAAGAGGGTACTATGATACTTTCAAGCAGAGGGGGGCCCTAAAGAGGGAGTTTAAGATAAACATGAACAGGCACAAGCTTGCTGCCTTTTGGGACGAAGTTATACGCATGATGGACAGGAACGAGCTCCCGCTCAACTTTCACAGAAGCATAGAATGGGTAAACGAGGAGTCGCAGCACTATAAGCTCCTCATGGAGCCATTGGACATCGCGGAGTATTATCGGTCAGGGATGCACCTGAAGAATGGCCACTACATAAGCAACGGAAGAGAGAGAAGGCACGAGATTTTCGACCGGTGGTGGACCGAGAGAGGTGTTAGCAAGGGACGGCACAATAGGAGGACCAAGTACGCAAGCTTGACCCAAGACTCTTGCTTTTGGGCAAGGGTGGAGGAAGCAAAGGAGTGGCTGGACAAAATCAGGAGCGAGAGTGAACCAAAGAACCTGGCGTTCCTTCGGAACAGACTCGATGAGTTTGAAGCATATGCAATGAAGCTGGTTGAAGAAAAAGAGGTGTCTGCTGATGTTCTGGCTAAGAATTCAAGCTTTAGTTCGTGGTTAGAAGGATGGAGAGAATTGAAACTGAACCGAACTGGCCCTACCTGACTGGTTCGAGCTGGTTCACATGCGACCGATTAATATCCTGTTAAATAATTCAGGAACTGGTCTTGAAAGGTTCTATTTCCTATTCTAGGTAGAACTGGTTCAAATCAAACCTAAAACTCTCTCTAACTTTAATTTTCGTGTCATATTCAGTAAAAATAGGAGATTTAGCTTCTCATCCTCAGATTTTTCCATCGTGGCTTTTTAGACGAAGCGTGGAAATCAAAAGCAACCCAAAGGGATAGATGTAATTAATATTCAGAAGAGAAGAAAGTAAATGCATATAGCATTCTTCAGCCTGCTCTTTGAACTATATTACTTTACTTCAACATTAATAAAAGGTAGTGGAAAAGAGTTTCGTCATAATATGAGATATGGCTTAACAGCAGAAAGTGTACCCACTGATTTTATGTTATGAAGCAATTGAGTGATCTGTCCTTCGCAGCAGCAAAATTTTTCCTCAGTCAACTTGCTGCTTCTTGCTTCCAGCGATGAAATATTTCCACTTAATAAGAAGACAGTGAAGAGTCCGCTTCAGCGCAAGGTAGCTGCCATCTTTCTTTGTGCCAGTGCATCATAATATGTTTGAAGGGTTTCTGATCCTGCATATGCCTTCAGAAACCACCCGTGGTATTGATTCACTGCACTAAGATTTTCAAGATCCTTGGAAGAAGAAACGCAAAAGGAAACAGAACAAGAAGCAAACTGAATAAGTAATCCCCCTGAGTGCCGATGCCAGCATTGAAGCAAGTGGACCGCAGCTGGGGCTGGCGAGGTGCACATCCCAGATACAAAGGGAACCAGTCGTGTGCTCGAAGTTCGCGAAGATAAGAATGGTAGATATCTTGGAAAAGCATCAATTTGTTTTTGAAAGCCATAGCATAAATAAAACTCACATGGAGGAAAATGAAGCATTTAGTAGTTCGGAGGACTTTTTTCCTAACTTCGTATAATTCTGATGGAAAAGCAGAGCAGCATCCATGTCTCGAGAGAATGGTTGCGCTTGCAGCACTTTCCCCTCTCTAAAGCGTTCTGGTTAGTCTTCCTCAGTCCGTTCTGCTAGCTTCTCCTGAAATGAAAGTGCAAAGAATCTCATCAAGGTTCAATTTGTCAACATTTCAGCTACGAAAAGAGCTTTGCACTTTGGAGTTACGCCGGCTTTAACTTCCGGTTACCATGTACACGACAAAAATATCTATTGAGGAAACTTGAAAAAATTTACCGCAGAAAGATAATTTACTCCGATGTTACCTCTCAATGAGATGGCTTCAGGCATAATATCTACACAAATTGTCTTCGGCAGTTCTTCCATGAATCAAATTATCTACCATATAATCGATCACTTGAAAACATAAGAGGCTTCCGACGCCTTGCTTTAAGGCATTACCACATTTAGAGCCTAGCAAGCAATTAAACAATTATCAAAGTCGCGCTCTACTGTATAAAGTCTCTAATTAAATTGGATTATCTAATCTGATTTTGGCTATATTAATCATACTTTACAATGCAACTCAATCTTCTTAAACAATAACGGGGTGCAGTATATTGTTGAGCCATCGATGCCAAGTGATTGATCTAGGCATTCTATCATAACAAGTTGTAAAAAAATCCTACCTGCCTAATGGGATCAAATCTTCTTTTTTATATATTAAGTACAAAAGAAAATTTCCCTTTACGACACTATAGATTTCAAGGAATAATTTATTTGCTTTATCATCACTGGGGCTTCCTCAGAAACTTGTCCAGGTTTGCATTTTCCATTTCTGGAAATCTTCCGGGTCTCTGCTAAAGACTCGGGGAATCTTCTAAATAGGATCGGAGCTGGGTCAAATTCCTTAAAAATCATATTTTGAAATCAAATGGAATACGAAATTATTTTTACTTTAATGATACCAAAAAGTTTTATTTATCTTGAATTGACACCCATCGAAACCCTAACCAACCCTCTGCATGTGCATGTGTCCGCATAGACCCTGAAAGGACTGCATCAAGCAAACTTTTGAAAGTTCAGTGAGCAGTAAGCAGACTAAAAAACAAAAGCTCAGTGGTCATTGGTGACAATTTTCTATACTGCCTCTACGTTGGTGAGATCGCCTATGCGTAAGTCCATTGGAATTGGTAGGCACACGGAGGGCAGAAACGTAATTTAATTCATGATTTTGACCACTTACGCTCTCTTTCATCGTAATTTGTCCTTATACGCCCTAATTGGCATCTCTTTGGATTCAGGGGGCCAGAGGGCAGAATTGCGATTTCCTTGTAATTTCGTGCTCATAGGGCATCCTGACATCTTCTGTTTATCTTGGAATTCAAGATGAAATCACAATTCTACCCTCCGCCCGTCACAATTCTGTGAATGCGTGCTTACGTGAAATCACAATTCTACCCTCCGGCCAGAGGGCAGAATAGCGATGGCCGGAGGGTAGAATTATGATTTCACGTAAGCACACATTCGCGCTTTGTCATCTTCCTCGTGTTTTGCTTGCGATCGTTTGCACTTATATTTGGAAATCAACTTTCTGTTCATGCTTGCAAGATCCTCTTCCTTACATCTGGTAATCAACGTCCGGCCCTGGAGTCTCCGGCGCAGCCCCAGCTCACACGACCCGCCCGCATAAGGAGGAGTAGAAACCCAAACCCTCGATCCGAGAAGCACTAGCTGATATCCCCACTCGACAAGCAGAAGAGTAAATCATGGACGCCGCTGCAGCTTCGTCGTAATGAACCGCCTCTCTTTTCCTACTCATCTCGATTTCCAGCATCCTCATGTTTCAAGCTACGTTCCTTTCCTGACTTTTCGTTTTTTTCTTCTTCCTTTCGCTTCGTTGTTTCGGAAAGATTTGAAACGAGCGAGATGGTGGGAACTTTCCTGGCGTCGACGCCGCTGCTGAAGGAGGCGTGGAGGCTGTGCAGCACCGCAAACGCGATGAGGTGTGGCGCCTTCCTTGTGGAGCAAGTCGGGGGCGTGGGGTACGTGGCGGTCTCGGGCGTCCCAGCTCTGCCGGTGTCCCGTTCGGATCTGAACTACGGGACGCTGGTGCCGCTAGATGAGGCAGGCCGCGGGCTGTTCACGCCGTGGAAACGCCATCATGACAGGGAAGAGCCGGTCATGGTCCATTCCGGAGTGCTTAGCCTCTTCCTCCATCTTCATTCCCGCCCCGATTTTCAGAGCCAGGTCAGGGATCTCTGTTTCCGGTCACTCGCGTTAATCACAGTTCTTGAAAAGTTACAAACATTTGCAGTTTTTAGCCGGAAACTTTCGCCATGGATACGATAGCCGTGAATCAAGCATAACCTTCTCATTTCCAAGCACGTTGCCCAGCCTGAGAGTGAGAGTCCCTGTCGTGGCTCGCCCACGATTAAAGAATTAAATTTTCTTAAGGAATGGACGGGCCGAAATGGGCTGGCTAAGCCCAAGAAAAGAAGTGCTCGGCCAGGCCCGCGATTGCCCATCCACGTTGATCAAGCATGGGCGGGTCTACCGGCCACCGGCCATACCCAGGCGGCTGGCCGGCCGTCGCCAGGCCAGGGCGGCGTCACCGGGCGTCGCCTTCGCCCGAGCGTTTGTAATCAAGATTTTTTTTTTTGAAGGAAGCTTTTAACTGTGATTTCAGGAAATCTTATTATCTGCCTGCAGATTCAAAGCTTGCTGGCTGAAACCAAGTCAGTAGTGATCACAGGCCACTCCATAGGAGGATCAGTCGCATTCCTCACAGCTCTTTGGCTCCTCTCCTCCCTCAAATCCATCTTCTCATCCCACCGGGTCCTAGGCATCGGCTTCGGCTCTCCTTTCCTCGGAAACGAGTCGCTTTCCCGAGCCATCCTCCGCGAAAGATGGGGTGGGAGCTTCTGCAACGTCGTGTCGGCACACGATGTGATGCCGAGGTTATCTCTTGACCAATTGCTTGTTCCGACTCCCCAGTGGAAGGCCCTAATATCTATGATGTCACCAAACTCTACGAATATCGCTGACCTCCACTTAACCGAAGAAGACAGAACCTGGTTATTTTCCTTCGTTGCCGCCGACATGGACCGCTTGGCGCTGGTGGGGGAAGGCTCGGGAGGGAGGTCATTTTGGCCGCTTGGGAATTACTTGTTCTGTTCAAATGAGGGCGCAGTTTGTTTGGATGACGCAGTATCGATCAACAAGATGATGCGTTTGATGCTATGGACAGGTTCCCCAAATTGTATCGTTGAGGAGCACCTTAAGTATGGGCAATACGTTGAGAGACTGTCTCATCAGACTTTGAGGACAAGATTCATGGAGATAGACCTCTCCAACTCAAGCTATGAAGCAAGTCTTTCGTTGGCCTTGAACTCCTTGGGAACTTACAATCAGGTAGGGGCCCAACGCAATAGATTGTCGAGTGATCGCGATCTGTGAATGTATCAATCTAGGCCTTTTGTTCCTGAGTGCAATTCCACCGGCTTAAAAGTTCTTTGATCCCCTTCGTTGCAGGTATTTGCACTGATGGCAAAAGATTGCTTGAAGATGGCAAGGCGAATGAGGTGCACCCCCAACCTAAAGGCCGCCAACTTAGCCATTAGGCTATCCAAAATCACTCCCTATATGGCGGAGATAGAGTGGTATAAAACTTGCTGCGATAGGTCAGACGAGCAAAGAGGATACTATGATTCTTTCAAGCAGAGGGGGGCCTCCAGGAGAGAGTACAAGATAAACATGAATAGGCACAAGGTTGGAGCCTTTTGGGACGATGTTGTACGCATGATGGACAGGAACGAGCTCCCACTTAACTTTCGGGTAAACGAGGAGTCAAGGCACTATTGGCTTCTCATGGAGCCATTGGACATCGCGGAGTATTATCGGTCGGAAATGCACCTGACAAAAGGCCACTATATAAGCAACGGAAGAGAGAGAAGGTACGAGATTTTTGAGCGGTGGTGGACCGAGAGTGTAGTTAGCGAGAGACTGGGCAACAGGAGGACCAAGTATGCAAGCTTGACTCAAGACCCTTGCTTTTGGGCAAGGGTGGAGGAAGCAAAGGAGTGGCTGGACAAAATCAGGAGAGAGAATGACCCGAAGAACCTAGCGTTCCTTCGGGACAGACTCAATGAGTTTGAAGCATGTGCAATTAAGCTGGTTGAAGAAAAAGAGGTGTCTGCTGATGTTCTGGCTAGGAATTCAAGCTTTAGTTCGTGGTTAGAAGAATGGAGAGCATTGAAACTGAATTGAACTAGCCTTGCCTTACTGGTGCAAGCTGGTTCACATGGGGCCGCAGCTGGGACCGGCAAGGTACACAGCCCAGATATAAAGGGAAACAATCGTCTGCTAGAAGTTCGGCGGAGATAAGAACGGTAGATATCTTGGAAAAGCATCGATTTCGTTTCGAAAGCCATAGCATAAATAAAACTTACATAGCGGAAAATGAAGCATTTAGTAGTTTGGGTGGACTTTGTCGCTAACTTGGTATAAATTCTGATGGAAAAGCAGAGCAGCATTAATGTCTCGAGAGAATGGTCGTGAATGCAGCATTTTCCCCTCTCTAAAGTGTTCTGGTTAGTCTTCCTCAGTCGGTTCTTCTAGCTTCTCCTGAAAGAGAAGTGCAAAGGATCTCATCAAGGCTCAATTTGTCGACATTTCAGCTACGAAAAGAGCTTTGCAGTTAGGAGTTACACCACCTTAAATTCCGGTCACTATGTACGCAACCAAAATATCTATTGAGAAAACTTGAAAAATATTTCACTTTTATGTTGCCCCTCTCATGAAACCGCTTCAAACATAATATATATACAAATCGTCTTCAGCAATTCTTCCATGAACCAAATTATCTACCATAATAATCAATCAGTTGAAAACATAAGAGGCTTCCAATGCCTTGCTTTAAAGGCATATCGCATTTAGAGCCTAGCAAGTAATTAAACAATCACCAAAGTCACGCTTTACTATATAAAGTCTCAAATTAAATTGGATTATTGGCTATATTAATCACGCTTTTCAATGCAACTCAATCTTCTTAAACAGTAATGGGTGCAGTATATTGTTGAGTCATCGATACCAAATGATTAATCTAGGCATTGTATCATAGCAAGTTGTCAAAAAATTCTTCCTGCCCAGTGGGATCAAATCTTCTTTTTTCAATATTAAGTATAAAAGAAAATTTCCCTTCAGGACGCCATAGATTTCAAGGAATAATTTATTTGCTTCATCATCACCAGGGCAGTCCTGAGAAACTTGTCCAGGTTTGCATTTTCCATTTCTGAATATAACTTAAGTAACCACTTAAAATAAAATAAAATAAAATAAATTATCGCCGTGTTGTGGAGAGCTTCCGGGTCTCTGCTCTTTTTACTTCTCGTCTAGAGAGTAAAACCGCAAAAGCCCGAAACCCTTCGCTCTCCTTCGTTTGATCTCCGTCCGTGGACAACAGCGCCGAGTCCGAGTCAAATCTGTTCATTCTAATTGACTTTTTTCTGTAAATCATCTGTGAAAATCTTCACCTTGGTTTGGCTTCATGAAGTTGGTAAGTCTCTCTTTAACCGGTGTCCTTATGCACCTCCTTTGCTCAATCGACGTGTCTGGTGTTCGCATTCATTTTAATTTGAATTTGGAACATACCCTTTTGTGCAGACATGCTTGAGCAGAGGCAAAGGGTTTTACTTTCCCCCATGTCACATGCTGAGTGTCTGTGGGTTTAGGATCTTGGTTGATTGCCCCCTAGACCTGTCTGCTCTCACTGTTTTCGCCCCAATACCTCCCGGATTTTCTGCTCTGCGAGATGAAGAAGATTTTGAACATTCAGTTGATAAATTTGATGGTAGTGAATCTGGGAATAACGAGAGGAAGAATATTGAGAAACCCATGAATGCAAAGGCTTTGATTCATTCTGAACCGTGGTACAAAACTGTGGCTAACCTGCACTTGTGGAATCTCTCGTTCATCGACGTAGTGTTGATCTCGAGCCCCACTGGGATGCTTGGGCTGCCATTTCTTACTCGAGCAAAGGGCTTCTCGGCGAAGGTATCATCTCATTGATTTAATTTGGAGTAATTTTTGCATATGCGGTCGAGTGTTATCACTGGTCTTGGGCTTGTGCATTAGAAGATTGTAACTTGCTGAAAAATTTGTGCTTTTATCTTAGGTATATGCAACCGAGGCAGCAGCAAAACTTGGGAAACTTATGATGGAGGACCTTGTCACAATGCATGAGGAATTCAGACAGTTTTATGGATGTGAAGAATTCGGTAGTCCTCACTGGATGAAGTGGGAGGAGCTGGAATCACTTCCTTCGGCATTGAAGGAGATAGTATTGGGCACTGATGGGATTGAGCTTGGTGGATGGATGTCATTGTATAGGTAAGGAACAGCCTTCGCGTGGTAGTACTGATTGACAGCTAAATCGCATATGAGATGTGGCTTGATCGTCTATCATGGCCTAGATCCTCTGTGCAACTATTTGCAAAACTCAAAATATTAGTTCATTCATTTGCTCAGCCCATCCCTTAGTTATGATAGGCGCACCTTTTGAACGGGCAATCGGCTTTGTGTGCCTTTATAAGATGCTATCGTCTCACGGGATGCGGATTCTATTTTTATGTTGGAATTTCTGTCCTGCAGCCAAGTCTTAGCAGCGTTTTTTGTTAGATGACTTTCTTGATAGGTTATGTGTCTCTAATTTAAATGTGCAAAGGTTCACTATCTTGTTTCAGAAGCTTCAGCCGTTGAAGATTCTGAAGTTTTGTTTTCTCACATCTTCCAAGTTGCGATCACTTTTATTGCAGATTAAATCATACTTTCTTCCCAGAAACCAAAAGTTTCATTTTGAATAATTTTTTATGAAGTAATGAAGAGTGCCTCTCAGTGCAGCTGACATAGAGGATTGTGTTAATAAGGTTCAAAAACTCAAATATGCGGAAGTGGCCTGCTACAATGGCACAATAGGTATTAAACCAATCAGCTCTGGGTTGGAATTAGGAGCCTGTAATTGGACAATAAGATATCCAGATGGAAGCATAGGATTTGTTTCAAGCTCGGAATTTGCTCCTGGTCATGCTTTGGAGTTTAATTATCACGCCCTTCGATCATGCGATGTGATTATATATTCAGATTTTTCATCTCTGGATGTCCTGGAACCTGCCAGTGATGGAAGTAATTATACTGCTTCTGATGAGTCTTCAACTTCAAGGTAATCTGTTTCATCAAGTATATCTCCTGCTAGGTTGTGAATATTTACTGATCTAATTCATGTCTCTACAGTGTGGTACCATTTGATACTGCCAGCTCTTTATTTTTTTCTAATACAGTAGCTTTTGATTGTTGGCATCTGTGAAATTAAGCTGTGAGTTTACTGCAATGAAACCAGTGATTTGGAGGAGCTCTTACTTCGTGCTGACGAAAGTTCAGAGGAAATGGCCAAATTGAACTTTATATGCTCCTGTGCAACTGATGCTGTTAAAGCCGGTGGTTCAGTACTCATTCCTATAGGACGACTTGGAATCATTTTACAACTCTTAGAGCAGATATCTGTTTGCCTGGAATCATCACATTGCGAGGTATTCCATTTGTTTGCGTTATGAATTCATACTGTGACATTGGTCTTACCGACTTCAGTCGATACCAGATAAAGCTGATGCTATGAGCATAAAGTTCGAATTCTAATTGAACTTAAATGATGGTGATCAAAAATTCCAATTTCCACTTTCAAACAGCTATGCGATCTCGTGCTTTAGAATCACAGAGAGCAACAGATATAGTCCTCATTTGTTTTGTTGGCTGAAACTCATTGGATGGGGTTAACCTGGTAGTGTTATCTCCATAGGTGATCATGATGTTTTAGTCTCAGGATTTTATTTCTCTGCAATGTTTTTGCAAACGAGAGTTCTGGTGGCTCGCACTGCTGCAATTGAAGTCTATTTCAAAAGTACTCGCTGAATGAGATATTCCAGAATGAAAAGGCAATCAATATCTTCGGAAAAGTGGTTCCTGCCTAATAACTAGAAAAAATGTCCTTGTAATATGATGCGTTCCCTCCTCAGGTTCCCATACTTGTTGTCTCATCTGTAGCAGAGGAGTTATTGGCATATACCAACATAATACCCGAATGGGTGTGCAAACAAAGGCAAGAAAAGGTATGTAATATGGGGGTTTATGAGTAATATACATAGGAAGTTTCCAACTGATTACATCCCAAGTAAAAGCAGATCTTCTGTTGATATTTTGTCCTTCACAGTTGTTTTCTGGGGAGCCATTATTTGCACATGCGGAGCTTTCGAATGGAGAAAGGCTGCAAGTGTATCCTGCAATTTATTCACCTAAGCTATTGTATGATAAGCTTTTCTTTTGACTATGCAACTTGTCACCCAATCATATCCTCTGATAGCTATTAGAATGTGTGCAGACTTAATTGGCAGGAACCGTGCATCGTATTTTGTCCTCACTGGAGTTTGCGACTTGGCCCAGCTGTTCATTTGCTCAGACGCTGGCATGGGGATGAAAAATCATTGCTTATTTGTGAGGTGCTTATATATTGTCTCATGCGTCTAAGAACAAAAAGTGCTTCTCTTTTCTAGTTATCGACGAATAGATCCTTTCAACAAGAAGAACCTTTTGTTCAATTTGCAGGAAGGCATGGATAGTGGTATAGCTCTTTTGCCTTTTGATCCGAAGGAGATGAAGATGAAGGTCCTTCGATGTTCATTTCTTTCAGGAATAGTGTAAGGACCGTGCATTAGCTATTTCGCTTTTCTTCATGAGACTGAACTACTCCACCGGTCTAATCGCTTTGCATTATGCACGTCCATTAACTATCAAAATATAATGGTTGCACATATTATCTCATAGATCAGTCTCGCTTGTAGGTTGAAGAAGGTTCAACCTTTAATACATGTGTTGCAACCGAAGTTTGTTGTGGTAATATCACCTAAACTTCCATACATTCTCTTTCTAATGATGGCACTTCAGGCTGATGACTTCTCTGTTATTGCACTTTCTGTTGAAGATAGTTACCTGAAGATTTTAGGCAGCAGATCATATCACCAGTCACAGGCTCGTGCTCAGTCCTTCACTACTGTGTGAATGAGACCTTAAAGCTACCTCCCTTGAAGGAAGGTTCAGAACTAGAAATTACGGCAGACTTGATCTCTCGATTGCATTGGAAAAACTTGAAAGACCAAAATTTGAGCATTACAAGATTGAAAGGAAACCTCATCATGAGTGATGCCAAAAGGCAGATTCTATCTAGCGACGAGCTGCCATGCTCAAAAAGAGAGCCCCCGTTGCTTTGGGGGGCTCTAGATTTGCAAAAGCTCCTGACTCGTTTATCAGGGATGGGGATTGCAGGATCTCTTCAAGAAGACAGTGTTAGCAATGGATTGAGCGATGCTCATATCTTGCACATCGATGCTCCTGGTGAAGCTTTACTTGAAGTTAGAAGCACGAGCACTCTAATAAGTGCTGCGAATGAGGAGTTGGCTTTCTGCATTAGGGATGCTGTGAACAGCATCCTAAATGGTGCTTGATCTTGTGTCTTACTTATTCTCTCCTTACAAATGAGCTAACCGAAGAAGTTGCTTCTCGGCATTATGTTGGTGGGGGTTACATTGTTGCCCAAAGCCAGCGTGTACATATCTTTGAGTGGACCGTGAGTCATGTGGAATCATAGAAAGTTTTGCTAAACACACCATAGCAGAAATGTTGAAATATGAAAATCGAAGATCCGACAAGTTGGTTTCTTTCGGGTCATCCTGTGGCTCAACCGTGCCTCAATCCAAAGGGAAGTACTAGTCTTGATTGGATTTTGACTTGAACCTGAACCTTTTCCTTATTAAGGTTTTGGCACTTCCATTTGATCGTTCCTATATCATTAATATTTTGTTACGGCACTGGGAACGTGGGCGAAACATAGGTACCCTTTCAGGTGTTATGAATATCATGCTGATTATCGGCCGCATTGCGATACTAGCTCCAATTTGACCTATAGATGAGTACGCAAGCATGCTAGGAGGGAAATGAGTTGAGACTAGTCGAGCTCTCGATCTCTCTGAACCCCATAAGGTCTAAATGCACGCTCAAACAGTAGGATTCACTTGGTAAATCTTCACGTTTTGTAGTTTATGAGATAAAATGGTACTTTTATGATTTCGTCGCATTTCAACTTCAAATAGAAAAAGGTAACCTCCTCTCTTAATTGTAAACTTTATAATTCATCATCATTATAATGCATTAAGTTAGGCTGAGTTATTGACCGGCTTGGGCAATGGTTTCACATTCGCTTGTATGACCAAGTTTGGATTTTAATATTTTAAGAAAGAATGATACATATATTTCATAAATTTTGATTCAATTTGTAATATCGTTCATGAATTTTTCACTTACTGAGTATAATCCTTAAACTTTAATCAGATGTTCAATCGAGTCAAGTACTAGATTGAATTTGGAGATAAAATAATTTAAAAACTTAGATTGCACGTTTAAATTGAAGACCTACTGAAAATTAGATCAATGACGATAGTACCCATTGGCCTAAAGTGTAGGTACAACATTTAATGTGCTACAAATTTAGAAACAATATTGCACATTACGCAAAAATTTATAGACCATTAGTGTAATTATTTCATGTTTAAATTCGGGTCGGGCTGATTTATCGGGCTAGACCCAGGACCCTGGTCAATCGGATTTCTTAGTCGTCTCCGACGAGCGAACGAAGGACAGAAACCCTCTAGAACATTTGACAGATCAGACAGTTTCGTTCCTCTTCTTGGCAGATCAGACAAACGAAAAGATCCCTCTTTTGAATTACAGGAATGCGAAATCTCCGTATTCCTAGGGTTCCCCGATCAGTATCTTGATCCGAAGTCGAAAGCGCCTCGCTCATCATTTTCCTCTGTACAATCGGTTCTGTGGAGACCACTTTGACATCATCAATAAGCATTGATCACGCAGTTCGATCTGATTTATGGGGAACTTGTTTGTGAAGAAGCCCAAGGTCACCGACGTCGATAAGGCTATTCTATCTCTCAAGACTCAGAGGCGCAAGCTCGGTCTATATCAGCAACAGGTTCGCTGTTCTTCCTTTCCGTTTTATAAACATTTCTTGCTGTGCGTCGATTAATTTTTTCATTTCTTCTGTTTTTTTTTTTCCTATTTCGCTGGTTCTTGCATTTGAATGTTCAATTTTGATTCTCTTTTCTTTTGCTTAATCGACAAATGGGGCAGCGATTTAGGGTTCTGTAGTGTTTGAACTGAGGTGCATGTGATTAATTTCGTTTCTTTTTTAGTTGCGGCTGACGCTCAGATGATTTGGGTCTCAATTATTAGTTCTGGTGAGGGATTGTGGATGCCCATTGGAAGTTCTGTTTCTGTCCTTCATTCAATTTCGCGGCACGAGTTTCTGTGTAATGCACATTGGACTCGGTTTGGTCCAACTAAGCAGTGACATAAATAATGTGGTCGAATTGCTTCATGGGTACTTAGTAGCTAATGTCCATTTTGGATTAGGATTAGAAAATTTGTGTTGCTTCCAGTATCGTGAAATTGGAATTACTGATGCTACCGTGACATGGTGGTTTGTCAACTCCTTTTGCCTGTCATGCTTTTCCAGCTTGAGGTAATCACCCATCTACTTTTGAAACATCTCAAGTTATTCGTGAAAATTACGTGATGATTAAATATTATAATTAATTTGGTGCATGTGGACATGTAAGATTTTCAATAAGGCTTCCGACGCCTTGCTTTAAGGCATCACCACATTTAGAGCCTAGCAAATAATTAAATAATCATCAAAGTCGCGCTCTACTGTATAAAGTTTCGAATTAAATTGGATTATCTAATTTGATTTTGGCTATATTAATCATACTTTAAATGCAACTCAATCTTCTCAAACAATAACGGGGTGCAGTATATTGTTGAGCCATCGATGCTAGATGATTAATTTAGGCATTCTATCATAACAAGTAAAAAAATTCTCCTCCCACCCCCCCTCCCCTCCAGAGCGCCGAGTCCGTGTCAAATCTCCTCGTTCTGTTTTGACTTTTTTTCAGTAGAAATAGCAAAATAATCTCAAATTTTTCCAGATCCTGTGCTGTCAAGGAAGCTTTCTAGATATTCTTATCAATGGGCTGGCGTAGGTTTATATCCATTGGTATGTGCTTGTTACATGATCAATTACATCGTAGGCACACCTTGATTACCTTTCAAACTAGGGGTGTAAATGAGTTTAATTGACACGGTTTGATAATCAACTATATGCAGTTGGATGCTCTACTCAAGCTTGATTTCTTCAGATTGAGCTCTACATTCCAACGTCAAGCTTGAATAAGTGAAGTCTTTCATTAACCTCAAGCTCGAATAAGCTCAAGTTAATAAGTTTTGGATAACCTCAAGCTCAGAACAATACAACTTATTTTTGCTGGTAAATGTATCCTAAGACCCGGTTAAGGTCAAAGCCAAATACTACAGCACGACAAATACCATAAACGTATCCATATGACTAAGGCAGAGAAAATATTCAGCAACTTGATTGAACCTGAGAGCTACTCGGATCAAGTACTTTCTAGTTCGACCTCAACCCAACAAAATATTCAAGCTACTACAACCCAACTCCCACTCTATCCATCCTCACATACTATAAAGCACAGAAACGCCCCAACACAGAACGAGAGCAATGAAACCCCAAAGAATAAGAGACCTAAACACCCAATCTGAGAAGACCTAGAGAAACTTACGCGACACTCGCAAACTATAATGCCCCTACATTATGCAAAAAGACCGATCAAATAACCGGCTTTTAGCTCGTTAGCCACAACAAGGGAGCGCGACGTTAGCAAGAAGAAACGCAGCATGGCTCACCGCAAACTTGCTCAATCGCACACCTAACAAGCCAATGACTAAAGGATCAAAGGTCTACAATGTGAATTGCGAGCAACAGTACCGCACATCCGTCATACTGCAACAGAACCTCAGCAAAGCGCGAAGTAGAGTCTGCGAAGATTACAGAGAAGTGCAACAGAGCGACTCGCGCCTGCAAAAGACGAAACACGTGCGTAAGCGACACGTATACGCCAGGAGAGGTATGTGTCATTTTTTATCATACCATCTCAGTTGACATTTCCTTCTTCTTTTTTTGCTTCTTACTTTTTACCGCCGCCAGCGAAAACTTGCGTAAGCGACACATATACGCCAGGAGAGGTATGTGTCATTTTGTATCATACCATCTTGGTTGACATTTCTTTCTTCCTTTTTGCCGCCGCCATTGAAAACCTGCGTAAGAGACACTGTTCATCGTGTTCTTCGCACGGATTCGTTGGGCCACAGTTCACCGGCGCTCACCACCCAGGCCTACGACGCCGCGCCACCGACAATCCCTCCGTGACTGTGGGCAGTCGATGGAATCTTCTCCGGCAGTCTCGGCCGAGAACCCTGTTTCCGGTTCCGTTTTCAAAGCTTCAAGAACGCAGCTTTATCGGCTATTACCTTCACTCAGTCATCCCAGAAGTTTTGTCGATCCATTTCGTGCCCGCGCGACGACAAAACGAGCCCCAGCTCTTCTCTCCCTACACCCCCGTCCCCCCGGGGGGACCCCCAAAATGCCACCCGAGATTCAGGCGCGTGACCTCACGCTTGAGGTGATCTCTCCTCTTGCGCCGACCCAAACAGACCCGAGCTTCAGTTTCGCACACGCCCTTTGAGCTCTAACTCAAAGATTCACTGTCAAAATCGAATCATTTTGGCCTCAAAACCGCTGATTTCGACCATTTTCAGTCCTCCAAATTCTCAGAACTTGAACTTCTTTATGATAAGTCTCACCCAAAAAGGAGGCCAGGTAATGCACCAAACCGTTTCAATCAACGGCGAGGTCTCAATTCCCAGAGCAAGAATAGCCCATATGCCCACCTTGCGATTCCAGCAGTACCAAGTTCTGCTTCTCCAACAACTAAAACCTCTCTTAGTAGCGCCATCCGTAACATCTCCGTCGGCGGCGGCGGCATCCCGAAGGCCACCGAACAGGGTTAAGTTGATCTCATGGCTGGGTCGGGTCGATGGTGGTCTGTCACGGTGGAGGTGAAATGTGAAAAATAAAGGCCAAAAAGAAGAATAAGAAGAAAAAAATGAAAATAAAACAATGTTGATTTGGAAGAATTATATGACGTAAAATTGACACGTCAAATTGTACCTATCCAATCGCATGGAAAAATAATCGCGGGCAAATTTGGAGATAAAGTGGAAGTTGATTATTTATTTACAATTTGATGGTAAATTTGGGATGTGATTTAAAATTTTAATGAAATTAGGCCACAAATTAATCAATTTCACTACTAGGCTTTGTGCTACTTACAATTAGTAGATACCGGAATAATCATTGCCTTAAACTACTGTTTTAGCCAATCATTCATAATTGGTACACTTGGTAATCACCTCATCTACTTTTGAAACATTTCAAGTTATTCGTGAAAGTTGCGTAATGATTAAATATTATAATTAATTTGGCGCATGTGGACATGTAAGATTTCCCAAATTGAAAACATAAGGCTTCCGATGCCCTGCTTTAAGGCATCACCACATTTAGAGCCTAGCAAGCAATTAAATAATCATCAAAGTCGTGCTCTACTGTATAAAGTCTCGAATTAAATTGGATTATCTAATTTGATTTTGGCTATATTAATCATACTTTAAATGCAACTCAATCTTCTTAAACATTTATGGGGTGTAGTATATTGTTGAGCCATCGATGCTAGATGATTGATCTAGGCATTCCATTATAACAAGTAAAAAAATTCTCCTCCCACCCCCCCTCCCCTCCAGAGCGCCGAGTCCGTGTCAAATCTCCTCATTCTAATTGACTTTTTTTCAGTAGAAACAGCAAAATGATCTCAAAATTTTCCAGATCCTGTACTGTCAAGCAAGCTTTCTAGATATTCTTATCAATGGGCTGGCGTAGGTTTATATCCATTGGTATGTTCTAGTTAGATGATCAATTACATCGTACGCTCACCTTGATTAATTACCTTTCGAACTAGGGGTGAAATTGAGTTTAATTGACACGGTTTAATAATCAACTCATATGCAGTTGGATGCTCTACTCAAGCTTGATCTCTTCAGATTGAGCTCTACATCCCAATGTCAAGCTTGAATAAGTTATGTTTCTCAACAACCTCAAGCTCGAATAAGCTCAAGTTAATAAGTTTTAAATAACCTCAAGCTCAGAACAACACAACTTATTTTTGCTGGTAAATGTATTCTAAGATCCAGTTAAGCACAAAAAAATACTACAGCACAACAAATACCACAAACGTATCCATATGACTAAGGCAGAGAAAATATTCAGGGACTTGATTGAACCTGAGAGCTACTCGGATCAAGTACTATACAACCCAACTCCCAACAAAATATTCAAGCTACTGTACAACCCAACTCCCACTCTATCCGTCCTCACATGCTATAAAGCACAGAAACGCCCCAAGACAAAACCAGAGCAATGAAGCCCCAAAGAACAAGAGACCTAAACACCCAATGTGAGAAGACCTAGAAAAACTCACGCGAAACACGCATTTATGTCATTTTCTCATATTAAATTATCACGAATCGCCGAGTATTAGACAGATGAGGGCGAAGAAGTCAGTCCATTATGCCATGATTTGGTCGATTTTGTGATTAGGTGAGTTGGTGAGAGCTATTGGCGTAACGACGTGGGAATTTAGTGAAAGCAAAGGTTCATGTGTCGCCTAAACGAAAGGGGAATGTTTAAAGGACAAGAACAATATTATAATAGGAAATGGACCGTCTGTCCTGGGGTGTTCCAAAATAAGCAACCTGGAAATAAGAATGCTTCAATGCATCGGGGACCAAGATTAAGCACGCATCTACACGAGGAAGAAAAATTGACGTTACATGCTCAGTCGAGGATCATTTGAAAGAAGTTTTGCGGTGGAACTGTTCCTAGTAAACGAATCAAACGCTCCTATGCATTGCCCGACCCCTATCTCTTCCACCCCCTTTTTCTGAGTTTTTTTTTTCTTCCAAAATTATTGATATGATGCTTCGCTGGCACGACGCGAGACTAAAATGTCAGATTTCATTGCACCGATGAGCTGATGAAATCATAAACATAGTGATTTATTTTTACAAGATATTAACAGCTGTTACTTAATGTTCTTATCGTGATAAAGAACTGCATAGAGGATTTAATTGAGAAAAAAAAGAGAGAGAGGGGAAAAGGCCAAAGTACGATGTTAAAAATTTTAGGATTCGGTTGTAATTTAACAATAAGTTTTGAGATTTCTAATACAGTCATCTCTTCATTTTTTTTATCCTAATTTACCTTTCTAGGCTCATAGGCATCATGAGATTTTTGCTATAAAAGAGACATTCTCCACTGTTACTACCAATTTGTACGAGCAATAACGGCACCCAAAAAAACACCGTAGTGGGTTTCCTACTTGTGTCGTGGCGGGCATGGGTGACGGTCTGGTCAAATATGAGAGATCATGTCTTATGTAGGCGGTTGCATAATGCGACCGTGACAAACTTTAACAAACCAATCAAAAGTAAGGTTCACATCACACAAGGCGCCAAGTGGTGTGAAATTAATTAAGCTCCCTAACTTTTGAAATCGATGATTCACCCAATTGATCGGGATAGCGGATCCAAGGCAATGGAACTTGAGTGTGTCTATCGGTGTGTGTCTATCCCAAACTTACTGGTTAAACTCCATTACGGTGACGATAGTGTAGAGACGACTTATCTTAATATTATATCTTGCCATTATTCATTATTTGAAAATTGCTATAATTTATTTACCCATATATTTATGCATACATAAGAGCTATCCTCTATTCCTTGATAATGAAAGCCCAAAAATCTATGAACTATTGAGCCTAAGATCGAAGACTAGATTGAACTTATGGTCAACTTAGAAACTAGTCCATTATTTTTTTATTTCATTTTTGTCCATCTTGAAAAGACAAACATGCACTTTAAAATTTCATATCAATCAACAATGTGACATCGAGCAATCAAATTATGGGTGCTAATACACATCAAATATAAATCTAAAATAAGAGCAACAGATCATAAGACATTAAACACGTAAAATACGATTAAACTATAAGACATTCGAGATACATAATATTATCCACGAATTATACAACATCATATATTGTTTATTCTTAAACGGTCGTTTCAACTTTTGAACGCCTAAAAATAAAAACAAACAACACACACACAATTAATACTTAACAAACTATTAAATTGGAATTACCCTTAGCTTAATTGACAGAACATTTCATCGCTTCACAAAGAATTAACATGTAAAGTGGGAAAATAAAAATCCAGCACAATCCGTGAACTCGTAAGAGCTTGAAGCTCTCAAATCAATCACAAGCTAGGAACTTAACAATTCAGCTATGTTCCTGGAGCGAGGCTAAAGAAGTGAGTAAGCTACATCCTCGAGGCAGACCAAGAAAGGCAAGCGATTTCACTAGCTGAGCTTTGGTCGTGACGATATTGGATTGACCCAGTGTTAGGTCAAGGTCAATCCCCAATTGATGCTTACCTCTACACAAAAGACAGAGGGGGAGATGCAACAGTCAAAGACTCGGGGAATCTTCTAAGTACATTGGAATTGGTAGGCACGCGGAGGGCAGCAACGTAATTGGTAGGCACACGAATGGCAGCAACGTAATTTCACATGATTTTGACCACTTACGCTCTCTTTTCTTCATCACAATTTGTCCTTATACGCCCTAATTCGTATCTCTTTGAATTCAGGGGGCCAGAGGGCATAATTGCGATTTCCTTGTAATTTCGTGCCCATAGGGCATCCCGACATCTTCTGTATCTCTTGGAATTCAGATGGCCGGAGGGTAGAATTGTGATTTCATGTAAGCACGCATTCACGCTTTATCATCTTCCTCGTGTTCTGCTCGAGATATTTGGACATGAATTTTCTGTTCATGCTTGCAAGATCTCTTCCTTACATCTGGTAATCAACGTCCGGCCTTGGAGTCTCCGGCGCAGCCCCAGCTCACACGACCCGCCCGCATAAGGAGGAGTAGAAACCCAAACCCTCGATCCGAGAAGCACTAGCCGATATCCCCACTCGACAAGCAGAAGAGTAAATCATGGACGCCGCTGCAGCTTCGTCGTAATGAACCGCCTCTCTTTTCCTACTCATCTCGATTTCCAGCATCCTCATGTTTCAAGCTACGTTCCTTTCCTGACTTTTCGTTTTTTTCTTCTTCCTTTCGCTTCGTTGTTTCGGAAAGGTTTGAAACGAGCGAGATGGTGGGGACTTTCCTGGCGTCGACGCCGCTGCTGAAGGAGGCGTGGAGGCTGTGCAGCATCGCAAACGCGATGGGGTGTGGCGCCTTCCTTGTGGAGCAAGTCGGGGGCGTGGGGTACGTGGCGGTCTCGGGCGTCCCAGCTCTGCCGGTGTCCCGTTCGGATCTGAACTACGGGACGCTGGTGCCGCTAGATGAGGCAGGCCGCGGGCCGTTCACGCCGTGGAAACGCCATCATGACAGGGAAGAGCCGGTCATGGTCCATTCCGGAGTGCTTAGCCTCTTCCTCCATCTTCATTCCCGCCCCGATTTTCAGAGCCAGGTCAGGGATCTCTGTTTCCGGTCACTCGCGTTAATCACAGTTCTTGAAAAGTTACAAACGTTTGCAGTTTTTAGCCGGAAACTTTCGCCATGGATACGATAGCCGTGAATCAAGCATAACCTTCTCATTTCCAAGCACGTTGCCCAGCCTGAGAGTGAGAGTCCCTGTCGTGGCTCGCCCACGATTAAAGAATTAAATTTTTTTAAGGAATGGACGGGCCGAAATGGGCTGGCTAAGCCCAAGAAAAGAAGTGCTCGGCCAGGCCCGCAATTGCCTATCCACGTTGATCAAGCATGGGCGGGTCTACCGGCCACCGGCCATACCCAGGCGGCTGGCCGGCCGTCGCCAGGCCAGGGCGGCCTCACCGGGCGTCGCCTTCGCCCGAGCGTTTGTAATCAAGATTTTTTTTTTTTGAAGGAAGCTTTTAACTGTGATTTCAGGAAATCTTATTATCTGCCTGCAGATTCAAAGCTTGCTGGCTGAAACCAAATCAGTAGTGATCACAGGCCACTCCATAGGAGGATCAGTCGCATTCCTCACAGCTCTTTGGCTCCTCTCCTCCCTCAAATCCATCTTCTCATCCCACCGGGTCCTAGGCATCGGCTTCGGCTCTCCTTTCCTCGGAAACGAGTCGCTTTCCCGAGCCATCCTCCGCGAAAGATGGGGTGGGAGCTTCTGCAACGTCGTGTCGGCACACGATGTGATGCCGAGGTTATCTCTTGACCAATTGCTTGTTCCGACTCCCCAGTGGAAGGCCCTAACATCTATGATGTCACCAAACTCTACGAATATCGCTGACCTCCACTTAACTGAAGAAGACAGAGCCTGGTTATTTTCCTGCGTTGCCGCCGACATGGACCGCCTGGCGCTGGTGGGGGAAGGCTCGGGAGGGAGGTCATTTTGGCCGCTTGGGAATTACTTGTTCTGTTCAGATGAGGGCGCAGTTTGTTTGGATGACGCAGTATCGATCAACAAGATGATGCGTTTGATGCTATGGACAGGTTCTCCAAATTGTATCGTAGAGGAGCACCTTAAGTATGGGCAATACGTTGAGAGACTGTCTCATCAGACTTTGAGGACAAGATTCATGGAAATAGACCTCTCCAACTCAAGCTATGAAGCAAGTCTTTCGTTGGGCTTGAACTCCTTGGGAACTTACAGTCAGGTAGGGGCCCGACGCAATAGATTGTCGAGCTATCGCGATCTGTGAATGTATCAATCTAGGCCTTTTGTTCCCGAGTGCAATTCCTCCGGCTTAAAAGTTCTTTGATCCCCTTCGTTGCAGGTATCTGCACTGATGGCAAAAGATTGCTTGAAGATGGCAAGGCGAATGAGGTGCACCCCCAACCTAAAGGCCGCAAACTTAGCCATTAGGCTATCCAAAATCACTCCCTATATGGCGGAGATAGAGTGGTATAAAACTTGCTGCGATAAGTCAGACGAGCAAAGAGGATACTATGATTCTTTCAAGCAGAGGGGGGCCTCCAGGAGAGAGTACAAGATAAACATGAATAGGCACAAGGTTGGAGCCTTTTGGGACGATGTTGTACGCATGATGGACAGGAACGAGCTCCCACTTAACTTTCGGGTAAACGAGGAGTCAAGGCACTATTGGCTTCTCATGGAGCCATTGGACATCGCGGAGTATTATCGGTCGGAAATGCACCTGACAAAAGGCCACTATATAAGCAACGGAAGAGAGAGAAGGTACGAGATTTTTGAGCGGTGGTGGACCGAGAGTGTAGTTAGCGAGAGACTGGGCAACAGGAGGACCAAGTATGCAAGCTTGACTCAAGACCCTTGCTTTTGGGCAAGGGTGGAGGAAGCAAAGGAGTGGCTGGACAAAATCAGGAGAGAGAATGACCCGAAGAACCTAGCGTTCCTTCGGGACAGACTCAATGAGTTTGAAGCATGTGCAATTAAGCTGGTTGAAGAAAAAGAGGTGTCTGCTGATGTTCTGGCTAAGAATTCAAGCTTTAGTTCGTGGTTAGAAGAATGGAGAGCATTGAAACTGAATTGAACTAGCCTTGCCTTACTGGTGCAAACTGGTTCACATGGGGCCGCAGCTGGGGCCGGCAAGGTACACAGCCCAGATATAAAGGGAAACAATCGTCTGCTAGAAGTTCGGCAGAGATAAGAACGGTAGATATCTTGGAAAAGCATCGATTTCGTTTCGAAAGCCATAGCATAAATAAAACTTAAATAGCGGAAAATGAAGCATTTAGTAGATTGGGTGGACTTTGTCGCTAACTTGGTATAAACTCTGATGGAAAAGCAGAGCAGCATTAATGTCTCGAGAGAATGGTCGTGAACGCAGCATTTTCCCCCCTCTAAAGCGTTCTGGTTAGTCTTCCTCAGTCGGTTCCGCTAGCTTCTCCTGAAAGAGAAGTGCAAAGAATCTCATCAAGGCTCAATTTGTCGACATTTCAGCTACGAAAAGAGCTTTGCAGTTAGGAGTTACACCAGCTTAAATTTCGGTCACCATGTACGCAACCAAAATATCTATTGAGAAAACTTGAAAAATATTTCACTTTTATGTTGCCCCTCTCATGAAACCGCTTCAAACATAATATATATACAAATCGTCTTCAGCAGTTCTTCCATGAGCCAAATTATCTACCATAATAATCGATCAGCTGAAAACATAAGAGGCTTCCAATGCCTTGCTTTAAAGGCATATCACATTTAGAAGCCTAGCAAGTGATTAAACAATCACCAAAGTCGCGCTTTACTATATAAAGTCTTGAATTAAATTGGATTATTGGCTATATTAATCATGCTTTTCAATGTAACTCAATCTTCTTAAACAATAATGGGTGAAGTATATTGTTGAGTCGTCGATGCCAAATGATTGATCTAGGCATTGTATCATAGCAAGTTGTCAACAAATTCTCCCTGCCCAATAGGATCAAATCTTCTTTTTTTAATATTAAGTATAAAAGAAAATTTCCCTTCACGACACCAAAGATTTCAAGGAATAATTTATTTGCTTCATCATCACCGGGGCAGTCCTGAGAAACTTGTCCAGGTTTGCATTTTCCATTTCTGAATATAACTTAAGTAACCACTTAAAATAAAATAAATTATCGCCGTGTTGTGGAGAGCTTCCTGGTCTCTGCTCTTTTTACTTCTCGTCTAGAGAGTAAAACCGCAAAAGCCCGAAACCCTTCGCTCTCCTTCGTTTGATCTCCGTCCGTGGACAAGAGCGCCGAGCCCAAGTCAAATCTGTTCATTCTAATTGACTTTTTTTCTGTAAATCATCTGTGAAAATCTTCACCTTGGTTTGGCTTCATGAAGTTGGTAAGTCTCTCTTTGACCGGTGTCCTTATGCACCTCCTTTGCAATCGACGTGTCTGGTGTTCGCATTCATTTTAATTTGAATTTGGAACATACCCTTTTGTGCAGACATGCTTGAGCAGAGGCAAAGGGTTTTACTTTCCCCCATGTCACATGCTGAGTGTCTGTGGGTTTAGGATCTTGGTTGATTGCCCCCTAGACCTGTCTGCTCTCACTGTTTTCGCCCCAATACCTCCCGGATTTTCTGCTCTGCGAGATGAAGAAGATTTTGAACATTCGGTTGATAAATTTGATGGTAGTGAATCTGGGAATGACGGGAGGAAGAATATTGAGAAACCCATGAATGCAAAGGCTTTGATTCATTCTGAACCGTGGTACAAAACTGTGGCTAACCTGCACTTGTGGAATCTCTCATTCATCGACGTAGTGTTGATCTCGAGCCCCACTGGGATGCTTGGGCTGCCATTTCTTACTCGAGCAAAGGGCTTCTCGGCGAAGGTATCATCTCATTGATTTAATTTGGAGTAATTTTTGCATATGCCGTCGAGTGTTATCGCTGGTCTTGGGCTTGTGCATTAGAAGATTGTAACTTGCTGAAAAATTTGTGCTTTTATCTTAGGTATATGCAACCGAGGCAGCAGCAAAACTTGGGAAACTTATGATGGAGGACCTTGTCACAATGCATGAGGAATTCAGACAGTTTTATGGATGTGAAGATTTCAGTAGTCCTCACTGGATGAAGTGGGAGGAGCTGGAATCACTTCCTTCGGCATTGAAGGAGATAGTATTGGGCACTGATGGGATTGAGCTTGGTGGATGGATGTCATTATATAGGTAAGGAACAGCCTTCGCGTGGTAGTACTGATTGACAGCTAAATCGCATATGAGATGTGGCTTGATCGTCTATCATGGCCTAGATCATCTGTGCAACTATTTGCAAAACTCAAAATATTAGTTCATTCATTTGCTCAGCCCATCCCTTAGTTATGATAGGCCCAAACTTTTGAACGGGCAATCGGCTTTGTGTGCCTTTATAAGATGCTATCATCTCACGGGATGCGGATTCTATTTTGATGTTGGAATTTCTGTCCTGCAGCCAAGTCTTAGCAGCGTTTCTTGTTAGATGACTTTCTTGATAGGTTATGTGTCTCTAATTTAAATGTGCAAAGGCTCACTATCTTGTTTCAGAAGCTTCAGCTGTTGAAGATTCTGAAGTTTTGTTTTCTCACATCTTCCAAGTTGCGATCACTTTTATTGCAGATTAAATCATACTTTCTTCCCAGAAACCAAAATTTTCATTTTGAATAATTTTTTATGAAGTAATGAAGAGTGCCTCTCAGTGCAGCCGACATAGAGGATTGTGTTAATAAGGTTCAAAAACTCAAATATGCAGAAGTGGCCTGCTACAATGGCACAATAGGTATTAAACCAATCAGCTCTGGGTTGGAATTAGGAGCCTGTAATTGGACAATAAGATATCCAGATGGAAGCATAGGATTTGTTTCAAGCTCGGAATTTGCTCCTGGTCATGCTTTGGAGTTTAATTATCATGCCCTTCGATCATGCGATGTGATTATATATTCAGATTTTTCATCTCTGGATGTCCTGGAACCTGCCAATGATGGAAGTAATTATACTGCTTCTGATGAGTCTTCAACTTCAAGGTAATCTGTTTCATCAAGTATATCTCCTGCTAGGTTGTGAATATTTACTGATCTAATGCATGTCTCTACAGTGTGGTACCATTTGATACCGCCAGCTCTTTATTTTTTTATAATACAGTAGCTTTTGATTGTTGGCATCTGTGAAATTAAGCTGTGAGTTTACTGCGATGAAACCAGTGATTTGGAGGAGCTCTTACTTCGTGCTGACGAAAGTTCAGAGGAAATGGCCAAATTGAACTTTATATGCTCCTGTGCAACTGATGCTGTTAAAGCCGGTGGTTCAGTACTCATTCCTATAGGACGACTTGGAATCATTTTACAACTCTTAGAGCAGATATCTGTTTGCCTGGAATCAGCACATTGCGAGGTATTCCATTTGTTTGCGTTATGAATTCATACCGTGACATTGGTCTTACCGACTTCAGTCGATACCAGATAAAGCTGATGCTATGAGCATAAAGTTCGAATTCTACTTGAACTTAAATGATGGTGGTCAAAAATTCCAATTTCCACTTTCAAACAGCTATGCAATCTTGTGCTTTAGAATCACAGGGAGCAACAGATATAGTCCTCATTTGTTTCGTTGGCGGAAACTCATTGGATGGGGTTAACCTGGTAGTGTTATCTCCATAGGTGATCATGATGTTTTAGTCTCAGGATTTTATTTCTCTGCAATGCATTTGCAAACGAGAGTGCTGGTGGCTCGCACTGCTGCAATTGAAGTCTATTTCAAAAGTACTCGCTGAATGAGATATTCCAGAATGAAAAGGCAATCAATATCTTCGGAAAAGTGGTTCCTGCCTAATAACTAGAAAAAATGTCCTTGTAATATGATGCGTTCACTCCTCAGGTTCCCATACTTGTTGTCTCATCTGTAGCAGAAGAGTTATTGGCATATACCAACATAATACCTGAATGGGTGTGCAAACAAAGGCAAGAAAAGGTATGTAATATGGGGGTTTATGATTAATATACATAGGAAGTTTCCAACTGATCATTTACATCCCAACTAAAAGCAGATCTTCTGTTGATATTTTGTCTTTCACAGTTGTTTTCTGGGGAGCCATTATTTGCACATGCGGAGCTTTCGAATGGAGAAAGGCTGCAAGTGTATCCTGCAATTTATTCACCTAAGCTATTGTATGATAAGCTTTTCTTTTGACTGTGCAACTTGTCACCCAATCATATCCTCTGATAGCTATTAGAATGTGTGCAGACTTAATTGGCAGGAACCGTGCATCGTATTTTGTCCTCACTGGAGTTTGCGACTTGGCCCAGCTGTTCATTTGCTCAGACGCTGGCATGGGGATGAAAAATCATTGCTTATTTGTGAGGTGCTTATATATTGTCTCATGCCTCTAAGAACAAAAAGTGCTTCTCTTTTCTAGTTATCGACGAATAGATCCTTTCAACAAGAAGAACCTTTTGTTCAATTTGCAGGAAGGCATGGATAGTGATATAGCTCTTTTGCCTTTTGATCCGAAGGAGATGAAGATGAAGGTCCTTCGATGTTCATTTCTTTCAGGAATAGTGTAAGGACCGTGCATTAGCTATTTCGCTTTTCTTCATGAGACTGAACTACTCCACCGGTCTAATCGCTTTGCATTATGCACGTCCATTAACTATCAAAATATAAGGGTTGCACATATTATCTCATAGATCAGTCTCGCTTGTAGGTTGAAGAAGGTTCAACCTTTAATACATGTGTTGCAACCGAATTTTGTTGTGGTAATATCACCTAAACTTCCATACATTCTCTTTCTAATGATGGCACTTCAGGCTGATGACTTCTCTGTTATTGCACTTTCTGTTGAAGATAGTTACCTGAAGATTTTAGGCAGCAGATCATATCACCAGTCACAGGCTCGTGCTCAGTCCTTCACTACTGTGTGAATGAGACCTTAAAGCTACCTCCCTTGAAGGAAGGTTCAGAACTAGAAATTACAGCAGACTTGATCTCTCGATTGCATTGGAAAAACTTGAAAGACCAAAATTTGAGCATTACAAGATTGAAAGGAAACCTCATCATGAGTGATGCCAGAAGGCAGATTCTATCTAGCGACGAGCTGCCATGCTCAAAAAGAGAGCCCCCGTTGCTTTGGGGGGCTCTAGATTTGCGAAAGCTCCTGACTCGTTTATCAGAGATGGGGATTGCAGGATCTCTTCAAGAAGACAGTGTTAGCAATGGATCGAGCGATGCTCATATCTTGCGCATCGATGCTCCTGGTGAAGCTTTACTTGAAGTTAGAAGCACGAGCACTCTAATAAGTGCTGCGAATGAGGAGTTGGCTTTCTGCATTAGGGATGCTGTGAACAGCATCGTAAATGGTGCTTGATCTTGTGTCTTACTTATTCTCTCCTTATAAATGAGCTAACCGAAGAAGTTGCTTCTCGGCATTATGTTGGTGGGGGTTACATTGTTGCCGAAAGCCAGCGTGTACATATCTTTGAGTGGACCGTGAGTCATGTGGAATCATAGAATGTTTTGCTAAACACACCATAGCAGAAATGTTGAAATATGAAAATCGAAGATCCGACAATTTGGTTTCTTTCGGGTCATCCTGTGGCTCAACCGTGCCTGAATCCAAAGGGAAGTACTAGTCTTGATTGGATTTTGACTTGAACCTGAACCTTTTCCTTAAGGTTTTGGCACTGCCATTTGATCGTTCCTGTATCATTGATATTTTGTTACGGCACCGCGAACGTGAGCGAAACATAGGTACCCTTTCAGGTGTTATGAATATCATGCTGATTATCGGCCGCATTGCGATACTAGCTCCAATTTGACCTATAGACGAGTACGCAAGCATGCTAGGAGGGAAATGAGTTGAGACTAGTCGAGCTCTCGATCTCTCTGAACCCCATAAGGTCTAAATGCACGCTCAGACGGTAGGATTCACTTGGTAAATCTTCACGTTTTGTAGTTTATGAGATAAAATGGTACTTTTATGATTTCGTCACATTTCAACTTCAAATAAAAAAAGGTAACCTCCTCTGCTAATTGTAAACTTTATAATTCATCATCGTTATAATGCATTAAGTTAGGCTGAGTTATTGACCGGCTTGGGCAATGGTTTCACATTCGCTTGTATGACCAAGTCTGGATTTTAATATTTTTAGAAAGAATGATACATATATTTCATAAATTTTGATTCAATTTGTTTTATCGTTCATGAATTTTTTACTTACTGAGTATAATCCTTAAACTTTAAACAGATGTTCAATCGACTCAAGTACTAGATTGAATTTGGAGATAAAATAATTTAAAAACTTAGATTGCACATTTAAATTGAAGATCTACTGAAAATTAGATCAATGACGATAGTACCCATTGGCCTAAAGTGTAGGTACAACATTTAATGTGCTACAAATTTAGAAACAATATTGCACATTACGCAAAAATTTATAGACCATTAATGTAACTATTTCATGTTTAAACTCGGGTCGGGTTGATTTATCGGGCTAGACCCAGGACCCTGGTCAATCGGATTTCTTAGTCGTCTCCGACGAGGGAACGAAGGACAGAAACCCTCTAGAACATTTGACAGATCAGACAGTTTCGTTCCTCTTCTTGGCAGATCAGACAAACGAAAAGATCCCTCTTTTGAATTACAGGAATGCGAAATCTCCGTATTCCTAGGGTTCCCCGATCAGTATCTTGATCCGAAGTCGAAAGCGCCTCGCTCATCATTTTCCTCTGTACAATCGGTTCTGTGGAGACCACTTTGACATCATCAATAAGCATTGATCACGCAGTTCGATCTGATTTATGGGGAACTTGTTTGTGAAGAAGCCCAAGGTCACCGACGTCGATAAGGCTATTCTATCTCTCAAGACTCAGAGGCGCAAGCTCGGTCTATATCAGCAACAGGTTCGCTGTTATTCCTTTCCGTTTTATAAACATTTCTTGCTGTGCGTCGATTAATTTTTTCATTTCTTCTGTTTTTTTTTTTTCTATTTCGCTGGTTCTGGCATTTGAATGTTCAATTTTGATTCTTTTTTCTTTTGCTTAATCGACAAATGGGGCAGCGATTTGGGGTTCTGTAGTGTTTGAACTGAGGTGCATGTGATTAATTGCGTTTCCTTTTTAGTTGCGGCTGACGCTCAGATGATATGGGTCTCAATTATTAGTTCCGGTGAGGGATTGTGGATGCCCATTGGAAGTTCTGTGTCTGTCCTTCATTCAATTTCGCGGCATGAGTTTCTGTGTAATGCACATTGGACTCGGTTTGGTCCAATTAAGCAGTGACATAAATAATGTGGTCGAATTGCTTCATGGGTACTTAGTAGCTAGTGTCCATTTTGGATTAGGATTAGAAAATTTGTGTTGCTTCCAGTATCATGAAATCGGAATTACTGATGCTACCGTGACATGGTGGTTTGTCAACTCCTTTTGCCTGTCATGCTTTTCCAGCTTGAGGCTGTTATTGAAGCTGAAAAGCAAGCTGCTCGGGATCTAATCAAAGAAAAGAGGAAAGACAGGGCATTGTTAGCACTTAAGAAGAAAAAGGCACAGGAAGATTTATTGAAACAAGTGGATGCATGGGTTCTTAATGTTGAGCAACAGGTAAATCTCTACTTCCGTGCATCGTTTCTCAAGCAAATGGGTTGCCTCATTTTCTTTATCTATCCAGTTTGTGGCCTCTGACATGCTTTCAACTTTACAATGGTCACGACTCTCACCATTTATAATGAGTTGTGTGTTCAGTTGGCCGATATTGAACTCGCAAGCAAGCAGAGGGCTGTCTTTGAGAGCCTAAGGTCAGGGACCGAAGCAATCAAAGCAATTCAAAGTGAAATCAACTTAGATGATGTGCAAAAGCTGATGGATGACTCTGCAGAAGCAAAAGCTTATCAAGATGTGAGCCAATCTGAATTATTGTCTCTCTTTTTTCCTTTTTAGTGGATGTTGTCATAGTTTTCTTTAAACCTGGACCAGAACCATCATAGTCGAAGTGATTTTTTCTCAATAACATAGTCTCTCTTCACATGTTTACAATGCTTTAATTGTCATGTCAGAAACCAAGTAAGTTTGGTTGTTCTGAAACAGAGCAGGGCAACCTTTCTGTCTTTTCTAATGCTCTCTGTCAGAGAAAAGCCAAGTTCTAATTGCTTCCGATGTATAGGAGTGCTTATGCATGTTCAATGCAATGTACATTAAGTTATATGAGATGGCATGAAAGAGTAGTCAGTGGTAGTGTGAAGCGTGAAGTTCACTGGCTTATGTGGTGACTAGGTCTTTGGTGATATTTGGCTTTCACAAGGGGCTAGGTTTGGACCTCACGATGAGCTTTAGAAATTTCTATTTGCTCCGCCACTTGAGATGGTTAATTTAGGAGATATCTTTCCTTTGGTTTCCATAGATGTATGCTTCTTTCCTTTGGCATACTTGGTACCATTCTTACATAGTTATATACATTTGCTTGAGATTAGCTGTGTCTTGCAATGTGTTGCAACATGTCATATAACAGCAGCATTGAACCTTTTTTCGTCAATGCATATATCTTCTGGTGCTTTTTTCTACCTTTGGGAATCCTTTCCCAAACAAAGATGCATTACTAATCAGATTTTCTCTTCTCTCCTTAACATTTAGGAAATTAATGCAATCTTGGGAGAGAAATTAACAGCAGAAGATGAAGAGGAGATTCTTGCAGAATTTGAGACTTTGGAATCACAGGTACATTTGGTTCCCAGTACAGGCATCTTTGATTTCCAAGTAATCCTACATTAGTCTGACTATCCCTTTTGAAGCAAGCATTTTAGGTTATTTGTCTCATCGGGGAGAATGTGGTTTTTATTTTCTGATGTCATTTTGATGACTACCTCATAGAAATGCTACATTCAAACATAATATATGTTGCCTTTGCAGTGCGAAGTACTTTAATAAGATATATACATTTTCAGTATTTTTTTCCTGTCGTTATGTTGTGTGATGTGATGTATGAAATACTTAAGAGAAGAATATTTCTTTCTTTCTTTTTTTGGTAAATAAGAATATTTCTTTCTTTCTCCTGTTCTTTGACCAAAAATTGAAGCTTTGAAGCTTTGTGAAACTATGATATGTTCTTTTTGTGTTCTCCCATGTAGAATAACCTTTATCACTTCAATTATTTTAAATCCAATTGAATAACTTATATAATGCAAGATGTGCATTTACTATGAGAGTTTTAGTTTTTCTTTTGAAAGTTAGGATTGCTTTTGTGGGAGAAATTTTTACCACATTTTTCAGTTGGATGATTTGACATAAGATAGTTTTATTTGTGTAAGATCCTTCAGGTTACTTGGATTCACAAAACTCAATTCTTTGAATTAGTTCTAATATGAATCACCTTTTTCTTTGCTATGCCTCCATTCTGGATTTAGATCTGATTAGGCATTCAAATATGAACTATTGGATTTTTCATTTGACAACTACATTAGAAGAAAGTATGATTTGGCTGATGAAAGAGGAAACTTTTTATTGTAGATTGCTGTCCAAGATATGCCTGAAGTTCCCACAACAGCTCCAACTCCTGAGGTAGTCGAAGAGACACTTGACCTTCCTGAGGTGCCAAAGAAAGCACCTGTGGCTGCCAATCCTGCTGTAGATGATGTTGAAATCGCTTCAAAAAGAAATGGTCTCTCTCTCTCTCTCTCTCTCTCTCTCTCTCTCTCTCACGCACGCACGCACGCATGCACAAAAACTATGAATGCCGACTTGCTTGATTTGTCTTTTTTGTTGGCGGTTATGTTAAGTATTGATGCACATCTTTTCTTTGAAACAGTCATGGAGGAGCCACTGCCTGCTTGAATTCAGCTTGAAACGACATTAGCATCTGCTGATTCCCAGTGTACCTATTGACTATTCGTGTTGCCTATTCTGCATGCTTTCTATGCCATCATGCAGCAATTGAAATGGATTTTCTGATTTATGTAAATCTCAGTTTGTGATAATGGAAAATACGGAAATTTTTTGCCATGCAACTAGCATACATTCTTTCGACTCTTGGTGCTGCTGGATCTCTCATGCCTTTTAGTTTCTCCTCTGCCCCTTGTTTGACTTTCCAATAATTCTCAAACCAGAACTGTAATTTTGATTTTGATTGCGACGTGAAAGGAAAATAATTACAGTGCAGATGTTTGTACTCTCATTTTGTTTTTCTCCAGGAGATGCTTACATGATTTATGCCATAAATTTTGGTTAATACGCTCATTATTTATTTTGACGAACAAGTGATTCTTGCTGATGATTCTTTTTGTCAATTCGATGTGTAGTTTCTCTGAGCTCTCCCCAGGATGCAATACGGGGGCCTTTGCATGTAAGAAAATTGTTGCACCATTGTTATTTGGCAGAAAGCAAAGTAAAACAGCCTGGCCATTCTGCTCGATTGAACAATTCTCCTCTCCTGGCATATTTATGCTTGTTTTTAAGATTATTTTCCATCCGTAATCGAGAGTTATCATACCTAGATGCAGTTGAGGTGTAAACTCCATTACAAAGTATAAACGGAGTTGAGGTAAAGCTTTCAGCAATGCGGAATTGTTTCGAGTAAAAAGTAAGAACTGGGAGATAAGCTTGTGAGGAACTGAGGATTGTTCCCGCTTCATCATAGCTGAATTCGAAAGGTAGTTGTTAACCGAAGTGACCAAAGATACATTGTTGTTGCTAAGCAAAACACAAAAGAAAATGTTTGCCATACGATGGAAGAGTTGAATCCGAATGTTACTCTTGGTTATGGCACAGACGTTACGAGTCCAATTCCAGAGAAATAAATTCGGATCCTTGAAGCGATAACTTGACTTAAAGTTTACGGCAGATGGTCTTTCGGCCCAAAAGCAGAACGAGGAGGGGGTCTGCCTGCTAATTGCGCAGCCGTCTTTGAAATATGAATTAATGGACGTGATTCTTAAGTCTGACGCTCAAGCAAATGGGCGCGCCTTTTTCCAGATGAATGGCCCTGTTTTCTCATTTTAGGGTTGCCACATCCATTAGCCATCCGTATGAATTGATACGATGCTCATTTCTCCTCAATCATAAAAAGCGGAATCTCAGATGAAATAGACGAGAAAGACGGCAATCTTCGCAGGTGGGACTCTTGAAACAAATGCAATCTGATGAAAATCTTATTACCGTGGGTATGTGGAAAAATAATTCCCTTCAAATCCTTTCGTCTTAGCATTGAGGGGTCTATGTGGTGGTTTATGTGTGAAGGTGTGCGAGCCCAGCTTTAGAATTAGTCTTGGTGGTGTTTCAAAAATTGCGCTATTCGAATGGTATGTGAGCCAATCTAAACACAAACAATAGACTACAATTCAACTCAGTTCCCTTTTCAGTTCGAGTAGCTGTAGTGTCAAAATCTTGTGTGACTAGAGCTTGACATCCCCAGGCCTCATCCTCATCAACTAGTTGCAGTTTGCGTGGCAAAAATAACTTGAACTTCTGGTTTCACAACGGCCATGGAGGGTCATTTTCTCATTGTAGTGCAACTGTAAAAATTTTCTATGAACTGTCAGTGTTTCAGTTGCTTCAGATAGTGTGATCGTTTCACCCAACAATCATGTGTTTCTGTTGGTGTTGTCAAAGCCCTAAGCAAAGCAAACTGAGAGCATGGCAATATTTCTCAGGATTTCCCGAGAATGTACGCGAAATAGCTTTTGCGTGGCATTGGCTACAGAAGCTAGTCCATTTTCTTTCCAGTCTTCCAACCAGATTACTGAGAAACTTTATTTGTTGTCTGCGAATGTTGTTTTGAACTTTTGCCAAAATGCAAAATGAAAGCGGCTAGATGCTTGTGTTGATCTTTACAATATATAGTAGTGTCTATTATGACAGTTAAAATAACATACCTGACTCTTTCAAGGACTTCAACATGAGGAGCCCACACTACTAAAGCAGCACTGAAGATGGCGCTAAATTGGTAATTGCAATGACAGAAGCTCTCACGCCTTCGATACAAAAAGAATCATCCCCATCCAAGGGGATCTAAAAATGACCTACCAATTCAAACCTGCATCGGCACGACAACCTGCTAAACTTCCCTAATCCAGTCCAAATGCACATAAATTTCCTAAGTCCGCTTTTGCCTGTCACAAAAAAGAGTAAGCGCATCTTATTCGCTTATCCATCCAAAACCATAAATATCATCCATTCAACTCCCTAAATTGCCATGCTTGTGCAAAGCAGGGGATATGATTGAATAGACGATCTATTAAAGAATATCCAATGTTAAGCATGAGATAATAATGTAGTGCATGATGATAATGATGCTTTAATTTGCTTCATTTTGAAGAGAATTTCTTCAAGAAAGAGTAGGGTAGTCAGAATCATATCATCAATGTGGCTGAATCTCAAGTGA
The DNA here is from genome assembly GCA_030064385.1 of Melaleuca quinquenervia. Taxonomy (NCBI): domain Eukaryota; kingdom Viridiplantae; phylum Streptophyta; class Magnoliopsida; order Myrtales; family Myrtaceae; genus Melaleuca; species Melaleuca quinquenervia. The sequence goes on along the minus strand of CM057725.1, from coordinate 26,399,099 downwards.
TCAGAAGTGAGACAGGACAGCCCACACATCAATTCTCCAAGAACAATTTAGGCAATCTCAATCATAATTATGGAGGCAGTTGATCATAAATTTAGAAGTAAAGATTTATTAAAACCCAAATAAAGAGCTCAAAATTCAAAATTACCATCAAACTATAGATAGGGGCAGGCAATTTATACCTTGGTGATGACAGGCAATTTGATGTGTTTGAGAAGCCAGCAAACACATTTGAGTATGACTTGGTCAAATATGTGAAGTTGGCGATTGCAGGTAGAGCAGGCATGCGTTCACCTTTCTTTAAAAGCTCTTGTAAGTTAAGTCTCTGCAAGGTTAAGACGGCCCTTGACTCCTTCCAAATGAAGGCAATTAGACCATTATGCAATACATAGAGTGAACCCGGCTTTGCACCAGGATATCTAAAACCATAACCATTTGCAATGCCCTCCCCAGCGAAAGCATGATCTGTAGTCACAGGTAGGGAGTTAGCATCACTACTCCAAGGAAATGGATCTGGTGATGGCTGATCTATATTGGCAATAAACATTGCCGAACCGTTTGGATGAAGAACATAGTGGGTGCCTTCTAATATTTTGGTTGCAATGAGAATGCGCTGACCATGGGACTCGTCGTAAGAAAGCATGAGAAGGAATAAAGCCTTCCCAGGTTTATCTTCTGTAGGCTTCCCTGGAGGCCATCCAAATGTCCCGCCCCACAATCCAGCATATTCTTGGTCAGGTTTTGGGAGCTTCAGTGGTAATTTGTAAAGGGCAAAACGACTATCATGCATATTTGGCCATGCTCGATATGATGATAACTTGACAGTGGATGCATTCAACGTCAATCCAATCATATCACCAGATCTCAGAAACTCATGAAGCTGCGCGTGCTTATTCTCACTACTTGAAGAACTATTTCTCAGAACTGCATGGCTGCCATTAATTGATAAAGATTTCCCAAGGATCTGCTTTATGCCATACCTAAAATACCCACCGAGTGTTTTCTTTTTGGCGCATTGTCCAAGAGCATTATCGCTACTGAAAGAATTAATATTGCCGCCCGATCGGTCAAGACTCTTTCTGATTTCACTCAACCCCAACTGAGTCAGATCAGAAGGTATTTCCAGACACAAATCACTGTGCCCTCCCCCAAACTCACAAGATTGCATATGCATTATCAATGATCTCCGCTCGTTCAGAAGCAGCATGTCTTTCCGAAAGTTCTCATCATCATCCCTCAGACAGGCAAAGAGAGGCCCATTGGCTGAGTCGGGCACCTTTTGACGTACCTGGCTGGTCACAACCTCGAGCAACTTTCTTCTGTCGCAGAAAGCCAGCTTGCTGAAGGGCACCTTTGTCTCATTCTGTGCTAACACTCTCTGTGACCTCGACAGTGAACTGTCAGACCTACAGATCTTGCTTGAATCTGAGTACTGAACAAAGCTCTGACTGTGCGCCAATTTACTCCCATTCTTTTGCAACCTGGGTTCCACCTCAAGCAGCAATACATTGCAATTCCTGTTGATATGTTTGAGAGATCCGGGATAAACATAGTCAATTCCCTTCTCCCTTCCATGCAGGAAAAATGAAGCAGAACCATCAAAATCCCCGATGATTTCGAAAACCGGCGCCCACAATATAGGGCCATCTTCAATCCCCAGTGGACCCAATTCTTGGGGGATTATCCGGCACCCTACAACTGAAACAAACCCTGGCATGACATAGACCACATTACCAAGCTCGGGATTCTGGTGAACCCAAATTCCGATCAGCGGCTGGACGCCAAAGAGAAAGCGGCAGAGGGCCTTATACGAGTTCACCCCCTTCCTCCATTCGATCAAATCTCTGTGGGGGATAACCCCAAGGGCATCACACTGAGTGAGCCAAAGCTTCTCAGATTGCGCCAGAGCACACAAGCTCCGGCAACACAGGCCGAGGTTACACAAATCCCTCGGCGATAGGGACTGGGAGACGATGGCCAGGACATCATCAGGAAGGGCTTGAAACAAGCTCGGATCATAATCATCGGATACCATGACCAATCAATCGACCAATCCAGGTCACACAAGGCGAAAAAAAAAAAACCACCAAAATCAGCCACGAATCTATCGCTACACGCAAGAATCGGACAAACCCATTCCCACCCACTTTCGAACTCCCAAATCAATCGACAGAAATGATCTTAAACAACAACCCCAACAGCCCACATCAACAGAGCCGAAAAATGGGCCAGCAGCAATCCTCGACCCCAGAAACCCACATCGATTTTCAGCGTCCCCCGCTGAATCTGTCGAGCTCAGGCATGCGCTAGGAGGAGGAGGAGGAGGAGGAGGGCAAAATGAGAATCCATCGGGTGGACACCCTTACGAGCGCATGTGCGGAGATACGACAAAGACTGCGAGACGAGGCGGGTCCAAGTCATCGCCACTGACGCCGCAGCCCCAGCTTCCCTTTTCTCGATTCTTGGTGAAAATGGTGGGCGAAAATTGAGAATTAATCAAAAGAGTTGTGTGAAAAAGACTCCCCTTTTTTTAGTCCTTTTTTACCGCACGGCTTTGGAGCGGTCGCTGTCCCTTTCGCATGCGCCCGCCGCTCACGGACAGGAGACCGAGAAAGGTAGAAGACGAGCTGGTCATGAAATGTCCATTTTGTCCCGGGCAGGCCATTTGGCCAAGGTGAAGGGCCACTAGCGATTATAGCACCGCACGAGTCTCGAGTGAATCGACATAAATATAATTCGAAATGTCGCCTTCCATTTCTATGAAAGAAAGAGTTACTTCTTATTTCTCATTTTCATTAAGTATTTTTATTGTTGATACTACGAATAATGAACAAGTGTATTGAAAATCTTAAAATTCACCACCGAAACACGATTGAGTTGTAAAAATTTCAAAAAGTATTATCAAGCGTTAATTTTTTTAAAAGCTTTCGTGATTCGATCGCATCATACGTTTCGAAGATTTTGAGACCCGATTATACTTTCTATATAAGTTTTATAATTTTTCGATTCATTTTATTCGTATGAGCTAATAAGTGAGAAAATTATGAGGGAGCGTGGGAATCTTGGTGGGTGAAGGCGAGGGCAGAAGCGTCCGAAGGAAAAAAGGGAACCTTTTGTCAGTCCCATTATTCTCGCTCGCGATCGAACGTCCAATGATTCGGCGAGGTCAGTGGAATATTGAAGGCCCCGTTGGCTCTGGGCCCAGGGCCCACGGTGCTGTTTCCTAGGTGGGGCCCGCCAGGGTGACCGAATGATTACAAGTGGCGTTTGCGATGGACATCTTATAATGTCTTAAAAAGTAACTTCGCTACGATATTTTATGGGTTATTTTGACATTTAATTATGACGGTGCGTCGTAATATAATATTAATAATTTTATATAGTAATTAGATGGGAAAAGTGGGTGTGGGCTTGAAGAAAGGAACTTCGAATTTTCGTCTCCAATCGGCAATAATTGAGCAGATCAGATGCTTATTTTATAACCGGTCGCGAGTGATTGGTGGATGCGAAAGAATCCAAGTTGATATTTATTGTTTGCTGACTTTTTGTTTAGCCGGAGATTTTTTTCTTTTTTTTGCTTTTTCTTTGACGGTGCGGTCGGAAGTAGGGGAGAAGATTGGGAAAAAGACGGTACAAAGAAATAAAGACGAAACCTAATTAGGGGTGAGCGGTTCTCCGGGCGGTTCGGTTCCCTCCCGGAACTGAGAACCGGAACGGTGAGACCGATTCCTGTTCTCTAGGACCGTGGACCGGACCGCAAAAATCTTGGACTAAATCGGACCAGATCCGTCGGTCCGGTCTGGTTCTTGGGCGGTCCAATGGGACCGGGAAAGAAACCTAAAATTAAGAGAGAGAGAGAGAGAGAGAGAGAGAGAGAGAGAGATAGAGAGAGTGGCTTCGTCTGGATCGATTGGGCTCCTCAGCTCGACATCCTGGTTTGCCCGTTGGTTGGCGGGTTCTTGACATATTGTGAGTGGAGCTCGGTCATAGAGGTGCTCGGGCAGGGCCTCCCATTGGTCTTGTTTTCCAAATGTAGTTCGGACTAAGGGCTGGTGCCAAGGGCCGACTAAGATCGGTCTAACTTAACGCCATGACAACGGGCTCACACCTAAACGTTTTTCAACAGTCTTCAGTTGAATATTGTGAAAAAGTGAGTGTATCAATAATAACCTACTGCAAATGGTCCTCCGAGGGGAGTTTGTCTTATCTCATAGTCTAAAAAGATCTAATTGTCTGTGGGGCAGTACAGTTTCACTAACTGGTTGTTCATGCATTGGTTCTTTTTATTTTTATTTTTTCTTATCTCTAACCGGTCCGGTCCTCCTAGGAACCGGGAACCGGACTGCCCGAACACCGATTCCACTTTTAAGAACCGAGGACCGGACTGACGCATCCAGGAACCGGACCAACTCGGCTGGTCCGGGCGGTTCCCAGTTCGAGTGGTACAACTTGCTCACCCTTAAATATAATGGTGTGTAATCGTGTTGATTGAGAGCTTTTTTATCGTAAGCTCGATAGTTCGAAACCTGCGGTTACTAGTGTTTTAAGTGGGGGTTATGGTGCCAGGGTCGTGTGTTAGTTTTTCCCAAGATATAGAAACCCGGCCCTTTTGTGTCGTTTGAGTAGAAGATCCGTGGTGGAATCCTCAGTTACAAAAAAAAAAAAAGGAACAGGAAATAAGGATGAAGATGGAGGCGAACTTACGGTTTTTCCTTCGCAAGAAAAGTATCGATCTTTTTATTGCAAAAAAATTAATTGTTCGTGAAGGAAAATCTTTTTCCAAAAAGGTTTTGTTTTTTGAAATAGAAGGTGGGTACTTAATTTTTGCTTCCTTCTCTCTCCTTATTTGGATATATTTTCCCTTCTCCGTTGAGGGTGTTTTTGGAAAAAGGAGGAAAAAAAAAATCAATAGAAGAAGAGCAAATGATATTCATGAAATAGAAAAAGAATATAAATGCGTTTGGCATAATTAATATTTTTTTTTGTTTTTTTTTGTTCATGGACAATTGATCGTTGCCGACCAACCCCCTACTATCGAGCCGCCTCCCGCCGGCAGCCGGTGGGCGGCGGCGACAGGGGGTGGTCGGAGGCCGCAAAGACATGAGAGAAAAAAAGAAAAATAAAAAGTGTTTTTTAACAAATTGTTCAAAAATAATAAACAATTTTTTTTTGTTATTGATCCAAATGAGTTCCCATAAATAAAAAATATTTTTTCTATTACTAGGAACAAAAGTGTAAATAAACTCGTTTTTATTTTTTCGTTGTTCCTTAATTTCTGTTCTTCTTTTATTCATTGGAACAAAATAACAAGAATATACATGTTTTTTAAGAATGACAAATAGGCCCATCGTTTCTTGCATGACTGCGTTATAAGAAATACTCAAGCATGTACCAATTTCTTTCGGGCTGTGAATAAAGCTCGCGAGAGATTTTATTTAAGAAGCTCCTAGCGAAAATTATCTTATGATAATACATGCCCTCCCATTTCCCACGCTTTATTTGCCTTCGAAGATGTGATCCCATGTGAAATTCGTTGGATTATTATTTGCCTTGTCCGAAGCACGATTCGCCCGGCACGGAGCAAGCGAATGCCTCGTTCCGGCCACTTCCCCTCCATTTTTGGCCCAATTATGTTACGAAATGTAAAATGCGAGTTTCTACGTCATGGACAATTTAGAAATGACATTTTCAATCGGGCATTGGCCTTAGCTCGCCATCGACGACATATATTTTAAATTCGTGGGAATTTGCTTATTTCTCAGGTACTATTCATTAAGCTCATTTTGGCCACTCGTTATTAAAACGGTCGATTAACGGGAATGTAAGAATGAAAATACTAGTTCTTGCCCGTGTCTAAGAATTAGGAGGAGTAAACAGCACTTCTGAAGACGTTAGGAAGTGAATTGTGTAATTTTAAAAATCGTAGAAACCTTAAGGACATTTTAGTAAATTTAATGGCAGATTTTACAAATTTTTTTTAAAAAATTATACATTGCAAAGAGACGGGTGACGAACTACTACCCTCCCGTGTCAGAAAGGCGGGAAACCCTCCTCTTCTCGCAAAGCGCCAAAACCCCCTCCAAATTTCAATCCAATCCCTTGCATTTCAGAATCCCACAAGAGCAGAACCGACTCCCTTCGTTTCTTGACCTTTTCGACTCCGCTCCCCCCGCAACCGCCGCTAAGACCACCGATGTCCGGCGGCGGACGAGCCATCAGCGCCCTCAACGTGGCGGAGAAGCCGTCGGTGGCGAAGTCGGTCGCCACCCTGCTGTCGAGGGGCCAGGGGATGCGGGTCCGGGAGGGGCGATCGCGGTACAACAAGATCTTCGAGTTCGACTACAGCATCAGGGGGCAGCAATGCCGCATGCTGGTCACCTCCGTCACCGGCCATCTCATGGAGCTCGATTTCGAGGAGCGGTTCCGCAAGTGGCACTCCTGCGATCCCGCCGATCTCTACCTGGCCCCCGTCCGCAAGGCCGTCCCTCAGGTAAGAAACGGCATTGCCCTGCTTTTTTGTTCGACCAACGCATGAAAGGCCGCCTAAAGGACTGATTTTTCTTGTTGCGAACATTTGCGATGGGGTTATGTGGATAAAGTGATGTTACCATTTCCAAATTCAGGCCACGAGTTCGTCTTTCTTTTTGACTATACTCGAGGGAATAGACCGTGGATTGTATGTTTCTGTTTACTTCTTATGGAAACTCCAGGACAAGAAGGATATAAAGAGGACATTGGAAGAGGAAGCTAGAAGGTGCCAGTGGCTTGTCTTGTGGCTTGATTGTGACAGGGAAGGTGAAAACATAGCATTTGAAGTTATCGACATATGCACTGCTGTAAACCGTAATCTGACCATAAAAAGGGCTCGGTTCTCTGCTTTGATTGAAAGGTCTGGTCAGATTAAAATTCTTCTTTATTTGTTTTTTTTAAGGTTTCAGTTTTGACATCCTATTTTTGTAATACTAGGGAAATACATGACTCTGTGCAGAATCTTGTCGAACCTAATCAATGGTTTGCCGATGCTGTGGATGCAAGGCAAGTGAGTGCTTTCCCATTTCTGGTGAAGTTTTACTGTCATTAGTGCTGTGAATTCTGTTCAGAAAATGGCTGCATCCAAATACTTCTCAGAATATTTTTTGCTGCGTGTGAAACTAGATTGCCTCTTTGCATAAGGTGCTTCCTTTTTTCGTTAGCTTGCTCATTGTGGGATAGGGAACTGATTGGAGCTTTGTGCAGGAAATAGACCTCAGGATAGGCGCATCTTTTACAAGGTTCCAGACAATGCTGCTAAGAGACGCGTTTGTCATTGACTCTGCCGCAGATGACCGGAACCTAGTCCTAAGTTATGGTCCATGTCAAGTACGGTGATTTAGGAGCAAATTCCTCATGATTCTCAATTTATACGCTGTCACATATCCTATAGTTTTCTTGTTCTTCGTCAATGCAGTTCCCGACACTTGGCTTTGTCGTTGAACGATATTGGGAGATACAATCTCATGAACCTGAGGAGTTCTGGATAATTAACTGTTCTCACAGAACTGAAGAGAGCATTGCAACGTTCAACTGGATGTAACTGTGGCTCTCTTGGTGCATTATGTTATTCTTTCACATGTTTGTGTTTCTTATTGAAATTGAAATGTTTATTAATTTTGCAGGCGTGGGCATCTCTTTGATTACACTTGTGCTGTTATAATGTATGAGATGTGTGTTGAGGAGCCATCTGCAACTGTATGTTATGCTGAATGTTGTGGTGGGATTGACTATTGGTTTGATGGTGATATTTTAAACTACTACCTTGGTCATACAGGTCACAAGGGTTAGGCAGCAGGAGAAATTCAAGTATCCTCCACATCCTTTGAGTACCATTGAGCTGGAAAAGCGTGCTTCTAGATACTTCCGGATGAGCTCTGAGCATACCATGAAGGTGAGTGTTTGGAACCAGGAAACTAACTATCTGTCTATCTATAGAATCATATTTATTTGTATGTTGATTAGGACCATGTTTTTCAGTAGATACTCTGCTTTTCAGTAGAGGATGAATCAGAATGGCTGCTATTAATTAGTGTTTCCTTTTGTACATGATCGGTGGAAGTTTGCAAACTCTGGTCAATGTATGGCCCAAATTATGCTAGTTGTTTCAAACTAACGTTGCAACAAATTTGGTTCTTTTAACTCTTCCAAAAAAATTTCTGGTAAGAAAGCTTCTTTTCTATTCCAATCCGAGCAATTTACTTTTTCTTGAGAATGTATACTATTCTTGATCCCCTGGAGGATACTTATTCTCTTTCAATAAACAGTATATTCGCCCTTTTCTACATAGCAAAGTTTCGGGTCCTCATACCTGATTGTGCATTCCATTCGTCCTATTGTATTAGGAGGCTCACTTAAATTGTTTTCAATTATTTGGTTTTCTTGACTAATGTATATTAAATCTACTATTGTTTACTATTGTTGATGATATATAGTCTCTTTGATTCCCTGGAAGATATATATCTTCTTAAGATGAGGTGGTTCTGCATTTAAAAAGTTTCTTGTCTGTGCATTTCATTGTGCCTCCTATTCTTTTACCAATCTTCAAATGGAGAGTAAGAAGCTCACTGAGCTTAGTTTGATAACCACCGATCTGTAGTTGAGAAGTTAGTGGGGTATTTCACATTCTGGGGTTTACCTAGCCTTAAGTGAGTGTCTTTGTCATAGAAGGGAGAAATAAAAAACAACGTCAAATGTTCTATTTTGCTGATCTCTTGCTTGCTTTGAGGTTTTATAGTATGTTATAATATGGTTTTAAATTGAGAAACTCTAATCTTTTCCCGTCACTGACTTGTATCCGACAACTTCCTCTTCTCCTGCTGTTTTAGGTTGCGGAAGAGCTTTATCAAGCAGGTTTTATAAGTTATCCTCGTACTGAAACTGACAGCTTCTCTGCCAGGACTGATCTGCATGTGAGTATCTTTTACATAATAAAGGTGGGATCGCAAATTTTTGACTAAAATGCAGATGACAGAAATACTTCTGCAGCTTATGAACTGCATTATGAGTGGAGAATGTTGGGGCAAAACCCAAAAGGGACAAAAATAATTTGTAGGTGCATTTATCTTGGTGTTGCGATCCATTAGAGAACATTAGTTCAGAAAGAACTAAAAAAATAAAAGTACTCAGGAAGGAAAGCCCACAGACAACTTCTGTTGCCTCTTGAGTACATAACTAACTAGAAATTAGAAGTGGCAGATACAAAGGTGGTAAAGTAATTCTTCTTTTTGTGTATTTTCGTGATGGCAAAACCAAATCATGCGAATTGAGGTTGGTGCATTTTTTGCTGTTTTTAATTGATTGTCTGCTGATGAGTTAACAGTATGAATTTAAAATAATATGGCTGTCAAATCGTGAAGGAGATTTTGTGGTTGATTGTCATATTTTCTTATGACCAAATCAGCAGCAGAAGGATTAGACCTGCCACTCTGAATTGCTATTTAAAATTTTGAGATGTGCATTAAGATGACATATTTTGGCAAATGTGCATATTGCTGCATGGTGTTGAATGTGTGCAATGGCTGGTAATTTGTTTGTCTGTTATTATTATTTTTCTGGATGCTGCAATCGGAGTAATGGAATTGCCGTGGAATTTTGAAGTCTCTTGGTATGGAAGCTGTCCATGTTTAGATGTGTTTCTTGTGGCAAGAGATAACACAGATTTTTGGGGGCTGAATGGCGGTTCATAAATAAGTCCATTGGTGAGAACAGTATTTGAGTGGATGTCCTGCATCAGTAGAGAAATCACCGTTTGAATGCGCTGTTATTAGTTACTGTTTGTCATACCCATTAGCTTCTTTCAGTGGAGAAATCACCGTTGAAATCACCGCTGCTGTTTGTTCTATCTAATTAGGTCTTAGTTGTACCCATTAGCTACCAACTACCTATTAAGTAGGTTCTTTTTCCAACTTGGTTTCTGATGTATATAAATAGAACCTCATTGTATCTATAGAAAACAACAAATACAGATTAGTATTTTTCAACTATCACAGATTGATCTTGTTTCAGACATATAAGTTTCTTTCAAGTATATGTTATTAGGTTTTGGGTTGGAATTAGGATCATGCCCCAATGTCAGTGATTGATATTCTAGGTGTTCTAGGTTCTTTTGAATTGAGATCTCCAGTTATTAAGACCTTTTGCTTTTCCACTCTTGGGTAAGTGATGAAGCCAGCAGGTTATGAGCTTCTTTGAACTAGCTGAGCCTTGTTAGAAGGCCCCTACTTCATGATTTATTAGTGAATAGCCAAGACTTCGGCTCTTGTTGTATGTATCCGAGCTATACTCTCTTGCAATATGCTTACTGGTCATGCATTGTTATTTCAACTCCTCTTAGCTGTTTCCCTCCCTTTGAATTCTGTTTCTTGGTCTGAGTATTTGTTGGCATGTAGGCTATTGTGCAAGAGCAACAAGGGCATCCGGTATGGGGATCATATGCACAGCGTTTATTGGACCCCAGTTCTGGACTTTGGAGAAACCCCAGCAATGGTGGCCATGATGATAAGGCCCATCCTCCAATTCATCCAACAAAATTTTCTGGTGGCGAGACAAATTGGAGTCAGGATCATCATGTAAGCGTGTTCTCATTATCTCTTAATGGAATCTTTCCTGTTTCCGTTTCATGTACTAATCTCGCTTAGTTGTGGACTTCAATTTTGACGTGGCCCCTCTGTCCTCCAACTCCCTATCAGTGCCCCCCCCCAAAAAAAAGAAACACACCTATGCGCACTGCATTTAATTCATATATGTTTTGATTTTATTGCAGAGACTGTATGAGTTAGTCGTTCGCCATTTCCTGGCATGTGTTTCCCAACCAGCTGTAGGGGCAGAAACCACTGTTGAAATTGATATTGCTGGTGAGCAGTTTGCTGCATCAGGGCGTGTGATTATTGCCGTGAGTTCTGTTGCGACTTTTGAGCTTGCCTTTTTTTTTCGAGGAAGAAAATAACGCATGTTCCTGATAATTGGATTTTATATAATTCATCATTTTCAGAGAGAAAATTGTTGAAAGAGAAGCAAATGTTTTAATTTATTGTTTGCTTGGTGACAATTGGCATGTTTGAAATGGCTTTTTATGTGTACTCTAACTCTCCTCCACTTTCTAGTTCTCTTTCTCTGGTAAATTACTAAATTGTACACGGTCTGGATCTGCTTTAGTCGACCCCTTATGTTTCATAAGTCCACTCTGAAAGTCATGTTAATCATTTCAGTTTTGCGTTTTGATTATCTAGAGTTTGCTTGGCACAAGGATTTTGATAGAACTGGATTAGCAGTGTACATTCATAAGGTGCGCTGGGTGCCTCTCTAGTTTTTAGTATCATAATGGAGTTGCACTTTAGTTGTCCCTTCTTTTCCTAATAATTGGTCTGCATAAGTTATTCTGTAGGTAAAAAATAAAACCTGATGAAGTGATGCTTATTTTTGGAGCATTGCTTCACTTTTATGTGGGTGCTGGATTAATTCTTGCTTAAGCAAAATTGAGAAGTCACATTAGGTGGAGATTATTTGTACATAACGCTTTGGTATGTTGATAAGGCATCACAATGAATCCAGAACTATTGGATTAGCCTTTGTTAGATTGACTTTCTGTGACCTGTCTGTCTATCTGAGAATGAGACTGTTCTCTGCTTGGAGTAAAAAGTTATATCACATTTTCTGGTTCTTGTAGAATCTTGTTTCTTATGATATTGTGGTGAATCTAATTGGTTTTTCTGGCCAGAAAAATTACTTGGACATCTACCGGTTTGAATCTTGGGGAGGTTCAGTGATCCCAACTTATGTACCTGGACAACAGGTTTGTTGCTGAACATTGTATCCCATTGAATCATATTCCTCCATTTGCAATGATCCATCCTCATTATTCATCTAATTCCTTTTGATTTTTCCCCCCAGTGAAATAGAATGTAGGGAATAGCTCTCATCATGTCTTAGAATCAGTCTTTCGCTGTTATTTCATCTCGCACTATCAAATTTAGAATACCATGGCCCTGGACCATTTGATATAGCCCACTTCTTGATGCTTTCTCATCTTTCAGAAGGACGAGCAAAATAATTTCAAAGGAGAAATGTACACACTACCAGTTTACACTAAAGCGAAGTTTCACTTTCATCTGGTATTGACAAGTAAAAGTAACTTTGCTTTTATTAAAAAAAAATTGTTTCCTTGTCGCTCCAAAGGCAAGTGTAAGTCCCTCCATATGAAAGTAATTGCTACCGTTTTGGAATCATTAGATTCTCTTTCAGTCCTGCAGTTGAAAATAACATTGATTAGAGATGTGATAGTGCATTATGCTATCAGGCTTGATTCATCTGTTGATCACATGGGTGAGCTTGGTGCAGGAGGCTCATCTTGCTCGTCATGTAAGAACCAATATAGAGTGCCTGAACATTGAAACGAACTTAACAAAGCACATACCGTGGGATGCAGAGAATCATAGAGTCAGAAGTGAAACAAAGATTTTTCAGTGGAATGTTCTGAGGAAATCCATTATGAATCATATTTGTCTAAATTTCAATTTTCTGCTATAATTTGCTTGGAAGTTCGAGACATAGGTGTGTGCTCTTACTGTTTCCATCTATATTGCAGTTCATCCCAACCACTTTAACACTGGATTCAGGAGTTACCCGGCCCCCACCACTTTTAAGTGAAGCTGACTTACTAAACTGCATGGACAAGGTGAAAAAGATTATTACAAATTTTATTTTTAAGTCAAATTTCTGCAATATATGATTGTTGGACGTAGGTTTCTAACAGTAGATGTATTTTGTAGTAGCATGTCTTGTGATTTGTTATGTAGCTCTCATTGACTTTTTCTCTTCAGGCTGGCATTGGCACTGATGCCACGATGCATGATCACATAAAGAAGCTACTTGATCGGTTCTATGCGACCAAAGACCAGAATATGCGCTTCTCACCAACTAACCTGGCAAGCTTTGTGCATCTACCTCATTACCTTCTAATTTTCACTTTATAGCAATGCAGTATCTCCTTTTCTACTCTGGCTTTTGACTCTTGCTTTAGAGAAGTTCAGAAACTACACTGCTTCCCATATTTAGTTGGCTTTGAAATGATAAGAAATTTATTGGGCTTGATTCACATGGGGCATGTATGACCATATGCACCATTCTTCCTTATTAGAGCAGTGTTAATTATTCTAGGTTTTTTATCTCGAAATGGCTCAAGCAATTGTACTATGGAAAGAACTCTGGCTATATTTTATTCAGATCAAGCAATCACATAGTAAATTTGTCTTTCATGTTTTTATCTTTGCTAATCGATGAGTATATGAACAGGGTGAGGCTCTAGTCATGGGCTACGATGACATGGGGTAAGTAATTTGCCATATTTTCAACTTGAATGAGTAAAGTCTTTTAATGTTTTTGGCTCGTCTCAACATTCTTATAATCATTTTTTTCTTAAGGGTTGCTAGGGAAATGGAATTTTACCTTATACATAGTTGAGTTCTATTTTCTTTTCCTTGTTGATAACTTTTGACACTAGTCGAATTACTTTTTACACATTTCAACTTTCATCTGCTTTTGTTTTTTGTTTTTGAAGACTTGCCAAATGCTTCCTTGGAACTTTGTAGCTTCCTGGAAGTAGAAGTAACTTAGTACTCTCAAACACCACAGGATTTAGCATAAGTTGGACAAAATTATGATTAACATGCCATCACAACATCTTAATTAGATTGTTCTTATAGCCCTTTGTATTTCGCTAAAGTAAGATGCACCATATTGTGAGAGCTCTGCCATATTTTGCTCAGGTACAAGCTTTGGAAGCCTAACCTCAGGTCAATGATGGAATTTGACATGAAGGCAGTTAGTGAGGGTGCCAAGACGAAAGCTGAAGTTCTGGAAACATGCTTGCAGCAGATGAAAGCTTGCTTTCTAGATGTATGGTAGTTACTCCTTTCTGCTGCTCAATGCAACAATTAATGATTGACTTTAATACGTGTTTATGATTATATAATGTGAGTGGGGGACTCTTTTTTGATGGTCTCTTGTTAAACCAAGGTTCAAAGGACATATCTATGTTCATTTGGAATGAATTGTTTAACACATATCATTTCATGAATGGAAGCTGTTAACTGAGATTGACTAGTTCTGCTCCAAACTTTCCAACATTGGATGCATTCTAAATTCTTAAAGTGTTGCGAATATCTTTCTTAATTATTAGACAAGTAACTGAGAAGACTTCCCATAGACACTCAGACATTTACATACTTGGATTTGAAAGTCTTTAAATCTCTTCAATGCTTGTGGGGCCCTTGGATTTTGATGGTGGATTTTGAATTTTCTTCCAGAAAATGTAGAATATACGACTGCAAAAACGTGGTCTCAAATGCACTTTGTAGAAAGAGTTGTCGATAATCATGTGGATGAAGAACAAGAAAATGATGATATATAAGCTATGGTGTGAATTCTTGCAGGCCAGGTCAAATAAACAAAAATTGATGGAAGCTATGGCTGTGTTTTTTGAGAGGTAGATTCCTGACTTATAAATCCCTGATTCATTTGTACTGCTGTCACTGCATCTATCATTGATGCTGCAGAGCCACTCGAACAGCCAGAGATGAGCAGCATGTGGTGGGAGACTTTGTTCGGTTATGTGGGCTCTGTCATCAATCAAATATGGTGCTCAAGCGTAATCGGGTAATGGATTATATATCCTTTGAGAGCATAATTGTATTTTTCTCTTGTTTATTTGGTCATGTCATTAGATTTCCTAGTCACTTCTAATTCCACGTTTCACCCAACTTATATTCCTGAAACATGCTTACTTTGTTTTCTATATATGTTATGTTTTATGGCATGGATTATTAGAACGACTTATTTTGTATGTTTTCATTCTAATTAAGGCCATCTTTTAAGGGCCATTGCTCAAAGTTTGTTCATACAGGATGATGCAGATTTAGAAATTGCAGTGATTTTGCTAAAATTAGATGCTTTTCTATTGCTTAACCATTTACAAGAACTAGTTGTTTGATTTGATCGCATTTAATTTTAAAAAAATTATTTTGTTTTACCTTATACCTGATAAATTTGTTTTCATTAATGGAGTCCTTGAGTTACAAGACAACAGGACACACACTATGTGTGCATCCAAGAAGTGCTTGGAGAGTATTGGAATAGACTTAATCTCGCATTATCTTCTCACATGTTAATGTTAGAAAAATATTTTGGGCACTGGTAATGAGTTTCATCACTTTGGTGACCCCATAGTTGGTTTAAATTTGGTCCCATCGGTAATTATAATCCAAAATGATTAGATATTTTCAAGTTTGAAATTTCCCTTGTAATGGGAAATCCACGTTAGGGGGTAATCTGGATTTGTTTTTAAAGTACCTCTCTGTGTGGCTTAAAAACATATAGCTATCCTGCCAAAATGGGAAAATTGGTTTCAATATGTTTATTTTGGTTTGGTTCAAGATGCTTTATATGTCAAAGAATACACAATTATGAACCCTACAAGAAAGGCACGAGCAAAAAGTGAAAGCAAGCATACCAGTGCCCTAACTTAAGTTATATGGATACACACCAAACCTTCCAAATTGGTTGCCACTATTTCCTCCCCGTTATATTTTATTGGCTTCCTTACACTTATCTTGAAAGGATGAAACTAGTTTTCAAATGTAGAAAGTGCCTTTTGGCTTTATTGGAAGAGCAAATCGCCTTTTGTACATGGATATCGGCATAATCTCCATTTCAAAATAAAAGGTGGACACTTTCCAATTTTAATGTGCAAAATGCACCTTTCTTTAGTTTTTCATGAAGGGTATTCAAAAAAAATTTAGGGCTTTTTTAGAATGCAAATGGAAGAAAAACATTAAAGATGAGGCCATATTTGCAATAATTTGAAACATTAGCTATCTTTTTGAAAAGATTTAAAAGACTGGGTAGTTCCAATAGATCCAATAGGGTTGGGCCCTGCGCCAATCATGCTGTTATCTCAGTAATGAATTTTGGTAATGTCTGTACTACTCACACTTTGTTTTTCTTCTCAAAGATTCTTTCAGTTAACTCCTTCAATTTGAACAGGATGGCAATTTTATGGTCGGCTGCCTTGGCTATCCACAGGTTCTTTCATTCTTTGTTGCACTTTTAATTTAAGTAATTAGTAAATAATGCCTATATGTGGGGTGGTTTGACTTTACTCGCGTAATCACTGCTAATACAGTCACAGGAACATCGTACCCATCCTGACTCTGTTTACAGGGCTACAGAAGATATTGGGAAAGTAGAGTTTGCGATCACTTCTTTGTATTACCGCAAGGATTCCATCAATTCATTCTACGAAGGCAATCTGTTGGGTTCATATCTAAATATCTAAATTTAGCTAGATAGACTCAACTACTGTCTTCTTTACTAACATCTACAGAGTTTTTTCAGAAACTCCTCCCAGCCGTTGATAATAGTACTGTAATACCCTATTGTTTTACCAACTCAGGAATCCTTTAAATGATTTCACAGGACTGTGTAACCTTTTGATTCTACTGTCAAGCTAAAAAGAAAAAGGAAACAGAAGAATTATCACTTAAACAATTAGGATATTCCAGTAGTTAACTTATGTGGAAATGATATTGCACTAAGATTATTACCTTCTTTGTTCTGAGGTTGCATTTGAACTTTCTGTGTAATCCAGTGTAGGAACGTTGTATGGCTTCCTGGGTCAGTATCAGAAGCAGTTGTGACGGCCAATATTTGCAATTCTTGCAGTCCAGGTATGCATTCAGCTTTAGGAGTGCTAAGTGGAAATTTTTGTTGGAAATACCTCATGTCTAGTTTAAACTTGAGATTTTTGGAGTATGGGGATGTATCTGCGGTGTGGTTATCTTACTGTAGTCAAAGTATTGTTTCCTTGTACAGCAGAAGAAACTGCCTAACCTTGTTGTCATGGAACTTAATGTTTCCACATGTTTGTTTTTACTATTTTGTTTACGATTTTCAACTCTAGCTATGGCAAAAAGAAAAAACAATCCTTGTGCACTCTTCTATTGGTATAGTACATTGAATGAAGATATATCGCTAGAACAAAGTTTTCCTTCTTTTGCAGAATCAGCTACTGTTGGTGCCCTGAAAATGACTACCAAAAAGGACCTTTTCTATCGACTAAATTCATTTACTCCTGGATATTGTTACAAATGCCAAGGAAGGCCTGATATCTATGTATATCAGACTTTAATTAGATCTTGGTTGTTTATTCGCAATTGTTTGCATGAGAATCTTCTTGGTTTTGGTGATTGCTTTGCATTTTTAATCAGTAACATAATGTTTTACATTTCCTTTTTACTAACTACAAATGTTGTTTTTCATTTAAAAAATTCTCCAGGTCCAGTTTACATGATTCAGTTTAAGTTTCGGCGGTTGGAAATTCCTCCAAACTACAGTGTCGACCATCTAGGTATGTGCTTTTGTCCTGAAAAGTTGGGGAATGCTGTTGCAAACTTTGAACTAACTTGTGGCTATGTTTAAAATATTTACAGCTTTTAGTTTATTCTTCATCTTACTGGAAGCTCTCTTTTTAAGATTTTACAGAGCTCATGTTTTTGTTGAAAATTATTTTCCACTAATAGTAAGGCCTTTGACTGTAGTCATCCTGCTTTTCAAGCCTGCTCGTTTCATTAGGCACATAGAATTGTCGATAAGCTATCTGCTTGTTTATGTCTGCTGCTCATCTTCATAGGCCTCTTCTTGTCAGATCATCTAGTTGGCTTCCTTTAGCTATAGCAGTGCATCTAATTATGTTATAACTGCTGATGTCATCCCTCAACCTTTTGTTCCCCATACTTGTTTCTGTAGCTGGATTAAGTTCAAATGGAGTTGTTCAGTTAGTTAACAGGAATATAATGGCATGCCATTACTCATGTATAACTCGTTTTGAGTTTTCTCTTTGGCTCAATTTCAAGTTTACTTCAAAATTCTATCAGGATGCATTGGTGGATGTGATGACACTCTTCAACAGTTGATAGAAATATGTGGAACGGGTTCTCGTATGTCAGGTTGGTAAAATTTTTTGGCAGAAGTCGGACTTTGCTGAAATCAAATAAAAGGATAATGATGGTGCTTTGGAAAATATTCTTACTCCAGTATGCCGTGCCGCCCATTGTCTTGCATAATCATGGCAATATGTATATATATATATATATATATGTTTGAAGTGGATGATTGATTTGAAAATTTATAAACTTTAGTTAAATTATCAAATGACTAAAACTTGCTCTTTGATATTTTTTTATGCATTAATTGTACTATGATCCTTTCGTTTATGTTTTTCATAATTTATATTAGTCTGGCTAAACGGTGCTTTTCATCTTTTAATTTATAATTTGATTCTTCTTATGCTTAACTTTTATAAGAAGTTTGTTTAAGTTTTGGTAAGTTCTTAGAATATATGTTTGGTGTTTTTGTTCTCAAGAGGCACCTCTTGTTAGCTCGCTTACATTGACGGGGGTAGCTATTCTTCTGCTCTTCTGAACAGTGCATGCCCTTGACTTGTTTAAGAGACTCTTCTCAGTAACTCACTTCTCAGTGAGGCTATTAATGAGGGCACAGAATTTATAATTTTCACCAGTATCTATGTTCTGACTTCTTGGTTTCTGATTTTACATCATGGATATCTCTGTTAACATCAACTGGAAATTTGTCAAAGATTTGTCTAAATGTGGAGGTTCAGAATGGTAATTGTTAACTGAGAAAATTGTCACTTTTTGAAGAACCCTTTGTTTTGTAAAGATAGTTGGTAACTCTCTTCTCTGCTTCACTTGTAGAACGTAATTCTGAATCTGGTAGTGATAAAGTTGCTAGTAATTGATATAGTCATGGATTTTCCTACCTCAAGATTAGTTATCTCATTATTTTTACAGTTTTCTACTCTGGGAAACGGAAGAACTAAGAAAACTGAGATGGAGATCATGATATTGTTATGACATTAGTAAATTGCTAGCTTTAATGTTACGCCTATGATGAACCCCTATCATGATCTTGAAATTTATGTTTCACATGATATATGCAGCAGCAAGAGGAGGAGGGCCCACTCCTTTGTCCAGTTCTGCCCAAAGGAGTAACAATAGGCAGCAGGCTTGCAGAAACTGCCGGCAATTGGGGCATTCTTCCACTGATTGTCCCTCTGTCATTTCTGGCACTCGGAATTCTCGGTCTCGCAGGGCAGACCAACAAGATGGTATGTTATTCAATTTAATTCTCTCTATCATTAAAAGATTAAGAAGCATGCTGATTCATTTTGTCCAATGTCTCTTTGACTTTTGTATACCTAGCAAGAAGATAGCAAATGATATGACGACAGGTTAAGAACATCCAATACTGTTTATCTTTATCATGATGTAAGGACTTATAACTCCAAGTTAAAATTAAAAAAAAAAGAAAAAGAAAAGTGAAACATATCTTTTTAATTTTTCCAGTCTTTTTTTAGCCAATTTTTTATTTATTTTTCCAGTCTAAATGGTTATGTTTTAAATCATCCTACCAAGTAATTTTGTTGAACAGAGTTTTCCCATGTCGATATTCTTTTTTTGCGATATATTAAATGAGATTTCTCATTGTGGTCACTTTTTGAACTTCACCTTGCTAACTTCCTGAAATTTAACTTGAAATAAATTCCCAATTTGGCCTAAACTAAAAGATTTACTAGGTTAAAAGTTTCCTTTTGTGGGTTTACTCCGAAAGAAGATGATATGAAATGTTTCTTTATGGGTCAAATGAAAACTTGCAGTTGGTTTGAAGGCAAGTTTCTTTGAAGTTCATGAAGATGAACCTTTAGCAGTTAGAACACTGAAAAACTAACTCTTATCCCATTTTATTGTTGAATAATATAATCTTTTTTTTGGTAAATTAAGAGATTATGTTGAGTAACTTTGAGCCAACTATACAAAGAAGGAAACAGAGGGATGTGTGCACCAGCCGGGAAACGTGAATAATATAATCTTTTGGGTTAATACCATGAAAAACCCCAAACATTACCCCTATGACACATTTACCCACACATTTACCCAAAAAAATTTTTGTGACACCAAAAATTCCAAATTATATCATCTATGACACACCTTGAACTATAAAAAAAAGAGGAGAAAAAGAAAAAAAATTATGGGCTAGATGTGTCATAGATGATATAGTTTGGGGTTTTTAGTGTCACAAAAAATGTTTATGGTAAATGTGCCACGGGGAGTATAGTTTGGGATTTTTGGTGTCACAAAAAAAGGTTTAGGGTACTTTTGTCACAAGTGATATAGTTTAGGGTTTTTCGCAGTATTAACCCTAATCTTTTAGCTATTACTGAGGATTAAAAGGTGGCTAAATGCTTCTTTTTCATTTTTTCCTGGTTTGCTGGATGGAGTAAGATAACAGGAAAAAATTTAAGGGCCAGCAAAAGAAAGCATTGCGTACAACGATTCTGAGCAGTAATTGTGGGTAGCCTGTGAAATGTCAGTTTTACTTATGTCATATGGACTCTTATTACACTACCTGTGTCAAATTCTCAACCCCAGAGAGTGGAGAAAACTCTTCCTCCCAAATCTCTCCTTTACTAGGGTAGTTGCCAGCTTCCAATCACTTCTAATGCTGCTTTCATAGCAATATCCAGCATGATGTTGGTCACTCCATTTTTTCTGTTTACTATCCTTATCAATGTCTACATCCTTCTGTTTACACTGAGCCCATGGTCCAATGCTGTCAAATAGATCCTCTTGCTTCAGACCAATTCCACCCACACTTATTTTGGAGATGCAAAATAACTGGATATGTAACATATAAGTAGGCATCTGCAGTCCGGGACTGGAAATGCCTGTCTTTGCAACTACAACTTGAGGTTCCTCGACAAGAATAACTTAATGGTCCTCAAAGAAGACACTGCGACAGGAGTTACTGTGATATACTGATGGCTAATTGTGCATTTGAGTTCTTACATTAAACCCATCCAGTTAGAACTTTGTCAAATTGATAACTGCTAATTTGGGGCATCTTAATGCAGGAGGGTTGTCAATTTCATGTAATACTTGTGGAGCATCATGTCCTTTGCGAACTGCTAATACTGCAAACAACAAAGGACGAAAATTTTACTCATGTCAGTCAGAAGGATGCAATTTCTTTGTGTATGAATCTACTTACTATCTGAATGATCCATCTTCTATCTTCAGTTTCAGTTGGACTACATATTTTATGATTTTTGAATCCCATCACTCTTACTTTTGTTTACTTATTGTCATAGAATCCTTCCTCTGTCCATCAATTTTCAGTCTGAGGACTTTTTCATGATGTCCGATGTGCAGGTGGGAGGATAGCCTCCAAAATGGCGGAGGAAGACGCGGTGCAAATGGAAGTGCCAATAACTCAAGAGCTCATTTTAATAGTTTGGATGGCCGTGGAAGGGGGGGACGAGGTGGTAACAATGCCAGCAATGGGACTTTTGTTTCTGCGACTGGTGACCCCGTTACTGGAAGATGTTATGTTTGTGGAGATCCTTCACATTTTGCAAATGTCTGCCCAAATCGACATACTTAATGCCTCCCCGTGTGAAACTCTAGCTGCCTAGTCTCCTTTTCAATGCTTAATCCAAGCCGAGGCAAATAATTTAAGATTGTGGTTAGGAAGATGTATATACTAATCACCGTACTTGCATTTAGATCTAGGTAAGGCTTTGTTTCTGATGAGTCTTCTCAATCTGAGATGTACATAGGATTTAGGATGGAGCATCTCCAAGGAACAGATGGAGAATGGCTAGCTGCTTGTTGAGTGAGTTCTTGTTTTGAGGAGGTTGTCTGTATCAGAGTTCTCTTGTCGTAGTTCAACCACAATAGCATTTGTCTAGAAGTGATTTTTTTTTTTTTTTGGGTGTAAATAGCTTTGCCATGTCGAGAAGCTACCTTAATCGTGATGAAATGACTGAATTTCCAAACGGCGAAGCTTTTAATTGTAAGCCTTGTGCACTCATGCAGCTGACACATCAATTCTCATGATAAAGATGGTCATCAACGTATATTGCATTACTGAGGATGTTTTATAGAATTCCGTTGAAACCTGATTTTCACTTTCGTACTTCATAATTACCATCATTGTCGAGCCCAAGAGAAATTAGATTCTTCTAGTTGTCAACTTCAGTAAAATCGCATCACAGTGCGTTACAGCATGAAGGGGAGTCTTCTGTTTTTTTTTTTTTTTTTCTGCAAGCTTTGATAGAAGGTTCTGCCGTGTTAAAGGAGCGTTCTGAAATAACCATAAAGGTTAATTTGCTATGCATTCTCTCTATCTCAAAGCGTACAACCGGACCATATACAGGACATGCAACAGATGACCCACAAAACCCTAACCGAATGTGTCCTCCCACCACCTAATTACATATGCTAACTGCTTACATTTTACATTAATTTCTTATCCAATAGCCAATGTTAATGGCATCTACATCTTTAGCCCAACAGATCACAGAGTTTCTGATGCCTTGGTTTCGAGTATCTATCCGGCGTGAAGCTGCTCGTGTCTGCTGAACAAAAGCACAGGAACAACGTAAGCTGCTGCCACAAGCATAAACACCATGATCGCAATGTAGACTGAGGCAAAGCCCATTGATGCAAGCATCAATGCGTACGGAAGTCCCAGTAAAATGACCATAATTGTCCATGCAGAGATCAGAAACGCTGCTGTATTTGTTTCCACGGAGTAGATGGGAAAGATTCCGTACCTGATCATTTGTACAGCATGGTGCAGCTCTTCTTTGCTACCGGTAGAATTATTAATTGTCGACGTCAGATCGGAGGAGGTGCTTGTGGTTATCATGTTGCTGCTTCGAAAACAATTGTCTTGCCAATATCCTACCGGAGGACTGAGAACAGCTTGGTACGTGGCAGTCAAGATCAGAACAGCCACCACGCGGATTGCGTTACGAGGTGATTTAGTGCGGTTGCTGTTTCCATGGACATCTAAGTATCTGTCCTGCCATTCGAAGAAGGTAAGGTCCTGACACAAGTAATCTGCAAGCCTTGTGACGCCTGACAGGCTCGAAGCTGTTCGTGCTTTGGCATGGCAGAGGATTTTCCCAACTTCTTGGCTGTTGCTAATGCTGAAATCGCTCCTCAATATCATGGAAGCTGTCCAGAGCAGTCAAACCTTCCAAATTCTTCGCGTTCAAGTTCACATGCTTTATCAGCAGCTTGATGACCTTGGCGTATCAAACGGCAATGCGAAGTCATTGTGATTAATTGTAATAATAGACTAGTATTATAGCCAAAGTAAAAATTAATAAAAATAACAATAATTATCGTAGGGACATATCCCAGGCTGATTTGTGAGAATAGCAATATGCAAGACGGTATCGACATCCTCATCCTTCCAGTTCAGTATCTCTTCCATCTTGACTCGCATCAGTCATCCAAACAAAACCTTGACAGACCTGTGCTTGCCCTTCTTGACGGCAACATGTACCACTGTCTCGCACCAGCCTGTCAAGTCCTTGATGGGTAACGGGCAGAAAAGATAGTACATAATCAACCATGAAATTCAGTCCACCCAATAGAATCTTCTCTCGCTTTCTGCTTTATTAAAGGCCAGCTTCAATCAATCTTGGTCTTTGCAAGAGCCCAGAGATAAGTCGGCGGAAGTTGTCATCACAAATTTGGGGCATCAATCCAGTTGAAGAAGCCAGAATTTCCTTGCTACAAGGTTAGAGTAAGCAATATTGCCAGCAAACTAAAAACTTGCTCATGAAGAATTATGCGAAGAGAAATGCAATAAACGCGATCTAAAGTTTGTAATGACAGATAAACTTAATTTCCAGAGGCTCCTAAGTCACAAAGCCACAAGTT
This sequence comes from Melaleuca quinquenervia, assembly GCA_030064385.1. Taxonomy (NCBI): domain Eukaryota; kingdom Viridiplantae; phylum Streptophyta; class Magnoliopsida; order Myrtales; family Myrtaceae; genus Melaleuca; species Melaleuca quinquenervia. Next base: position 26,375,262 of record CM057725.1, on the reverse strand, counting down.
TATAAAGTTTATGATCCTCCAAATCAGAACACATACTCAAATTTTTTGACATGCTTGAAATCACCTTGCGAGGTAAGCTTCTGTCCAAGGCATTGGCACTATTACCTTCGCTACATGCCTACAATATGACCCTCCATTTCCATCAGATTGAATCAAACAAGCCTGAATGACTAGATTTGAAGCTCCACACAAGTTAAACGGACAACAGTTGCACAAAGAATTGGAATGTCAGCTAACATAGGGAGGCCACAACAATTGCAATTTGATTTGACCACACCAATCTGCATCTTTGTCTTCCTATTCATTCTACATTTCCATTAAACACTCAAAGCCACTCACTGAAAAAGCACACTCTGTAAGTTCTCACTCTATTGCACTGTTAAGAGACAAGTTGGGTAAACAAAATCTCGAAGAAATTACGAGGCACCATTGATGTGCTACCCCACTGATGTTAATGGATGAGTCTTTGAGATTCTTGACATTAAGTTCAATTCCATCCAAACTAATTTTTTGACCGTTATTCCCATTTCCATGACTCTGCCATTCAAAAGCATAAAGCCAACCAACCCTTCATAGTCATATCATCCACATTCACCTCCCTGTTTGAACAATCAACCAACAACGACAATTTGACACTGTACAAAGGTACCATCTGGAAATTTAAAGCCGCTATTTTCCTATTGCTGGTAAAGCCACATGCTTGCCAGCTAGCAAAAATTTGACCTACTGGTGAGCTCAAGCCCTTATTTAAGACAATCAGCCACTGCAGGCTTTTATTAGAGATCAAATTCGCTCTTGGCCCATTTTCTTTTTAAATGGCTCTATTTCAGGCCCTAATTTGATATTTTCCTCAATTTCTGCCATTACCATAGTTCATTCTCATATGAGCTGTTGTGAAAATCAATTGTAGAGAAAAATTTCCATAGGAGTCTGTAAGTAGAAACGTTCAGGAATACTTACATTGCAAAATTGGCCTATTTCCTTGCCGATCTTTACACAACTACAGATGGTGATGAAATTGTTTTGCCCTACATGGAGGGACTTATATACTACAATGCTGCTGGCAGCTTCCAACTAGCAAGTACTTCCTTTGGAGTTAGGCATTGCATTGTGATATCAATACCATGATGAGAAGATGTACTCTCCTCTTAGTCTTGCTTTACATGGTGCTTTATTCCAAAACAAGCTAGAACAATAAAATTCAGAGAGCATCTTCACAATTAACATGCAGTTCTCAATTGCTAGTCTTGAATCATTTGAACCCCAGGCAATGGGTGCAATCATAGTTGTTCTTTAACTCGTGACTTCAGACGTTCCTCTCTGATCAAATTATACACTGGAAAGCTGCAGCCAGCATTTAAGCAGAATTCTGAACTCTTAAGGCATCTCCACCGAACCTTGTAGCACTGGCAGTACACATTCGTTTAGGGAGGATTTGAATTCTCATTATCAAGGTACTGTGGCAGGACAAGAAAATGCATTACCAGTTGAAGTACTGAGAACCTAAACCATATCATTGACTCAGCACATTTAGGATCAGAAATGTAAAACAAAACTAACTCGAAGAAAGCACCGACTTCAGAGAACATAGACCAAGAAAAAACTCAAAAATTATACCTTACAGAAAGGAGAATGACCATCCTAAGCAGCACCACTGCTGTGACCTCTTTAGAGTAGAGATTGCTTTGCCATTCCCTTGAAATCAAAGCAAACTACAGCAACTGCAACTTGTTGGAACACATAATTATCTTGGGAAATTTAAATGTAGTCAGTGTGGTCAACTATCAGCTTCACTCCCAAAATAAATGCAAAAGACCACAATAACTTTCTATGCTCCATGTATGACTAAGCAAGAATGAATGAAACCGATGGTCGAAAAAACCTCAAAGATTATAACCCCTTTTTTGCAAAACGTCTTATCTTCTATAGGGCTTGAGGTTATAATTGTGAAATTCGGTTCCAAATGTTATAGATTCCTCATCAAGCTTCTTCTTCAATCTTCTCCAGGTTCTTAATTTGTCAGATTGAATCAGGCCTCTGTAAAGTGTCTCAAAGGTAACCTTTTGAGGAAGGAAGCCCTTCTCAATCATCTCCACAAAGAACGTACAAGCTTGCCTCCATTTCTGTTTCTCACACAAGTCATGAATCAATAAGGTATAGGAATCTAGATCTGGCCCCATACCATTTCTCTTCATATCCTCCCAAATTTCCCTCACAATCCCCATCTTATCTAACTTCACAAACATGCCTATGAGAATATTGTAGGTATGCATAGTGGGCACACAGACATTATCCTCCTTCATCTTCCTATACAACTTTAGCGCATTATCGATATCTTTCCTTCCCCTATACTCCTTGAAGAAGCAATTATACGTTGCAGCACATGGACTCACCCCGTTCCTCGCCATCTCCTCCAGCAACTCCTCAGCATCGTTGATCCTCCCACACGAACAAAGACATTTAACAACAGAAGTATATGTTGCCACGCTCAAGCTAATTCCCCTCTCCTTCATCATCTTCATCTTATCTAACAATAACTGCGGCTTATGTGCCCGACTATACACGTGCAACACAATGGAATAACTAGTCACATCAGGCTCGATCCCTCTGTCGCGCATTTCATCAAACACCTTATCAGCAGCTCTCAACGTCCTCTCGAACCTCACATCCGGATGCAATCTCGCTCTCCTACAAATCCCATTCAACAACACGTTGTACGTCACCAAATGAGGCTCGACCCCACACTCTATCATATCATTCAAGAACCTCTCCGCCATGTCAATCCTGCCAATCTTGCACCACCCATAAATCAAGATTGTATACATTTTAGCATCTGGGTCAAAAACTCCACAAGACTTCCGCTTGTTAAAAATCTCCACAGCCACTTTCACGTACCCATACTTACAAAGCGTGTCAAGCAAGTAGTAGTGATCCTTATTACCTGCTCTATGCTCAACGAAGCTACACATGTCGTCGAACGCACGCACGGCCTGGCGCGTAAGCCCGGCGGCGATCAACCTCCGGATGAGGATAAAGAAAGTGGTGGTCGTCGCGTTAACGTTGCTCTGGTCCATCTCGACAATGAGCTGCCAAGCGGCGTCGAATTGCCGCACCTTCGAGAGGATGTCGATAAGGAGGTTGTAGGATGTCGAGGTGAGAGGAGGGTCGGGGAGGGACTTGGCGTAGTTGAAGAGGGCGATGGCAATTTTGGAATTGTGGCGGAGGCGAAGGAGGGTTTGGTCGAGGAGAGGAGGGGAGAGGGAGACGCCGTGGAGCTGGAGCGATGACTCCATCGCGTGGAAGGGGTTGTGGTGGTGGAGGAGGATTTGGGATATCGAATCGGCGTCGCTCGAGGGGTCGAGGGTCGGGAGGTGGTCGTCGGATTCGGAGGTCGCGCCGTCGAGGACGGCGGTGCAGAGGCGGCGGAGATTGGGCGCGATGGAGGTAGCGAGAGGGGCGGCAGCGCGACTCAGCTTGAGCGCCATTCTGCCGGCAAATGGAACTCTTTCTTCTTTCCCTCTCTTCTCATCTCGGGCATATCTAACCATGGATGTATGTAATATTTGAGGAAATTTTGCATCTTGGTCCCAATGTTTAGACTCTTGTACAAAATATGACTAAGATTTGTATTTTTATTCTTTGTTGATCCTTGGTGGTATCTCATTCCCGTCGAATTTGGTTCGCAATCGTTACGATTCCACACGAACTAAGGATTGTTTCAATGAATTTGAGTAGTTTTTTTTCTTTTTCAGGAAGTTTCTTTCGAATTTAAAAGATGTTGGGTACTTTTCCCGGATCTTGACTAAATTTTTTATTGACGAAATTAAATCAAATTAAACAAGAGAACAGAGAAATAATAATTCCTGTAAAAGATGGCATGGATGATGGAAGGGAAAATTTGGAAAAATAAAAACTAGACAAAACTACCTTATGATAATGTCGCTTTGTGTTTTTTTTAGTTATTTTAGTTATATCTATATGAGAAGAAGGAGATGAGAATCATTTGCAAAAGCATGAGTAAAGAACTCGTTCAGAGTCGAAACACGATATTCACAATCGCGAAAAAATGAGATTAAAATGGCTGTTGCTCAATAAAATGAGTAATGTTATTGCAAGAGTGATTTTCACGAAGCAAAAAGTGAGACACAGTGACACCCCCCACTTACGAATTAAAAGTATAGACTTGTTTTATGACCCACAATACAAGCATGCATGATTGCCCATAGATTATTATCTTTTTAATGGAAAGATTGAGTGGCTATCTAGTTGAGTAGATAACTAGTAAACATATATCAATTAGATTGTCGCTTGATGAAGAGAGAGCAGTGCCTAGTCTCAATTTGCACATATTCTGTCGCGAACATAATAACGGAAAATCCCAAAAATAAAACGTTTATATTTTGACTTGAATAGATAGATAAATTGAGAGGATGATATAATTGATCACTAAATCATTTCATGAATTATCGACTAAAAGAAGTTTTGTTAACTAGTGTTCCAAGCAACACTTACTAACTGTAATTCACATGAAAAAAGTTTCGTCTCCATTGCAGTAATTGCACATAACAGACAACAATTCATTTGAATTTACAAATTTTCTTTTATTCATTGTTTAACTAATACTCTCGAACCCTTGTCAACAAATAAAAGAACAATTTTGCCGTTAAGTATTAAATGAAAAGATGCACACATAAGCATGTCTAAAACTTGAGACATGATGGCTTTAATTGGGGGAATGAAATTTCTTGGAACACTCAAACCAACTTCCAAGGAAATTGACTATGCTCATTTGAAGCGTTTCTTTGACAACTACTTTAACTTCAACCATATAACATAATAAGCTCAAGAGAACTACACATATCTGGATAGACAGCAGGAGATGCAGAATTCAACAGATAGACAATCACCAGGTCTCCCAGCCCAAAAAATAATTATTATTATGCAGTAAAAGTATGATAAGATGTCACAGAACCCTAGACTTACTTCAGTTCGGACTAGACTTAGCTGGAGCTGGATCATCATGGACCGAGTCAGTCATGGTCCTTCATTTCATGGACTCACATGAGTTTCGCTAAAATCAATAGTTGTGATTGCACATGATTAATGGACCATTGTCCATAGCAAGTTGTATCCCTTCCATTCGGATGACAAAATCTAAGGCTTTGTAACACCAACGTGTGTTATCCTCACTATACAGTTCAACGTCCCACTTCATTTGTTCAAGCTAGACATTCAAAAATTTCTGAAAATCCCCACTTATATCATCTAAATTGATGACTTCCTTTTCAGTTTTTTCCGCCTTTCTGATCTTCTCAAGCTCCAGATTCAATTCTGCGAGTTGCTTCTCAATCCTCGCTCCCTTATCAGGTAATCTTGATATTGTAGCCTGCATTTGTTCAGGAGGTCACCAAAACATTCTGAACTACTGGGCTATAAATCTAAACTGTTGCTAGGAGCGGCATGCTTATGCAATGACTGTCAACTTAGCAGAAGGTTACATACAAAACCAGAAAAGAAAATGCAATACTCTTAATTCCCTAGTAAATTACCTGTTTATAGTTTTTCTATGAAAAGCATATCCACAATAACTTAAAACGTACATTAAAGCAGTTTGTTCTTCTAATGTAACGTTCTCTTTTAATAACGAAAATTTCCCATCAGATGGTTAGAACCTAGACTCACAAAATAACTCATTGATCTTATGAGCCATGTAAGACATGAACCAAAGCTTGGATGGGCAGCTCATACGTGAGATTATTTGCACTTAGTGAACGGGAATTGAACTTGCATCGTGCAGCCAATCCATACAAACATATTCCATTGTCTATGTCAACTCCATGAGACTAAATTATAACCCCCTTCAGGGAACTCTTACCGTGTGCTTCATCTGCAAGTTATTCACTTTACCAAGCAATTACCATGTTTATGATTAAATACAAAAAGGAACAAATGGGACAGAAAATGAAGTACCAAAACTAAAAGGCTAGCTTTGGTTGCACAAGTAACATATTAGTTAGCATAGAAAACTTCTCTCGAACCAATATGAAGTACCTTATCAAGAAGCATGCGTGACAACCGATTGATACGTTCTTTGATATCTGATTTTTGCTGTTTACCAGTGCCACCTGGGCTATGGTTTTTCTTGTTCAGTGTAACATCCTTTGGTTTGAAAGCATATGCGGCCCTGTCAAAGTCAAAATTTTGTTATACCATCAGTAAAAATGACAGATGATAAATGCTAGTCTCAAGGTTCAATTCCACTAATTACTTGAAGTATGGTTGGGATCAACCGAAGCAATGCTTCACCGTCATCAGCTATTACTATCACTATGTGAATCTCTCATTCTAAATTGAATCATAGACAAGCGGATGCAATCATAACATGCTTCTCCATGACTATGCTTAGCAGGATGTACTTCAGAGACTCACTTGGAACTTCTAAAACTATATGGCACAGGCATCAACATTTAAAGGTAGGGACAAACATATGTTTTAAGCACCAGCTTCAAGAAGTTGCATTATGATTCTCAACATACCCATCAACAGGACGTTCCAACAAAGTGCCTGATGATGAATTACCTCCAAAAGCAGTACTCTTGGCCCTGCAAACATAGTGAGAAGAAGGCCAATGAGATTGATTTCAGATGTCATGGTAGATGCTCTACACATTGAACAATGCAGTATTCAGTTATTGGGGGAGAAGTCCACTTTTTGACAGGTTACATTTACTTTTCTACTATGCAGCCATATGACCCTGAATAGCTTCTACAGATTCTTTTCCCAAGCCTAAAACAATTATCCTTACAGGTTTGAATTCAACTCCTAAACTCAAAAGATGGAAAAAAACACTTCTGTACTCAATCCAGAATGATGAGGGTAAGAAATTTTACTATCACTAATTCTTTTACCTTTTTTATCCTCATATGCTTTTGCAGACATCGGAAAGAAGTTAAGCAATTCATATAAAAGGAAAACCATTCTGACTCATTGGTTCGACAAAATTGAATGCAAGTATTGGAAGTAGCTGAAGAATACAGCACTTAATAAAGTACCTTATTGCCTCCACTTCATGTACAACTTGCACTGGTGCCGTCTTCGAGTAAAGTAAACTGTGGTGACTAATGCCAGCTATGCCCAAAGTCTCGAGGAACTCTGTGTGGCTCCTTAAAGACTCATCCCTGAGGAAGTTGATACTAGAAAATGACCCATAGAGGTAAAAGAATCAAGCCGATTAAATTATGATGAAGCTGTTTTATTAGCACAAAATTCTCAGCCAAAACAAGTGAAGTACCCAGTCCCCACCAAACTATATGCATACAAAAATGTCCAAGATAATAAAGCAATGACATCCTTATCACACATGTCGAAAATGTAGGAAAGCAAGCCTTGTCAGAGAACAGGAATAGCTCTTCTGACCAGTGATGATACTAAACCACAGAGAATGAAAGCTAGTACATCTTGACTTGGTGATCATGCTCATCATACAACTGCTGCTGAGTTGGAGAAATGTCGAACCCCTGTGCTGGAAGGCTGAAAATCTCCTTCAGATCCTGGAACAGCAAAAAAAATCAGTCCAAACAACCCTGACCTCAAGTAAAGATAAGCATGGTTTGGGTTCTATTCAAGGGCAAGTGAGGACATAGAAATCCCAACCCCAATCTGAAGAATTATATCAGAGACGATCAAATCAAAATAAATAAGTACCTGCTCACTAAAGTAGCGAATTTGCTCTTTATGCTCAGTTGCTGTTTTGAACAATCCTCCCTTGAATATCTGAACCATACAAAATGGAGAAACAATAAAATGACAGGTATCACGGCGCAGTCCCTCCTATGTGGTTTCCTCGCTTGTGAGAAGGTATCACATATTTGCGATATAGTGAGCCACTCACATGATTGCATTATATAAGATAATATCTTCTTATGAGAAAACTACAAAAGAATTCTATGCTTTATTGGTTTATTTGACAACACATGCAGTAACACATGGAGTAGCAGACACGTGTCATACTTTTGAGGCATGCATAGTTTGTGCTCATCAAGCCAAAGAATTTTAATGAAACACCAGAGGCTTCTGATCTTAGCATTTCATAGTAACATCTGCTTCAAGATAATAATGTTGTTTACCATAACAGTTCTCAAGTCATTTCTGTTATCTTAAATTGCGTATCCCAAAAATATCTTTTCATTTTGCGAATTGAGACCATGTCATAGTTGAACAACACAAAACCTGCTTTCTGTATATCTTCTCCTCAATAGTTCCACATGTCATCAGCCTATACACAATGACATCCTTCATCTGTCCAATTCGATAGGCGCGATCAACACTTTGGTTATCCGTACTGTCAATAAGAAATGCATATGTAAACTAACAGAAATAAGCTCAAGATCTGCTTCTTTATTGAAACAGCTTAAAAACGCAGGAAAAATTGCAACCCCTCCCCCTGCGGGAGCAGGCACAAGGGCTTCCCCAAAAAAATCAAAACAAGCCATAGCTTCAAAGTAATAAGTACACCCTTTTTTGCTAAACAACCAAAAGAATCTGTGAGAAGTGCTGACATTACTAGGACAGCAGAAGATTACGTAACAGCCAGCTTAAGCAAGCACAAACTAATATTGTGCCGTGAGTTTCTCCAAGTACATTTGAATTGAAGCAATAGGTAGAAGCCTAGGAGAAGTTACCGTCAAGAAAGTACCTCTCCTTCCAGGGAGTATGCTAAAAATAACAGAAGATTATATCCCTAAAATGGTAGTTATTAGCTCGGTCATATTGGCTTATAAGTCAACTAAGGGGGGGATCAAGTTTAAATCAAAATTGATGACTAGATCTAAGTCAAGGCTTACATGTGTCTTTGCATCATTAGTTCATCGATATCGGTATCAGAAGACATTATTTAGTATGGCAGTGTAGAGCTTAAAGTTGGGAAAGAACTTGTATTATCTATAATAATAATCTTATCTATGACGAATGGGTTAGAACTCAAACAGTACACAGATTCTTACTTAAAAGTTGTGGAAAAGTTAATACTCCCACAATAAAGGAATGACATTGAACATGCTCTTATAATGCAATAAAAAGGATACTTTCTTTTCTTCTTTCTTCTTTCATATACTTGCAAAAGTAGTTGAAGTCATAACCAACAATAGAATAAGCAGTAGTACCTTGGATTCCATGCTGGATCAATAACAATCACGCGATCTGCTTTTGTGAGGGTGAGGCCTAGACCACCAACTTGAGATGTCAGGAGAAATATAGGTGCTCCAATGCCTTCTTGGAAATCCTAAGTTCACAAGACGAGAATAGTACATAAGCATACTGAATTTACAAGACAGACATCAACTATCTAGATTAGCAAAATACTTACATTCACTATCTTGATCCTGTCACTAGCTTTTGTGGTACCATCAATGCGTAAATACTCATAGCCACGGGAAAGTAAGGAATCCTAATTGCAAAAGGATTCAGAAAAATCAATCGCCTGAATCCAGCAAATCAACAGTTTACTACTCCCTGAGTGTTTGGAGATATTTCAAATAAAAAATTTGATATCAATGTTGAACATTGAAAAAGTGGAAGTTTAAATCTCAAACTACAAATAAGCACAGGTTGTTCAATATTTATCTCAATGGACTTTCACAACCAACAAGCTAATTCTCGACAACTGATTTTATGTTGTCACAAATTTCTTTTTTGAAAACCAATATCAACACTTCACCAAATGTAAATTAAGAAAGTAGGGAAAATAAGCCTTCGAGTCGATATGCAAATCAACCACCACAAGATATCAAAACATAGTTTCATTGGATTAGTGAAGATTAAAAAACCAGCGGTATATTTCTATACACACTCATCCTTGTGAGATTTAAAATCAACATGGAATAATCAGATGTGCCAGCAAAGGATAAACTTTACAGTTTGACTAATCATTCTTGCAACTTCTCAAAAGTAGTTCCAAGCATAACCAAGTCGAACCTGGATAAGATCAAGCATCTTGCGAGTCTGAGAAAAGATAAGCACATTGTGGCCATCTGGAATTAAATTGTCCTATCAAAGAGCATCAAAACGTATTTATTGAAGTGTCTTTGAATTTCATCAATCGAATATGGATACACAATAACCTACCAATAATGACATTGTGAAAGATATTTTGCATGATATTATGTCACTTGTCTCGTGAAATTCATCTTCCTCACCAATATCAGCTATATGCATTGCCAATTTCTCTGCCATACCAACATCTTCAGGATTAGCCATTGAATCCAGCCCTTCAAGAACATCTTCTGCAGCTCTCTTTGTTAACAAGAGAGGATGATCACATATCTTCTTCAAAATCTGATCAAAAGAAGTGTATGCTTATAAGCTTTTGTTTAAGAACAGAACAAATCAAACAGTAAATTAGACTGTTACTATCTAAACATCTTCTAACAACTTGAGTTTTCGGAAAGGTGAAAAAACAATTTGAACATACATATTAGCACAGGTCAACAGTTTGAGTCTCAGCACTCTCCCTTACTGCTAGTCTAATAGGGCGTTGTCTCAATATACTATTATTTTTTCGCTTTATCTAAATCTTGTGATGGACTCACTTTCATTTTTTTCTTAGCCCAAAATACCTGAAAACGTTCAAAACTTACAAATTTTGACACATAGATTCCCATACAGTTTTTTCATAATTTTTTAAAATGTGAATAATAATTTGATTGTGGCAGGAATGGAAAAGGTTGTTTTTTTGCTCTAAAAAGGCACAAACAAACAAGCCTTTAGTTCCAATTTTATCGGATGTCTCCGAAGAGACACAAGCCTTTAGTCTTTACCAAAAAAAAAAAAAAACAAACAAGCCTTTAGTTTTCCTAGTTCTGCTCCTTGGTTACACAGACAAACGAGCCTTTAATTTTCCTAGTTCTGCTTCTTAGTTATCTTGTTGATGTGATTACATCCACAAGCTCCATTTCATGTGTAATAACAATTGAAACATGAGAGGAAGTGTTGAAAAATATGCCAAATATCTGGGCCCATTCTCTAACAGGTTAAGTTTTCGCTAAAAAAGGCTTAAGTAGCATAGATAGAATGATGAACTTAGTCAGGAAATAGGATTTGCCTCTATCATCTTACTACAATCAAAGAGAAGGAAATAACAGATGAGAAGAAACTTTATTTTCAACCGGCCGTCACTTCCCTGAGAATGCAGTATGCCATATGAATGCATTATGCCATGTGGTGTATTGTACATCAGCAAGGCTTAATAAGTGGATGCTGAAGCCATCTTAAATTTCATTTTTGTATAAGCCATTACTTATACATACATAGAGAAAGTTTGAGCACATATTAAAGAATGAGACAAAGGTTACTAGTCAGAGAATACCGTTAATGCAGCAAGTGGTGAGTTGTCAAAGGAAGAAAGAACCAGCTCACTGTTCAGAAAGGCTTCATAGAGTCGTCGCTGCAAATGTGTAAATTTTAGGATCAGCATGTATAAACCTGGGACCAACAATCTGTGATAGGAATCTAGACTGAAGAATGCACCTTGTACCTGACAATTTGTCAATCTTAGCCACACAATCAGTTCACTCTTCTTCGACAATTTGGCAACTTCCCCATTGTCTTCACAAAATACTTCATTCTTAAGGCGTCGCAAGAAATAAGGTTGAATGCGTTCCCTCAGCTCCTGTTACAAAAGGAATTATACTCAATTCTTTTCTTTTCTTTTTTATATAAAAATTCTACAGAAGTAAAGCAAGAAAGCACACACCCAAACAAAATATATGCAATGATGAATAGAGAAATGAAAGTTAATGCTTATTATATAAAAGAGAGTATTGAGTGAAGCACAATAATCAACAGAAAAGGTCAACTTAAAGAAATCTATTCAGCTCAAACTTTGACAGTACCAATGCTTTCTTAAGTTGCTTCATTTTCTTCTCAGAATTATACAACCTAACAACTCCAAAAGTCCCTCCATAATAAGATAGACCACAGAAAAAAAATAATAACAAAATTAAAAACTTCACAGTCAAAGAAACTACAGTAGCCACAGACAATGAACAGATAAAATCTCACTTTCAGGACTGCAACTCATACTGCCAACAAATAATTTTAATTTGGTAGCATTTATCAGAAAACCATACAATATGCTTCAACATTGCCAATGTCTCTTTAAAGAAAACATATGCTTTATTAATCTGTGCCAAAAGAAAATCTAAAAGTAAGTCACAGGACTGTGAAGTGTGTGCTTAGTGAGGTGCTACTGTTTGAGTCATTGTTCTAATAATCCTGCCATTAATCTTGTTCCTTGGAATGAATATATGGATGATCTGCAGTACTTAAGTCAAAACAAATATATGATGGAAATCCACTCTATACAGAGTTCTTGTAATTTATTTGACTTAGTCAAGCCCATAATCCCTACTCTTTTTCTGACTCATCTGACTAAGTGTTGCCATTTATGCAGCATTCTTATAATTCATTTGACTTAGTCAAGCCTGCATTCCCAACTCTTGTCTGACTTATCTGATTCAATGACGCCACTATTTGGCAAGTAGATGGCATATCATCTAATGGAGAAGCCACTACGTTAAAGTACAATACTGCTAAAAAAGAATTCAATACCTTTGCAACTGCAGAACCAATGCGCTTTTCTCTCTCTGAAGCTTTTTTTTCATTTCCACGAAGTATGGGATTCTCATATTTCTCCTTAAAGCTGTAAGAATATTTGAAACTCAACCGTGGGAAAAGAACAAAAATGAGATGTGATAATCAGGATGTTTAAAATCCAAGAGAAGTACACTTTGTTATCACCCAGTAGCTCAGGACAGCAGAAGTTAAATAGCGCCCATAGTTCCTATTTCGGCATCAGATAATGGCACACGATATTAGAAAAGTATACTATATCATTAAGACATAATATATGAAAGCAGTGCATAAATAGCAGACATAAGATTACCCTTAAATTGTTCTGAATTGGTGTGCCACTAATGACAATGCGATGAGCAGCTGGTATCTCAAGTAAACTTTTTGCTCTCTGCGTACTTGGATTTTTTATGAGATGTCCCTGGAGTTGTCAACAGCATGTTAGAAATTATTTTTAGTAGTACATACCACATCCTGAAAAGCACATTCTATTTGTGAGCAAGAATAGGAATAGGATGTCACACAGATGACATGATCTACATGAGAAAGAAGGAAGAGTCTCACTAGTAGATAAGTTAGCAGTTGTTTCCCAACTTAACGCTCAAGAAGAAGTGTCAAAAAAACATATAATTCATTACACATAAGAGCTAAATGTAAAATCATTTCGTTTTAATACAGAAGAAGAGCTAACAGAGAAAGGAGTGTCAAAGTTTCTTCCTAGCTTGATATAGGATCTTTAAGAGATTTATCGGGTTAAAAAATAACATGCAAGTCAAATATGCCAGGCGTGCAGGCACAAAAACATATAGCAATCCCTGTACAGTTTCACCATAAGTTTCACAACTTGTGTCTCATCCACCAATAACACAATCTGCAGAATATACATACGGTAGAATGTGCTGTGTTGGTTCACATAATTTCTCAGTGAGATTGAACATTAACATTAACTGCGAATGATGTTGCAACTAGTATGAGTATTTCCAGTGTACGCACTCCCCTACTCCTTGATGTCTCATTACCCAAGTCAAGGACTAAACATGTACCAATGAGGATCTTGTCAAACATGTCAAGAAGCCAACCAAGACCATCTATCCTATTCCTCCCTGCGCTTTCTCCACAAATAAATCTTGTGCAACTCCTAACCTTTAACACATACTCAACACAAAAGGAGGAAAAGTAATGCAAGGCAATGCTTGAAATATAAGCAAACGAGATATGCAGCATCACCATTCAAGTTCCACAAATAGATGGGCATCAATTTTCATCAATTTTCAGAGTAAGTAGATATGCACTGGGAGAAAAATAGAACTTAGACATGTATAACGACTAACATATTACAGGTGCAACAACTTTCCATGAGCAATTAAGCTACAGGGAACATTGAGAAAAAAAATAACATAGAGTTGACACGTCAATCTTAATGATCTTTTCCACCAATCCTAATGATTTCTTCCACAACTCCATTCCGAATCAATTAAATCAAATGCTTTCAAAGAGAATGCTGCAAATTATCACAGCACTCTAACAAAAAGCCACATAAAAGGAAGAAGAGACGTCTACAATCGAATGTTAATTAAGGAACTCCCCAAATTCAACAGTAAGGAAAACATCCTCCAAAGCCCACCTCATCAAGAATCATATAATCCCATGTGATGCTATCCTCATCCAGCTCGTCCTTAAAGTAAAAATCGCCTCGCAACGATTTTGAATTATTCCGCACTATATCATAAGTTGTCAAAAGAACACCTTTGTCCTTCAAACAAAACAATTGTAATCAATCATCAGAAAGACGTGCATTGATAGATAAAGAGCAAGAAAAAATCGCCTATTGGCTACTAGATATGGAAGTGTAGAAAGACAACTCCAACTAGAATGCAAATATCTGGTTGATCTTAAAATCATGAATTACTTCAAATTCTAGGAAATAGTTGCAACTTAAAAGATACTATTTGCAAACGAGATATTTAATTGAATGATGAACATACAATCATGCAGAAATTATCTTGACCAACTCCCTAGAGCTAACCAGGCAACAGAAAAACTAATAACCTGAAGCACATATTGCAGTTCATATTGACGAGCCTTTGGACAAGTCCCATAGTATCTGCGCGCAAAAATGATGACACATGTCGCTTAGAAACAGTTATGAGTGTACCAGTACAACCAGAGTAGTCAAAGTTAAAAAGCAGGCAGCCTTACTCTCTTGTCTTTTCAGAGAGTCCTACAGCTGATAGTTCTTTCAACCAGTGAGAAAGCAAAGTCTTTGGTGCCACAACAAGTGCCCTCTTTATCAAATGGGAATGGAACAACCCAGCTAAGAATCCACAAATCTGCAGCAAAAATCGAATCTATATCATCAACCATGCGAAATCAGCTTTTAACAATAACTGATGATTGCCACATAACTACCTGCATTGTTTTACCCAAACCCATGTCGTCACCCAAAATTCCACCCTTTCCTTTACAGTGCAGGGACCATAGCCACTTTAAACCATCAACTTGATGAGCATACAACATCTTCGCAATTTTTCCAGGTAATTTGTATTTGAATTTTGGGCCAGTCAAGATAAAATCCTTCTGATCATCCACAAGCACATCATCAACAGAGTCATCCGAAACATCAATCACATTGTTGTCACCATACTCCATGCACTCACTGGATGAGCTTTTGGATGCAATTGAAAATGAGGATTCAGCACTTGCATACTCGGGTACATCAATTGTATTACCTTCAAAAACTGTCTGACTTCTAACTACAGGAGAATGATCCTGGGTGGTCTCATTCTGTTTAGGAACACGCTTCTTCTCAACTGACAACAGCTCAAGCCTGGAGGTTAAGTCGTTAAGAATATCCCTGATATCATTTCCAATTTTCCCACAAGTTTTGGATGGCAGTGGGGAGTCGAAACCAACATTGTCAGAGAGCTTTGGCTCTTCGTGAGAGGTTCTATTATCTGTATCTGCACTATCAATGGAAGAAAGTTTGCAGAGGCGACGCCTCCCCTCAATTTTAATCTTGGTCAGTTTATCCTTCTCTTTCACACCAGTGAACCGAGGTTCACAGGCTACTTCACCAGTTTCAGAATCATCATAGTTTCGAGATGAAACTTCAACAAGGCTTTGTCCATCCATGTTGACCTTGGTCGCAATCTTTTCTTCTCCACTATCATGTGACGAAAGCTTGCAGAGGCGACGCCTCCCTTCAATTCTAATCTTTGCTGGTTTATCTTTCTCTGTTACATTGAATGATTGAGCCTCAACAGCAGTTTCGCTAATTTCATAATCATCCAATTCTTGAGATGAAACATCTTGAATGCATTTTCCCTCCATGTTGACCTTCCTCGTGGTCTTCTCTTCTGCAAGTCTCCCACAAAATCCCAAATGCACTATATTAAAGGGGATCAAAACAAAGTATTATCTCCGATTCTGGATAGAACCATTGCCAAAGACAACAACAGAGGGCCTTTTCCCCCCTTTTGGGCCAAAACTAATAAAGGCTTCAATGACAAGTATAGAACTAATACTAACATGAAAGCCTGTAGTTGGTCAATGAAATTCTGCATGAAGACTATCAGTCGACACCTACTACATAAAGCAGAAAGGTTAAAGAGCTCAAAAAAGACATTGCCTAAAAAGCTTCCTCAGTTGTGAAACAGAATGTTAGCTGGCTAGAGCTAACATAATTCACAGAACTCTCAAAGGCGAAAATTTTCTTCATTAAAAGCAATAAGAGACACTGGTTTATGAAGGAGACGAAGTTAGAAGCAAGCACTGGAACAACCGCAGAATCGCAGACAATGTAGGGAGAAACCGATTAGACAAGTACCCAGAGGAGAGTCAAATTCAGTAATCGCCGAGAACTGAGGAATGGCGTGATCATCGCGGAGGCGGCGGTCGTCTTCAACGACGGACGATGGCTCATCCGCCTCCCCGCCAAAAACCATCGATCCGCGATCGTCTTCAAGGACGGGTGATGGGTCCTCCAACTCTGCACCAAAAACCCCAGATCCCCTAAGATCATTACTTCATCGCAAAGCAATAGAAGGAGAAAAAGAAGAAGAAGAAAGAACCCCTAAACGAGAAACAAAAAGACAAGAACCAATTGGCACGGAGAGAAGCGAACCCAAATGAAAAGCTGGCGGCGGAGGAGGGCGGTTCCGGTCGATGGAAGAGGAGGGCTTCGAAGGGCGCGGATTGGTAAGGCCTTGGAGTAGGCGATAGTGGCTGTCGTTGAGGCTCTGCGGCTTCCTTCTACTGGCCATCGTGGCAGTGCCTTCCCTCGACCTCGACTCTTCCTGGACAGACAGACACGGAGACTCTGCGGGGAAACGAGGTTTTCCGATGCCTGCTTTTGTAGTTTTCCCGCTTGAGTTCGCGTGTTTAAATTTTGGATTTTCAATCTTTGTTTGCCATTTGATGAACGGGCGATTCAGCGGAGATTTTAGGGGGATTTTGGATTTCACTGCTCTCTCCTTCAAGCCAGCAAAGCCATATGTTGGATGTCATTTTTGGACAACATTAATCCAATTGTTTAGGAAAATATATATTAATGATTTCGAATCGCTTGTATAAGTATCCATGTGGATTATGTTGTAGTCATTTCTAAAAATACGTTAGATATGCCAAACCTATTATCTTCCAAAATCCATTGATTAAGAGCGAACGCCGACTCCAATATTATCATGAATGCTGTCAAATTCAGCAAGTCATGAGCCATAATAGAAAGAATTGGAAAAATGTCGGTTCGTCTGTGTCATCGCGAACTCTTAGGGTAAAGGAAGACCATTCACTGCGAAGCAAAAAGCTGAAAAATCAGTCTCTCTACCTTTTGCCCTCCTTGCCCTCCTTTGTTCGTGTGCTTTGAGGGCAATCACTCTCAGCACTACGTAAAGTATAAATTGCAAATTGACACTCCTGCTTCCTTATTTACTTCAAATGTGCAGCAGAGACTCGAGAGAATTACTTTAAAAAAAATACTAAATCCATCACACTTGTGTTAACTTAGTTTTAACATTTTTAATTGTGCTAATTGAATCATGAACATTTTCACATTTTGCCAATCAAATAAATTCGATCAAGTTTAGCTGGAAATCATTGACATAAGCACAAGTCGTCTTATGTAGCATAGTTGACGTTAATGTGGAGAATTTCTTAATAAATTTTAAAAATAATCTTTTTGGGATTTTTTATGTAGATAATTTTTTTATGACATTGGTGAAGAAATCATTATTCAATTTCAAATTTTCACTAACATAGATTAAAAGCATGTTATCCCTAATTGATAAAAATACACAATTAAAATAAATATTGAATAAATTGTCTCATCATCAAATAATGTCGATAACATAAACAAATTACTATAAACCTATGTCGGATGGTCTAGAATAAGTCTCCAAGGATTGAATAAGAAAGCAAGTGAAAGAGCTAGATCATTCCAAATTAAGAGCGGCGGAACAAGCCCTTCAATTATAATTAAATGATCAAATAATTAAAATAAATTGATTACTAAATATTTATGGTGAATAATTAATATGTATTTCAATGAAAAAAGGATATTGTATTTATCAATTATATTTTAATTTCAATGTAATAATTGGTAATCTATAATGTAATTATAAATACGTTCTACCACAAGAAAATATTATGAAAAGAATAAAAGTGCAATTGAAATTCATGTCCCGTTCCATTCCCATGGTTTTTTGTTGTTGTCTTATAACCAAACATAAGAGTTCTCATCCCAACGCAATTTGACAATTTATGATAGAAATAGATTAGATTAGATGTAGTTTCGTTTCTTTACCATCTCATATAGCATACCAAACGCTACATAAATTGAAAAGCTTGACTTGCCCACATTTTGAAAAAGGTGCCGGGAGGGGGGGTTTGTTTTCATAAGCGGCTCGAGTGACAATTTAGGTGATATGCAGGCAGATAATCTGCCAATTTTCTATGATCTACAAAATCTATACAACTTGTAGTTTCTCTACTTTGAGTTATAAAAAAAAAAAGGATCTTCCCAACTTCTCAAGTTTCCACCTTTTGGCACACCATTTTTTAATCGAGTGAATGCAAGCTGATGAATCATACTAAAACTTAAAGGTGCCGAATTCTTTCGCCTTCATTTGAAAGGAAGTGTACTTTATTCTGGAGAACCTCCCTTTTCAATGTAGAGATCCTCCTGCACAAGAAGAACAAGAAAAATGGCATTTTGTTCGTGGAAATAGTTTGTTTTGCGAGCGGAAGAGAGTCTTCTTGCCCATAAGAAGTGGCAGTCGAATGTTTTACAATGGAAATCCTCAATTAGTCGTGCCTTCAATGACATTAATTTCCAAATGGCGCACCTCTAAAGTAGCATAATAAAAGCCAAACTTCACGAAAAATAAAAGGCAATCTGAGCGATGTACTGGCGAAAGATCATCATCCCATAAGCTTTTGATTTTGCTTAAATCTACTCTTAATTTGGGGCAAAAAAGAGGCGAGCATTCCTAAAAGATGCCATAATCCCAGGAAGGTATAATGGCATCCAGAAACTCGATTTAAGCCGAAGAAGAAAGCGACAATATCCATCTTAAAACAAGAAGGGAAAGCGTGAGAGCTTGTAATTGATTGGGCTTGTAATTGAACAGGCATCAAAGTGGTCGAACGTAATCGATAAGTTAGATAAGTGGATGGATTAAGGTCTTTCGATGGAAGAGTCCCTTGAAAGCTTAAATTCTCCGGCTAGATAAAGACCAATCACCTCTTCAACAATTTTTAGGCTTCCCAACCCCGGGAGGAGGCAATAGTAAAATTCATCCTGAGGATTGATGGCGTTGCTAATGCTAACTTTGAACGAGAAAGTCGTCCCAGAAAACTGAGAGTTACGTTTCCAAGAAATCATTCCCGTACCACTTTTATACAAAAGTATAATCCGTTTGAAGTTCGAAATGGGCCGTTTGTTACTATGGCTTACAAAATTCTCTTTATGGCAATGTGTACATAACGAACAAAAGCTCGAAAAATTTACAAACCTCAATCGCAGATGATGTGACCGAATCCACGAATATCTCCTCTTCCATGTCGCGTTTTATATCTAGGTTTGAATCCTCGTCATTGGCTGGAGTCGATCACCATGTTGAAATTCGGAAGGTTTTTTTTGGCAGGGATCTAATTGTCCCACTCAAGATGCCATCGATGAAGCTAGCGGGAGTTCACTCTCGTGCGATTTGATGGAGGCATCGTGAAATGAATTGCCATTTTGGTCATTGTGATCACTTTGGTTCATTACAACCGCGGCTCCAAAATGCACCTGCTTCCCACCATTTCCAGGAGAATCCACATGAGAACCATTGACCTTCACGGATCCAGATGCCACATTATTGTTCCTGGCTGCACCGCCGGCCCTGCCCCCACCCCCGCCGGCCATTCTGTGGCTCGAGGTGCCACCACCGTCATCGCCACCTCCACAAACGAACCGAAAACCGCACATTCGGGAAATACATCGGTAACTACATGTGAGAAGCCAAAAGAACCAAGGAAAGCACACCAACGCCATTCCGACGTAGAGAAGCCAGCTTGAAGCTGTGGATTCAGGGAGGCTCATGTACCTTATGAGGAAGCCGCCACCGATGGCTAAGCATAGCAATATGAAACAAGAAATGAGCCATATGAACACCCTCCCTGCCCTCGGGTCTCCTATTGGCATTTATTTGTCTTCTCGATCGTGGACCCAAAATCAAGATTTCAATAGAGGAGGGAGATGTTCTCTTCGTTTTGGTTATCATCCATGTTCTTGATCGTGACTCCAATCCACAAATCTCTCCGCGTGATGTGATCAGATGGATCAAACGATTTGACTTCGACAAAGGTTGATCTAGCTTCTATCGTCGCATGAGATTTGTCATGCACAAGCTCATGATCAGAGGAAAGACATGTTCAAAATTTGTGTACGAGAAAAAAGGTTAGAGACAAAACATAACCCACAAACGAGAGAGAGAGAGAGAGAGAGAGAGAGAGAGAGAGAGAGAGAGAGAGAGAGAGAGAGAGAGAGAGAGAGAGATTTGTTGTCATCTTATAGGTGGCAATAAATGATTGCGGCCTATATATATCAAAGATCTGTACATTAACTTCGCATCATTAGTTGTCCACTTAATGTAATGTATAGTACTTGGTTTGGTGGATCCAACCTACGATATGGTTAAAAAGATGATGTTGAAACATATAATAATTTAGAGAATATAAACACAAGTTGTCATAAGATTGGCAAGATGAGTGACTTATAGAGTGCTTGATAATTATGTTGACTTCAAATTGGGAAGTTAGACATATCAATTGATTACTTAATGAATACCAATTATCTTAGATTAGTCTTTTGTTCGTCTATAATCATATGCATTATCATTATTCATTTAGATTTAGGTATGTTTCTTAGGGGGAAAATTTATCGAAAAAGTCATAAAGCATTATTGTTTGTGCTAATTCAATTATAAATTTTCAATTATCCTAATTGAGTCATAAATGTTTTCACGTTTTGTGAAATAGTCCACTTGGCTGATTTTAGTTGAAATTGGCTAACGTGGATGCCAAGTGCCAACAGCCCATGTGTCAAGGTAGGCAGTGGGCATTAACATAGAGATTTTTCTTAGATAATATTCTAATAAAATTTTGAGTTTTTTCTAATTTTTTTATTTCCTTTTCTTTATTATTATTATTTTTTGGATTGAGGGCCAACGATGGTTGTAGCTTTGGGCGAAGGCCGTGATATCCATGTTGGCCACACTAAGGGTGTCGAGGCTCTCATTACAGAAAAAAGAAAAGAAAAGAAAATGAAAGGAAAAAGGAAAAACCTCAGAAAATTATGAAAATCAAAGTATAACCAGAAAATTTCCATTATAGCATTTGTGGTGTCATGTAGGACTCGGGGTGAGCATGAAGGACCGCCCAACCCGGGAACCGCTCAAACCGGACCGGACCGGACCGGACTAGAAGAATCGGCTTACCTTCAGAGACAGAGACAAAGACTCATCTTATTATCCTACAGAAATTGCTGTCAGCCAATACTTTGCAAGCTCTTACTAGGCTATAAGTTAGCTCTAGTTAGACTAATGGCATTTCATTTTTTTCCAAGTAAATCTGTCATTTTATCTTCAAAAGTGAAGATGCAGGAAGATCCTTGTGTGCGGATATATCAAGGACTCCTTGAACATTCTTTAAACTAATCTACTTTCTTCCATCTACAACTCACGAGGTTTTGGCCTTTTCTTCCTAACACCAACTGAAAACTTAGCATCCCATCCATGTGTTCTGCAGATGTCCTACGACATATTTAGGAAATTATATTTGTTATCGTTGTCCAGGTTCTTCTGATTGACTTGTTCTTTGCATGACCTTACTTAATCTGCATTATCGGATTCCGCTTTTCACATTATCACTGGTCAACTCATTTCCATTTCTCTAATTGTGTTGATACCTTTTATTTTTCCCATGGATCTCGATCCCATTGGACCGCCCGAGAATTGGACCGGATTGGTTGGTCCGATCCGGTCCGAACCTATATTCAGTTGGTTCGATCCCCGGTCCTAAAAACTGTGGACTGGTCCCGTCAGTCTAGTTCCCAGTTCCGGGGGGGACCGATCGCCCCTATATAGGACAGCTGGTATTTGAATAAATAATTTTTGGCCAAAATTGACTAGAAATATTCTTTCATTCTTATTCTACACAAATCCCTAAGAATGCAATGTAATCTCTATAAATCCATGCCTACACAAATCCCTAGAGAATTCGTTACGATACTCTTCATTCTTATTCTTGAAAGAAAACGAGCATCTTTATTTAAACGGCGTAGATTGACCAAATGTATCTTCTTTAAGACAGAGACATGTTATGATCTGTTTCCCCTGTTAATCTCGATGGATGAGGTAAGCTAAATCAAACAATTGAATGGGCAAACTCATATCATCCCCAAATAATTAGTTTTCATTCAGTCGACTATATATCAATATTTACAAAAGAAACATATAGCTAGTGGCAAAAAGAAAAGTTAAAGAAATGATTTGGCAAGATTCAACTAGGGGAGGTGACATTCAAACAAAGTCCATCCAAAGTAGGAAAATTTCTTGGATTCTTCAATCACGGATCCTTACTAAGCGGGACATATTGAAAACCCTACAATTTGCAGAATCACGAGTTCCACTTCTCTTCCTCCGACGTTCACATATCCAAAACCCCGTTGACTAAATATTAAAGTAGTCGCAGCAAAGAGAATATTCATAATGAAATTTCTGGGCATTGTCAAGTTCGATTTTGCCTTTTTCCCTGTACAAACCTTAAATAGAAGGCTAAAGTCGAGTACGGTACCTTGAAGTTTCCCAGGTAATTGATTATGGCTTCCAGATGCTGACTCGATTCCTACTCGACAAGTTTTCGTGTGATATACAGAAGTTCAAGGTTAAGAGAGAGAGAGAGAGAGAGAGAGAGAGAGAGAGAGAGAGAGAGAGAGAGAGAGAGAGAGAGAGAGAGAGAGAGAGAGAGAGAGAGAAGCTGTGCGTAAGCAATGGCTGGGCTATTCGATAAGCAAGCGAAGATATACGCAGATGCGAGGCCGACATATCCAAGGGAGTGGTACCGGAAGCTGGCCGCTCTTACCCCCTGCCATGCCTTGGCTTGGGACGTCGGCACTGGCAATGGTCAAGCTGCTGTTGAGGTTTTCTCTCTCTGTCTCGCTCTCCTCGCGCCGATGCCCATGTGGTTGCACGCCTAAACATGAATGCTTTCTTCGTGATCAGAACTGAAACTTTCTAATCTATCATTCAGCTTCATTTAATTCCTTCATATCCACCTTTGATTTGTGTAGATGCAACAGCCAACATTAAACAATCTATTACTCTAAGCCGATGATTATGCTGTTCCTTAGACAAGATGAGAAGCAATTACTATTCTTAGATTAGTGTTGTTCCTTAGCCACAGATTTCCTTTGCTTCATTTCCTTCGCCAAATGTAGGTCGCGGAACATTATCAGCAAGTGATTGCCACGGACGTGAGCGAGTCGCAGCTAAATTATGCCATCCGGCATCCCCGTGTTCGGTATATCCACAGTCCGCCATCCATCTCCGATGATGAACTGCTAGCCATGATTGGTGGTGAGAACTCTGTCGACCTAATCACCGTGGCTCAAGCCGTACATTGGTTTGATCTCCCCAAATTCTACTCCGTCGTGAACCGCGTCCTTCGCAAGCCAGGGGGTGTGATTGCGGTTTGGGGCTATCAAGCCATCGAAGTCAGCCCTACCTTCGATCCTATACTGAAGAATTTCCTCGACGCGACGCTTCCGTACTGGAATCCTAACATCAGGTACTTGTTCGACCAATACAAGACGTTGCCCTTCCCTTTCGAGAGTGTCGGCTTGGGATCCGAGGGGAACCCAGTGGCGCTCGACATTCCAAAGGAGGTTTCTTTCGAAGGAATCCTGGGGATCTTGAGGTCGTGGTCCGCGGTGACCACGGCGAAAGAACGGGGAGTGGAGTTGTTGAGCGATGGGGTTGTCGGGGAGTTTGAGAGGGCATGGGGTGGTACGAAGCTGGTGAGGAATGTGGTCTACAAAGCCTTTATGCTTGCAGGGAAAGTGAAGAAGTGACCTTGTATGATAGGGAAGGCCATGTTTGCAAATTGCAAATTGTTGCAAGTACTACAAGGCCAATTCACATTGTTCATTAATCCTAGCTACTCCCTTTGTCACTTTCTATGTTGCTCACTCATTTCTTTGAAGCGTTGGAATAAAGTTGACCCTCCCCCAGTGAGCTATGCAAGGTTCAGTTTGCTTTAATTTTGGGAATCCAAGATGTACGTTGATTTGGGGCATGTTGCCATCTCTATTAATTACACTTGAGCAGAGAACATGAAACTTGACGCTCTTCAATTGAGCCAAGCGAGTGAATGCACATATTAAATGTATAAGTAAATCAGGCCTCGTTCATCTAAAAGCTAGCTAACTGAAAAGATTAAAACAATCGATGGTACGTTTTAGACCAAGTAAGACAAGAAGTAAGTTAGTCACTATAACAAGTTGGTATTTTATTGTGACGGACAATTGGCACCTCCAGACAAAATCGCATGGGCAATTTTGGAATATACAAAAGTGATAAAACTCTTCGGTATTATGGATTTGAATAATCTTTTGGATTTGAATAACTTTGCCAATTAAGACATTTCGGTTGATTTTGGTTGGAAAATACCTACGTGGCGACGGTATGGCAAAAACGACGTTGTTTTGGCATAAAAATTTATCCTTGACATATATGGTATCAGAGCCACCCGCCGCCGCCGCCGTTCGCCGTTCGCCGTTCGCCGTTCGCCGTTCACCGCCCTTGTTTGAATACCGGATTCAAGCTTGAAGACCAACGTGATTCAAGCTTCAGACCTCCTCTTCCCTCAGATCTGACCAAAAGATTCAAGCTTTCTGCAATTTCTGGGTTCCCTCATATCTGATCACCAGCGGTCTTCTTCCGTCGCATGAGGAGGTCTGGAGCTTTCTGCAATTTGCCATATAGAGGTCTTCTTCAAGCTTGAAGAAGACCTTTCTGCAATTGTTGGGGATTTAGTGCCCAAGTCCCCTAAATGTTTGTGAATGAGCAGAAGCAAAGAATAGTGACTCTTCATTCATTCATGTCCATTCGTCAAAGTTGGTCGGTCGTGTCCATTCATCAAAAGGTGTCAATGCATTTGGGTTCCGGTAGAGTGTGGTAGTGCGGTATCATTCACAATACGGTTGCGTTCGACAGTTTCTCTCGCTGTAGTACCGCACGAGAGAAAGAGAGATTCGTTCTATTCTGGGAGACGATTGTTCGACGTCCTTGGTACGCGATAAGGAGAGCAAATTCGTCTTAAGGACACGACGTGAATTCGTCGGGCTCGAGTACAAATCTACGTTTACGCTGAAGAATTTCGAGGATCAATTGACATATTGTTCCAGGTTTTGTTCTTCTGCTTTGTTGTTAGTGAACATTGTTTGGTTGTATATACTTTGTTGTTTCCCGAACACTACTCTTATAATTCCAACAATCTTAAGACGAATTTTGCGTGTTCTATGGATTGGTGTTCGGTTACTGTTCACGGATTGATTCTGCCATTTATGGTTGGCCTTATTTTGGGTTGACTCGTTTTGGTTGCCTTTCTGTTCGGATTCGTGTAACTAAGTGTTCTGGTTGACTCGTTTTCCTGTTCATCTTTGTTCTTCGTATTGGTTTATTTAGCGAAGCGAGTGGAACACTTGCTTTTGGTTGAAACAGGACAAGTGGGTCTTCTTGTTGACTTTTTAATCCCCAATTTTTTTTGTTTTGGGTTGCTGGGTTGCTCTTCGGCCCTTACCTTTGGAAGCATTTTGTTTGATTGGTTCAGTAATTTTGCTTTTGAATAATTTTTGTCCAATAATTTTTCTATTTGAAGCATTCCGTGAGTTGTGACATTTGACTGAAGCATTTTGCTTTCATAGTTTTTTGACCGAAGCATTATGTGTTTTAGACATTCAAGTTCTTCAAAACACGTTCGGTCTTTCTTGCTCGAGTTTTTTGTTCAGTTTTCTTTTCTGGGTAGTTCCTCATTTACTGGTTCAATAGAATGTATATGTGTAAGATGGAATTTTGAAGTTCCATTCTTGTCGGTGAAACTTGCTTGGCACGGGTGAGATGCCTTTATTGCGTGGCGCGCGGGAGTTCCATTTTCTTTCCTTTGTGGCCTCGCACGAGTCTGACTATTTTTTGTTGTTGATGAGACTTGCGTATTACGTGGGTCCAAATTTTCTATATTAAACTCGTCCCGCCTCCACGCCCAAAAAACAGCCGCTCTACGGAGCCCTTTTCCAAGCTGTTGGTTGTTCGGTTCATTTAATTCTTTTTCCCTTTACAACTTCCACTGTGTGGGTGTTTGTGTGCCTGTGCGGGAAAGAGTGTGTCTGTGTCTCTGTGCAGGTGCGTGCCTCTGTGCATTTGCGTGCGAGAAGAGAAGATGAAGAAGTCGCTTTTGGTTTTGGACGGGTATTGAATGGTGTTGCAGCATCCGACTAGGTTGCAACGGGTTCAGGCGGGGGACTGTAGAAATGCGCAAACGCTGGTGAAGAAATCCAACGACATGCCCTTTAAGTGCACGGATTGTGTGCATGTCTTACAAACCCCTACGTAAACGTTGCGTGATGCCCGTGCTCCACGGCATGTCCGAGGAATGCCCTATCATGCACTTGAACTGGTTCGAGAAAACTGTTGGGCGAACAATACAAACTCACTCGACGTGATTATAAGGATTTTTCCGTGATGCTGGAGCACAAGGCAAGCTTGGTATCCGAGTGGAGCCCATGCCAAGTGGGATGACGCCGATGTTGTTGTACACCAAGGAGGAGAAATGATTCTCTTGTGTACAAAGATTGGTATGTGGTGGAGTCTATGCCAAGTGGGATGACGCCGATGTTGTTGTACACCAAGGAGGAGAAATGATTCTCTTGTGTACAAAGATGGCTTTGGTCTTGGCTGCGTGCTTGGAGGAATGTGTGATGAATTCTTGCATTGCATGCTGATGAGTTCATGCACATTGAGCACTAGTTAGTGCATATTGCATTGCGGTCATGAGGCATGTTTGCCGCGCGTAGTAAGTTGTGAGGCTTTATGCCGCGCATTGTAAGTCGCAAAGCCCTTGAGTAATAGGGATGTCTTGAGTGAATGGAGGGTCTCGGTAGCTGAGATGGAGGCCAAAGATGCCTTTAAAATGAGTTGCCGTGCTCATGAGTTTTGACGGAAAACTCGATAGTGTGGGGGGTAATCTGTTTTGACGGCAAACTTTATCTTCAATAAAGTATCCCACAAAAGACACAATAAACTCCCTATGAGAAATGGAAAGGCAAAACGCCTAACTTGAAATATCTCAAGATGTGGGGGTGTTTAGTTAAGGTCACGACTCCTAAGCCTAAAAGGGTTAAGGTAATACCTAAAACTATTGATTGTGTCTTTATTGGATATGCCCCTAATGGTAGTGCATATCGATTTCTTAATTCCGAAGTCTTAGATATACATGTTAATACGATCACTAATTCAAAGGATGCTATGCTCTTTGAAAATATATTTTCGTATAACATAGTATATGAGTCGATTAGATAACCGGCATGAGAGATACTAAGACAACAAGTGGGTTTGTGTCTACACTTATTGGTCGAGCAGTGTCATAGAAATCATCCAAATGAACTTGCATTGCAAGGTCTACTATCGAAGTAGAATTTATAACTTTGGATAAGGCCGGTGAAGAAGCGGAATGGCTTCGGAATTTCTTGGATGACATTCCAAATTGGCCTAAACCAATGCTAGCTGTGTGTATTCATTGTGATAGTCAAGCGGCAATTGGAAGGGCAAGGAACGTCATGTACAATGGTAAGTCTCGACACATTTGTCGAAGACACCATATTGTAAGACAACTAATCTCTAGTGGAATTATCTCAATTGACTCTGTGAAGTCAATAGATAATGGTGTGGATCCACTAACAAGACAAAAGGCCTAACTAGAGAATTGGTTGCGAAAATATCCAAAGGAATGGGTTCAAGGCCTATAAAATAAGTCTTCATTGCGGACACCCTACCTAAATGACTGGAGATCCCAAGAACTAGGTTCAAAGGGACAACTAAGTGATGTAGACGGTATAGTGTACTGTCAACTATTACTCATTCCCGTGGAAGGATGGTACTATAAGACGAGGTTAAGCATAAAGCTTTTAATGATACTAAATTGGGTACAAGATATACCAAAGAATTCAGAAATCACCTATGTGAGTGCGAAGTGAGGGCCGCTTCTATGAGAATTCGAAAAGGCCGGTTCTCTAAAGCACTCATGAGACCAGGCGGTGTTCATGGCCAAAACGAACACAACAGTGAGAACCAACTGTATTCGAGAGATAGTTGTGTGTTTTCTATTGTCTTGGCTTACATCAAAGGTTGGCAGTTCAAAGACAATCACGTCTACTAACTGACCGTAAGTCCGATAGATTTCACTAGGGACAGTTCAAAGTTTCCGACTACTAATCCCGATGCAACAAACTCTCACCGAATAACTGCACACTGCATTTCATGCATCTATGAAGAGTCATGATAATTGAACTTCTTCTCATTCATGTGGGGGATTGTTGGGGATTTAGTGCCCAAGTCCCCTAAATGTTTGTGAATGAGCAGAAGCAAAGAATAGTGACTCTTCATTCATTCATGTCCATTCGTCAAAGTTGGTCGGTCGTGTCCATTCATCAAAAGGTGTCAATGCATTTGGGTTCCGGTAGAGTGTGGTAGTGCGGTATCATTCACAATACGGTTGCGTTCGACAGTTTCTCTCGCTGTAGTACCGCACGAGAGAAAGAGAGATTCGTTCTATTCTGGGAGACGATTGTTCGACGTCCTTGGTACGCGATAAGGAGAGCAAATTCGTCTTAAGGACACGACGTGAATTCGTCGGGCTCGAGTACAAATCTACGTTTACGCTGAAGAATTTCGAGGATCAATTGACATATTGTTCCAGGTTTTGTTCTTCTGCTTTGTTGTTAGTGAACATTGTTTGGTTGTATATACTTTGTTGTTTCCCGAACACTACTCTTATAATTCCAACAATTGCATTCGTCTTGGCGAACGGATCTGCAATTTGCAGACCTCCACCGTCTGTAATGTAATATATTCACTTATTCGCACAAGGAAGAGTCACATGGGGCCTCGTTTCTTTGGAGAAATCCTTCCCCGTGGTCTGTGGGAGGACCCATAAATGATAAATCCAAGAATCAACACCAATTCCTGCATGCACGTCAATTAGATTCCAATTGTTCATGGGGTGGTTGCACCTCGCCGGGCTGACCACGACATTTTGCAAGACTGACACCACGAAGTGGCTTGGGAGGAGGCTGACTATGCTCATCGCCGGGATCTTCTTCATCCTCAGGTGCTCGAAGCCGCAGCCCCGCAGCTCAAGACCAGGCCATGCTCATCATTGTACAAATTTTATCCGGGGCTTCGCTAGTCAGATTTGATCCAAATGCATATACGTGCGCGCACAAAAAAAGTTGTGATCGTGATATCTATCACGTGCACTGTGATTGTGCTTTGCCATGTCGGCCAAACCGGTTGTCGATATATGACACTTGAATCGTTGCGTAGGAATCTCAATTAATGATGGACCCACGAGATATGAAGTATTAGCGGGAGTGGATCGTAGGAATTTTGGTCCCGCAAAGGACGATTTGTCCATAAGGAAGAAGCTGTCTTTTTGATCAAGGAAGGACAAAAGGCAAGAAATTGATTTTTCTTGTCCTTTTAGGATAGGAGTTCCTTATAGAAAGGAGGAAGGGGACATTAAATCGTGGAAAGTCATTCTCTTTTTGGTAAGCATGATAACGTGAATTGCATCGATTATATCTATATATATATTTGAAATTTCGGTTACAAATAAATTCATTAATTCCTAACGATGTTTATATTCTTGTCAATTTTCCAAAACTCAAGAGTAATTTTCATTAACAGCTTCTTGCTGAACGTCTGACCAAATTCATTATCATAAAATCAAGCAAACCCACCATAAATGCACATGAGATCACAATGGAATTCCAATTTCCAATTTCGTTATCATGTTTTATGAGTACTCCTTCCTCGAAGTCCTAATCACCTTTATTGTAACCCCAAATAATTGTGTTTTGTACAGTCTGCCACTACGTTTTTTAAAGAAAGAGATAGATGACTTTTTCTTTTGGCTGCTTTTCCATGGGATTGCGACATCTCATCTTACCTTTTGATTGTATGACCGTATTATGGTCCAAGATAACATGATACGCGACATCGACTAACTTGGTGTCATCCAGTTGAAGCCGACACATCCCATTAATAGATGTTCCGATAATTTTTGCCTTTAAGAAAGCCCTTCCGTCTCTTTTGGTTTGAATGGGGTTCAACATGATCATCAAAGAACATCTTAGCATGGCCACTAGTTAACCCATTGCCCTAAAAGGCAATTTTCTCCGTTCCTAATATTTATATTTTTATGATACTTTAACATTACAAATTTACTTACTCTTTTCGAAAATTATCACTCTTAATTAGAGTGGATCATAGGGATTTTCATCAAGCAACGGATGATTTGTCCATAATGAGAAGCCATCTTTTTAATTAAGGAAGAACATAAGGTAATATTTGAACGGAAAATATTTTTCCCCTTTTTCAACAATTCCCATGAAAAGAAGAAGAAGAAGGCATACTCCAGCACATTGAATGGTGTGGATTTATTCTCCTTTTGATTAGCCTACGATTAAATTTGATGTGATTTTTTACCCTGTTATTTCATCCTTTTTTTTTTAAATTTCGTTTGAAAATGAAGTCGTTGGTTTCTAACATTACACAACTTTTTTTCGGTTTCCAAGCTATTAAGAATTAAAGAGTCCTTATTAGTTTCTTATCAATCGTCTAATCAAATTTCTTGTTACACAATTAAGTAGACGCACTTAAGTGTGCATGAGATGACACTGGAATTCCCATTTTTCCAATTTCGTCATGTTGTTTTCTTGGTCCTCCTTCCTGGAAGTCCTAATAATATTTTTTCCTTTTCCATGATATAAATATCCTCACTCTAATTAATTGTTGTTTAACTTTAGTCTGCCAATTTTTTAAACGATTGAGATATACCCTGTTACTCGGCAGTGTATCCACGTGATTTCGAAGTTTAATTTTAATTTTTTTCTGCTTAGTGGTCCGACGGAACATCTCTGTGGACATCGACTGTCTTGGAATTAAAGCGGACACATCCCTTTGACACCCTTGAATTTTTTTTATTTGTCTATTTCCACTTTTGAGTTCAATACAAAGTTTGAGACCTTTTTATTTCATCTCAACCCTTTTGCCTTGACTTAATGTTAATTGTTTAATTTAACATGCCATCGGGGTCGGAAGTAAAATACCACTTTTTTGATCTAGCAAAAGTAAATGCGGCAAATGCCAACTAGACCACGGGATATAATTCCAATAACTTTGGGGTTAGACATAATCATCAAAGACCATATTTAGCACGGGTACTCTAGTTTATTGATTCCCGTAAAAAATTATTTTCTCCATTTCGGAATGAATAAATTCCTACTATATTTTAAAATTGTAGTTTTATCGACTAATTTTTCAAATTATGGCCCTTAATTAAAATGGTTACCAATCTTTTTCTGATTAAGTTATCGACTGTTTTTGAATAATCAACTCTTATTTGATTTAGTCTCCAATGTTTCAGCTTTTGTGTGTGCAAAATTACCAGGTTCTCTTGTTTTGTAATGTTGAAACTCACTAACCATGTCATGAAATTATTGATCTTTATTTGTGTGACTTACTAATTATTCTCCGATTAAGTTATTGACTAGGTTGGGGTTATCAATTGTAATTTGAGTTACTTAACAATGGTCATTTATATTTTCCTTAAAGTTAACAACTTTTCTATTAAGTTATTATTTTTATTAGCCCTGTATGCCAACTCTTTAAATGTGCCAATTCCAATGACACTGATTATTATCTTTTCTTAAAAAAAGTTAATAACTGATTTTACATTACCAACTCTTAATGTCACCAATGTTTATTCTCTCATTTTATTGCTAACTTATTTATGTCCGAGGAAAAAAATAATGTTTTACCAACTATTAATTAGCCCTACACATGTGTTGTTTGCACACAAGTTTACCACTTAATTAAACTCGACGTGATTTTTGGTTTTAGTTCTT
This sequence comes from Melaleuca quinquenervia, assembly GCA_030064385.1. Lineage (NCBI taxonomy): Eukaryota > Viridiplantae > Streptophyta > Magnoliopsida > Myrtales > Myrtaceae > Melaleuca > Melaleuca quinquenervia. The sequence continues at coordinate 26,342,912 of CM057725.1, read as the reverse complement.
TTCTTAAATTTTTGGGAAATAGTTGTTACTTTTTTTGTTTGAGTTTTCCAAATTGATGAAAATTTTAAAAAAGGTTTCGTTACCAGCTTCTTATTGATCGTCTGAACAAATTTTTCATTATGAAACTAAGCAAACACTACTTAAACGTACATGAGATCACAGTGGAATTCCAATTTGCTTTATGATGTTTTCTTACGCCTCCTTCCTCGAAATTCTAATCAGCTTTTTTGTTTGTTTGTTCTAATAAAGATATCGTAACCCAAAATAATTGTTCTTGAAACTTAATCTGCCAATACTTCTATAAAAGATAGAGATAAATTCTGTTTATTGGCTGCTTTTCCATGTCATTGCGACACTTCACTTTATGCTTTTTTTATTATAATTTTTGACCGGTTTGTGGTCTCAAAGGAACGTCATTTCGGACATCCACTATCTCGGAGTCATTCAGTTGAAGCCGACAAATCCCACTGATAGTTTTAATAACTTCTACCTTTGAAAAAAAAAAAGGCCTTTTTGACTTTTGATTTGAATGAACGTTGTTATGTGAAACTTTGTTTTTTATTCCCTCTCTCTCGAGTCGATTCCGACATTCAAATCCTTTTATTTTATTTTATCTTATTCCATTTTAACTTGACTTAAACCTCGAAATTCAATTCAACTGCCTAAAAGAGTCTCTACTCTTATGTCTGACGAATAATTGTGCAATCTTGTAGGCCATTGGAGCCGAAAATAAATTATTTAATCTAGCAAAAATAAATGTGGCGGGTTCTAATTAAACCTCCTGGTATGATTCCTATGATTTCGTGGTTTAACATAATCATGAAAGACCATACTCAACATGTCTACTGGTTATCCATTGTCCTGAAAACATATTTTCCTCAAGAAATGTTTAAATTTTGTACGATACTTTTATACTGTAAATTTACTTACTCTTTTCGAAAATTACCGCTCTTAATTATAATGGGTCGTAGAGATTTCATGGAGCAATGGATGATTTGTTCATAAGGACAAGGTGTCCTTTTAACTAAGGAAGAACATAAGGCGATATTTGAAAGAAAATGCCCCCCTTTCCCCCTTTTTTGACAGTTCCCATAGAAAAAAGAAGAAGTAAAACAGGCTTTAGCACGTTAAATGGTGTGGATTTATTCTCCTTTCAATAAGCCTAAGTTAAATTTGACATGATTTTTTACCCTGACAACATTAACATGATGATATACATCAATTATCTCATCCATTTTCTTAATTTCATTTGAAAATAAAGTTGTTGGTTTCTAACATTACACAATTCTTTTTCGGTTTCCAAACTATTCAAAATTAAAAGAGATTTCCTTAATCAATCATGTAATCAAATTTCTTATTATACAATTAACCAGACACAGTTAAATACATGAGATAACAATGGATTTTCCATTTTCCAATTTCGTTATGTTGTTTTCTTAGTCCTCCTTCCTGGATGTCCTAATCATCTTTTTCTTTGTCCTTGATATGATTCTCCGCACTCTAATTAATTGCTCTTTAACTTTAATTTGCCAATTTGTATAACGATACAGATATATTCTGTTACTTGACAGCGTTTCCAATGCGATTGCGACATTTCATTTTGATATTTTCTGCTTTTATAATCCGTGAGAACATCACTTTGGAGGTCGATTGTCATTGAGCTAAAGCGGTCACATCCCTTTGACGCCCGTGAACTTTGTGTCAATTCCAACTTTTGAGTCCAATCAAAGGTTTGAGACCCTTCTCGTTTCGTCTTATTCCTTTTTTGTTGACTCAATGTTAATTGTTTAATCTAGCACGCCATTGAGATCGGAGATAAAATATTAGTTTTTATGATCTAGCAAAAAGTAAATGTGGCAAGTGCCAACTAGACCACCGAATATAATTCCGAAAATTTTGGGGTTAAAGGTAACCATCAAAGACCATATTTGGCAAGTGCTTCTAATCAATTGATTGCAGTAAAAAGAATGATTCTCTCCGTTTCGGAATGATTAAGTTTTTACTATATTCTAAAATTGTAACCGACTATATGACCCTTAATTAAAATGGTTACCAACCTTTTTTTTATTAACTTATCAACTATTTTTTTATGTCCGGCTTTTTTTAAAACTACCAATTTCTCTTATTCATTAACGTTGAAATTCGCTATGTCATCAAATTATTAATTTTTATTTGTGTGACCTACCGATTTTTTTTTATGATTAGTTATCAACTAGGTTAGGGTTATCAATTGTAATTTCAGTTACTTAACAATGTTCATTTATATTTTCTTAAAGTTATCAACCTTTCTATTGAGTTATTATTTTTATTAGCCCTATACGCCAACTCTTTTATTTTACTTGATTGCCAACCAATTCATGATTAATAAAATACCAACTAATGAAATGCCAACTATCTTTGCATTACAAATTCTTATTAGAGTTGTTTTGATCCATCTTAATTACCAACTTCTCTTATCTCTGAAAAAAGAAAAGTTTCTTTTTTTTTTAAAGCAATTTTATCCGAATCACTTAATTAAGGTAGTAATTCCATATAAGAATCGATAAATTTAAGGTATAGTTGAGAAAGGTAAACAAAAGTTGGCAAAATATAAGAAGGATTGGTATTTAAAGAAAAATAAACTTGTCAAGTAACTCCAATGTCAGTCGAATACCCAAAAGTAGTGGGTATGAATTGAGAAAAAATTAATAGATTGCTACAATTAATACGAGTAATTTATAGAAGATTGTGTAAATTTAATGCTTTCCTAATAATTGAAAATAAAAGCTTGTAAAGAATAAGAATGTCACCTAATGATGAGTAACTGTGTTGATTGAGAGCTTTTTCCTCATCGCTGAAGTCGATGGTTCGAAATCCGCAGTTGTTAGTACTTTAAGTGGGGAGCCATGGTGTTAGGATTCTATACTAGTTTCCCTCAAGGCACAGGGGCTTGGCACCTTTGGTGCCATCCTTGTAAGGGGGGCCGTCATAAAAAGAAAAGAATTTCGGCATTTAAAAGGGATGTCAAATAAGTAAATAAATAAGTAACTCAAACAAATGTCGCTTTTGATTTTTTTTTTCCGGAGGGTTTGATTGGAATTTCACTAAAAAAATCTAGGAATACATTGCATCTATTGAGTGGTTTAAAATTGAATAAGAATCAGTATAATTATTTTCGTACTAAAATACCAATTTTCCTGCCAATTTGGGAAGGAGTGGCGGTATTTCTCAGATCTCGAAGGTCGGTTCATTCCCCCATGAGTGGAAGTCATACTATGCTTATCCTGTTTAACTCTAGTGTTTAGAAAGAGCGGTAATTTTAGAGAGACAACGCTTGACTAGGAGGCTTCATGGGAGGTACACAGGTCAAGACAGAGAGTTTATATTGTCAGATAATTTTGCTCAAATTAGTTCACGGGTCGTGAGAGGGGTAGAGGTCTACTAGTGTCTTCATATAAATTTTCTTACTATAAAGTTGTTCGCATATTGTGATTCTCGTATTTTTACCACCTCTTTCACGGCAAAGTTTCCAATGATGCAAATATTTGAACAGTGTCCAAAAACTCAACGTCTGATATCAGAGCCAAGCTTCCATTTCAATCACTACAAGACCAGAAGAAGCATATACTATATACAGACTTTATGCTTTAAGAATCATTTTGCCTTTTAAACAGTCCTTTTGGCTTTTGGTTTGAATGAACATGGTTCTGGATCTATCCAATACAATCCAAAGTTTTAGACCTTTTTCTTTATATAATATCATCCACTTTTCACTTGACAAAACCTCGTGATTCTATTCAATTGCCAACGAAGATTCTCTTCTTTTACAATTGTTTAATCGAGCACGCCATGTGCGTCGACAACAAATATTATTTATTTACTGGACTTAAATTTAATATGGCGAATGTCAGAGAAACGTCTTCATGAGTTTTTATAAATTCAGAACTATCATTGATATGATATCTCCAATAATAAGGGCACAGGTTTGTGATGATATTCAAAGGAAAGTGGTGGTATCCATGTTCGGCATAGAGCTCACTATAAACTAGTTAGAATGATGAAGTTCTTGATAAGATATGGACAAATTCAATATGACATCATGTTCATAAGAATTTGGAGAATGCATAGTGGATCTTCAATCACAATGATTTCTCTAGTAGCTAATTTGTTCAGTCATTCAATTGGAAATTAGATCCCCAAGTGATTTTCGTATAACATGCCCGTAAACAACATCATATGACTAGTAACAATCTGTACAAGACAATTATGAGTAATAGACATGCGAATATCAAATCATTGATGATGATATTAAATGTTTGTCGAAGGATGATCATTAGAAGCAAAATAATAGCCATTGGCAACTGGAACAACATTATAGAAGAATCGGTATTGAAAATAACTTTTATCGGAATAGTCAAAATGACCGGCAATGTCACAATAGCGACGAAATCTACTTTAGGAAACCTTACTAATGCTCATTGAAAAGTGTTGTATAGTTAATATGATTTCAAAACGATGGTCCCTAATGATTCCTAACGGCTCTTTGGTCGTTGGGACAATCTTCAATGGGAAGATTGAAGATGTCAAGTGATTGAAGTTAATAACAGTTGGGCAAAAATAAGACCAACTCCAATAAGTATAAGAATACTATATACAGAAGTTATACACATAAAAACTTCCATACGATACGATCAGGAATTTTTGAATTACACAAATATCATAATTCTTTATATGCGGGTGCGCACGATGGCTATTATGATGTTAATGACCTCAAGATTGCTTGCTAAAAGAAAAAAAGAAAATTCTATCGTAGGAGTACGGTCTAATATGCCACAATTATAAATAGACACTAGACATAAACTTGTGTGTAGTGGGATAATAGATTATAAATTAATAAAAAATACATTGTATCCTATAACTAATAGTTATAAGGGCTGAGCCAAAAAAAAAAAAAACCGTTAGATCAAATTGACCAAAGCGTTTTTTCTTTTTTGCGATTTGGTTTGGTTCAAGAACACTCTTTTGTAAGAAAACACAAAGGTTCACATATCAAACTAAATCCTTGTTTGCACTTTGGTTTGGTTTCAACTTTTATGAAACTAAATCAAACCGAAAGCGTATTGTATAAATTATTAATTTTGTAAATTATTTTTACCCAGCATACATAAAATAGCCTACTAAAATAGGTTTGATTTTCGTTCTATGTGAATTTATGAACCGTTGAGATTGTTGATTTCGTTTATTTTCATGAAATTACTAAAGATGAAGAGAAGAAGATATTTTAGGTATACTTTGTTGTTGTTATGGGTTTGTCCAGATATATTGCAAATCCAGAATATTGGATTGGGATTTTAAATATGCCCAACTATAGATATAGCGATGGAATAATTGTGAATGCGTGAGTTCATATTTTTCTAATCCAAAAGTTCAAAAATGAACTCAGAAGAAACGTTGTCTGCCCAGCCCACGTGAAAATCATGGAGAAGAAAGAAATTGGGCGTGAACAAAGCTGCAACGAGATGTATTCTCGTAATCATAATGTCTGCCACCTTATTGTTTTTTTTTTTTTTTGGTCGAAAACCACCTTATTGTTAAAGCCATCAACTTTATCCATTGTCTCTTGGAAGCTGCACCTGTTGTGAAGTGGCCTATACGCTTTCATTTAATGGCAAAGGGAGACAAAGTCAAATATGTCAAACGTAGTACATTTCTAGTAAGGATTTTACTTGCGAGGGTTCGAGGGATAATGATTAAATATGGAAATCCGTACATAGAGGTAACTTTATCAGTTTTCAGGTACTATTTTCCTCATGTCGTGCCCAATTATGTGTTGAAGAAGTACACCTTTTTCCACTAAGGTGTGGCCAGCTAGCACCCTGGCTTACCAAGGTCCGGCAAATACTAGACCTTGGCGTCGCCATGGCATGTCCTGCCATAAGCAAATGTTTCAAGTACTTTTGAATAAGGCCACTTTTGTAATAAGCTAAGAATAATAAACAAGCGCGTTTTTTTAAAGTAGTTAGTCTTGAAAGTATAAATACATGTTGGTTCTTTTCAAAACCTAACAAGACATAAAGTTGCTTAGGGACTACAATTAATTGGTATTTAAGGTGACAAATGTTGGTATATCAGTCAAATTAATTTTGGTGATATCGAATCATAGTTAGTGACTTTAAAGGAGGTGCAAGTCAAAACAATAAGTATTGGTGGACTATTAAACTATTTGCCAGTCTTCTACAAATAAACAAATGTTGGTATTTTTCAAAATCGAGGAAAAAAGTGCATTAAAGTATGTCAACAGTATCTTTGGTTCGTGCGAAACTTATTGTACCAGTACAACGTCCTAGATGAAAAAGTACCTCAGTCGTGCCTATATGAGAGAGCGAGCGAGCGAGCGAGAGAGAGAGAGAGAGGGAGAAGCGACCTGTTAAGTGCGAAGTGAGCTCCTATGGCGAACTCAGAGATAGGAACGAGCACTGACAACTCATTAGGAGGTGCGTATCAGGTGTTCCTGAGTTTTAGAGGGCCCGATACACGTCAAGGATTCACCAACTGTCTCTACCATGCCTTGGTAGATGCGGGGATTCGTGTTTTTCTCGATGACGTAGAGCTTCGACCAGGAGAAAAAATTGACGGCAACCTCCAGTTAGCGATTGATGACTCCAAGCTTTACATACCCATCCTCTCCTCAAGATATGTTTCAAGTCACTGGTGCCTTCGTGAGCTTGAAAGAATGGTGAAGAACACCTCTAAATCTAAAGAAGAGGGGAAGGAGAAGGTGATATTGCCCATCTTTTATGATGTGGAACCTGCTGATGTGAAGCTCAAAACCCCGACATATCATCATGTCATATTGAATTTGGAGAAACAGATGGAGGAGGATCAGAAGAAAAAATTCAACTCCGAGGACGTCAAGATGTGGCGTCAAGCTCTCCGCGAAGTTGGTGGCACGAAGGGATGGGAACGAAAGAAATCTTCGGGGTAACCATCTTACTGTGAGTCAAAGTTTATCTTTTTACAATCGGGCTATAGATTTGATAAATATTCCTACTCCAATTACCCTAAATTTAAATTAAGAGTCTCATATTCTTTTTTTTTTTAAATCATGATAAGTCCATATTTATACAAACCCGATAGGATAATTACAATTTCGTGTTGACTTGATTTCCATTGTCAAGAATTTGGCTTCACTTCATCTTTTTTATACCACCTTGATCTGTGAATATAATAAAATTCCTAAGATGTGCTAGAGAACTTGATTATGGAACTTTATGCATTTGCATATGTAAAATTCTTTTCCATGTCAAAAGGAAGTACTTGAAACATATCAAATTGATTTATTATGGAATTGTATGTAGTTGATTATAGAATTGTATAAAGTCTTAAAACATGTCAAATTGATATAATCAAGTATTTCTATTAAATCTGTCTAATTTATTTAAAGGAAGTTGCTAATGTGATTTTTCTTTTATTTTCTTAAGACATGTGATGCCTATGTGGCACTTACCAAGCTTCGTGTTAGAAAAAAACTTGAAGATTTGAAAAGGAAAAATGATGAAAAAAATTCTCAGAATAGAAACGAGGAAGGAAAAGGATAAGTAAAAAAAAAAAAAAAACAGCTACTTCTTTTTTCCCCCTAAAAGCAAAAGAAAAGGCGAGCCATCGATGTTTTTTCTATCAGAATCTCATGATAGTAAGGCTTCTTTCGTTCAAGAAGATGATCGTCGAGAAAAGATTGGATTGTTTGTAAAAAGGTTAAGCCTTAGATTCTGAGATAAGATTTGTTCCGACAGCAGCAATTTTTCATAAAACTAAAACTCACTTTGTTAAGCTGCTCCGCTTAGACCACTTTCGTCATTCAGACGGCCACTATCGTTGTTGATCAACAGTAGCGCAGCTAGTTACTGAAGCTGTCCATGGTCGCCGGCAGTTGTTGTCTCAAACAGCTGCTGCTAGACTCGAACACCACCATCACCACCTACTGCCTTGCCGACTGTCCTCGAGCTTGAAGACAACCACCGTGGAATCAAACACCACCTTTACCACAACCAAATTCAGCCTCCACAACAAAGTTCACACTTAAACACCACGAAACTCATCGGTCCCCACCGCCGTCCACCATAAGAACTCGGCCAGCATTGCCAAACTCGTCCTCCACATCGTCACCAGGTCAGGTCGCAACCACCACGATTATGGTTTGCCTCAATTAAAATCGTGCAGCACATTATCACGCACGAATAGACTTGGGTTACCTCATATCTAAGGTCATTGGACCTCCAATTTGAGGTTGTACGAACGTAGCCCCATTGGAAACTCCATTGCAGGCCGCTTGCCTTGGCCTAAGCCCAGAAGAGATAGATCTATGGCGCCCGGAGAGTCTTCGAGCTCACGGCCATGGCTGCTTGAGCTTCATCTAGGTTGGCCACGGTGGCAGGAGCTCCTCGAGCTCCGGGATAGGGTCACTCGAGCTTCTTTGAAAGCATTCGTACGGCCATGGATAGAAATTTGGATGCATTTATCCCTTTAATAATCAAACTTCTCTTCCTCTATCCCTTCAACTTAAACTTGCAATGGATGTTCAGGTTCGTAAATTCATCATGTTCCTGAAGTTTTGAGGGTACCGTAATCCACTTGTTTGCGAGTTATATATATATATATGCAAGTGATAATCCATATGATTACTAGATAGAGTGACCATGAAAAGGAAACTGCTGGATAAATCTCGCAAACACGTGTGTCGTGGATACGCTCGTGTGTGTATATGTAACTCTAGACACTTGATGGAAATGAAGTCTTCTTGTTTTAAGTGAAATAATAATGTAGAGCTAAAGTTTAGTGTCTTTGAACACGATGAACATTTATAAAAAAGGAACTTACGAAACTTAATGCTGTTTAGTTTAGCATTATAATTTCGGTCAAGCACAAAAACACTTTTTCCTGCATTTTTTTTTATGTTCTTTCTCACATGCAACAATAAGTGTCAACAATAGATTCCTGGCTGCGCCACTTAACCGATCAGTGTCTACCTTTTGATTAGTTTGTGTGAAATTGATCTACAAAACAGATACGACAGATAACTGTTCTATATTTAAATGAGAACCACTTATTTGTGTACTCCTTTTCGTTTCTTTTAACAAGTTTTTCCCTCCAGAATAGCTTTGACCTCGCGTTCCCGCCCGGTTACTTAGTATATAGCTGGTAAACATGCAATCAAATGAATTTGTTACCTTTTCTCAATTGAAGCTGTTCAACTTTGTGGCAGCGATGGGGATCTTATCGAGGATGCTGTTAACAAGGTTGTGGTTAGGCTCAAGACAAGACAGAGAAAAGTAACCAGGGACTTAGTTGGAATGGAGGATCGAATAGCGGCCATAAATAGGTTATTAGACATTCAATCCGGTGGTGCGCGGCTTGTTGGAATTTATGGTATGGACGGCATCGGTAAATCAACACTTGCGAAGATTATCTATAACCAACTTTGTCCTCGCTTTGGGAAAAACTGCAGCTTTCTTGATGGCGTAGGGGAAGTGGTAAAAACCAAGAGCTTAGTCAAGCTACAAGAACAATTGTTGTCCGATATGTCTATTTCTAGAGTGGCTCGTAACATTGATAACATTGATCATGGAATCGATACGATTAGAGAAACGATTTGCAATAAGAAGGTACTAATTGTATTGGATGATGTTAATGAGGCAAACCAAATCGAATACCTCATCGGACTTAATTCTTTCTACCCTGGCACTAGGATACTTATTACTGCTAGGCAAAAAAGTGTTCTGAAAATCAGAGGACTGAAGTATGAAATCGTACCTTATGAAATGGAGGTGTTGAGCGATAAAGATGCACTTCAACTTTTTAGTAGGCATGCCTTTAATGCTGACTTTCCTCCAGCGGATTTTGACACTATCTCAAAAGACATCATCTCTACTACGGGTGGACTACCTTCAGCTCTTCAAGCAACAGGTTCATTGCTTTTTCTTCATAAAGAGAAAAAGATATGGCAGGAGATGCTAGAGAAGCTAAAGAGAACACCTAACAGTGATGTTCTGGGAAAGCTAAGGATTACCTACGATGCCTTAGAAATGGATCAACAACAGATCTTTCTTGATGTTGCGTGCTTTTTCATCGGTAAAGATAAGACTAATCCAGTCTTCGCGTGGAAAGAATGTGGGTTTAGCCCAGAGTTTGCTATCGATGTCCTTACTGATAGATGCACAATGAAAGTTTTAGAGGATAATAAGTTTTGGATGCATGATCAGTTTAGAGATCTTGGAAGGGTAATTGCTAATCAAGAGCGTTCCAGGTTGTGGGCTCCAGACGACATCATTTGCGAACTAAGATCGACAGAGGTAAAGTATGACCATTTCATTTGCATAGAAAATTATTTACGGTGTTCATAATTGAGGATTCGCATTTCCAAATCGCGAGCTACTCTTCTGTTTCATTTTTCATTCTTTTCAACGGAATAAAATTGTTTGATATTGACAAATTCCTGCTCCTGCTCCTTAATGTCATTGGCAGATCAAGAGAAGCGTTCAGGCCCTGGGTTTGACAAATTGGTCACGGACTGATAATCAAATAACTGTCACGGCAGAGCAAATTAAACGATTCCCACATCTTCGGCTGCTGTGGTTGCATAACATAACCTGCCAAGGCGACTTTGCGGACTGTCTTTCCGAGTTGAAATGGATCAGTTTGTCTTACCCTGATGGAAGTTCTGAAAGTCATCCACGTTTTGAGGCAACCAATTTGCATCTAGAAAACGTGGTCGTGGGGAATCTTGTTGGCCATGGGTTCACGGATGATCATATCAGGAACCTAATCAAGGTACGTGAGTTTCCCTCTTAGTCTAAATTTTCTCATTCAGTGAATGATAAAATTAAATGTATTTATAGTCTAATTTTCATTTAGTGAGAGGATCAAAGGAAAAATGATCCAAGTTGGGAGCTTCAATCCCTGTTTGTTTCTTGTATATAAATCCAGTTGCCCATCCTGACGTCGTTTCATTGGTTTCTTTAGGAGGGGAGGAAATTGAAGGTTCTCACTCTTGAAAATAATATGTCCATATACAGGACTCCGACCTTTTCTGAATACTCAGTTTTAGAGAAGTTGACTCTTTCTGAATGTTCGTCTTTGGTGGAAATTGACCGCTCTATTGGGAAACTGTGGTGCCTGACTGATTTGAGTATTGAGTCATGTCGGAATCTTGGAAAATTGCCTGAACAAATTGGAGAGCTACGGAGTCTTCAGCAACTCTCTCTCAGGAATTGTGATAGCTTGAGTGAACTCCCTGAATCAGTTTCGAAATTAGTGTCATTAATGAAGTTGGATGTATCACACACGCCTATTACAGCATTACAGGATTCCATATGCAGACTACCAAGCCTGTCATCTCTCAATGCGTCAGCCACACCAATTGCAAAAGTGCCCGGTACAATGAGCGAGCTTCACCGCCTCCAGACACTGGACTTAGAGCATTGTCACAAGATCCAAGAGTTGCCCGAGCTCCCCAGAAGTTTGACCACTCTACGGCTGAGATCTAGTTCGTTGCAGACCGTCCCTAACCTCTCAAACCTTACTAATCTGGTTGAACTGCTCCTATCTGATGGCTCTGAATCTAAGGCCACATCAAATGTAATTCAAACTTGTGACTTGCAGTGGATTGGGAGGTTATCCAAGCTGAGGAAGCAGCAGTTGTGCCTTTTAAATGTCCGCACACCGCCTACAGAGTTGGGCTCCCTTTCTCTACTGAAAGAACTTACTCTGTACGGACTGGAGTTCCAATCCCTCAAACAACTACCGCCAAACTTGACGGTTCTAGAGCTCAATCGCACTCGAGCAAAACAAGTAAAACTTGATGGGCTTCCTCAGTTGGAAAAGTTGAGCATCAGAAGGTGTGAACTTGTCAAAAGATTATACATTCCATCAAGTTTAAGAAAACTGAGAGAAGCCGAGTTGTCTTCTTGCATTGAGCTAGTTGAAGTTCAATTTCTCGGTACCTTAATATCGTTGGAGGGATTATGTATTGAGGACTGTAAATCTTTGGAGAGGTTGGTTAGTCTGTCGGAGGAGCCAGGGTGCAATGAACTACGAGCTCCCAAGTTGACTAATGTGGGGAGGAGAGCTTCCCTTGTCTCGAGCTCCCTAAAGATGCTTCAAGCATTCCAGCTGTCGAGGTGCCCGGAGCTACAGGAGATTCATTTTGCTTCTACATTCAAAACATTGGGAGTATTTTCTGTCGAAGAGTGCAATTCATTAAAAAGGATCAGCGGTTTGTCAAACTTGAAGAACTTGACAAGGGTAGGTATTGTAGGGTGTGAGAGCCTGCAGGTTGCTGAGGGCATGGGCGAATTAGAGCGTTTGGAGCAGTTGAAAATTCATAGTTGCAGATCAATGGAAAGAATTATCGATGCATCAAGCTCAAAAATACCAAAGGGGTGCCAGATCCAGTTGAGGGATTGTGGGCTGTTACTTGACACTGGTCCAGATGGTTCAAGTATCACTTGGGAGTCTTACAAAGAGAAGATTCTGAATGCACCAACACAGGCGTCAGATACTGAAATTGAAACGACTTTTTACGACTGTGAAACAGAAATAGCGGATCCTCTATTGGAACAGGTGCGCCTTCTCTTTATTCATGGATCATCACTCTTTCTTCTGCTTTATCCGCTTTCTATTTCTGCTCCTTCCTAGTGAAGAGAGGCAACAAAATGATTTTAAAATGTGCAACCTGGGACAATCTCATTTGAAATCCCCATCTTACTAGGAATTCTCATTTGCTTATGCGTGTCAACATCGAGAGTGGGGTTAGGTATCTTGTATCACTCACCATCGACTGAGAAGTCATACTCTCCTCCTTTCCTTTTGTGCTTTTAGTTCATACTGTGTTATCACAATTTCTCAAATGACAGAGAGCCTATTTTTACCCCTAAAAATTGAGGATGAAGCATCATGTCTTCTTCTTTTCACTTGATCATGTTGATACTGTGTAATAGGATCATGCAATCTACCAAAATCACAAGATACTGGTAAATTAGATACGAAATAATTGAACACACCACACGTAACTCCTCCGCTTCTCCCAAATTCACCAACTTGACCTTCACATTCAACTAACACTCCAACTCATCCAACTTCACTGACCACTGCAAAGCCTCAAGTCTACGCTTACCACAAAGTATCTACAAGTTGCTATACAATATACCGCCACACTGCAAAATCTGTCACCTCATTGGCACTCTGCTAATCTTGGTGAGAAAGCTAATAGAACAGAGGATTAAAGAAGCAAAGCTAAGAAGATCGAAGATGAAGAAGATGATCAAAGAACATCGCTTCCATTGATGATTGAATACAAGCTTTACAGAGCTTTTCACTGTATTTTCTCAGCTACATCTCAACTCTCGACTCTCTTCACCTTTTATATTTGTTGTTTGTAACAGAAAACTAACTACTAACTCTAGTTAATAAACTCCAGTCAATGAACTCTAGTTGACTTACAGTTCTTCAGCTTGTTCAATATACAATCAGAGAGTCTGCTTTCCTCTCTAACTCTCCCACTTCATCATGCTTCAATATGTCGAATCGATTATGAAGAGAAATGTTGGGCTGCCAAGTGCCTCTGCTCATCATACTAGTATTTCGTTGACTTCCGAGTAGTTGACCATCAGTATCATTGCTGTCGTTCTTGTGACCATCAATGTCCTCCTCTGCTTTCACCGTTGTAGTAATCTCAACACTTGGGGCCCTTTCTTTATGATTGGTTATTCTCTCCTACTATGAAATAGAGCAAACTCATCAAAGGTAATGTCCTCGCTAATCATAGATCTAGGTAAAAGTTCATATTTTCCCCATATCTTGTGTCTTTCACCCCATGTGCATAGTCTGGGAATATGCATCTCCTTACCCTTAGCTTCAGTGTGCCATCTTTCAAATGAGTATAAGTACGACAATCACAACATCTCATTCGTGTAATACTATATGTTGAATTCATGGCCAAAATTGGGGAGTAAATAATAAGCTCCCTCCACCGAAGTTATGTTCATGTGTCCTTCGAGTTTGCTGAAGTGTAATGCCTTGGCAGTAGTGTGGTGTCTTACTATGCCTTTCTCGGTGCAAATCGACTAGAAAAAAAAACTAGAAAAGATAGTGGAAAAAAAAGAGGGTAGAAGAAAAGAGGATAAGAATTAAAAGAATTACAAAGCTAAAAAATTGTTTTTGAAAAATAAGGAAAGACCATCGGGCTGCGTCGGTGGGGGCCTACAACCCTCGTTGGATATCGATGAGGGCCATCACTTGCAAGCGAGGGCTTTCCGATAACTATCTTATTAGTACTTGATCCATGCAAAAATCGACTTCTGTATCCAAAATCAGAGATCCTCCTTTTCTTCAATCGTGTCTAGTCTTAAGAAGTCATGAAGAAGAAAATCAAAGCCTAACAGTTGTTCTGTTCCAATTTTGAGGGAATGGAGGTATGCGAATTTTTGAATGCCGCTTGATTATGTTCAATTAACACTTTAGAAAGAATTCTTGGGGTGATTAAGTGCAAGGAAAACCGTTTCTGTTGATTCTTGCTAGGTGTTTGAATCTGGGCGTTGAAACTAAGGATTATACTCATATGATATATGGGCAATCGGTTTTCTTCTTTAAGATGTTTAAGCCACATCAAATATGATATTTTGAACCTATCTCTCTCAGCAAGATGATGGCGATGAGCATGAAGACGATGATGAGGATGAAGGCGAGGAGAATGATGACGATGACAATGCCAGGGAGGATGATGATGACGACGTTGGCAGGGAGGATGGCGATGACGAGGAAGTCGGCAAGGAGGAGGATGATGATGATGGCGACAGGGAGGATGACAACGATTTGAACGAGGACGGTAAAGGTGACGAATATGGCGATGGCTATGGTGATGGCAACGCTGATGATGACACAGACAAGAATGAGGATGAGGAAGAGAGGGACTATGAAGAAGCCGGAGAGGAGGTAAGAGACGACAAAACCATAAAGCTCCGCTGAAATTTGTTCTATGTTCAAAACTCGTGCTGATTTTTTGAAAAGCTGAAACTAATTCTAGCGATAGTTATTGTTCTTTGTTCAAACTAAGGATTATACTCATATTATATCTGGGCAATCGGTTTTCTTCTTTAAGATGTTTAAGCCACATTAAATATGATATTTTGAACCTACCTGTCTCAGCAAGATGATGGCGATGAGCATGAAGACGATGATGAGGATGAAGGCGAGGAGAATGATGACGATGACAATGCCAGGGAGGATGATGATGATGAAGTTGGCAGGGAGGATGACGATGACGAGGAAGTCGGCAAGGAGGAGGATGATGATGAAGATGGCGGCAGGGAGGATGACAACGATTTGAACGAGGAAGGTAAAGGTGACGGATATGGCGATGGCTATGGTGATGGCAACGCTGATGATTACGCAGACAAGAATGAGGATGAGGAAGAGAGGGACTATGAAGAAGCCGGAGAGGAGGTAATAGAAGACAAAACCATAAAACTCTGCTGAAATTTGTTCTTTGTTCAAAACTCGTGCTGATTTTTCGAAAAGCTGAAATTAATTCTAGCGACAGTTATTGCTCTAGAGCGCGAGCTTGTTGCAACTTAAAACCGTGATTGAAGAGATTGATATTGAAATCTGTTGGATTTCAATCAAGAAAAGGGCTTTTTGTACATCGTCCCCCTCTTTGCCCTACTTTCTTGAAATCCGAGTTCCTACTGATTTGAGAGGGAAAAAACAGCAATAGAAAAGTCACGTCAGCAGCTTTTAGTCAATTTGAAGGAAATAAGAAGTTACATTGATTCTCGCGAGTTGTTTGCAATTGGGTGTTCAAACTAGGGATAAATGTAATGTAATGTGACACTAGGGGATTCTGGCCTTTTCTTTTCAAGATGTCTAATTCCTTTGAAGCACGATATTTTCAAACCTCCCTCTTCTCAGAATGATGAAGGTGATGACTACAACTACAACGAATATAATGATGGCATGGAAGACGATGGCGATAAGGACGACGACAAGGGCGACTACCAGAGCGGGGATGATGATGGCGACTAGGACGACAATGCATGGTAGGTTCAGTAGTCATCTCACAGGCCTCTGCGGGTTCATTGCATGGGCAACTTCGATGAAGAAGGAAAAAGGCAAAAGATGAAGGCAAATTCGATGGCGACCATGAGGACGAGAAGGAAAGCGATGATGAAGAGGCCCCGAAGAGGAGGCAAGAGATGGAACAGAATCATGAACATTGATTCTTGTTTCCTGCCAAAAATGTGGCGAGATGACTATGACTAGCAGTTGAGAAAGCGTCGGCGCCCGTGTCCTGCCTGTCTGAAGAGCTAATTGGCGAAACAGCATCTGTTTCTCGGTCGGACTTATCAGGTTTTATTTATTTTTTCCTTTTCAGTAGTTCAAGACTTCAAGTGTTAATTCACTCCTATTTTTCCCTCCTTAAAACTACAGTGGTGTGTAAGTGCCCCATTTGTATCTCAAATTTGTTTGGACTTTACTTGTTAATCTGCTCCGATTCCGGGCATGCATCTCATTATGTCGGGAGGCCCCCTTGTAGCAACATGCTTCATGAATCCGTCTTTGTTGATATAGTTCGAGCCTCATCAGCTAACCACTCTACGACCCTCGATAACCATAAGAAGGATACTAATCTTCTTATCCTAGACCAAATCCTTCGTCCTTTGCCTTTCAGGGAAACCATGGTGATTCCCAGAATGCTTCAAAAGTCGATCTGATGGCCTTTTGAAGGACCAATTAGAGATGGCAGTCGGAAATGGCTTGCCTCACCAATAGAGAAGTCATCTGTAATCCATGAATCAAGTAAGAACTTATAAGAAAGAGAAAGGTATATTAAAGAGCCCATGATGACAGGAACATACTTTACTTTGCACTTCTCTTCTGCGCCCTCTTTTGATACAAGTGCGCACTTTACGGACACTCCAATTGGATAATTTGGATTTTCTCCCCCTGATTTAATGCCTAGATCCTTGAGAGTTATCAGCGTTCAAATTGCGTTCGAGCTTAGAGTTACGGCAAAAACTACTTACCCGACTTTTCCCTTGTGATTATGGCTTTCCGAGTGAAGCTATATGAACTTTCCAACTTAAACCTTGACATGTGAAATGAAACAATCATAAGGCGATCAACCCAACGTATTCAGAGATCATAAAAACGATTGTTGCAACAAAGGCAGAAGCCTATGTTTGTCTTGTTCATCACTCACTTCTTCTCTTTCCCCATTAAGAAAACATCTTATTGAGAAGATCTTTTTGGCATATTAACCTTGGGAAATTAATAATTAGGGTTTTGCTGATTCCTAGAGGGATTCTCTATCTTCTTAATTTGGTTCTGATTGTTGTTCAATAGCTTTATTCAAATCAATATGTGTAATCGGCCTAATCAACCTTCTTATCCATCCTACTTAGTCTTGTTTGTCGCAAGTGTTTTTTGTTGCCATAAATTGAAGGGAAATTGTCCAAAGAGTCCTAAATTTATTGTATATTTGTTAATGCGGTACTAAAAATCTGTGCTAATTTTTTAATGATTTATCAATTTAATCATTCCGATCAATTTTGACAATTGTTAATTTGCTGGTCCAGTCAATGCCTATTGTCATATGTGGCATGGTTGGTAATAGCTTGCGCTAATATGGAAAATTTTATAATTTCCTAAAGATTGTATCATTTTTTCCTTATTTTATTTTTTTTATTCCCTTTTTTTTTTTCCTTTGCCAATCTTGGGCAAGAAATGCCGGCACCTCGGTTGGTGAGGGCAGCACTCACCAAGCCAGTCAAGGGCTACCCTTGATTGATCTAGTGGGGGCTACCCTCTCAAGCCTAATTGCGGGCTGACAAGAGTGGCCCTCACCTAAGGCTGGCGACCTCCATCAACCCATCAATGAAGCCTAGTGATGGCTAGCAAAGGGAAATGGGAAAAAGAAAAAGAAAGAGAAAAGAAGAAAACAAAAAAAAATATTATGCATGTCAAGACCATTCATATTATATATGATAGCTAGCCTTGACTATACCACGAAGTTAGCAATTATGACCAAAATTAATTGAATTGGCCACCGTATAATAGGTATAAGACTTTTTGGACAATTTTCCTCAACTAGAGAACCTATAAAAGCTTCATCCGTGAGAATTCCTGGCCACATGTGTCAATCATCCATGGTGAGTACATCACTCTAAGCAAATCATGCTTTCGTACTTCTACTATAACCTATCCCCAAGTGTTTCCCTCGCATGGGAGTTGGTGGCACAAACTCGACAACTGATAAGTGCCAACAGGGGATGGGCACGGGGGGTAGGAACCCACGAGATTGGAAGGATCAACGCTTTCTTGCCTCTTCTCAAGTCATAATTATGACAAGCTGGCTCACATGTGGAAGACCACAGCTTCGAGAATACCAACAATTTGTAACCCTGAATTCATAAATATGACAAGCTGACTCATGAGGGTCGAACTGATGCATATGAGCCACAAATTTCATGAATGAACCTATCGCTCATTGAAGATTTGTCTCGTGTGAGATAGAATGGGTAAGTTACACTTTCCATACTAAATTGCGTACCAAAAAGAAGCTGTAACAAGTAGGTATTGCGAGATCTGTCGCTGTCACCACCATGTCCAGTGTGTGACAACTCAAAATCCGGATTGACGAGCTGCACTTGTCCATGAATCAACGCAAAGATCGTGATGTTTACACGACCAATCTCTCACGGGTGCAAATCAAGAACAGGATCCCAGTTACGACGGAAAATGAATTAAACCCTAAGATGGCCGGCACGTTGTGCCACGTTCAATTGCACGACAAAAGTCCAAAGATTACGACAGGACGCATGAGTCGAATGATGGGGCCACGTGAATTTCTTCGATTTGCTTTGTTTAATGATGTCGGGAGCGCGCATTGCAGCGGACAACAAGGATCGGAGAGGCATGACTTGAACCAGTGAATTCTCTTGTGGTTCCTTCTTTTTCGCATAGAAATATCATAAAAGGTATGATGTTTTCCTTCGGGCTTTAATTTCCTCAATTCTCAAATATCTCTGATTGATTGGTCTCTTTAAGAGGTTTTTAGCCTAGATTGCCATAGAGTTCACGAGATCGGCCAGCATTTGTGGATTCACGTTCGCTTGAGATTAAGGTCGACACTTTCCTCACGTGCACACACTATCACGTGGAAATAGATTTACCCAACTGAACAAGGAAAGAATCACAATGAGAGCAACGATTCACATGCATCAAACCCACAATGGCCTAGCGTCAAAATCATGCGCAAACTTCGAGTTATCATCTATATTACATTGCCTTTAATCATTGATAACGATACATTCGACTAAACTAGATGCACTGTCGCTAGGTTTTGGCTAGCTGCAACACTTCAAGGCCAACGATTATGGGTAGGGCCAAACATATCGCGGAAATATTGTCAAAATCGATGTCGGATAAGGAACAAGTCCCAACGAATCGGGCACTTCGTCTGTTTGCGCTAGTATAGTCCAGCGTGACCATGTAACTTTGTTCTTTTCCTGGGGTTTGATCCTGTCGGGTTTGTTATTGAAAAGCCGAAGCAAGATAACGCAATATCAAATAAGTTCTTGGGGTCGACATGTCAAGCTAGAGCGAATATAATCTGTGGAGATCTTGCGCCATTCTGGGAATATAATCTGTGGATACGTGGCGTCTGGATTGATGTAAGCATTCGGTGTTTGCGGACAGTACTTAATACGTCTACAGTTTTCACCTCCTACACCAATAACCTTCATAATAATGAAGCCGAGATAATGATAACATGCTTTCTCCCAATAATTGGAAAACACATATAGGCCCAAAGAGATTCAGATCATAAATCTTTATTGGTGGATTTTGTTGGTATAAAACGCCAAAGAGCCAAAAGAGAGAGAAATCTTAAAAAGAAGAAGAAGTAGAACTTGCAGGGCTCAAGTCTAAATCTGTAAGTATCGCAATGTTAGCAAGATAAGTGTTATGACACCTTCGAAGTTGTGAGTCGAACCTCTCATCTCCTCCTCTCATGTGAGAAGGGTAACGGGGTTACTGGCCGAGCAAAGACTCAGCATTATAGCACTTACTTCTTCTATAGTTGTAACAGTATGCTTCCGACCCCTTTTTCGAGATCCATTTATTCGAATTTTAGAGTTTAGTTAGTAGCCCGTTGGCCTTGAAAGTTCCTCGGACTAAACCGTGAAAATTCGTTTCGGGCGATTCCAAACTTCCGGAAATCTCATTTTGGTCTCCCCAACTTTTAGATATTTGCATTTTGGCACAAAAGAAGTGAATTTTGGGACTAGTTTAATTTTGGAAGAATTTGAAAAAGTTGACTTTTTGGTCAACGGTTAACGGTTGACCGGCTAGGACCGGTTAGACCCCGACTTGGACCTAGAGCAAACCCGGTCCAGGCCTGCGCAAACTCGGCCTAGCTTGCGTGGGAGCCCATCCCCTTTCCCTCTCTCCCTCTCTCTCCGGCCTTTTATCGAGCACGTGGTGTGCATGTGCGAGGACGATCCCATTGGTGGCTAGTGGCCGACCAGCCATAGGCTAGGCTTGCCATACGTTGTAGGCGTCCTGTCAGCATGAGCGACAGTTAGTGGATAGCCGCCAGCTGCCCTGACGACGCGTCTTCTTGTTCTCCCACCTGAGCAAGCACTTGCCTTCGCACTGTTTGTTCTACCTTGTTCGGCCACCGTTTGGAGTGCCATCGGTGACGCCGCCTTCCTTGTGATGCCGTCTTCCAATCTTGACCAACCACCCTCCTGTCACCGCTGTAGCTGTTGACGGGAGCCCTTGAAAGGAGCCCCAGCGGCACTGTTCATCCCTATTCATTAGAGAGGAACTCATCAGATTTGGGCTGTTTTGGTGACACCTAAGTTGGGCCGCCGCCTCCAACGCGTCCCTGGGAGTTCCTTTAGCCTTGTGGTGGCCGTCGTTTCGGCTGATGTGGCCCAAAAATCGTCGAATCTCCTTCGAAGCCATAAAGAACCTAGTTTCGTCGGAGCTACTGGTTGTGGCCACTGTGCACACTCTTGCGACACCCAGCCACGGCCACCACTTGGGAAAGCTTCCTGGGAGTCCCAGGAGCTCAGATCTACCGGCCTTTGCCGTCAGTACCGAGCCGTTCGCCGGGATTTGGCCCTGAAGCACCAGCCCTCCCTTGGAAGCCCTAGTTGCGAGCCGCCGTCTTCTTCGAGTTGCTTCTCCTTCCTCCGGCCACCTTATCCCTTGCCACCAGATTTAATAGACTTGTGGGAGTCTCTTCTTCGAAGCCCAACTGGTTGCCTTCACCGATTTGGACTAGGGAAGGTGATAAGTGAGTAGGGATTCTAGGGCAGTAATGTTCCTAGTTTTGGGTTATGGTTAATTTACTGAGATATCCACATATCTCACCCCACCATAAGATCCCCTTTGCAAGATTCAAGCATGGAGCTAGAGGAGGAGCCGATCGAGCATGAGCAGATTGAGACATGACCAATAAAGGTAGCACTGTAAGAGGAAAAATTGATGTGAGTTGTGACCCCTCTTAGACTTGTATTAAGGTCTTTGGTGCCGATTGTTTATAGTGATGAGGTATGTTTCTGAGTTGATGGTATGTTTGGAGGGTTGTACGTGTTGATTATTATATTGCTTCCACACAGTTGTAACTTTGATGTTTGAGAAGGCCAGCGACCCACCTAGGATGTTGCAATTAAATTAGCTAGAAGAGAAAGAAATCAGGAATCGTCGCGTGCCCAAGGGTGGGGCGTGGCAATTCCTGACAATAGTAATTTCGACTCTATGTGCATTCTCATGCAGCTTTATTGCAATATGCAGTTAAGAAAGTGATAGAAATAAATAGTATTTTTATCTCAATTCTCCATATCTATTATTATGCATATATCTTCCTTAATTATGCATATCATAAATCGATGTTATTGTTATCTTAAACAGTCATTTAACAAAACCTGTAAATAGACTTATATACTTTTGATTTAAGTATAGAGAAATTACACAACTCTCTCTTCCGCATTATTTCTATATGAAACGTTGTTAAAAGTTAACTCGCATGATTCATAGGTAGATTGCTACTTTATTCACAGGATTGCTACTTTATTCACGTGGACAAGTCTACCCTGAGTACTAATAGTTCTAGCCATGTGTAGAATAGACTCATTGATCAGATGGGTGGTTGTCGTCCGTCTAAGCCCTTAAATCGAACCGAACTTGTTATTTAAGACGGTTCATACGACAACAAAACAGTACGTAAAAATCTTCACAAAGATGAGCGGGCCAGGCTTTTCTAGCCTCTCTTTGCATGGCGGGCCTAGTTGTAAATTCTAGCGCTAGGAAGAAACGATCTTGTTCCAGAACAAACGATCATAGGCATCTGGGGTTACACTTCCCCCCAAAAAATGAAAAAGACACGTGGCTTGTGGACAACTGTGAGGAAAGTGATGGGGGTCACATGATTTTTCGTCTCCTTCGTAGGACAAGACAAGTGTTGGAATTTGGAAATTGATTCTCATTAACCGGGTTTGTCTACTCCTCTCGATGTCGATCTTGGAATGCATGTGGTTTGTCTCTTGTCTTAAGTCCTTTTTCCACCCCCAGGCACCCGTTGATAGATACTTTAAAAACTTCTTATGACATCTCTCTCCAAAAAAACAGAAATTTGTTTATTCTGGCGAGAGAGAGAGAGAGAGAGAGAGAGAGAGAGAGAGAGAGAGAGAGAGGACAACATACCGTCGTATAAGACGAATAGAGCATTAAAGATCGTTGGAGTCTCGTACGGCCTTGAAAATTCAACTTTTTGAACTGCATTATCTAGTATTAAAGCCTAAAATAAATAAAAATAAAAAATCTAGTTCTAAAGCCTACGAGTACAGATACTGGTTTATCCAGTAAATCCACAAAGTGAAATATCAAATTCTTGTATTTAAACAAGCAACTCATATCTAACTGTCCAGCAATCATTTGACATGTTGTCCGTTAAACTAATTCCGATGACAATTGTTTTTGCACAGTTACTTTGATTAATACATCACTATAATGATTTTTCAAGTATATGATTCGGTAGGGTAAGTAGGGATAATAATATAATGACCTATTGAGTTTATGACTTGGTAGGGTAAGTAGGGATCAAATTTTGGAAATATGCCAGAATAATAACTGGTAGCGGTATTGACCTTATTTAAAACACGGGAAAATGCCAAAAGCATGCATGAGTTTTCACCGTCAAGATTTTGAAAACCATAAGATGTGACTATTCAAGTTGAAAGAGATTCAAAAAACCAAAGTCGACTCTATATGTCAGTAGCAGATGTTTCGGAAAAGTTTCTGGCACTTGAGATATTTCAAATAGAAGTAAAAACAAGAATGCTACAGTGACGTTCAAGACATGAGGGGGAAAGCAATGAGGATTTATCAAGGAATTTTCTCTCTAAAACTTAGTAGATGTCGCATTTTAATGTGGGAACTTAATTTAAAAATTAAGTGGCTGGTTGTTTGTTAGTGAGAAAGTGATAGGGTTAGAGGCCGTTGCTCGTCCCTGATGTTGGCCCCTTAACCTTCTTCTCGAAACCTTTGCTTCAACCTTTCTAATGGACTGTTTTAAGACAACGTACTCTCTAATGAATTATCTGGGCATACAAAATATGCACTAATTAATGATGATTAGGAACTAGGTTAACCAGAAGTACGAAATGGGCGGCTTTGGCCTTTCTCCACTCCCAATCTGTAATGACCTTTCTCTGACTCCTGTCATCGATGATGTTCGTTGAAATAATTATAAATTGGCTAACATTGAACTATGAAATTGGTATGCCAATAAATGTTAGGGGTTTATCGCGAGTATTGGATATGCCCTGCTTTATTTAAATATATGCTCATGGGTCGCAATCTTATGGAGTGTTGCACCAAATTCGTAGACCGATGGAAATATATATTATTGCCTGTCGTTCCAATGTATCTCGATTAAAAAATAAAGGTTAATTCTAGTCCTAGTCACAGCACTTTTCCAGACATCACATTTCGGTCCCTCAGTGCCCAAGTGTGCACATTGTGAACATCAGATTATCAATGTCGCAACTACTCGAAGACAAATTGTTTTTTCAAGCTTGTTTGAGTGAAGTAATGTGCCAATATAAGGTGACAAGAATGTCATATCTGAGACGGCGGCATTGCAAATAGGTCAAATTGATGAACTAAACACGTACGCAACACGACCGAATGGGGAATAATTATTCTTAAATTGTCACATAAGGAGAGGATTTTTATTAGGTGTATTGGCAGTGTGAATAATTCACACTATTACTCTGAATGCGATATGCGTGTATAAGAATTTGGCGTTGCAATTAACTATCGGATATACACGCGTCACCCCTTCAATTATAGCAACATAGAACTCTTTATATTATTAGTGTATCTTATAAAGCGGTTAAGCATAACTTTCATACAGCAGCTTAGCTATGAATCTTTGGATTGTAACTTTATAAGGTTATCGGCTAATACCCAATTTCAAAGTGTTAAAACTTTGAAAAAAATGTATTGCCAATCACATGAGTAACAATATATTTCACAGCACGGCCAAGCACGACACAGGTACCTTTCAACTACATCTGTACCAAGCAGGCTCTAGATCCATTATAGAAGTCATTACTTAAGGTTTTAAAATTTAAGTTCAAAAGTGTAATGCAAAAAAAAAAAAAAGAGTACTATATTGAAAATATTGTTCAAAGAAGAAGATAATATTGTATGGTCAATTGGGGTGCTAATAAATTTTCGTCTTTGCAGTTAAATATATCCATCTAAATGCATAATTCTTTTCCACAATTTTTTGTAACTGGAGTTATTCAAACTTTTGGAGTTAACCAATTTACGATGGTGGACACAAAACACTAAGATACTTGCATTTGTATTGATTCCTAGGGTAGCTAGCGTAACGCACACTTTGAGAAGAGGATGACATGATTTTTTGCAGTATCATCTGAGATAAAATTATTGTTTTATCTGGTGATACTACATGGATTGAATAAAAGAGAAACAGATCTCTACTCTTAAATAGTCATCCTTGTTTTGTTGTCCAAACCGGTGGCCCCCTTCCTGTGGGTGCTCTATAAGTAGATAGTTCCTTCAGCAGGAAAGGGGCATCTAATAAGATGTCTTTCTTAATGGACAGAAGCACTTTCTCATCAGCTCTTGTTCTACGCCCTGAAATGGAGCTCAAGGATGAGAAGGAGACGTTCCTATTCGACTCCTCCTTGCTTCAAAAGCAACCAGACTTACCAAAAGAGTTCATATGGCCACACAAAGACCTTGTTCATACCGAATATGAGCTCAAAGAACCACTCATAGACTTGTCAGGCTTCCTAAAAGGCAATGAAGAAGCAACTTCCCAGGCAACTGAGCTCATCAGGACTGCCTGCACCAACCATGGGTTTTTCCAAGTTATCAACCATGGGGTTGACCCGGGCCTCATAAGCGCCGCCTACAATGAAATTGACTCAATTTTCAAGCTCCCCATGAGCAAGAAGCTCGGCATGAAGAGGAGGCCCGGTGGAGTGTGTGGTTATTCTGGTGCTCATGCGGATAGGTACTCATCCAAGTTGCCATGGAAGGAGACTTTTTCTTTTGGGTTTCACAAGAACGAGAGCTCTGAACTTGTGGTGGTTGATTACTTCAAATCTGTCTTGGGAGATGATTTTGAACATACGGGGTAAGATAATTTTTGTGGCTATCGATATTGTTTTTATATATACCAATATCAATAACTGCACAACCCTAAATACACAAAAAAAGGATAAATTAACTAGCTTAGGCTGATCCCAGGTTCTTTTTTTCTTTTTAACCCGATTTGTGTACTTGCATGTGTCGTGAATTTCCTCCATGTTAATAGGAAAAATAAAGTTGAAAATGGATCGCCCTTGGTGCAAACATAGATGAGTTGGTCATAGAATTACAAAATTCAACATCTTGCCAAAATAAAGGCTTAAATTTGCATTCAGTACTTGTTAATTTCTTCTCTTTTAAATTAGAGAACATTGTTTCCTTCCATGTCATTTTCGCATTTTCTGGGTTTTCTTATATTCCACTACCAATGCATGCATGGAAAAGTCTTGAACTTGATCATTAGAGATGGACAAAAATAGGTTAACTTTCCATGGAAACATGGACGATGCAAAGTAGTCCTTCCATTTGTAGGCATCTTCGCAAACATGATGTCAACACCCATTCATGAACATGTTCTTCCTCAGATGAACGCGTGTCGTTACTTTGGTGGGGGTCCGCTGGTATTGGAGAAATTCTGTATACAAGCACCCATTCATCTTCATCTTTTATACCAACTGTTACTCAACCCCAAATAAACTTGCGATCTTAATCAGATGGGTGTACCAGAAGTACTGTGAGGCGATGAAGGAGCTAGCACTGGTGATCATGGAGTTACTGGCGATAAGCTTGGGAATCGATCGCATGCACTTCAGGGACTTCTTCGAGGATGGGAATTCTATAATGAGGTGCAATTCGTACCCGCCGTGCCTGAACCACTGGCTCACGATGGGCACGGGTCCTCACTCCGACCCGACATCCTTGACCATCCTCCACCAGGATGAAGTTGGTGGACTCCAAGTCTTTGCCAGCAACAAATGGCAAGCCATCACGCCTCGTCAACACGCCCTCGTCATTAACATTGGAGACACTTTCACGGTACCCCACTGCTTTTTCCCAACTTCATTTGAAAGTTCCGAACTTCGGTATATCTACTCAAAGTATAAATACCGTTATTTTTGCAAAGAGTCCGAGACTTCTCCAAAATACACTCATCCATATCATCGTCATTGCTGACTCTTTTCCTCAATATTATGATCTTTCGACATTCCCCCCCCTCCCCCCCGAGGTTATTTTTCGAATAAAAAAGAAAAGAAAAGTGATGACTCATATAAAAAGTGAATACGGGATTGGATAAGTCTCATATTCACGAGAGAGTCCAACTTGAAAACTTCTTGAATTGGACTTATCAGAGCCTGTTTTCGCATCCGTCATGGCCAATTATGTATAAGAGTATTTTGGACATGGCTCTTGTTTATCCTATTCTCCTTTCTACAATTTCACTTGTGCTGTTTACACGGATTCATTGTGATTTACATGTGAAAGCAGGTGCTATAGAATATTAAACATGCTTAGGTATGAAATTATAGTAATACTTGTATTTACTGTTTCATTCAAAAGTTTTACTTTGGGATTGAACTTTCTTAACCTCAAACATTACGTGTCTAAAGTCCGGAAGGGCTCGCACAATTTACTATGGTCTATACTTAATTGAGTGGCATATGACAAAGTTTAGGATTTGTAGTTTAAATGATGTAGGTAAGTGTCCAAAAATAGAACGATGAAAACGTTACTCATCAATTAGCTTTGCCTCTTTATAAGCTGTTAAAGCGAACCTATTATGAAAAGATAAGTTGAAAAGAGATACAAAGCGAGTGAGGATAGAAGGCTTGAACAACAATCGGAGTAATTCTAACTAATAGTAGTATACTAAAGTTGTACTTCTATTGGTTCTCGTCTTAGTAATGAAACATCTATCATTCTTGGCAATGATTTGACGTGTCACAACTAAAATAGGCATAGGATGAGATTAGCCGATGTAGTGGTTATACATCGTTAGGTCAATAACAAAGTGAGTAGCTGGAAATAATAATACTAACTTATCATCATCGGAATAGTAGTTACCTCGACCTCTTCTTTTTTTTTTCTTGTATTTTAGCTGTTCCGCCAAATCATCAGCCAACTTGTCCTTTGACCGTATGTGCTTGCCAATGAACATGCATGGCAATGGGGGCACTCGTGGGACCATTAGTTCTAGTACCTTCATCTCCACAATAATATAGGGCGTATTCCAGATAAGAGTGATGGGAGAGGAACTGTAAGAGTGAAACTACAGCATTACTGAGAGGAGGAGGGCGACTGGTTTTCATATAAAATTTCACCTAAAAACCTAGGATACTGTTTATGGTTTCGATATTTGTCGAGTTAGAGTTCTAAAGTTGTTGTTATGACGATTGATCAAGAAGTATTGAACTGCAGGCATTAACGAATGGGAGGTACAAGAGTTGCCTGCACAGGGCAGTGGTGAACAGGGAGAGGGAGAGGAGGTCACTGGTGTTCTTCTTGTGCCCAAGGGAGGACCGGATTGTCAGACCCCCACCGGATCTTCTCGGGACTAACATGGAAGTGCCGAGGAAGTACCCGGACTTCAGCTGGTCCGACCTCTTGGAGTTCACTCAGAACCACTATCGCACTGACGTCGCTACCCTCCAGAGCTTTATCCTCTGGTTCCTGTCTCCCAAACCCTAAATTTCTCTCTCTCTGTTAAATGTTCTCCTTAATGTTCTTCTTGCTAGCCAGATTTCTACTTCCTTTTTTCTTATTTTCCTTTGTTAATTTTGGGCATGTATGGGCTTTGGATGTTGTTGATTATTGTTTGTTTTGTCTTATATGTGTTATCACTTTGTCCCATTTCTCGTCTGTATAGATTCTCCCAAATCCCCCATATTTTGGATCATTTGGGCATGAATATCGTTTTGTGTACGTGTTGGCCTCTCTCAGGTTTCTTGCCACATTATTAAATAGTTGTGTTTTCTTCTAGTGTGTGTGCGTGCGATTGCACAAACGCCTCAGGAGTGTCACACAAAGAGTGTCACACAAATCACTTTCCTTAAAAATGTAAAATCATTAGAAAATCGGTTAACAATGTATTTATATAGATTTCTCAACGGGTAAGGGAAAACAATAAAGTAAAAGGATAAAAAAACAAGGAATTTTAGGTTTTCACGCATCCAATGTTCAAAAGAAGTGGGAGACTTGACTTCCGCGTATCATGCTGTATTAATGGCTCGTGAGCAATCAGTAACATCTGAAATAGATATTTCAGAGACCATTCAATTTTTCCTTTTTATTACAATGGCAAAGTTTGGTCTCCATTTGGTAAGTGGACAAGACCAATGGCCCCACACAATTGAGGAGTAGGGATATGGTCAAGAATTCGTTTATTGATGATGTGCTTGATAAGGAAGGACTGGGAAGGGGTCTACATCTTTTTCGAGAACTTTGTCCTAAGGAGTGGCAACATGACCCTGTGGCCATACTCGTGCAGACTTAACCTTATGTCTGTTTCGGTTCGACATGATTGGACACCCTCCATTTGAGATGGAGAATTGCAAACTGGGCCACCAGGAAGTTTTAGCACGTGTGCCGGCGATGATGATTGGAAAAGCTTCTGGAGAAAGTGGTGCCTATCTTGGACTGTTGGGCGTTTGATACGTAAATATTTTCTCCTCCGCAGTATTACCGAAAGCTACAATTCAAGTATGATACTTGAGATGATTTTACAAGATAAATTTGCCCGAGTTTAATTCACTACGAGCTGATCTAACGGACTTTTAAACACGCGATTTTTGTAGAAATTTTTAAATTGTAATCCATGGAGGCTTTGAATATAATAATCGACGATGATTGATTGTGTTCCCCTTTTCTTAGTTAGGGAAGATACATAACAATTGACATGTGTGGATGACCCGGTCGACACTAGAAGTGGCCCATGACGTCATTGGGTTTTCAGCAAAAAGTTACCTGTTGACTACCCTGTTAAAAGCTAAGAGATAGTTGAGTTTCAAATTGATCACGAAGAATTTATATGTAGGTTTACGTGTCAATATCTATATAATTTGGTATTATGTGTTGAGCTATATAGACCCAGATTCTAGTAGGCAATCCATCAAATACACACACATGTGTCCAAACATGATTTCTACACTTTACATGTGTTTTGAAAAAATTGAGATGATGTTTTAATGTGCTAGGCAGTTGACGGTATACTCAACATATCTGAACTTGAATACCTTCCCTTTGGACCCTTCAAAAGCTTGGCAAGCATAAAAGCACATTTCCGTGGCGTATGATCTTTTCACTTTCGAAAAATCTAGGTCTGAAGTTCGGTGCTTAATTAAATAAAAGGGTTTGGGAATGAAAAACGTAGTTTCGTCATTACGTTTAACGAATTAGGCACATGATCAAAAAGTTCAAGATGACTATTTGCAACTTTAGGGAACCATCTTTGCAACTTTTATCAAGTTTATGTAATCTCCATTTGCTATAAATCATCTTCCAAGTGGGAAATACAAGCTGTAAATGATTTAATATATGAGATAATGCATGGTAATCTAGTCCTCTCAACACTCAACATGTCTAGAGAGTCAAGCCCCTTCTATTTTGATAATCTAATGCCCCATTTTTCTCGCAAAACATAGCGGTCGACCTTCAACATTGAGTTCAACTCTTCGACACGGGTTTGACCTTTCCTGCTCAAATCCATTGAAGTTCTTGGGTATTGACACGAAGGTAATAATCCTCTTGGTTTGGTTCAACTTCTATCTTCTGAGCAAGGTTTACCGATCGAATTTCATCAAAGTAAAGGCGTGGATGAAATTCCTCCTGAACTTTCGCCTTACATCGCTGGTCCATGCTTTTGTCAAAATTCAAGGAAATCATAAAGTCAATCCTCCTAATTTGAAAAGTGAAATCAAACGAGGTGATCTAAATTGATAACACATTATGTGAAGCAGCTTATCCAGGGCCTCATAGTATTTATTGTGATCATAGTAGGTGGTCATTGCATTACTATCACAATTTCTTCAAAGTATTTTCACCTGATGATGACTCCAATAATCAGAAATCCCCGCTTATTACTTCTACATTCACATAAGAGAAGAAATCAAACCTTTTAAAAGTAAGTATCTAATGAATATTCACTTTGGTATTTCGCTCATGACTAAATTCAAATTTATGCAAAAAGTAGCCGCTTGCTTTATCAGCCAAAAAATAAAAACAAAAATTGGGCATCAAAAATTGGGATGGGGGAAATCTCCAGAAATGGGATTCGATCTCCAAGAAGATCCTCTTGGTCTATTGATGATACTATTTGGTGTGGTGGTCGCTAATAATGTACTTAAAATAGTATTTGGCTCTACAGTTTGTTAGTCAGAAGTGCAGAGAGTTTGGTTGTTTGTCACCATCAACAAGAAAAAGTCATCTTGCTTCGACCACTTTGGTAATGTTGTGGTCAGCAGCAGAAAAGAGAAGATAAGACGGGCGAAAACAAAGCGGCTTTACTTGATCGTCTATGCCGCTCTTGGCTGGTTTACTTGAGGATTCGACTAATGGAGTGACCTAAAAATTTGAGCAGTCATCAGCTGGAGATAACAAAGATGGTCAAGAGGCAAGTCTATCTCCTCTTTTTCCCCTCAAGGTTTCGTTTCCTCGTTGAATCTACTCCTTTAGTTTTCCTCGACTTCGCTTCTCACATTCTATCCCTTGAGCTCTTTTTACCTGCGCTGTGCACAAGGGGGATTGTTGTGCAAGATGATCACTGCTTCACATTTCTGCATTTTACAGCACCAAATAAACCTCCTCAGAGTAATTTACCAAAAAAAAAAAAAAACCTTCTCAGAGTATGTAGATCTGATATGACACCGAGATGGCACAAGCCGAGAGAGGCCTAATCATGCAGCCAACGAAGGGACTTGTGTGGAGGTCACATCTGGAGTGGCCTATAGATAGAAGAGGGCCGGCCAACATTGCGTTACGTCTCATCCCTACCTTTTTTAGCTTTCTCCTTTTGCCTGAAAGAGTCGGTGCGTCCACTTAATTAATGCAAAAATATAAATAATTAAATTTTCAGAATAATGAACAGAGTAAGAGAGTAAAGAGAATTGAACACAAGGTTTATGGTGGTTCGGCTTAAATTAAGCCTACGTCCACTCTCTCACGGTGACAGACGATTGGCTGGAGTCCACTAGAATTCAAGAAAGTTACAATCTCACAACTTCACACTCACACAGATCGTGTGCTTTCTCTCTTAAGTACAATGTCACTGCATTAAACAAATGATCTCTGTAGAATGAGACAAGAAATGTTCTCTCAGAATGCTCTCTTAACACAACTAAAGAAAGCTCCTTAAATACTTATTCAATTCTTGTGACCGTTGTCACTTTCCAAAGAAGCTCTTCCAATTATCCCGTTGGCAAAATTAATTAAGGAGATCTCGAGTCATACACAGATCAAGTTGAAAATCTGTCAATTCAGATTACCCATATAATCAGAATCTCCGACTTTCAAATTTGAATACTTGCTAATAATACATGATTGATAATAATATTCCATAATAAGCTACAATCAATCAAATCACTAAGATAGATGTCTCAATCTCCAACCAAAATGACAATAACAACTTCCCAGAGTCACCGTGAGAAAAGATCATTAATAATACTTTGGTCTTATTTTAGACTTAGTGGATCAGACGATACATTGTCTGAAAGTACTCAGACTATCCAAAGTCTGACAAAAAGGAAGTTTTGTCATCTTCAAAATATAATCATTTCTTGTAACACTGTCTTACTCTCGATGTTTTCATTATTGACTTCAGTATCAGAGGGTCCTCCCGAGTAAAACCTAGAAAGACTTATCCTGTCTCTAGCCTGCAAGTCTGGTACCCGCATCAAGGCTTGGGGTCAACCCAACTGCTTCGACCAATGCTAGCAGCCTTCTAGATCTGCACGTCCTCACCACCGATGATCCATTACTTCACACAATCAATCATCACATGATATACGCAATCTGTTCAGAAGTTCATGCTTTCCTTCAAATCATCGTTGCAATCAATGCCTAACAATTTCTGCCCGATCTGTAACAATCTCAGGTTTATAGGCCCAAAATCAACTACTTTCATGGCCATGTCCTAGCAACAAAGGCCCCAAGTATCAGAGTCTATCTGGGCCAACATGCTTCTATGGTGCTCAATTCCAATGGGACCGCGGTATTGAGCAAACCCATCCAACTAGAGGAAAAGTCCAAAGCCATAAAAGAGATCGAAACTAGCTTATAAGTGCTCGATTACGGCATAGCCATTGACATCTGCAGGGAACCCTCAAACAAGTTTTTCCCCTTACGCCGTCTCCCAAAAACTTCGTTTATACCTTCGTTCCCGGGCCCAAAACAACCACAAAACCCTGAACCTCTTTTTTGAGATGGTGTCTTACTCCTTTTGATCAAACTCATGTCTCTACTCTCACATTCATAAGCATAAGCCCAATGACGTATCTGGTGTGAAACTCATCGAGTTACTCTCATGAATCCACTTCTATCTCGCATGAGATGAAGAATGAAAGCAAGATTGTATTATTAGAGCATTTGGGATTGCGCAAGTCATGCCTCCACAAAAAATTCAAGAGGAATCATTTAGTTTGAGCCCATTGCCGACCTATTTGGACCGACTGTCCCACTAAAAATTAAGCCACGAAGTCAATGCCGACTGAGTATTATTAATTGCTCTCAAAAGTCTAAGCCATAAAACTAACGACCAGCTCGATATTATCAATTGTTGTTTTGATTCAGAACATTTCAATGGGAGAATTCTTTTTTTTTTTTATGGTGATCGGTTAATCATTAACTTTTTGCATGGACCGCCGAATAATTTAAGACTCAGTGACCCGTATGTTCTTTTTAATTTTTCCGAGATAAATTGCCCATTCGATTGCACCGCACCCATTCATATTAAAAAATAATCCCCCATCGAAAAACTAGGCACCTTCACCTATAGAATTTTGCTCACTCATGATAAAGAGAAAGAGCTAATCTTTGATTCACAGGTCATGTAAGGTCTCTCCTACCATAGGGGCGTCAAATGGTGGGGTCAGGTCGGGTTTGGGTCGGGTCAAATATGGGTCGACCCATATTTGACCCATATTCATGTAGTGTAGATATAATGATCCATACTCGATCTGACCCATTTTTCTACAATGCACTAATAATTTACTAACAATTTTTCTAGAAAATAGTTTTCTTCTACTTCTATTCCCTGAAGAACGTTTTTTTAGGAGAAGGCATTTATTAGCTGCTATTTCTAGAATAAAAAAAAGAACAAAAGCTTGTTTAGTAAAATCCTAATTTTATGGTATTTTTATTTTATTTTTTTTCAATTTTTCCTATCCTCCTTGTGATAAGTGACCAATTGGACTTGGGCGGGTGATGCCATTGTCAAGGCTTGATGATTGGCTATAGGAGGAAGAAGGAAAAGAAAGAAGGAAAAATGAAAAGAAGAAAAATATAAAAGCTTATTTCAAGAAAATATTTCCGAAATTTATTTTTTCTATTTTTATTTCAAATCCTTTGCTTGACATTTTTTTTTATTTTAGTTAGTAGAAAAGTTAACTAATAAATGCATATGGATTTTTGTTCTTTTTTGCTTGAAATAGAAAAAGAGAAAAATGAAAATATTACTAAATGGACTCCTAAGGGCAAAAAGGTGAAAAAAAGGGAATGGCAAAGGAGTTGACCTTGACAAATAGTGGCGGTCCACCAATATTCAAAGCAAACGTGGCAACGAAATTTTCTGCTGTTTACAGGAACTCCATCAGCTTTCATCCGTTCCACCCTCCGTTTTGCGAACAATCTCATCGTGCGTCCAAGAAAGAGCGATTCCTTGAGCTCTGATGCTGCCATGACACAGCTGAACACAAAAGGGACTACAGAATCCCCGTAGCCCCGACTCGCGGGACCCGGAGACTCAGACTTGTAAAAAGAGAGTTAAAATATCTCTTACCCATATTTTAACCTTGTTTTTGGGCTTTCGTTTTTTTTTTCAATTTATTTTGACCCATTTATTAAAAAAGTGAGTTACCCATATAAAGTTGGGCCTTACGAAAATGAGTTATAAGCTGGGTTGATGACCCATTTTGTCGCCCCTATTTCTACGTAAGCTAACGCTTGTGTTGACTTTTGCGTTCAAGAGGGACTTTGAAGTTTTGCAATAACGTGATCAATTTTCAAACTTTACTCAGCCACTCGGACAAAGCTCCAAAGCTAAAGTTCACACACATCCCTTTCGATTTCGACTTTGTCTTTCCATGATTTGCTTCCGAACAGTTAAGAGTAATGCATGAGATAAGAAGTGTGAAATGTCAATATATTTCAATATACTTTGAGCAAGAATACATAAGCTTATCTATAAATTTTAAAAGCTAAGGTAATATGTTAATCAAGATATATGAATATTATTGAGAGATACGGAAAATTAACAAAATTAGCAAAATATCTAAGCCAGCTTGAGTCTGAAATCAAGTGTAACAGTGCTACAGAAACTTGTTTCCCTATTAAATCAACACTCGACGACTGGTTTGGTGGATTCATGGCGAGGCAGTGCGTGGCTGTGTATGAGGCAATGTCCAATGGCTGTTCATGGTGAACTTCCGGATCTAGCTGGTTTGAGGGTGGCAACTCCAATGGTGATATTGGCTTCTCGAAATGACGCGTGAAATGTCGAGAATTAGAGGGGAAATAGTAAGTAGGCAATGTAGCAAGCTAGCGAAACAGTAACTAAGTGACGCGGCCTATACGACTGGTTGGAGAGTATAGTTACTAAGCAAAAGGGCCTGTGAGGCTGTCATCAAAAGAAAAGCCACCTTCTTGGGGGGAAAAGAAACTCGACTAGGCGATGCGGCTGGTGTAGTTAGCGTCTAAACATAACCATCATGAAATGAACTTGACTAAGTACTTCTTCAAATGAGACTTGTGGCACATAAAGTGAACACAGTTGAGCAGCAAGGACATATTTATCTGGGTGTGCACCAGTACACCTGATACACTAACGGCATTCTTAGGAATAAAGACTCTAATACCAAATTAAGAACACTGCATAAGATAAGAATGAGAAACTTTATTACAATTCGATATGCTTTGAACAAGAATACATGAGGTTATTTATAAAATTCATTAGATAAACACGTAAGATAACATATCAATCAAGATATACACACAATCTTGCAAAACATAGAGAATTAACATAATTTTTTAAATATCCCTAATGTAGATTCTAGAAAAATCTTTAATTATCTCTAATATTGTTGAGATACACATGTGACTAGTATCAGAAAAGTCTTGCATCGAATAAGTAGTGTGGTATGGAGCAAAAATCACAATTGATGAATGTTTTGGTGGAATCCTCTGGTTGTTTAAAATTGGGTATTCCAATGTTGCACGCAAACTTCATAATCCCTGGCAATACGTTTTGGTTGTTCAAAATTGGCTTTGCAAAGTTTAAATACATAAAAAGCATGAGATAAGCTACATAAATTAATTAATCAATTATATGTCAAAACAGTGTAAATTAAAGATGTGAAAATTGTAAAGGATAAAAGATCTATGAATAATCACTAAATTTGTTGTGGAAGGGTGTCACTAAAAGTAGTCACATAACCCATTGCCTAATGAAAATCAGTAAGTCCTTGAACTCATAACCATATGATTTGGTGATATGAGAATCACTCTTCGAAGATAACAATCAGGAAAAACAGAAAGGAAGTGAAATACACACTTCGAGAAGCACCCTCATACACAAAAGAGCTCATAGCTATGCTGGAACAATGACATCTTGAGTTTCCTAACTTTAATAATCCAAAAATCTCAAATCAACGGTCCAAAACAGATCAATTCTATCGCTTTCCCTTCCCTGCTTCTCTATCTCATGATCAAGATCATATGAGAACAAGCTATTATCATGCACAAAAACTGGTTTTCAAATGATTTGGAAATATTAATGGAGCCAATGGCATGGATCGTTAGATGAGAGAGAGCATATTCCTCATAAATGAACCGCTTTTGCAAAACCTATTATCATGCATTGAGCGTGATAGTTACTTTTTTAAATATCATTGAACTTGATCATTTTCATCTAATCACTCTCTGAACTTGATTGTCTAAATCAACTTGATTGGAATGAAGAACGGTCCAAGTTACGTTGAGATCCATAACTTTTTCTTTTTTCTTTTTTTTGGGGGTTACTCTTGAAGCATGATCATCCATTTCGCTTCGATTCAGAGGAATTCGTCTAGCGAATTTCTTCCAAAATGTGCAGCCTTGATCGTCCTTTCGATGATTGTTCATCATTAACTATTTTGAAAATTGAATTATCCTTAATGAAGCATACTTAGTAAGCAGATAAGATGTTTCAATGCATTGGTACTAAATTGGTGCCAACCTAAAATGTTGTTCAACAGGATTACAAAGTGATTTTTGAGCAAGGGTTAACATTGACAGATTTGATATGAGAATTAACGTTTTTGATAAATTTGTTATCAAACCTAAAGTTGATTTTTTTAGATAAAAAAATTGAGTGCGTCTATGGTTGACATGTGTTGCTCATTGAATGGGTTATCGTAAATATGGGTTGTACACAACATTTTCTCATCGGAGTAGCAGAATTTATTAGTTTTCTTTCTTTATAGGTTTATGATGATTGAATTGTAAACTGTCTACATAACATACCAGCAGCGGGAGTCGTCTGATTCCAAATCGAACGGCTCCCATTTAATAGAGGTTTTTGTTTTGTATTATTTTTTAAAAATCACAATCATTTGATTCAGATCGGATGTTTATGATGTTGAAAAGTGACATGTGCAGTACTGCAAAGATTCATTTCCGTCTACATAATGGTCTCTGGTCGTTGAGTAATGCCAATTAAGACATACATTAGTACACTAATTCTTTGCCACGTGTACATGCCGTCGACTTTTCAGAAACTTCAGATTCCTCCTCCCTTTCTCTCTCTCTCTCTCTCTGCGTCATCCGCCTCGCTCTTCGGCCACCTCCTGATCGGCAACGTCTTTTCGTCGCTCGGGAAGTTGACCTCCCTCATCCACCTCAACGTCTTTTCGGTCCCCTGTCCGCCGTTTTCTTCGCGGCTGTTGCGAACTTCGAGTCCTCGACCTCGGCATCAACGAGCTCTCCCCTGGGACAACGCTTTGCCCAGCTTCAACGCCAGCGACTACCACGTTGCAGGCGCAATCCCCATCGCCGATCTGTGACACCACAATCCCCAAGAGTTCGCGCCTTGTCCGGTCGCTGGACTTGTCGGGCAACAACCTGCGCGGCGAGATCCTGGCCGAGATAGGGAGCTGCTCTGGCCTGGCGTTCTTCCGCGTGGGCTTCGATTCCCTTGCTGGGGAGGTCCCTGACGACTTGTACGCCGGGATGTTGCCTGAGGAATTTTCTCTGCGTGTAAACCAATTGATGGTCGATTGGCCATGAGATTGGGAATTCGAGCAATCTCAGGGTTCTTGCTCTGTACTCCCGACAATTGCAGTGGTTCCGTACCTAAACAGTATTGGGAATTTGGGCAAGCTTCGATATTTGCTGGTTTACATCAACGACCTGACGGAACCGTTGCCTTCTTCATTGGAGAATCCAGCGGCGGTGAGGGCGGTCAACTTCCCGACGGCAACACGGCGCCGTTCAGGAGGTGGCCCGGGAGCGGCAGGCGGGGGACGAAGAGAGAGGGAGAGTCGGGGCTGAAGATTAAAAAGTAAAAAGAAAAAAAAAAGAAGGGAAACTAATCTGAAGTTTCTGAAGATGTGGGGCCCGGAGCGCCCACGTGGCAATAAATTGGTGGAGAAATGAAAGTCCTACCTGACACCCAATATTTTCTCCGAGGACAAAAATATATATCATTGATTATTTCCTAATGTACAGGAGCGGACACACAGGATGACGTCACTTCCCCCACGACCGAAGCCGGTGAAAGATTGAAAACAAGAAGAAGTCGCAGAAGACGTCGGATGACAGAGCGCAGCAACACCAGAAAAAAAAAAAAAAAAACACAGATAGCCGCTTTCCCGCGCGAAACTACTGCAGAAGCACAACACAACACAGGCGAACAGTGGATCAACGTAATCCGGTGGGCTACGATGACTTTGGAATTGTTGAGGGAGCGCACGTCTTGCTGCGCCCGAGAAGATAGCCCACGATTTTAGCGACGAGGGCTTCGAAGCATCGGAACAGACAGGCGAACACGAGAAGCTTTACCCGTCTGCGCCGGGGAGGAAGAAGAAGCACCTCCTGACTCTTCACCGCTAGTTCCTTTTCTCTCATGGCTTCCTGCATGTAAGCCATCGCGCTTTCTTCTCCGTGCTTTTTAGAGAGAGAGAGAGAGAGAGAGGAGGGTCGGTCTTTGCTTTTTGCTTGAGCAGGGGAGGCGTGGCGGTCGTATTTATATGTTGGTTGTTGGGCATGTCCGCTGGTCAGAAGGTACATTTCGTGGAAAGTTCGGACGAGAGTCGATACTCTAAATTAACTGCGTCGCCGACGGGAAGAAACGCCAAATGAAAAAAGGTTGTCCATGGACATTAACGAGCTGCTTACGTGAGCGAATTTTGCGGGATCCTCTCTCGAGCTGTCATTCTCTTTGGAAATTTATTAGCTGCTCACGTATGCAGACGATCGATGCGGTTTGCAGTCGCCTCCGCCTCCCTTTTCCGCGTTGTTTTCTTGTCGCTTACTTAGCTCTTTCGTGTTCCAAAGCATCCAGAAACAGTGCGCTTCGAACTCCCGTCCTAAAGAACACTCTAATTCTTTCCTGGAAATATACTAGATCCTACACCTAACACAGCCGAGATAGTTAGCTGTGCTTTGAGAAATTGACACCAAGGATCTCTTTACTTTGGCTTGATGTGCAATTTCATTTATAAACTTCTAATTTATTCAATATAATCGTTAAATTTTAACCTAATGTGTATTGTCGTATTTGAACCTGTAAATTTTTTTCTTGTGGTTCTGAAAAATTTAGTAAATGTTTGGTGGAGTCGATGTACCATGGGTAAATGTTTTGTGTTATCCTTCCATCAAGTTTAAATAGTAAACGAAAAAATTATTTTATACGTGGATTATCCATGTAGTATATCTGACTCAAATTTAAGAAATTAATTTGTTTAATTTGGAAAAATGACTATTCATGTTATTTAACGACACGGACTATTCTAGTGAAAATTTCCAAAAAGAATCTTATCAATATTGCAGTTATGTTAATTTAGTACTTAATCTTTTCATATTTTGTTAATTAAGTCAATCTCGGCAACTTTGGTCTGAAAATTGTGGACATATAACGCAAATCATTTAATGTGGCATTGCCAACGCTGATATGGACTTTTTAAAATAATATTATAATAAATTTTGAATTCTTTAACTTTTTTTCCCTTTCTTTCTAGCCGACAAGAGTTGCTGGCGACCCTCACCGATCACTTGGCGCATGACAAGAGAAATGTTTAAGTAATTGTCTCGAAGATAACTCCAATTGG
This sequence comes from Melaleuca quinquenervia, assembly GCA_030064385.1. NCBI lineage: Eukaryota > Viridiplantae > Streptophyta > Magnoliopsida > Myrtales > Myrtaceae > Melaleuca > Melaleuca quinquenervia. The sequence continues at coordinate 26,302,731 of CM057725.1, read as the reverse complement.
GTCAACTTGAGCTTTTCAGTCTAGAGCACTGACGGATTCGAGGGAAACTCATTGGCTGCACTCCAACTGTATTGGCCTCGAGTATTGCCAAGGAAGACTTACATTAGCCCACTAATTTGTTGCCACGCGTAAACGCGTTCTCTATTTCTCTCCGTCCTCCGCCTTCGCAACCTGCTGTCCGAGTCCTCCCTGTCTACCGCTTTCTTCGCGGCGCTTGGCGAGCTCCGAGTCCTCGACCTCCGCTTCAACGGGCTCTCCGGCGAAATCCCCGTCCTTCCCTGGGGCAACGCCATTCAGACCATGAATTTTCCAGCAAGCCTTCCACGGCTACATCCCCAAGGGGGCTCCATACCTAAGCAGTAATAGGAATTTGGCCGAGCTTGAGTATTTGTTGCTTAACATCAACGATTTGACAGGACCGTTGCTTTCTTCATTGAAGAATCAACGAGCATTTTGGAAATTGCAAACTGCAAAGATCATCTAACTCTGGCGAGCTGCTGAGAAGCAACCATGTACTGAATCAACGGTTATGAAGATCATTCCAATTCTTTGATGGAATTGTTTTAGAATCAACGATCATGAAGAGCCACGTGCTAGATTGCGAGTGCATATTCATGAAAGAGATGACGCTGACTCTATATCATGTTAGAAATTTGAGCCGATAAGGGAAATAAAACTACGTGTATATATACGATATATGATTTACTGTCAAGTGATGTATGACTACACTTCAATAATTGTATTTTCAAAAAACATTAGGAAAAAAGACCGTGTGACCTTTTTTTCCTTGTAAATATTCGTAGCTAATATCATTGAGATTGTGGGTGATTTTACTTTTAGCAATTGACTATCTCTGAAATAGTGATACGCCATGGGCCAACACTATTATATTGCACTCACTTAATCTTTATTTCACAGGTCATGTAAGGTCTCTCATACGTACGCTAACGCTTGTGTTGACTTTTGCGTTCAAGAGGGCCTTTGAAGTTTTGCAATAACGTGATCAATTTTCAAACTTACTCAGCCACTCGAACAAAGCTCCACAACTAAAGTTCACACACATCCCTTTCGATTTAAACTTTGATTTTCCATGATTTTCTTCCGAATAGTTAAGAGTAATGCGTGAGATAAGAACTGAGAAATTTCAATAAATTTCAATATACTTTGAGCAAGAATACGTAAGCTTATCTATAAATTTTATTAGCTAAGGTAATATGTTAATCAAGATATATGAGTATTATTGAGAGATACGGAAAATCAACAAAATTAGCAAAGTATCTAAGCCAGCTTGAGTCTGAAATCAAGTGTAACAGTGCTACAGAAACTTGTTTCCCTATTAAATCAACACTCAACGACTGGTTTGGTGGATTCATGGCGAGGCAGCGCGTGGCTGTGTATGAGGCAATGTCCAATGGCTGTTCATGGTGAACTTCCGGATCTAGCTGGTTTGAGGGTGGCAACTCCAATGGTGATATTGGCTTCTCGAAATGATGCGTGAAATGTCGAGAATTAGAGGGGAATTAGAGGGCACACACTCTAGAACAATGATATCTTGAGTTTCCTACCTTTAATAATCCAAAAATCTCAAATCAACAGTCCAAAACAGATCAATTCTATCACTTTCCCTTCCCCGCTTCTCTATCTCATGATCAAGATCATATGAGAACAAGCTATTATCATGTGCAAAAAATGGTTTTCAAATGATTTGAAAATATTAATGGAGCCAACCGCGTGGTTCGTTAGATGAGAGAGAGCATATTCCTTGTTGTAAAGGAAAAATCAACAAAATATATCCCTGAATTCATAAATGAACCGCTTTTCCAAAAAGTACACACATTTTGACAGAAATTGAAAATTTTGTATCTTTCATGCTCTCTTCTTTGATTTCCAAGCAAAGAAGCAAAAATTAATGTTGGGAAGAAATTTCGGGGAGACAAGGGGGCAACATAAATTTGAAGAAGGTTTTAAAGAGAGAGAGAGAGAGGGAGAAGGAAAGATGAGTGGTAATTTGGAAAAATTAAATGGAGGTGATGGCAGAGGTAATGTACGAGGCGGAGTTAGAGGAGGAGGTGGCGGTGGCGGCGTGTTTCTTTGAGCGAAAGAGCAAAGCTAGTTTTGAGAGAGAGAGAGAGAGAGAGAGAGAGAGAGAGAGAGAGAGAGAGAGAGAGAGAGAGAGAGAGAGAGAGAGAGAGAGAGAGAGAGAGAGGTTCAAGTTTGGATTTTTTTTTAAAGGAACTAAACCTTATTCATGCATTTAAAAAGTAAAAATACAGTAAACACAAAAAGGTGGATTCATGAAATAAACAACAATTAGCAAAGCTCCAACATAACTATCAAATTCTAATCAAAATTGATGGAATGTACTCAACTGACAAAATGTGCAAATCAAGGAAGCTAATACTAGTAGAGATAACGCCATGTTCTCCCTCATTGCAATATCCCTAACACTCTTTAAAAAAAAAAAAACTTTCTTGGGCATTGAGCATGATAGTTACTTTCTTAGATACCAATGAACTTGATCATTTTCATCTAATCACTCTCTGAACTTGATCTTCTAAATCAACTTGATTGGAATGAAGAACAGTCCAAGTTATGTCGAGATTCATAACTTTTTTTTTGGGGGGTGTTACTCTTGAAGCATGACCATCCATCTCGCTTCAACTCAGAGGAATTAGTCTAGCGAGTTTCTTCCAAAATGTGCAGCCCTGATCGTCCTTTCGATGATTGTGCATCATTAACTATTTTGAAAATTGAATTATCCTTAATTAAGCATAATAAGTAAGCGTATAAGATGTTTCAATGCTTTTGTACTAAATTGGTGCCAACCTAAAATGTTGTTCAACAGGATTACAAGGTGATTTTTGAGCAAAGGGTTAATGATGACAGATTGGAGATGAGGACTAAAGTTTATGATAAATTTGTTATTAAATCTAAAGTTGAGATTTTTTTTAGATGAAAAAAATTCGGGTGAATCTAACGTTGACATGTGTTGCTCACTGAATGGGTTGTCATAACTATGGGCTATACAACATTTTTTCATTGGAGTGCAACAAAATTTATTAGTTTCTTTTCTTTAGGGTTTATGATGATCGAACTGTAAATGGGAAAAGCATCCCTAGGCAAGGGTGCTTGACTAGCTGGCAGCTGTCCGATTTTGATCAAAAATCTCTCTAAAACATTTGTCTCCTATTAAAAAGGGACGGTTCCCAATGCCAGATCACCTAATCTTAAATCATATGATTCGGATCCTTTACATAGTGATCTCTCTCGTTGAGTAATGCCTAGTAAGACATAAATTAGTACACTAATTCTTTGCCACGTGTACATGCGGTCGACTTTTCAGGAACTTGAGGTTCCTTCTCCCTCTCCCTCTCTCTCTCTCTCTCTCTCTCTCTCTCTGCGTCGTCCGCCTCGCTCTTCGGCCACCTCCTGATCGGCAACGTCGACCTCGGCATCAACGAGCTCTCCCCTGGGACAACGCTCTACCCGGCTTCAACGCCAGCGACAACCACGTTGCAGGCGCAATCCCCATCGCTGATCTGTGACGCCACAAACCCCAACAGTTCGCACCTTGTCCGGTCGCTGGACATGTCGGGCAACAAACTGCGCTGTGAGATCCTGGCCGAGATAGGGAGCTGCTCGGGCCTTCCGCGTGGGCTTCGATTCCCTTGCTGGGGAGGTCCCTGACGACTTGTACGCTGGGATGTTGGCTGAGGAATTTTCTCTGCGTGTGAACCAATTGACGGGTCGATTGGCCATGAGATTGGGAATTCGAGCAATCTCAGGGTTCTTGCTCTGTACTCCCGACAATTGCAGCGGTTCCGTACCTAAACAGTATTGGGAATTTGGGCAAGCTTCGATATTTGCTGCTTCGCATCAACGATCTGACGGGACCGTTGCCTTCTTCATTGGAGAATCCAGCGACGGTGAGGGCGGGTGAGAGCCGTAAACTTGCCGACGGCAAGACGGCGCGGTTCAAGAGGTGGCACGGGAGCGACAGGCGGAGGACGAAGAGAAAGAGAGTAGAGGGCGAAGATTAAAAAGTAAAAAGAAAAAAAAGAAGAAGGGAAACTAATCTGAAGTTTCTGAATATGTGGGGCCCAGAGTTGCCACGTGGCAATAAGTTGGTGGACAAATGCATGTGCTATCTGGCACCCAATATTTTCTCCGAGGACAAAAATATATATCATTGATTATTTCTATTTCCTCATGTACAGGAGGGGAACACAGGATGACGTCACTTCCCCATGCCCGAAGCCAGAGAAAGATTGAAAACAAGAAAACAAGTCGCAGAAGACGTCGGACGACAGAGCGCAGCAACACCAGAAAAAACAAAAGGAAAACATACAGCCGCTTTCCCGCGCGAAACTACTACAGAAGCACAACACAACACAGGACTCAGGAACCGAACGGAACAGCGGACCAACGTAATCCGGCCGGCTAGGATGACTTTCGAATTGTTGAGGGAGCGCACGTCGCGCTGCGGCCGAGAAGATAGCCCACGATTTGAGCGACGAGGGCTTCGAAGCTTCGGAACAGACAGGCCAACACGAGACGCTTTACCCGTCCGCGCCGGGGTGGAAGAAGAAGCCCCACCCCCTGTCTCTTCACCGCTAGTTCCTTCTCTCTCATGGCTTCCTGCATGTAAGCCATCGCGCTTTCTTCGCCGTGCTTTATATATATATATATATATATATATATATATAGAGAGAGAGAGAGAGAGAGAGAGAGAGAGAGAGAGAGAGAGAGAGAGAGAGAGAGGAGGGTCGGTCTTTGCTTGGGCAGGAGAGACGTGGCGGTCGTATTTATTGTTTGGTCGTTGGGCGTGCTGGTCAGAACGTACATTTCGTGGAAGGTTCGGACGAGGGTCGATACAGACGGGAAGAAACTTGAAATGAGAAGAAAAAGGGGTTGCCGATCGACATTAACGAGATGCTTACGTGAGCGAATGATTGTTTTGCGGTCTCCTCTGCCGAGTTGTTCATTCTTTCTGGTCATTTAATTAGCTGCTCACGTGTGCAGACGATCGATGCAGCTTGCAGTCGCCTCCGCCTCCCTTTTCCGAGTTGTTTTCTTCTCCTTTCTTAGTTCTTTCCTGTTCCAAAGTATCCAGAAACAGTGCGTACGAACTTCCGTTCTAAAGAACACCCCAATCCTTTCATGGAAATATACTAGATCCTACACCTAACACGGTTGACATGGGTAGCTGTGTTTCGAGAAATTGACACAAAAGATGTCTTGATGTCCAATTTCATTCATAAATTTTTAATTTATTCAATATGATCATTGATCCTTGAACTTTTAATTTATTTAACGTGGTTCTGAAAATTTTGGTGAATGTTTGGTGGAGCCGCTATGCCATGTGTAAATGTTATGCGTTATCTTTCCATCAATTCAAGTCAGTAGAGTTTACTGATTTGGTTTCCGATGCAGTATGTTTAAAAGGTGAACGAAAAATTATTTTACACATGGATTACGTGTAATGTATCCAACTCAGATTTAAAAAAAAGTTAACTTGTTTAACTTGGAAACATAACTATTTATTTTATTTGACAACATGGACTATTCTAGTGAAAATTTCCAAAAAGAATCTTATCAATATTGAACTATGTTAATTTAGTACTTAATCTATTTCACATTTTATTAATTAAGTCAATCTTGGCTACTTCGGTCTGAAAATTGTGGACATATAACGCAAGTCATTTTACGTGGCACTGTAGACACTGATATGGACTTTTTAAAATAACATTATAATAATGTTTGAATTCTTTATTTATTTTCCCTTTCTTTCTGGCCGACAAGAGTTGCCGGCGACCCTCACCGATCACTTGGCGCATGACAAGAGAAATATTAAAAAATTGTCTTTAATTTAAAGTAATGACTTGTTTTGGACTATGAAAAAATAAAAAATATATATAATTAAAAATTATCGTGGGCTCCATTTCTTTAAAATTTTGTGCCTCATAATATGATGTTACTTTAATAGTGGTATAAAAAAAAACTGTTATAGCTAATAAAGTCTCGAAGATAATTCCAATAGGGTCAACTTGAGCTTTTCAGTGTAGAGCACTGATTCGAAGGAAACTCATTGGCTGCACTCCAACTGTATAGTATTGCCAAGTAAGACATACATTAGCCCACTAATTCTTTGCCACGTGTAAACGCGTTCTCTATTTCTCTCCGTCCTCCGCCTTCGCAACCTGCTCTCCGGTCCCTGTCTACCGCTTTCTTCGCGGCGCTTGGGGAGCTCCGAGTCCTTGACCTCCGCTTCAACGGGCTCTCCGGCGGAATCCCCGTCCTTCCCTGGGGCAACGCCATCCAGACCATGAATTTTCCAGCAAGCCTTCCACGGCTACATCCCCGAGGGGCTCCATACCTAAACAGTATTAGGAATTTGGCCGAGCTTGAGTACTTGCTGCTTAACATCAACGATTTGACAGGACCGTTGCTTTCTTCATTGAAGAATCACACGGCGGTGAGATCGGGTGAGGGGGGTCAACTTCGCGAGTGATGGTGAGACGGTGCCGTTAAGGGGGTGGCCGAGGAGGGGGAGGTGGAGGACGGAGAGTGCAAACAAATTAGTGAACTAATATAAGTTCTGGCGATCAAGCAACCAATATTTATTAAGACAAAATAGAAGTATATGGGATTGATCTTTTCCTCATGTACAGGAACCGAACATGGCGTCACTTTCCAAAATCGGTGGCTCATGTGACCGAGCATTTTGGAACGTGATGCATAACTGAAGCGGTGAAAGATTGAAAACAAGCAGCAGAAGATATAGGATGAGATGACAGAACATCAGACGAAAAGCGCACAGCCATTTTCCGCAAAACTACTACAAAAGTAGAACACAACGCAGAACAGGAACTGGAACTGAGCGCAAGGTTATGCGGCAGTCCAGGATGATTTCTTCCTGCAATCCCAACGAGCAAGCGAAGATAAGAGAGACGACTTCTTATTTGATGCGGGAGGGCACATCAGCCCAAGATTTTAGTGACGAGGGCCTTAAAGCTTCGGAACAAGCGGGCGAGTATGAGCTGCTTTATCCGTCCGCGCCTGGGTGGAAGAAGAAGCACCTCCCGCCTCTTCACTGCTAATTCCTTCTCCTTCATGGCTTCCAGGATGTGAGCCGTCAGTGCTTTATTTGCCGTGCTTTTATAGGTTAGTCGCCCTGCGTGCTCGTTGGTCGGCATGTATATTTCCTGGAAGCTTCGATGTGCCCGTTCCGGTAGCTAGGTAAACTTAAACAATGTCAAGAAAAATCACGTCGTACATCAATCCTAATCATATATTCAAACATCCACGTATGAAGTTAAATAAAGCATGCGATTTGGCTCAGAAGTCTTAGGAATTATAAAACACTATCAGCAATGTCAACTTCTTCGTTTTTTTCAATAATGTTATTAATTAATTGAATTAGGCTAATTTAATATTAGAATCTGATTTTTAAAGTAAAGCTGGCTTTCCTAAACAAAAATTTAATTCAATTTTATTTTCGGATTTTTTAAATAAAAATACTATTTTATATTTTATTAGTTATATATATCCTCGGCTGGATTTTCTACGCGAAAATTAATTTTTTATTTTGGATGTTTTTTTTAAATTATCGTATTTTTATTAATAAAATATTATACATTATAATATTATTAAAATGGGGCTCCAGACCGGGCTCTCAATCTTGGGTCACGAAAAGAAAGAAAAAGCTAAGAGATGGATATAAAGTCTATTTCAATTCTTACCTAAAAACAAACACACACACGTGCTCCTTGGTCGGTATGTATATTTCCTGGAAGCTTCGATGTGCCCGTTCCGGTAGCTAGGTTAAATTAAACAATGTCAAGAAAAATCACGTCCTACATCAATCCTAATGATATATTCAAACATCCATGTACAAAGTCAAATAAAGTATTCGATTTGGCTTAGAAGTCTTAGGAATTATAAAACGCTATCAGCAATGTCAACTTCTTCGCTTTTTGCAATAATGTTATTAATTAATTGAAGTAGGCAAATTTAATATTAGAATCTGATTTTTAAAGTAAAGCTTAGAATCTGATTTTTAAAGTAGATCTGGCTTTCCTAAACAAAAATTTATTTTTTTCAGTTTTCCGATTTTTTAAATAAAAATGCTATTTTATATTTTATATTTTATTAGTATATATATATATATATATATATCCTCGGCTGGATTTTCTATGCGATTAATTATTGTATTTTTTATTAATAAATTATTTATAATATTATTAAAATAGGGCTCCAGACCGAGCTCTCAATCTTGAGTCACGAAAAGAAAGAAAAACTAAAAGCTAAGAGATGAATACAAAGTCTATTTCAATTCTTACCTAAAAACAAACACACACATGTCAAAACCCAAACATGTCACAGCCCATTTAAACCCACAACTAGCCCAAAACCAACGAAGCCCAGAACCAATCAAATCTAAGCCGAGCCTAAGCTCTCTTAAAATTGAGACCAACCCACAAAATGAATAGACCGTCCCAATGAATGAGCAAACCCGGGCTAGCCAGATTTACAACCCCGCCCGACCCGGCTCCAGCCTTGCTGACTCTCGGCAACCCCCTCTCGGCCCCCAAACTTCTGGAGCCTTGGCGAGGGCGGTCGAGGCGACCGGCGTCACTCGTCTCGGTCTAGCTACGCACTGGTACTAACCGCCAGTCGACCCTTTGCGAGCGGCTGCGAATGGGCCGAAGTCGTCTTTTGACAAAGCCAACCCCGGCTCCCCCGAGGTGAATGTCGCTCTATCTCGAACCCGCCATGAACGTCGCAAGCAAAGAAAGCACAAAATAATGAGCAAGCCAAAAATCGAAGAGAGTTTTCACGAGTCGAACCGCGACATTTAGATTTTGGTTCAAACGGAACATGAACCTACGGGGGAACCTTAGATAGATGATCTATTAGAGTCTTTTCTCCTACCTCCTGCCAAGTCGTTTGGTTTGGTCAGCCCCTTTTTCCTTTTCCTTTTCTTTTCTCTCTCTTTTTTTTTTTAAATTTAATTTATTGATTTTTATTTTAAAAGTTAAAATAAATTTCAAATTTTCAATTAATAATAAGTTTCTTAAAAATTAACCTAAAAAAATTAATGAATCGGCAAAATTAGATGTCAATAGGTCATTACAAAAAAGGAGGGGTCTTGAGAAATATTACACTAAGCTGAAGGTCTCGTAGGATGAAGTCAATGACTATTATGATGTCCCCAAATGTAGATGTGTCGGCGCCACAAAGTATGCAGAAAAGAAGAAGGTGGAGAAGATCTACCAATTTCGTTCGGGCCTCCATGCAAATACTCAACCTTCCAGGAAGGCATCGTCCAGATAACCTCAACGGGACCATTATGAGAAGGACATGCACGAGAAGAGTCAACACTAGAAGTTGATTGGTTATTCTCCAAATTGAAAGCCAAAGTGAGGTGAGTGAATGGCACGAGAAAAAAAGGAGTGTTCCCACAATGGCTATCCACTCGACATAGACTAGTAAAGTCCATTTGGCGCCATGGTTGTCCTGAATCAACCCTAGAATCTGAGGGTCCTCTTGAGCAAAACCTAGAAAACTGCCTTAAATGTAGCATGCAGGTAGGATGTCAAAAATGGATAACAAATCCATACTTTTAACTTATATTCATTAGAATGGGTTATATATCACCTCAAATTATGTCAAAACTGGTCCCAAAGTGGAAAATCCCAAGAAGAGGGTGTGTTTATTACACACTTTCAACTCCTTTACTCAACATATTTAAGTTGAGAAAGCATCGCCAAATTGGGATTAGATTGGGTTTGAGTGGATTGAGAATAGATCCAGCTTAAGTTGATTCATTTAATCCATATTGATCAATGTTGCCATAATACAATTTTAGCGATTCATACTCCCCATCAACGAGATGGCATGGGGATCATAAGGGTAGTGCTTACGACACCAATGGGCTGTTATAATTTATTGATAGTTTGGATTTGAACTCATGAATAATTATTGCCACCTTTATATAGTCTATTTCTCTTTGTAATCAAGAGTGGTGACTAAAAGATCGAGATGCGACGTGCTAATTGTAATGTAATTCTTATTGGATGTAACTCCAGTCTAAGGGTGAATCAGGTTAAATTTTGTATCACGATTTCTCTTTCTCATCTTTACACTCTCTTTCATTTTACTTGTGCACCAAACCCTAACAAATCTGACCTATATGCAATCTAACCGCCCTTCAATTATTTAGTAATTTTCCCCTTAAATATGTGGATGTTGTGTCATGACCCTTTGGAGATTGACCTCGAGGGTTTTGATGAATTGCTAGGCAAGCACATATAACCCACGCTCTTTCTAAATGGTGCTTACACTTTGCACGGGCTCTCTTACCCCCTATCAAACGCAACTTGTTTTTTTTTTTTTGCTCATGTATTACTCGTAGCATCGAATCAGTCAATAGTGGCAAAAGAGAAATGGACAAGACTTGCTTGTGATGCCATGTGACGACCAAAACAAGTACATGAAACATGTGGCTCAATCGAATGACAGAGCTTGGACACAGGCTAGCGGCAAGACAACTCCCATTGGGTCGGCTCGGGCTTTTTATTCCACGACACACTGATTCAAAGGAAACTCATTGGCTGCACTCTGACCATACAGGCCTCGACTAGTGCCGAGCAAGACATATATTTGTCCATTAATTTGTTGCCACGTGTAAACGCCGGTCCCACTCTTCAGACACTTGAGATTTCTTTGTTTTTTTCCCCTTTCTTTCCGCTGCTTCTCTCTCTCTCTCTCTCCGCGTCCTCCGCCTCTCCTCCCCGGGCGACTACCTGATCGGCACCGTCTTGCCGTTGCTCGGGGAGTACGCCATCCTCATCCACCTCAACCTCTGGCGCAGCCGGCTGTCCAGCCTCCTATCCGCAGCTTTCTTCGCGGCTATCGGGGAGCTCCGAGTCCTCGACCTCGGCTTCGACGGGCTCTCCGGCGAAATCCCCGTCCTTCCCTAGGACAACGCGATCCAGACCATGAATTATCCAGCGACGCCTTCCACGGGGTCATCTCCCGCCCACCCCCCAACTCACACCTACCCCCGCCCCAGCAGCCCCACTTCGATCTTCCGGTTTGGTGGAACCTGACGAGCTTCAACGCCGCCAACAACTAGTTCGCAGTCGCAATCCCATCGCCGATCTGCGACCCCACAAACCCCCACAGCTCGTGCCTTGCCCGCTCGCTCGCCTTGTCGGACAACAGCCCGACTGAGCGGCGAGATCCCGGCCGGGATAGGGAGGTGCTCGGGCCTGGCGGTCTTCCGCGCAGGCTTCAATTCGCTCGCTGGGGATGTCCCCGGCGACTTGGACGCCGCGATTTCGCTCCAGCAACTTTCTCTGGGTTGGAAATTCGAGCAATCTCAAGGTTCTTGCTCTGTACTTCCAACAATTTCAGGGGCTTCATAGCCAACACTATCAGGAATTTGGCCAAGCTTGAGTATTTGCGCCATTACATCAACGATTTAACACGCGGCAAGGGTGAGGGAGGGAGGTCAACTTTCCGAGCGACGGCAAGAGGGTGCTGATAAGGAGGTCGCCGCCGGGAGTGGAGGACGGAGAGAGAAACTAGGAGAAGATTAAAACAAAAAGTTGCTGAAGAGCGGGGCTCATTATGTGCAAGTGGCGACAAATCAGTGGAAATAATCTATGTCCTAGCTGCCGCTCCTGAAGCACCCAATTTTGTCTCCGAAGAAAACGCCGAACAAACAAACAAACAAACAAATAAATACATATTCTATTGATATTCTCCTCGAGTACAGAGATCGGACATAGGATGACGTGGTTTTCTAAAACCGGTAGCTCATATGATCATAGTACCGAGAATATTGGAACAAGTAGCAGCAAACGTCGGACGAGATAACAGAACAATCAGACGAAAAAACATGCAGACCATTTTCCCGGGCGAAACTACTAAAAAAGCCTGGAACCCGGACGCAATAAGCGGTCGCCATTATCGAGCGTAGATCAGAGAGGCGACTTCTGTTTTGACGGGGGAGCGCACGGGGCGTTGCGGCCGAGAATGAAGCCGAAGATCTTAGCAACAAAGGCTTTCAAGCTTCGGAACAGACAGGCAAACACGAGACGCTTCACGCGTCCCCGCCTGGGAGGCAGAAGAGGCACCTCTTGACTCTTCACTGCTAGTTCCTTCCCCTTCATGGCTTCCTGTGTGTAAGCCATCGCGCTTTCTTTGCCGTGCTTTAGAGAGAGAGAGAGAGAGAGAGAGAGAGAGAGAGAGAGAGAGAGAGAGAGAGAGAGAGAGAGAGAGAGAGAGAGAGAGAGAGAGAGAGAGAGAGAGAGATGGGTTGGTCTTTGCTTGATCGGAGAGATATTGTGGTCAACATATTTATAGGGCTCGCTGGGAAGAGAGTAGGTTCCTGGAAACTTCGTCGCGAATGACTTTCAGACAACTCACGTCACGGCCTCTCCGACGTCATTTCTCAAATGTATAGAAAACGAAAGTCCAGTCAAAAGAAGCACCGCTGGCGCGAGCAAATGATTCCTTTGCGGTTTGCCGTCTCCTCTTCCGCGCTGTTGATCGTTGGTTGCTTCTCAGCAGCTCGCCTGAGTTAGATGATCTTTGCAGTTTGCACGTCCTTCTTTTCCGGTTCGTTCTTTGTTGGTCTTTCTTGTCGAACAGAAACTATAATTATGTACAGAATCAACGGTTATGAAGATCATTCCAATTCTTTGATGGAATTGTTTTAGAATCAACGATCATGAAGAGCCACGTGTAAGCTAGATTGTGAGTGCAAATTCGTGAAAGAGATGACGCTAACTCTATATCATGTTAAAAAGTTCAATCCAAAAATTTGAGCTGATAAGGGAAATGAAACTACGTGTATATATACGATATATGATTTATTGTCAAGTGATGTACGACTATACTTCAATAATTGTATTTTCAAAAACATTAGGAAAAGAGACCGTGTGACCTTTTTTTTCCTTTTAAATATTCATACCTAATACCATTGAGATTGTGGGTGATTTTATTTTTAGCAACTATCTCTGAAATAGTGATACGCCATGGACCAAAATTATTTTATTGCACTCACTTGATGATTTTCGTCTTGTTTTCACATGCTCTTCTTTTGTCCCCATCCCCCGAAACGATTCTCCCTTTCTTGACGTTATGGACCAAAATTCAACTATTTGTCGTAATCTAACGCGACAAAGTTCCCGTACTGTGTGTTTGGCCTTGAAATGAAAGCACTCATCAGAATTCAAAATATTGTCTAAATTCTCACAATTTACAGAATAATCGTGCCTAGATTCACTTGCGAATGCTTAGATACCGTGAAAACTTCATTTCGAATTTTAAGAAAAAATGTCAAAAATGCATGGTAAAAATTGATCTAGCTAAGCCCTTGATGTGCATGTTCCTTTACATAGGTATTCGTGGGAGAAATTTTCTAGCTGCCAACTCTTTGGTCGGGCTACGACAAGCTCCATAATCTCGGGCATCCAAACTCCGATTAGCGGCAGTTGAAGCCGGCGGCTCTTTTAGGGTTCCCTCATCTGGGATCTCTTGGGAAGAGGATCAAGTTGGCCCTTACGAACAGCTTGATACACTATCTCCCTTCAACCCTTTAAGCGAAATGCAGTAAAAGGAAAGAAAATTCATGGACCGACCCCATCATCTTCACCCCTTAGGAATTACGAGATCACCCCAAGAACGCTTTCGGTGTCCAGGGGTCATGCACTGATCATAGAATCCTATTCAATAGGTTGAACGCATTATGAAAGGAATTTCTCGAGAGACCACGGAGGAGTTTCTCATTATACAATTTCTGGTGAAGTAAATAGGTTCAAATGCTATGGTGTGAAAAAGGTCGGCTTTACTGAAGAAGAAGGGGCGGATAGGTACGATATTATCATGAGAAGTACAGATGAATCTTGGATGCCCCAGCCCTGTATTACGGAGAAGAAAAGCCAGACAAAGGCCCCACGAGACTTCGGTCGGGCCGCAATTTTTGAACTATTTCCTCCACCACGATACCGACCATGGGGGTCGGCTCTGAATCCGTTGCTTTGTTCCTTCTCGAATGCGACAAACACATGCTTCGTATAATTATATTAGGGAGGATCTACTTTCTGTTTCTTAAGTTAGCAGAATATTCTGTGTTTCTATTATGATATGTTGGGGACATTAGGTAGATTTCCTTTTCTATTTTAGGGAAAATCTACTCCCCTAAATTTATTTAGCATAATTTGTTGTGTCTATTACAATAGTTAGATAACTGGTAGATTTTCCTTTTTCATTTATGGAGCAGTATCTTTTTTATTTATTTTCACACTGTACGATGAGTAATAGAAGCCAACTTGAATTCTCTCATGGTACTATAATGAAGAGACTAAATGAGGTGATCGAATCTTCCTCACCATGTGATCTATACACTTGCAGCAATTTTGGGAGTGTAGTCGTTTCGTGTGTGTTGACCCGAGATAACTACGCAACATGGTCGTAGGCCACGAGACTTGAATTTTTAGGTGAAAATGAATTCGAGTTTATTGTGTGATTGCTAACGAAATCAAATCCAACAGCACCTAAATTTGATGCTTCGGACATATGTAGATCCATGATAATTTCAACCTATCTTGTCTCTCAAACCATCATCGCAACCATTGCCTAGATGGGTTCTGCGATCGGTGATTATGGAGGTGGAAGTCTGGTCTTGCAGCCCCAAATCAACCGCTTACATGGCTTATGTCCGGGAAACAAGGCCACAACTCAATTGCTATTTTGCCAGCAAGAGGCTATTTTGGCCAAAATACTTCAATGTTGCTCAAATTCCATTTGGGCCTCGGTAATAAGCAGCAAACTATGGTATCGAATTAGACCAATGTTCAAAAGTGATAAAAAATAAATACTATGCTATATGTAATCACCAAATCTTCGTAAGCTAAATTCTGTGCATGTGCAGCACTGTCTTAGTAAAATTTTGTGCGACAAGTGATGTGCTCCGGGGATTAGTAGAGATCAACTTTCTCAGACCAATAAGCATATGCAGACTCCGAAGTTTATGAGAATTAATTTAGACTAAGTGCTCGATTACGGTGTAGCTATCGTCATTTGCATGGAATCATAAAAAGTTCTTCCGATAGGCCGTTTCCCAGAAACTTCCTCCATAGAATTCGTTCCCAGGCTCAGATCACCACCAATCTCCTGCCTTCTTTATTGGCATTGCGTCTACAACTTTTGATCAACTCATCTCTCTACTCTCCCATCCATGTGCGCGAGAAATTACCTTTTCTGACAAACTACTTTGTCGCATTGAACAAGACCGAGTGTCAGATTGTACAATTAGACCATCCGGGATTGCGCAAGTCGTGTCTTGCATAAGTCCAATGCCTTCGTAAGTTAGAGATCCAAGAGAGAGCTCATAAGTTTGAGCATATCGATAACCTACTTAGATCCACTTCCATTTCAAAGTTTAAGCCATGAAGTTAAGGGCCAATTATCATATCGCTTCCTTTAACTTTAGACAACCAACGTGAGAGTTCTTTCTTTATAAACAGCTGGATAACTTAAGACCCCGTGAGTCATACTGTTACAATTTGTTCGAGATAAGTAAGTTATTCACGTCAATTCATCTTGACCACTAAGTAAGTCCCTCCCGAGAAGCTAAGCACTTCCACCTATATAAACTTGTTAATAATAATAAAAAATTGGTCTTTGATACAAAGGTCCTGTAAGGTCTTCATTACATAAACCGTCTCCATCAATCATTAATAAAGGTAAGTATTCTTTCGATGATTAACTAACTACCAAAGCAAATGATGGTAGAAGTCACTTTCGTCTAGAGCATAATAGTTTTTCCTTGTGGGACAGGCTCCTTTTATTTAGTAAATTTTTTCTGAAATAACTGGTAGATTCGTTGGTATCACTGGAAGAGCCAACAGTATCATGATTTTACGATTTAACATGTAGAAAAGAGAGCAGCAGTGGGAAGGAAAAGTCATCTACCACGAGCCACGCCAAAATTATTACAGCGACAAGCTAAGTGAAGACACGGTAGAGATATGATCACTAATGGAAACATTGCTTTCAGCAATAATTTACCCTGTGGACAGATGCCCTTTTTCAAATGTCCCTGGTGAAAAAAAGGGTACACTCTTTTCCGGTGTGGACCCTGTAGCCTTTCGATCAGTAACATCCTTGTACGATGTCCAAAGGTCGGACTACCCTAAAAAACCGGGGGCGTCAAAAGAGCGCCTTCACCGATGACTCGTTGAATAGAAATACCAGCCAGGGATGCTTCTGTGCTTTTTCCGTCTCTGCCTGGCACACTATGTAGATGTCCCCCGATCACCAAATTCAAGTGAAAAGGGTATCTGGGAAGTCCAGCCACGCCATGATTATCGAGTAGCTTTGGACCTTTCCAGTAACATGGACCGCACGATGAGTCATCATAATCAAATTTCCATTTCTTTGGTTCTTTTTTGTTTTCTTTCTTTTGGGACGGTAATGATGATCGATCTCATCGTCTTCTTCCATCAGGATCAGATTTTCGTTTCTTGCAGCTAAAGTGGTTATTACGTGTTCACACGATGGTTTTTGGTCCTTTTCCCGATACTGAACTGTCAACCGTCGTGCTGATTGATGCAAACGGAAAAAACATGCCCGCTGAAAAAGATGAAGAAGGACGAGTGAGATATTCACACTTGGTTTTCTTATAGCAGGACGTCGCTTTTCCAAATTCTGTCGATCATATCACCGAGAACTTGGGGACGCGATGTACAACTGAAGCAGTGGAACACTGAAAGCAAGCAAGCAGAAGATGTCGGATCAGATAACAATTCATCGGACCCAAAAACATGGAGCTCTATTCCCTCGCGAAACTGCTATAAAACCAGAACGCAGCACGGAACTCAGGAATCGAACGCCACAAGCGCTCAACATCATCAAGCGGTCCAGGATGATTTCTTCCTGCATCCCACAACGAGTGAGCAAAGTTGACTTTCGATTTGCGCGGGGGTTTCGGCTGCGGCCCTCTCGAGAAGAAAGCCGAATATTTCTGTGACGAGGGCTTTGAAGTTTCGGTACAAATCGGCGAACATGAGACGCTTTATGCGTCCGCGCTCAGGAGGAAGAAGATACAGCTCTTGTCTCTTCACTGCTAATTCCTTCTCTTTCATGGCTTGCCGAATGGGAGATATCGGCTTTCTTTCGCCGTGCTTTTTAGAGAGAGAGAGAGAGAGAGAAAGAGATGAGGCGTGGTCTGGCTTGGGTGGTGGAGAGATGTATTTATGTATATATATAGTCGTTAGTCTTCGGCTGTCCGGTAGGTGGAATGGGTGTGTATGAGGTGTGAGGGAGGCTTCCTTGAAGGTTCCTGCGAGAGTTGGACTGAAAACTCTTAAAGTGGACGATGGAAAGACCGGTTGAAAACGATATCTAGACTATGGTAACCTGCGTGAATACATGATATCAAGACAATTCAAATCACAGCCTCTCCTTGCTTGATGCCTGCGGATGGGACGATTTGCGTGTTTCCTCTTCAAATCCAAATACGAAATTCGTAGTACCTTGTGTTACGACTAGTACGTCTGGAATTATTCGAAAAGAAGGTCGTAAACAGAAACGCCAAATAAAAGGAGCTTGTCAATGGAGATTAATGACCTGCTCCGGTGTGTTGGCAGATCATTCTTTGCCGTTTGCAGTTGCACCGCCTGCCAGAACTATGCACAGAAATTGCGATTTGAAATGACCACCGCTATTTCTTTATGGAAAGACATTACGGGCGATGCCATGTAGCCTTTCTCTATACATGCTAACATCAAGACGGGTAATTTTATTTTGTATTGGCATTGGGAAGCATCCAATGCCACATCCCACATCTACTGTTAAATCTTCTGTTTCACACATCCCACATCTACTGCCATGGAGATGGTGGTTAGTTTGAATTTTGGCGAGTAACATGCATCTCATTACAATAGTGAGAAAGTGGAATGTGCAGAGAAAAGTTAACCTATGCATGTTAACTCCATCGAACGGTATTTCTTGTCTTCTGATTACATTGGTATCACATGATTAAGACACCGGTCTACATCATCTTTCCCCGAAAATTCACAAATGGGGCTGAAGGTCTCTCGCCATCGTTCACAACCGTTCTTTATCTTCTTCTCCTTCCTCTATTTAATTATAGTGAAAGATATAAAACCAAATCAGAAAGATTAGGACCTGGGTTTGCCTTGGGACCGTCAGGTCCTTTTCCTTGATCCTGGATCAGCCGACCTTGGAAAAAAGTGGCCATCGAAAACATCACCACCGATCAGATGCTTTTTTTTTTTTTTTTTTGCCACGATTAGGAATCAGGAGAGGATATTCTGGAGATACCTTCTGGATTCAGATGAATCAGACGGCTCGTGAGGGAGTGATTCTTGATTCCGGTATGAGCGGATGTTCTACATATAAGCTCAGGGGAGTCGAACGTTCCTGGAAGGATCCGAAGCAGACTTCTATTGAAAGGCATCACTTAAGGCTTCATCTCCACGGCAGAATTGTATTGTATTGATCAGGTTCATCATCTCAATCCGATGCTTGACTTCCTTCCCATCACTTCCACATTCTATATCCTATTAATTCATGGACATTCGTATTCAATAACTCCCGTTCTCTTTTAGCTGTTCATTTGCTTTTCAGTTTGATCCGTACTCGTACAAGAAATGGAAAAAGACTGATTTAATCTGTGAAATTGGTTTTTGATGTTCTGCGTGGGCGTTTGCTTTACGTAACCTACTTGTTCGCATACTTGTTGATTTTGTCAGGCCATTGTACAAATTAATTTTTGTAAATGATTCTTGATTTGCAGTAAACTTCAAATAATGGGTGCGACTTTTAACATCGTCACGGTAATCTTATCGTGGGTATAAATTTTATAAGTTAATACCCCGCGTTTGTTTGTTTGTTTTTTTCCCCTTCCCCTCTTTGGGATCTCAGTTTAACTATAGGAACCAACCTGCAGCACATTCCCTTCCAAGTAAACCCCAGATAGATGATGCTACTTATTAACAACATGCATTAATTATTGCTCTTGCTAGTGAGAGCTCGCTGACTATATCAAAGAAATATGAAATCGAGCCGACAAGATTGGGCCAAAAAAAAAGAAAATGCTGAGCGATTGCACCGAAATAGGGGGTCATTTAAGTAGAAAAATTAATACTTTATTTGGAGCTTTGGCTTCTTATGAGATCCTTAATCATGGGAAAGTTATTAGCTGCACCCGGATCTTATAGGTCTAATGCATGTTGTCTGTTGAATCGTGTGGACCCATGGGCTCACAAGATCACTAGGCCAACTGAAACAGGTAATTATGCTTTCGATGATTAATTAACTACGTGGAAACTGATGGTAGAGGCCACTTTCGTTTAGAAAATAATAGTTTTTCTTGTGGGACAGGTTCCTTTTGTTTAGTAAGTTTGTGACATAAATCGCAAATCGGTAGATATTACAGGAACTGGAAGTGCCAACATGATTTTATGATGGACATGATGAAACCCCCCCCCCCCCCCCCACCACAAGAAAAAAAGAAGATTAACATGTAGAAAAAGGAGCATCAATTGGAAGAAAAAGCCATCTACCGCGCATCATGTCATAATTACTAAGAAATTCGAAACCATCATCATCAAGCAGCAATAAGCCAAGTGAAGACACAGTAGAAAGGAGGACAAATTGTCACTTCTTTGGAACATTGCTTTCAGCCATATATTTACACCGTGGACGGAGTCATTTTTTCAAATGTTCCTGGTGAAAAAGGGGGACACTTTTCCAATGGTCCCCGAGGCCTTTCGATCGGTAACATGCTTGTGTTGCGCTCCATGGAGAGGTCAGATTGCTGTCGAAAGAGCGCCATCGCCATAACTCGTCGAATAAAAATCCCTGCCATGGAAGCTCCCGAGTTTTTCCGTCTCTGCCCAGGACACTGGCTAGGTGTCCCCGATCACCGAATTCAAGTGAAAAGGGAATGTGGGAAGTCCGGTCAGATCGTGAGTTTCGAGTAATTTTCGACATTGTGAGTAACATTGACCACAAAAAAATGTGAATTTTCCACATATCAGAATCCATCAGGATCAAACTTTCATTTCTTGAGAGGTCATGATGATTAATCTCGTCATCTTCCTTCATCTGTATTGGAATTAAAGTGATCGTTATGTGTCCTTATTCTTGTGTTTGGTCCCTGTGCTGAATTATGAACTGTCGTGTTGATTCATACAAACGAAAATACGACAGCTAAAAAAAAATGAAAAAGCATGAATTAAATAGTTATAATTGATCTTTTTATTAACTATAGGAATTGAACATAGGGTGACGTCAAGAAATTGGCGACATGATGTACAACTGAACCGGTTGAACATTGAGAATAAGTGGCAGAATATGTCGGATGAAATAACAGAACATCGGACGAAAAACATGGAGCCATTTTCCCTTGCATCCAGGCCTCGCATGAGTCTAATACCTTCATAAGGTAGAGATCCCGAAAAGAGTCAGTAAGTTGAGCACATCGACAACCTAATTAGATCTACCTTTACTAAAAAACTTAAGCCTTGAAGTTAAAGGCTACTTGGTATTATCGATTGCTTCCTTTAACTGAAAGCATCCAATTTGGGACTTCTTTCTCTAATTTTAATGATATATATGTCCGAGATAAGTGAGTTATTCACGCTAATTCAGCTTGACCTCTATACTTAGGCATGGCCAAAAGTGCGGTACCAAAGCACCCGTGACATAACACGTGAAATGGTTACGCAAGCTAAAAAGTTAAAGAAATAATATGATTCTTCGTGATTAAGACACAGTTTTAAACCATCTTTTCCCACAAATTTACAAATTAGACCAAAGTCTCTAATCATTATTGTCGCCCATTCTTTATCATTCTCCGTCCTCTGTTTCATTATGGAAAGGAACATGACAAAAGCAGAAAGGCTTAGACCAGGATCTAACTAGGAAGTGCTAGGTCCTTTTTCTTAGTTGGCAATCAGACGCCGTTGACAAATATGGCCATTGAAAAGATCACCGATCAGATACTCCTTGCTATGATAAGGAATCACAAGGGGATCTCCTGGATCCATCCACCTTTCTGGATTCACATCAATCGGACGGCTCATACGAGAGTGACTCTTGATTCTGGTGTGAACGTACGTTCTACATGTGGACTTAGGCGCGTCGAACGTTCCCGGAAGGATCCGAAAAGGAGTTCTGTTTAATGGCGTCAAGAATTGCTCCATCTCCACCATGGTGTTGATCAGGTTCATCACCTCGAATGCGTTGATTGACACCTTCTCATGACTTCCATATATGTCTTATTCTAATTAGTCATGAACAATCATATGCAATAACTCATCATGCTTTCAGTGAGTTCCGCATGTGCTTCTCAAGATGATTCGCATTCATAAGGAAAATGGAAAAGAAAAAAGGCGATTTGACAGGTGAAAATGATTTGTGATGTTTTGAAGACGTTTGTTTGATATGACCCATTCGTTCGCGTAATTATAAACTTTTTCAGGCCATTTAGTAATTAGTTTCGTAGATAATTTTTTAGAAGTACACCGTTGGAGTAATCTTTAAGTTCACCGCTCTCATAGTAATCTTATTATGGGAACAAATTATATAAATTAATACCCTCATTTGCTTCTTCTCTTTTTCTCTTTTGGGTCTCAGATTAACTATGACAAATAACCTGCAGCGCATTCCCCTTCCAAGTAAACTCTAGATGGTTGATGTTACTTCTTTCAAACATTATACAGTATTGCTCTCGCTAGTATAAGCTCTCTTAGCTTCACTAATTATATCGAAGAAATATAACACGTGAGCCAACAAAATTTCTGCGCACTCGCACCGAAATTGTTGGTTGTTTAAGTTAGAAGGAAATAATACTTTATTTGGTCTTTTGGCGCCTCTAATGGGGTCCCTATTCATGGGAAAATTATGAGCCGCGTCCGACCATAGAGGTCCAAATAAGCTCGCCGCTTTGCACGTAAGCTGCACCAGCTCGAACCGTTGGTCCGCTAGGGACACGGATTGTCCCTTTATTATTAGCCGACTGGTGTGCATTGGGGAAAGTCAACCTAGTCCAGACACACCACGAGTCTCGAGCACCATTAACCTTGTCAAGAAACATCGATCTCGTCGTCTTCCGCCGTCCAATATAAAAGTCGTACAAGCTTGACGTCTCTGCGAATCTGGGTTTGTTTTCTAGTACCGAATTTAATATAGACATAATTGAGACGTGTCCACATGATCATTTCTGGTCGTTTTTCCTATATGCCAACATATGTCCACTATGGTTGCTGATTGCGACTGATGCAAACATAATCATGGCCCCTAGAAACTGCAAAAGCAAATACCCTAATACATATTATTGATCTTTTTTTTTTTTTATATATATGTGCAGGAACTTAACATAGATGGACGTGGCTTCCCAAATTCTGCCGGTCATATCACCGAGAGTTTTAGAACGCCATGGATAACTGAACTAGTAGAAGATTTCATACAAGTAATACAAGATGTCGGATGAGAGAGCAGGCGCGGAAACAAGACTCAGGAATCGCAGGTAATAACCGATTTAACGGTCTATGATCATCTCTTTCTTTCGATCAGAACTAGCAAGCCGGGATAAGAGAGGCTCTATGTGGGAGCCTGCGGTCCATTGTGGCCGAGAAGAAAGCGGATGGTTTTCCCCACGAGGGCCTTTAGGCTTCGGAACAAGCAGGCGAGCACGAGGCGCTTGATGCGTCCGCGCCTGGGAGGAAGAAGATGCGGCTCTCGTCTCTTCGCCGCCAATTCCTTCTCTTTCGTGGCTTCCTGCATGGAAGCCATGGCGCCCTCTTTGCCCGTGCTTCGTGGGGTCTGATCAAGATCACGGATGGTTTGCTCAGCCCGAGGCGAGTTTAATTATTGAAACAAACGCAGAAGAGAGAGACGTTTGCTCCTTTTGGTGCAACGAGAGAGTGATTCTTGATTCTGGTTATCGTGGATGGTTCTCTATATACAGACGCAGGGGAGGGGAACTTCCCAGAAGCTTCTTCCCTAACGGAGTTGTATTTTGACGGTGTCACTCCACAGTATTGATCAGGTTCATGAATTTGAATTTGCTGCTCGACCCGTTCCCAGGACTTCCATGTATTTTTATATTAAGGAGCCATGGACAGTCGGGGTCTATAGGATCTACTTTTCACTTTCGCGTGCACAGGATTTACTTCAATAATGAGCGCTTTATGTAGCTGTGCATTTGCTTGTCGACTTGATTCGTATTCTTGCCAGTAATAAACAAAACTGATTTAATTGGTGACAGTGATTTATGGTGCTCTTGTAGACGTTCGTTTCATAGCACTCGCTCGTTGACGTGCCTATTGACTTTGTCAGGTCATTTTATAAATTAATTCTGTAAATCATTCTAGACCATCACACCCTCTCATCATAGTCTCCGAATTGTGAACTTCGACTCTTCCATGGTAAATCCTGTTGTGGATATAATCTTTTGGGAATCAGTGAATTGAAAGTCCTAAAACTTCTCTTGAAAGTGCAGTTGAATTTTCTAAAATTTTTAGTAAAAAAATAACATCTTGTTAATTCCATACAATTTAGCTTATGAAAAATGTTAATGCGACAATTCTATTAATTTGTTAAGATAGGTGACATTATTGATGTGACGCCCATTAAGCCAGACGTGGGAGAAGTACTTTAAATTTTAAAAATAAAAGAAAAGATAGAAAAAGTGAGAAAGGAAAGATAAGAATAATTAGTGAATAAAGACCAAAACTAGTACTATTAATCTTCCTTCTTGGCTATACTCACAATATCTTCTCTTCAAGTGGCGGGAATTAGGAATAATTCCTCCCATCAAACTTGGACTTTGCATTGAAGGGAATAAAAACGTGAGACAGATAAAATAGGATGATTTTCAATATGAATAAACGTGATGCGCTAGGGTCCAAAGGAGATTTGCCTATCTGTAATATACAGTGGCTTCTGTTTAGGGTTTCGAAGATTCCGAGAAACTCCTATATTGGTCGGTAATTTTCGTCTTCTTTTTCTCTATTTGCCCTAATTTTGATTCGGAGCCCATTTGAATTTGTAGCACGACTGCTCAAACATCCGAGCTTTGAGTGGCGAAGTGCTAATCATGGCGCAGAAGATAGCGGTGGAGGACATGATCATTTTCAGCGCAGCGTCGGACTTGGCTTCGTACATGGACGACAACAAGTGCTCCAATCGCTGAAGCCCGCAGAGGTGTTTGGATCCCCTGCTTGGACACTCTCTCTGGCAGGGGTGCTGGGTACAAATCAGGGATACCCTGGTTCTTCTATAATAATAATAATAACAAAAATTCTTCCCCAAAATATTTGTTCCCCAGTAAAAGTGGACCGTTCGATTAAAAGATTGGACGGTTCTTGATGCAAGAGGATCCGGTCACCTGACGCGTGATCAAGTTATTCAGATCCCTGCAGAGAACCGGGAGGGAAAGGGAGCCAGCTCTATAGCTTCTTAGACAGTAAGTTTAGGTCTGTAGAAAATAGAGAAGGAAAGAAAAGGATGAACGGTAAGTTTTCATGGCTTGGGCATCGGAGTTAGAAAGAAGATGGCTCACAGTTTTAAAGTTGGTCTTTATTTGCTAATTTTATTTTCTTTATGTTTTTAAGTTTATCTTTTTTGTACTTTTTCATAATACCACACTTGGGCGTCACATCAGTGCCACGTTTCTTAAGAAAGCAATAAAAAAGTCCCGTGGGTATTTTTAGTTAGCCACATCGAACGGAGTCAACGAACTTAACAAAAATATTTGATTGCGCAATGAATTTGAGAATTTAATTATACTTTTTGAAAGTTTTAATATTCAGTTTCACTTTTCAAATAAGTTTTAGAATATATGATTCGCTTATCACAAGTTTTTATTTGGGAAGATGATGCGAATGGTTTATGAATTTTGGTTAAATGCACAATATGATCCATAAACTTTCAATTTATTTAATTAAATCCTTGGACTTTATCCTAATGTCCAATATAATTACTGAATTTTCAATTTGTTCAATATGGTCATTACACTTTTTGTACTCGCTCAAACTAGTCTTCTAACTAAATGAAAATATTCAACATAGTCTTTGAACTAAAATTAATGAAAGACTCACACTGCACATTAGTTTAAATATGTACAAAAAGTTAGAAATTAAAAATTTAGGGACCAAATTGTATATTAGGCTAAAGTTTAAGGACCATATTATATATTAGATTAAAATTCACAAACCACTTATCTTGTTATCCCTTTTTATTGCTTAATACCTTCATCTACTTGCCTTTTCTTTTGTCATCCCAAGTAAACTCCATAAAGTTGATGCTAGTGTTAGAAACATGCATTAAATACTGATCTCGTAGAGTAAGTTTTCTTAGCTTCATTAATTAAATCAAAGAAAAATGATATGTAAGCCGGGCAGCAAAAAGCCGTCATCTTTTTTATTCGAGTTAAATATAATTATATTTTAATATTTGAGTTTTTGGCTTCACGAGTACAATTGATTTATGTAAACTTACAGATAAAAAAATGTCTAACGTTTTTTCCATTTTAGTCATGAACCTTTCAACTGAACCAATCGAATTCTAAATTATTTTTCACGTTTTGTCAGATAAGTGCAATCGGCCAATTTAAACTGGAAATTGATTATTGTGGATGTTGGTGGTGCCACGTAGGATGACTAGTGTTAATGTAGACAATTTTTTACTTTTTACAAATTGAATTTTCTTCTTCTTCTCTTTCTCTTTACCATGCTCGGTGAGGGTCCCATTCACAAGCGAGGATGGGTTAGTGACCCTCATCGGGTTTGGAAGGGAAAAAAAAGAAAATAAAGAAAAAAAGAGAAAATAAAAAATATAAATTATAGAATATACCATATTAGTGTTGGTTGTGTCATGGAGAAAGACTTGTGTCCACGTTAATGATTTTTAGCTAAAATTGACTGGATAGACTTAATTGACAAAATGCGAAAAGATTTAATATTCACTTAGTAAATTTGAAATTTTTAGAATTGAATTGACAAAGTGCAATGAGTTTGGAATTTTTTGGACAACTTCTCCAAGTCGGGGGCAACAACTAAATCAAGAGTCCAAATCACTAATTTATACCCTCTTGCTTAGGCAGCCTTTTTTACTCCTCTTTCTTTCTTTGATTATAACAATACATATTTTTAGACTCTATCAAGCATTTGATTAATCTTCACAACATTTCAATCCCCATTCCCTTTAGAGTGGGCATCTTAATGTTGGATCTATTTCTGGCCAATGCTAATCTAAGAAAATACTCATTATAGCTTTGGCCAGAATATGTGTCGATTTCGATGACATATAGTGGGCAATGTTATACTAATTTTGTTTGTCAAAGAGACTTTTGGTGATCGTTTTAGGAAAAGGTCCCCCGCCCATCCACTCTTGGATTAAAACTCATCTCCTATTGCATGGGGAAATTCCCCCCTCACCCTTGGATCCCATGACCGTATGTTAGGGGATTCAGATCCATCGTTTCATGCCATAAATTTACGTCACTTCTATCCCTTAAACCCTCTCAATTGAATCTCATTGGATATTTACGTCAGCTTCCTACCCGATGCCATGGATGGCGTTTCTTTTCAACCTTCTCTTATTCTGTTACTTCAATAACTATCCATTATTCAACTTCAAGGGCGGTCTTTGTTGATTCGCACCAAATTCCATGTGCTCCATGCTAGTTAGGTCAGAGTGTTTAAGTTATAGTGATTTAGGCTTCATGGCCCTTGACATCTAGGAGTAGGATGCAGCGCTCCACTATTTTACATAATAGCGTGATATCTTCCGTTGCTTTCTCATGACTCCATTTTCACTTTGTTAAAAGGCCCATCGAAATTGGAGGAATAGCCTTTTGAGGTCTTGTAAGTGGAAAAAAAGGAAGCTAGCTAGATTGATTCATCTAAATTTAAGGACCAATAAAATAAGTTATTTTATGTGAAAAGTATAATAAATCATGTCGATCACTTCGAGCGAGTCACATTGGAGTTTCGGCCAACACAATCGGAGTTGGCATTGAAGTGATTTTTTTTTAATTGGTACTTAAGTAATTCGAATGAAAATTTTGGTACTAAAGTGAGTGTCGTACACAAGTTATGATACTTGTAGCGTTGTTATATCATATCGTAAGGGTATTAGATTAATTTATCGTAACTTAGTTCTCAATTCCAAACTCTCTGGTTCTTAGAGGTAAAGTATCTCATACTTTACATGATTTTCTAATTAAACCACTGTAATAGATTAGTGTCACTCTTAATTAAAAATCTTTTGCATGTTAAGAACTTAAGCCTCAAGTTTTGAATTGGTATGTGCTTGGGAGATCGTGACCCCTTCGGTGGTGCAACATTCGGAGAGATCGTGACAAAGGTCGAATGACCTGAATCCATGTTTAATTTGATGCTTATGCATGTAATTGTTGAATGTATGTATAAATGTGGTGCATGCTTCAGCTGGTGTATAATCGAATTTGACTAGAACCAATTGTAGGGTTAAGTAATATTAACAATTGTTATTTGCCAATACAAATGGTGGCAAATTGTCATTAAAATTAATCAATCTCAGACAACTAGGTGGTTTTAGGTTATTAAAACGCAAGAAAACCAAAGGCCGATCCCAAGGCCGTTCATTCGATTGTTTTGAAATGAACTTTGTTGTTTGATTGGATTGAATGCTTGAACAAATCAATGTTCCACACTGCAATATCAATCACGGCAACTCCAGGTGATCCATGGAGGAAATGACAAATGAACATGAAGACAATGGTGAAGGCTGATGTCCAATCCACTATTATTTTGTAATTACCTCATCATTTGTTTTGCTTATTATGCCTCCAATTTTTCCATTTGGCGTTATGATAGTTACATGATGAGTTGTGGATTTTTCTTGTTCTCACTTATAATAGCTTATCTTTCCATTCTTTAGGTGTTTACTTTATTGCACCGCATTTAAATACATTGCCTGATAATCAAAATTAGTCTAGAACTTACATTAAGTCCTACAATAACATTTGCATTATCATTAGAAATGGCAGAGAGACACTTAGGCTGCGTTTTGTCATCCGGATTTCTAAACGGGATAGGACTGGGTAGGATAGGACAAGAAATCCATGGATTTCTTTATATCACATCCACTGTTTGGCAAATTTCGGATTTAAAGTCGGATATCCTCATATCCTATCCAATCTACTGTTTGGTGAACTACGGATTTAAAGTCGGATATCTTCATAGTGAACTACATATTTAAATTCAAATATTTTAAAATAATAATATTATGCAATTACAAATTTGCATGTTTAATATCCAAAAAATCATCCAAAATAATATATATTTTTTCAATTTAACAGATTCTCATCGAGTTTCATGATTACGCATCTTTTTTCCGTTCATTTGAAATAATTTTTTGGTTACTCCTTTCGACATCAAACGTTTTTAGAATAATCTAAATTTCAATATATTCACTTTGAAACATGAATTCTTTTTCTCTCTTACAAGTTTTTCATTAGTTATCATTTTGTTATAGGTCTAACACCAAATTAAACATATGCCCAATTTGAACAAAACATAAAATCCAAAGTTCATTCATTTTTTTTTCAGTTGTTATGAGGATGTAATGACAATTAATCACGTTAATGAACGATTTTTGAACAATTCGCATATAAAGTACATTACAGTTCGTCGCTTTTATAAAATTTCGACGTGAATTGGAGAGTTATTGAGAAGAATACTTCGACATTGATACTTTTAATAAGAGCTTATTCATTTGAGTTTAAAACTTTATATGAGTTTTCTCATTTTTTACGTTAAACTAAAAATGTTTATTTAAAATAAAAAATCTAACATTGGTTCAAGACTTATAAAATTAATACTATATGAAATAAATTATGGTCAAACACCTAGACATTTTTTTAATAAAAATGAAAATTTGATTTTTTTTTATTTTTTTAAATTTCTGGTATTATTATTTTTATTATTTAGTATTTTTTAATTAAAAAAATTTGAACCGAGTCAGGGAAACCCGGTCCGACTCTATGATCTGAACCCAATAGAGGAGTTGGAGTAGTTTATGGGTGAATGACGAATAAAGAAAAAAAGAACGTGGGGTATTATGTTTCAGATTAAAAATTTCCTATACTATTTTATCCCACCTTCCCCTTGGGATTTTTTTTATCCAGTCTATATCCCCTTTATATCCGACCTTGTCCTATCTTAGACAGTTACCAAACACGAGATATGATAAAACATATCATATCATGCTTTTTATCCGGTTGACTAAACACAATTTTAGGGTAGAAAATGACCTAATTTTGCATGATCATTATAGGAAAACAACCAACCAATTTAGTGGGACACAAAAGGCGTGAGTGGAAACATTAACGTAAGTAAGTCTGTGATTCAAAATCTCTAGTTTTTGTGGAAATCAAGGTGATCATACCACTTCTCCATTGGGTTTTCTAGCCGACTCCCTATAAAGATTAGTGGTGAGTCCTATTAAATATCTAAGTTATTAAAGAACTAAAAATGAATCATGTCTCGGTCGAAGTATGGACTTGGAAAAGTCTACATTCATAATCAATGGACAGAATCGGATTATGATTAGATGATGTGTTCAAGCTATCTTTTATAGATGTCAATTCATACTCTTTATGAAGAATTACCTTTAAACCTGATCATTTAAGAATTATCTCACAAGAGGGTAGGTCACAATTGGCTTTTGAAAAATGAGATATTCACAATAAATATGGATCATTAATGTAATTGGTCTTTATTTTGGAGTGTATTAATTAGAGGGCAATCTGATATATCTCTATCATATGTGCATGAGCTGTTGCATTTAATTTTTGGTCAACCTAATTTGTTAGGAGCAAGAAAGGTAGAATTGTAGCACCATGGAGGGATATCCTTATAAGACAATTCTGAAGCACATACAAACACCACATTCAAAAAAACTGAAAAATAATGGCAGTGTCCCCTCTTACCATATTGGCTTTCCTCATTTGCTTTCTCCTCAACTTTGAACCTTTCGAAACTCATGGTTTCAGTGTCAGACTTATCCCTATAGACCAATTTGACACAAAGCTCTTTCCCAAGAATCTCACCCTAGAAGAAAGATACAAAAAAATCTTTAAAATATCTCGAGCTCATGTATACCGACTCGAATCCATGGTTTCTAAAAATTCAATGGATCCAAGTGAGTCAATACAACCAAACCCAAATGCACTAAAACCTCCGGTGAGTTTGGGTATTATGTATTACTATGTAACCACCGTATCAGTTGGCACGCATTCATACTCTCCAAACTTGGTTGTGGATACAAGTCATGTGGATACATGGATGCAATGTGAAGGATGCAGCCATTGTTTCTTCAATAGGGAAGGCAACTTCAATACGAGTCGATCACAGTCATACAAGCTCTTACCTTGTCACAATCCTCTCTGTTTTCCCCATCTATGTCGAAATCACATTTGTATGTATGACCAAACATTCACAGGAACTGGATTTCTTGACTCCTCTAGTAAGGGGCCAGTCGGATTAGACACCTTCACCTTTCATGGAGGGTCTATTGAAAGATTTCCACAGACTGCATTTGGTTGTGGCCTAGAGAACTACAACTTGAGTTGGGAAAGGACTGGACAAAATAACAATATTGCGGGGATATTTGGCTTGGGATTGGGAAGGCGGTCTATCTTTATGCAATATGTTAATGAGACTAAAAATCGCATGTCATATTGCCTTCCTTCGCTTCAAAGCCACACTGCTACATATTTACATTTTGGGGATGATGCAAAGTTGCCCCCTCATACTCGGTTCAGCAGGACAAGATTGATTCCTAATGTAACTCAATACGTAGTTGAAGTCATCGATATTAGTATCAACAAGAAACGCCCAAAAATAGAACCTTCAGTTTTTCGAATGAGATCGGACCACACAGGCGGGTTTATTTTGGACTCATGAATTCCTCACACAGCTCTTGTTCGAACCGCCTATAGTAAGGTAAAAGATGAAATAATCAAATATTTTCATAGGAAATATAATTGGTATCCTCTCCCTTCTCTACCAGGCCACTTTGATATGTGCTATAGCAGGCCTCATCGAAATTTCACACTTCCAGATATGACATATCATTTCCCAAGGAGAACTATTCTTAATCTCCCCGTGAGTAATATTTTTGGGTTCTTTGATGCAACCTTCTGCTTATTGATCATGCCCATAAATGACCCTGGACCCAGCAAACTTGGAGCACTTCAACAAATGAATTTTCGATTCTTATTTGATTTTACAGCATTAACGGTCTCTTTTGCACCTGAGATCTGTGGATTTAATTGAGAATCAAATAGATTGAATGGGGAAAAACTTAAAGCTAGCAATGCATAAGATCCTCTTTATGTATTTCCCTTTTGAATTTGTTATTAATAAGGATCCAATAAAGAAAAATTTTCAGTAAGTTCATTTCTTTATATGTACAGTATGTATTCTTTGATTTTTAATGGAACATAAAGCTTAGTTCATGGGAGAAAATTAAGATTTTTAGGCCCTAGGGGATTAAGAAGGTGAACTGCTAGTTATTGAATATGATACTGAGGTGCTCTTTGCAACATGAACAATTAGGAAAATGCATGAGGTATCGATTAAATTTGAAAGGAAATTAATAATTGCCTATGATGATGAATTCCCTTAAGTACGTTATTTTGTTATCTTTATATATTTAAAGGTATCTAGCATAATAGCAATTATTAATCTCACAAAAATTACTACTTGCTTATGGTAAAAGCTATATGACATACTCAATGTTACCTCACTAAATTATAAATATACTAATCAAAAATTTTCTTTTTGTACGTTGAAGATGATTAAGCAACTTGAAGGTCACTTTAATTAAAAGTGAAATCAATAGTAACTTATAAAGTTAGTACAATAAGAAATGTCACTGAACCCGTACAAATTGTTACTTTCCTATATTAAAAGTTATCCTCCATATGGAAAGTCACAGCATCATATTTTTGTAAGAAAAATGACTAATTAAATATGAATATTACAAGTTAAAGAGATTGTTGACACCTGAATTTTGACAAACCTTTCAGACTTAACTGCATAGAAGATTAGGGACTTTTCATTTAATCCCTAAAGCAAAAATATTAGTTTTATTGCATAGCATAAGTTTAATTCGTACATATGCAGAAGCAAATCAAACTTGGCAGCCTGAAAAAGCAATGTGCATAGTATAAATAAGGCTAATGTCCATGAAAAAGCCAAGTGCAGTCAAAAGAAAAATATTGGCAATAAAAAGAAAAATCAAAATCAATGTAAAAGCAATTAGAAAAAGAGCGGAGCTCTCATTTCTCAAAATTGTTTGATGGAATTTTAAGATAATGTTAGATATTGAGAATCAAAAGATTACAAAATTGAATGAACCGGTAATGATGCCAAGATAACGAAAAACTCTTTTGAACCCCTTTTTAAGGCCTTTTTGAGCATCTCCTCAGACCAACATTACAACTCTTTCTAGAAGTCTCTTTTTATTGAGATGGTTCAAGTGAATATGAGGATTTCACAATGAAGCCACTGCTTAAGGGAGTTGATGCAATCATTTTTTATATTATTTTCGAGGTTCTTAACTTGTAAACCTAATAAAGATAAAATTTTGAATATTTCTTTTTGACGCGAAAGTGGCAACCTTTTATACAAGCGCATGACCAAATCTATATCACGATCATTTGAAAAGAAATTTTGAACTGACGAAAATGTAATCAATATAAATATTTGTTGGAACCTTTAATATAAGTTATGAGAGATATTTCCAGTGGTCAAAGAAGAATTCCCACATCTATGGATGGGAATAAAAGCCTTCCTGAGAGCAATTGTGAGTGGACATTTTCAATTAAGGTATTTTTATATTTTAACTGAGCATTATGAAAGAAATCTTGGAGTTAATCGTTATCATTTTGTTACAAATATTTCTCCTAAGGAATTCGATAATTGATGACATTACCAAAGTTACCTGATTGACAATTTAGAATCTTCATGATTTTTTTTTCAATGGTTGCATTTTCGGACTAGCTTGCCAATGCGAGTTCGGAATCTTTCAAAATCTTAAATGTTTTCTAAATGATTGAACTTCCCGTTTGATTTACTTAAGCAATTTCAGAATTCTCTTAAAACTCACCCCAAATACAAGGGTTCGCAAACTTTCACCAGATTTACTATATGTAGTCTTGAAATTCCCCTTGTAAAATTTTACCCACTAAGCTAAGTGATTTCCTAATTTCTGTTAGGTTTGCTAAATGCAGTCTTGGAATCCCTTTGAATATTGTGATTATTGGATATTTCAAATGGTGACAAGGCCTATTTTCGTCAAAAAGAGTCATTTTAGTATTTTATAAGTTCGTTTCGGTTTTACAACGCTGTTTTTTGAACCAACACATTGATTCATCAATAAGCCCACGAAGTTTTTTGGGTTACCGTTTTTGATCAATCTCTAAAATTCGACCAGCAGTCAATTTAAAAAAATCTAAAAAATGAAAAACTCACGAATCAACTCATTTTACTTCAATTTGAAATTTGTATTATTAATTTATGAATATCAATTAGAATTTGGTACTCATTAGAAAATTTACCCAATTTTAGCCCCAATAGGGATTCCAATTGATTCCTCGTGAATGGCGTGATTTTTGCAAAGGAAATGAGTAAAGGCAATTTGACTCCGAAATCAATTTTAATAAAATCACTCCAAGTGGATTTGATTTAGTAGATTTAGACAATCAATGATTAATGAAATAATGAAGATTCGATCCCATTAGCACAATTCAATTCGATCCCATTGGAAGTTGTCGACAACGTGCAGTCAACGGTTGTCTCCAACTTGTTTTTTGTTCTCTTCGAATGTGTTTATCAATTAATCAACAAATCTTTTTATCATTAAAAATCACAAATGAGCATAGGTTTCAGGATGTGTAAAAGAGGGGATTGCCTGTAAGAACCTGTGGGCCGCGGGTAGATTTTAGGTTAAATACACAACGATAGTGATTATGATTTATTCTTCATGAATTGCAAAATCAATTTTGATAACAATAACTCTAATTGGATTCAATTTGGTCAGTTTGATCCAAGTAGCACAATTCAAGTCGACCCATTCTAGACTAAAATTCAATTTGGCCAATTGAACTCTAATATTCAAATTGGTCCAGTCTATGATGTTGTTATAATAAAAAAAATTCATATTTTTAGACTTTTTCAAGGATCTGATTAATCTTCACAAGATTTCAATCCCTATTCCCTTTAGAGTGGGCATCTTAATGTTGGATCTATTTCTGGCCAATGCTAATCTAAGAAGATACTCATTATAGCTTTGGCCAAAATATGTGTCGATTTCAATGACATATAGTGGGCAATGTTATACTAACTTTGTTTGTCAAAGACACTTTTGGTGATCGTTTTAGGAAAAGGTCCCCCACCTATCCACTTTTGGATTAAAACTCACCCTCTATTGCATGGGGAAATCCCCCCTCACCCTTGGATCCCTTGACTATATGTCAGGTGATCTAGATCCATCATTTCATGCCATAAATTTACGTCACTTCTATCCCCTAAACCCTCTCAATTGAATCTCATTGGATATTTACGTCAGCTTCTTACCCGATGCCATGGGTGGCGTTTCTTTTCATCCTTCTCTTATTCTGTTACTTCAGTAACTATCCATTATTCAACCTCAAGGGCGGTCTTTGTTGATTCACACCAAATTCCATGTGCTCCATGCTAGCCAGATCAGAGTGTTTAAGTTAGAGTGATTTAGGCTTCAGGGCCCTTAACATCTAGGAATAGGATGCAGCGCTCCACTATTTTACATAATAGCGAGATATCTTGTATTGCTTTCTCATGACTCCATATTCACTTTGTCAAAAGGCCCATCGAAATTGGAGGAATAGCCTTTTGAGGTCTTGTAAGTGGAAATAAAGGAAGCCTGCTAGATTGATTCATCTAAATTTAACGACCAATAAAATAAGTTATTATATGTGGAAAGTATAATAAATCATGTCAATCACATATTAAAAGTTAGTTCGACCCACGCCAAGTCTTGCTAAGAAAACTTATCTATAGATTTGATATTTGGGGAAATTTACTAAAAATGTTATAAGCTTATTATGACCATGTCAATTCAGTTTCGAGAATTTTTTCCCCGCTTAGTTTTAAACCATTAATATTTGTGCCAATTTAATCTACCCCACCAATTTTGGCTAGCTAGCATTTACGTGGACAATTTTTAAATAATTTTTTGAATTTATTTACTAGTTTTTAATTCTTTTTCTTTTTCTTTTCTTTCTTCTTCCTTCTTTTTTTCCTTTTTTTCCAACTATTGCTGACAAGTTGTGACTGGCAAGGATTGTTGGACCTCGCTGGCCATTGGGTGAAACCATTGCGACCATGGGCGACGGCCTTTGGACATGGCCTTGCCAGCCATTGGGGAGGCCATTATGGTTGTGGGCTAGGGGACCCTCGCCAACCACAGGCGAAAGTGGCCTCACCCACAGTTGGCGAGGCTTGGGCAAGGCTATGCTTTCCTCGCCTCCATCTCGGGAAAAGGTTCGCTCATGAAAACCGCCAAGGCAGAGTTCGTGGATGGGCTTCATGAGGTAAAAGACCAACTCGTAGAGGTTGAAGAGATGCTCTGTCTCAAATTCGTGACCATTGGGAACAAATCCATGCCCCCCCTTGCATGTGCAAGGAAGAATCCCTTGAAGACACAATCAAGGCTTTAGAGATGGAATTTATAGAACTTAAGGAAGATAACTCCCCCAAAGCCAAGGTGGAAGCATTGATTTAGAGATTAAAGAGCTTAAGGCCAAACTAGTCTAGTGCGACACTAGCATTATGAATGGTGCTATACCCATTCAAATGACACATTAGGTGGATGTGCTGAATCATAGCCCATGGGTCACCTAATTGATTTTAGAATCAAATTGCCTTTACTCATTTCCTTTGCAAAAATCTCGCCATTCATGAGGAATCAATTGGAATCACTACTGGGGCTAAGACTGCATCTAGCAAATGTAACAGGAATTAGGAAAGCACTTAGCTTAGTGGGTAAATTTTTACAAGGGGAATTTCGAGACTACATATAGTCAATCTGGTGGAAATTTGTGAACCCTTATATTTGGGGTGAGTTCTAAAAGAATTCTGAATGCTTAAGTATATCAAACATGAAGTTCAATCATTTAGAAAACATTTAAGATTATGAAAGATTCCGATGTGGCATTGGCAAGCTAGTCCGAAAATGCAACCGTTGAAAAAAAAATCATGAACATTCTAAATTGTCATCCAGGCTACTTTGGTCAATGCCATCAATTATCGAATTCCCTAAAAGAAATATTCGTAACAAAAAGATTTCAATTAACTCAACGATTTTTTTCATAATGCTCGGTTAATATACCTTAGTTGAAAATGTCCTCTCACATTTACTTTTAGGAAGGCTTTTATTCCCATCCATAGATGTGGGAATTCCTCTTTGACCACTGGCAATCTCTCTCATAACTTATATTAAAGTTTCTAATAAGTATTCATATTGATTACATTTTCATCAATTGAAAATTTCTTTTCAAATGACCATGATATAGATTTGGTCATGTGCTTGTATAAAAGATTATCACTTTGATGTCAACAAGAAATATTCAACAATTTATCTTTATCGGGTTTACGAGTTAAGAATCTCAAAAATAATATAAAAAATAATTACATCAACTCCTTTAAGTGGCGACTTCTTTGTGAAATCCTCATATTCACTTGAACCATCTCAATAAGAAGATACTTCTAGAAAGGGTTGTAATATCAGGTTGAGGAGATGCTCAAAAAGGCCTTTAAAAAAGGGGGTTTAAAAGAGTTATTCATTATCTTGGCATCATTATTCATTTAGTCCTGTAATCTTTTGATTCTCAAAATCTAATTTATCTCAAAAGTCCATCAAACAATTTTGGAGAAATTAGAGCTCCGCTCTTTCTCTAATTGCTTTTACATTGATTTTAATTTTTCTTTTTATTGCCAATATATTTTTTTTTACTGCACTTGGCTTTTTCATGGATATTAGCCTTATTTCTACTATGCACATTGAATTTTCATGCTGACTAGTTTGATTTGCTTTTGCGAATGTATGAACTAAACCTATGCCATGCGATAAAACTAATATTTTTGCTTTATTGATTAGATGAATAGTCCTTGACTTGCTATACAATTAAGTCTAAAAAGTTTGTCTAAATTCAGGTGTCAACAATCCCTTTAACTTGTAATATTCACATTTAATTACTAATTATCTTAAGAAACTACTCACTTTCCATATGGAGGATAACTTTTAATATAGGAAAGTCACTTGTATGGGTTTAGTAACATTTCTTATTGTACTAACTTCCATAAGTTACTATTGATTTCACTTTAAATTAAAGTGACTATCAATTTGCTAAATCATCTTCAACGTAGAGAAAGAAAATATGTGATTATTATATTTAGAACTCAGTGAGGTAACATTAAATATGCTTAATGGCTATTACTATATGCAAGTAGTAATCTTTGTGAGATTAATAATTTATGTTATGCTAGATACCGTGAAATATATAAAGGTATGAAAATAATGTACTTAAGGGAATTCATTATCATAGGCGATTATTAATTTTCTTTCAAATTTAATTGATCCCTCATGCATTTTCCTAATTGTTCATGTTGCAAAGAGCACCTTAATATCATATTCAATAACTAGTTGTTCACCCTCTTAATCCCCTAGGGCTTAAAAATCTTAATTTTCTCCCATGAACTAAGCTTTATGTTCCATTAAAAATCAAAGAATATATACTGTGCATATAAGGAAATGAACTTACTGAAAATTGTCTTTATTGTATCTTTATTAGTAACAAATTAAAAAGGGAAATACATAAAGAGAACCTTATGCATTGCTATCCTTTATTTTTTTCCCCCATTCAATCTATTTGATTCTCAATTGGACCGACATATCTCAGGTAAAAAAGAGACAGTTAATGCTGTAAAATCAAATAAGAATCGAAAATTCATTTGTTGAAGTGCTCCAAGTTTGCTGGGTCCATGGTCATTTATGGGCATAATCAATAAGCAGAAGGTTGTACCGAAGAACTCAAAAACATTACTCACGGGGAGATCAAGAGTAGTTCCCCCTTGGAAATGATATGTCATATTTGGAAGAGCGAAATGTTGATGAGACCTGTTGTAGCACAAATTTAGGTTGCCTAATAGAGGTGGGAGAGGATGCCAATTATAGTTTCTATGAAAATATCCGACTATTTCATCTTTTACCCTACTATAGG
The DNA here is from genome assembly GCA_030064385.1 of Melaleuca quinquenervia. Lineage (NCBI taxonomy): Eukaryota > Viridiplantae > Streptophyta > Magnoliopsida > Myrtales > Myrtaceae > Melaleuca > Melaleuca quinquenervia. Next base: position 26,264,366 of record CM057725.1, on the reverse strand, counting down.
CGGATAGAACAAGAGCTGTATGAGGAATTCCCGAGTCCAAAATAAACCCGCCTGTGTGGTCTGGTCTCATTCGAAAAATTGAAGGTTCTATGTTTAGGCGCTTCTTGTTGATACTGATATCTATGACTTCAACCGCATACTGAGTTACATTAGGAATTAATCTTGTCCTGCTGAACCCATCGGGTAACTTTGCATCATCCCCAAAATGTAGATACGTAGCAGTGCGGGTTTGAAGCGAAGGGAGGCAATATGACATGCGATTTTTAGTCTGATTAGCATATTGCATAAAGATAGACCGCGTTCCCAATCCCAAGCCAAATATCCCTGCAATATTGTTACGTTGTCCACTTATTTCCCAACCTAAGTTGTAGTTCTCTAGGCCGCAACCAAACGCAGTCCGGGGAAATCTTTCAAGAGACCCTCCATGAAAGGTGAAGGTATCTAATCCGACTTGCCCCTTACTAGAGGAATCACGAAATCCAGTTCCTGTGAACATCTGGTTATACATACAAATGTTGTTTCGACATATATGGGGAACACAAAGACGATGATTACAAGGTAAGCGCATGTATGAGTGCGATTGACTTGTATTGAAGTTGCCTTCCCTATTGAAGAAGCAATGGCTACATCCTTCACATTGCATCCATGTATCCACATGACTTGTATCCACAACCAATTTTGGAGAATATGAATGGGAACCAACTGATAGGGTGGTTATGTAGTAATACATAACACCCCAACGAACCGGAGGTTTTAGTGCATTTGGGTTTGGTCGTATTGACTCATTTTGACCCATTGAATTTTTAGAAACCATGGATTCGAGTTGGTACACATGAGCTCGAGATATCTCAAAGATTTTTTGGTATCTTTCTCCTAGGGTGAGATTATGGGGAAAGAGCTTTGTGTCAAATTGGTCTATAGGGACAAGTCTGATACTAAAACCATGAGTTTCAAAAGGTTCACAGTAGAGGAGAAAGCAAATGAGGAAAGCCAATATGGTTAGATGGGACACGGCAATTGTTTTCAGTTTTTTTGATTGTTGTGTTTGCATGTGTTTGAGAATTGATCTTATAAGGATCCCTCCATGGTGCTACAATTTTATCTTTCTTGCTCCAAACAAATTAGGTTGACCAAAAATTAAATGCAACAACTCATGCACATGTGGAAGAGGTATATCGGATTGCCCTCTAATTAACACACTCCAAAATAAAGACCAATTACATTAATGATCCATATTTATTATGAAGATCTCTTTTTTTTTAAAGCCAGCTCATCTTTGTTGCGACCTACCCTCTTGAGAGATAACCCTGAGATAATTGGGTTTAAAGGTAATTATTCATAAAACAGTCTGAATTGACATATGTAAAAAAGAGATTGAACACATCATCTAATCATAACCTGATTTTGTCCATTAATTATAAATGTAGACTTTCCCACGTCTACACTTCAATTGAGACACGATTCATTTTTAGTTATTTTATAACTTAGATACTTATTAGGACTCACCACTAGAATTTTCAAGGAGTCGGCTAGAAAACCCAATCGAGAAGTGGTAGGGACACCTCAATTTCCACAAAAACTAGAGATTTTAGAATCACAAACTTACTTACGTTAATGATTCCACTCACGTCATTTGGGTACCACTAAACTGGTTGGTTGTTTTCCTATAATGGTCATGCAAAATTGGGTCATTTTCTACCCTAAGTGTCATTATGCCATTTCTAATGATTATGCAAATGTTTTTGTAAGACTTTATGTAAGTTCCAGACTAATTTCTACTATCAAGCAATGTATTAAAATGCAGTGCAATAAAGTAAACACCTACGAATGGAAAGACAATCTATTATAAGTAACAACAAGAAAAATTCACAACTCATCGTGTAACTCCAATTGGATTCGATTTAGTGGATTTAGACAATCAATGATTAACGAAATAATGAAGATTCAATCCCATAAGCACAATTCAATTTGACCCAATCTAGACTAAGATTCAATTTGAATAATTGTGCTTCAATTTGGCCAGTTGCACTCCGATTGTCAGAATTGGTCTAGTCTACAATTTTGTTTTGATGGAAATCGGAGGGATTAAGGTATTTTATGTCCAATTGATCTAACCAAATCAATCCAATTCAATGTAAGTGCATTCAATTCGAATAATTTAATTGGAAATTTTTTTAATCTGACTTAATTGGATCAATAATAGCAAGATAGGAACACAAATTGAAGGGAATTGACCCATGAATCAGATCGGTAAAGCCCGATTCAACCCGGTCTCACCGGTGTTGACCGATCGACCTCATTCATTTTTGGGTTGGATGACAGCTATTCCAGCTGGCCAATCTCGCTGCCAATCGGCCCACTCTTCCATGTGCCCACAAAATTACAAAATTGCCCCATTTGTTTGAAAAGACAAAAATGCCCTCAACCCTTGTTAAATAAAACGGATCAATAGCAACATTTCTCAACGCCCAAGGCAAAAAATCTTGGTCATTCGTCATGAGCACATCCAAGATATCCATTATGTTAAGTCATCAATCCAAATATGGTGGGCAGTGTCGCTCAAAACTCCCACCAGAACACCTCAAAATAGCCGCCTCCGCCCATGCTCCATGCCATCCACCTAAGCAGCTTCATCCTTCATCTGGCGATTCGACCGCGGACGACCTCCTGGACCTTGCGACATGTCTTCTCAGCTTCTTCCCGAGGCTGGCCCGGCCGGAGCTTGATTGGATCTTCATACTTTCGATTATTTCAAGCAACTTTGATCATCATCTGACTTCGGGTTCATTACTCTCAATTTAGATTTGGTGAGCTATTTTGCGGCCATCTTGTGAAGTTGTTTTGGTGCCCGAATAGCGCAATTGGGGAGGAAGTTTAATGGCTATCCCATTGACAAAGGTATATCCCAATTCTACTTAGTTTATGACTATGAGAAAGTATAATGGCCGAATATGTACCGAGTTCTGATAGCCCATTGCTGCTGATATGTTGCTATTGTAGTATTTAGGATGATGGTCAAATAGCGCGTGCTGCGTGAAAAGTGTTCAACAAATTTTTTTTCTTCCAAATTTAGGTGTCAACATAATGCAATGTGATGATTTGCATGTTCTGAAAAATCGTAGCTCCACTGAGTCAATAGGCTTCGATGTAAGGTTTTGAGTTTGAAAATGACCAAAGTGTTCAACCAATGAAATGAACTAAACAAGCTAAGCTTCCAATCAATAGGTTGCACGTTACAAATGGATTCCATTTGCTATGTGAAATCGCCCCGCGATATGAGATCAACATTCAAAATAGTAATGATATGTTCAGTCTTTGTTGTTCCTGATTCTATCTTTGTCTATTCAATGATTTGTCTTTTTTTTTTGTGATCAACATTTCGGAAAATTATTATTCATGAAAGTTGTAGAAGAAATCTTGAGCTTTCTAGTGATACCAAATGCTTCAAAATCAAAGCTCATTTGATCGGCCATATATCTTATCAATGTCCCTATCTGGGAAAAGAAACCTTTTGTAATTTTATCAATTCAGTCTTAAACCTTTTATTACTTTGTCAATTTCATCTTAAACTTTTTTTTTTCAATTTAGTCCTAAACCTTTTGAAATCATGCCAATACAATCTGAAACCTTGAAATTTCTAAGGTTGAATTAGCAAGATTTCAAAAGGTTTTATGACTAAATTGGTAAGATTTAAAAAAGTTTAGTGCTGAATCGAAAAAAAAAAGGTTTATAACTAAATTGGCAAAGTTGCAAAAATTTAAGACTTTTTTGACAGTTGTGCATCCCTATCTGTTCTGCACTCAATTTGGAAAAATCTTTTCCAGAAGGACCAAACTTGTTTTGCGATTTTGAGGTATTTAAGGTCCTTTCCTAAAAAAAGTCAAAACGAAAAAGTGGTTCACTCGCTATATAATTAGAATGTCCTTGGATGCAAATTTCCTTAATATGTCAATTCTGTTTTCAAAATGTTCTGCAAATAAGTTCATGGGATTATTTTGAAATTTAACACAATAGATTTTAGCAAACATTCAAACCATGAAAGTTATTCATAACAGAATTATCTAATTTTTTGTTAAATTTGGTGGGATTTTATGTCAATCTATCTTCCCCACATCTTTAATCTGATGGGTCAAATTGGGTCAGAATCTTGACTGCCGGGTCATTTTACTCAAATAAGGATTGGGCTTGAGTCAGATAAAAAATAGTCCGACCATATTAATTTATTTAATCGATTTTAACTCATTGTTCATGCAATAAAAATTTGATGGCCCATATTAGATCTGACCTATATTAACAAAACATATTGATATTCTATAAAAACATATACTCACCTACTTAACCCATCTTCACATAAATATGTTACTTGGATAACAACTTCACGTCGAATTAAAAAAGAAAATTATACTACAAAAAATAATAGAAAAATAAAGTAAGAAACCCATAAATTGAAGTACTTATAAAGAATTTAGGGCCAATAAAAATGTGCTCCACCCGATATTGTGACTCAGATTTAATTAGCTCAATTTCATATGGGTAATCTCATTTATTTCCAAAATGGATTATAAATGAACGAAGGAAAAATAAAGCCCAAAAATATATCATGCATGGGTCACTTTAGTCTTGGCATGATATTTCAAATCCTTGGTGTATGTTATTGTTGCTTGATTATCGCAATTAAGCAACACTAAGCTTTCTCAACAACACATAGATAATAGATAAATCTTTTTAAGCCAAACACCTCATTGTACAGCTACTGATAATGTCAAAAACTCGACCTCTATTGAGGACAAGGCTATACATGTTTGTTTCTTAATGTTTCAAGATATGGCGCCATCATTTAAAGAAAATAAATCTAAAGGTGGTTTTCCTTTCATATAAATCTCTTCTCCAATGAAAATATCAATAGCCTTCAAGCTATAAATGTTTACCTTGGTAACTTGGCACATAATTAGCAGATCCCTTTAAATAATGGTTGTCAAATGTATTTGATTTGGATTAAATTGGTATATACTTGCCACTCCAATTGCAAAATATATGTGAAGCCTTGTACACATCATAACATACATTAGCTTTCCAATAATGCTGGCATAAGGAATGCATAACATTGGTTACTTCTATTAAGAAGTCTAAAGATATAATCTTTAACTCAATCTTTCACCTTTTGCAATAGTTGTATTCATGGGTTTGTAGTCTAGCTTATGAAATAGTTTAAGAACTTTGGTTATGAATGTTTCTTGCGAAAAAGATAATAACCTACTTAAGTGATTTCTTAAAATCTCAACTACAATAATATATGCAGTCTCATTCATATCTTTCATCTCAAAATTGGAATATAACCAACTCTTAACAGTATTAACAAACTTCATATCGCTTTCGACAAGCAGCATATCATCAACACATAATGATAATGATCATAAACTAATTTTTGGATCTCTTGATATATATGCAATGATCATCATTAATCATTGTGAAACCATACATTATAGCATCATGAAAACATATGTAATATTGTCTCGATAACTGCTTAACGATACATATTAATCTCAAAAGTCGACATACCTTATTTTCTTGGCCTTCTGAAATAAAACCACCATGTCATATAGATTTATTCTTATAATTCTTCATTGAGAAAAATAGTTTTTACATACATTTGATGTAGTTCATGATTCATACTAGTTATTATTGCCAGAATAATATAAATTGAGATAAATCTCACTATATAAAAAAATATATCATCATAATCAATTCATTCATGTTGGTTATAACCTTTCGCCACAGGGCGAGCTTTATACTTCTCTATTGAGCTATTAACTTTACACTTTATTTTGAAAACTCATTTGTTTCTAATAACTTTGAGTCCTTTTAGAATATTAACCAATTCCCAAAAATAGTTTGACTTCATTGACTCCATTTTCTCTGTCATTGACATATCCAATTTTATTTATTTAGACAATTTAGAATCATTTATGTTTCTTGATTCATCATCTTGAATCCTTAATATAACATCGCTATCACTCGGATTAGATGACGGTGGCATTGTCTCATCTCAGTCTCATCTCAAGTGGTTGTAATTGAGACTGGTCTGAAATTAATTCCCCACTACTTACATTGCTCCCTCTTGGAATAATGACAATCTTCCCATCATCATTATCTAAAGTTTCAAATAGTGAATTATTTTCACATATTTCACCCTTCTCAAGAAACTCAACTTTAAGAATGTGATATCTCGTTATTCAAATTTAGTTACATTTTCACTTGCTTGCTCACCTATAAATATATATCCTTATGAGGTTTTCGCATAACTTATGAAGATACTTTCTTACATTTGCGATTCAATTTCTTATATTTGTGAGATTATTCGTGAGTATAGATCTCACAACCCCAAGATTAAGAAAACTCAAATCGAGTTTTATGTTTATTCATAACTCATAGGAGTGGAGGTAACTGATTTAAAATGCATTACCCCAAAATGTGATAGGTAAGTAAACTTGTCCTATTATGAACATAACCATTTCTAATAGGGTTTTATTTTTTCTTTCTACAATACCATTTTTTCGAGGAGCATAGGGGTATATAATTGTCTTTCTATTCCTCTTTCATCACACAAATTTTTGAACTCATCAAATAAATATTTTCAACCTCAATCCAATCTTAATACTTTTATTTTCTTAGCTAATTGATTTTCCACCAAGTTCACAAGTATCTTAAAACAACTAAAAGTACCAGATTTATGAGTAATCAAATAGGCATATCTGAATCGAGTATAATCATCATTAAATGTGATGAAATAAATAGGCTTGTGTCTTTTCCTCACACTAATTAGATCACAAATGTCAGAATGGATAAACTGCAAAGGAAATTCAACTATTGATCCTTTTTCAAATGGTTTTCTTGTTTTTTTCCCAACTAGACAATGCTTGCACATGGGCAAATTGACTTTTTCAATATTGCCCAATAGGCCCTCTTCAGCCAATCTTTTCATTTGTTAATACCCTATATGGCGAAGTCCGACATGTCATATATTCATATCATTATCACATTAATTAGAAGATGTAAAGAGGGAATAACAAATATTGACATATTAATAGTTAACATCTAATATAATAAAACCATCTACAAAAGGACCATTATCATAGTGACTTGTATTCAGATGCAAGTCAACACATCTATCATGAAAATTCAACTTAAAACCAGATCGAACCATAACTAAAGCAAATACTAAATTCCAATGAATTTCCAAAGCATATAATACATGATGTAGAAATAAAGTGCGTTCACCATGCATAATCAACCGGCAAATTGTCAATTTATTTAACCTTTACTTTGGAGTTGTCCCTACACAAATCCATATGTTCTCGATTGAACTCGTTAGAATTCTAAGTAGGATTCTCTATCTTTCGTTACATGGTTTGATAATCCAGAGTCTACAGTCCATGGAGAATCAAATTCAGTTAAAAATAAAGAACTTAATACATAAGCAAAGTATCACCACAAAGAGAGGAGATGGAGAGAAAGAATGGTTCATTAACGGTTCCTTTTGCTGAAACAGTTTTTTCAATAATTGCTCTTTTGCAGTTAATGAATACGAGCTGAGTTATGGATATAACACATTTTGGGCGGTCCATAATTTCCATTAAAGTTCGAATTGGAAATGAAATAATTTATAGGTGTCCACATGGTGTTTTTCGGTCCTTAGAAAACAGAAAAAGCATGAATGAAAATCTATATAATGGATTTTCTTCTTACGCACAGCAACTGAACATAGGATGAAGTCACTTTCCCCATTGGGTCGGCCACATCACCGAGGATTTTGGGACCCGACGTATAACTATATCGGTGAAAGATTGAAAACAAGCAATAGAAGATGTCGGATGAGATAACAACATTAGACGAAAAACACAGCCATTTTGCCACGCGAAACTACTATAACACTTGGATCGAAAAATGAAACTACTGTAACACAGCACGGAACTCAGGAGTCAGAACGCAACTACGGATCAACATCATCGAGCGATCTAGGCGAAGATGAGAGCGGTGACTTGTGGGGTGGGAGTGTCCATACCACTGCGGCCCAGAAGAAAGCCGCAGATTTTAGCGACTAGAGCTTTAGAGCTTCGGCAAAAGTAGGCGAACATGAGACGCTTTATGCGTCCACGCCTCGGAGGATGAAGAAGCGGCTCTTGACTATTCACTGCTAATACCTTCTCTTTCAGAGCTTCCTGCATGGCAGCCATCGCGCTTTCTTTCCCGTGCCTTTTGCGTGTGCGTGTGCGTGTGCGTGCGTGCGTGCGTGCGTGTGTCTATAGAGAGAGAGAGAGAGAGAGAGAGAGAGAGAGGAGATGAGGTCTGTCTATTCCGGGGTGGTGGTATTTATATGTATAGGGTTAGCTCTGCGGATAGTTTGATGGGCGGAATGTGACTGTGTAGAGGAGGTTTCCATGAAGATTCGTGGGAAGCCGTATTTAACCAAGTCGTCGACGGAAGACCAATAAAAGATAAATTAGTTTCAGCATATCTCGAGTTATTCCAAGAGAAAGACGGTCGACATAAACACCCAGAAAGAAATTGTCGATGGAGATCCACGAGCTGCTCACGTTGGCAAATGTTTCTTCGCAGCTCGCACCGCCTCTTTCTCCTTTCTCTCAATGGCATCTCAAACTTCACATCAATCCGACGCAGCATTGAGGCAAGGTCTTCATGGTGGACCCCACGCCGATGCGCGTGGAAAACTCGGGCATGTTTGAAAACATGGTACCAAAGCAGTCACCACAAATCATATAAAGTGATTTAGCCAGTTAAGGAAATAAGGACTTATATGACCATCCATGACATGAAAAAATCACACGAGAAAAGTCAGCGCATGCAAAATAAGAATGCTTTTTTTTATTTTTTCCATTACTGGTTAACGAAATGATTAATCTAAAAAGGCTAGAGGCATATTGGATCTAATCCTTTGGTTGATTGGGGTTGATTTCCTGCTATTCCGATCAATAGCGACCTTTCATTCTCTGTTCATTACTATAGTATTTCATGATTAAGGCACGGGATTAGATAATCTTTTCGCACAAAATTGAAAAATTGGACCAGGGTCCATCTTACTATTATTCTATGCTGTTCTTTAACATCCTCTTTCCTATATCAAATTACCAAGAAACAAGGGGACAGAAAAGGGCTAAACAAGTCTGTTTGGCTTGGGAACTGCGATGTTCTTTCTGCTTTATTGTCAATCAGACGAAGTTGACGGAAAAAATGGCCGACAAAAAGATCACTCATAGACACTTTTTGCCATTATTAGGAATTAGAAAAGGATCTCCTCGGTCCTACTTCTGGATTCACATAAATCAGACGGCTCATGAGCGAGTGATTCCCGATTGGGTGCGAGTGGGATGCTCTGCATATTCACTCAGGGGAGTCGAACCGAACGTCCCAGGAAGATTCGTCCCCTTCATATATTTTTATTCTGACAAGTCATGTACATATGTAGTTGATAAACCCATGTTTCATATAGTTGTGCATTCGCTTATTTTCACCTGTTTTCGTATTCGCGCGAGAAACGAAAAGAACCGATTTAATTTGTGAAATTTATTCCTGATGTTGTGCGGACATTTATTTGATATGACGCACTTGTTCCCATACTTACTGATTCTGTCAGCCCACTTTATCAATGAAAATGTAAATCATTCTTAATAATTTCAACCTTATAGAAATCTTCAAATTGTGGGATTGATGTTCAACATCCCATAGTACTCTCTTGCTGCAAGCCTAAATTTTATAAGTCAATAACCTTAAAATGATTTTCTCCCTTTTAGATGTCAGATTGCCTATGGGGCCTAATCTGCAGCACATTTCCCTTTCAAGTAAACTCCAGATAGTTGATACTACTTCTAAAAAAAGATGCATCAAACATTGCTCTCGCCATTGCAAGCTTTCTCAGCTTCATTAATTGATTCAGAGGAAAATGGCACGTGAGCCGACAAAAACCGGGTCAAGAAAATGCTGCACGTCCGCACCAAAATAGTGGGTTATTAAAAAGAAATAACATTTTATTGGGGGCTTGGGCTTCTCATGGGATACTTGTTCATGGGAAAATCATAAGCGTGGATGATTGGTACGGGCTAATGCATTTAAGAAAGTCAACCGAGTACAGACATGCCATGTACCTTTGGCCCTTTCGAGAAACATGGACTGCCCCAGCAAGTAAATTTTCCCCGTGGGTGATTAATCAACGCACAAAGCATAAAGACGATCAACCTCGCCGGCGTCCTCCACCCAAACATAGGTTTCAAAACACGACATCTCTACATCTCTCGGTTTCAAATCTAGTACCCAATTAGAATTGTAAATGATTGATGCGTGTGTCTACACGCGACGGATCCGGTTTCGGTTTCTGGTCCTTTTTCCTGCATTAAAATGCCAACTAACGGATGCTGATTGCAACTGGTACAAACAAAACTATGGCGAATAGAAAGCTGACAAATCGAATACCCTGCCGAAAAGACCGAACAAGTATATATTATTGATCTTTTCCTAATGTAAAGGAACTGAAAATCGAGCCCTATAGTGACAAGGGACGACGTCATAGTTTCCTAAAATCGGCCGCCCACATCGCCGGGGACTTCGGCGCCCGATCTATAACTGAAGCAGTGATAGATTGAAAACAAGCAGCAATGTCCGATGAGATAACAGCACGTCGGACGACAAACGCGGAGCTATATTCCTGCTCAAAACTACTAAAAAAGCTGACCACGGGGCAGAACCCTGGAATCGAACGCAACTACCCACCAACATTGTATAGCGTTCTAGGATGATTTCTTCCTGCAAACCCAGCGAGCAAGCGAAGACAAGAGAGGTGACTTGTGATTCGATGTGGGCGTGCAGGTTGCGCTGCGGCCGCGAAGAAAGATGAAGATTTTAGCCACGAGGGCTTTAAGGTTTCGGAACAGGCAGGCGAATATGAGACGCTTTATGCGTCCGCGCCTGGGAGCATGAAGAGGCAGCTCCTGTCTCTTTACTGCTAATTCCTTCTCTTTCATAGCTTCCTGCATGGAAGCCATCACACTTTCTTTCCCGTGATTTTCACTCAGAGAGAGAGAGAGAGAGAGAGAGAGAGAGAGAGAGAGAGAGAGAGAGAGAGAGAGAGAGAGAGAGAGAGAGAGAGAGAGGACCTGGTCTTGCTTGGGTGGGGAGGGAGATGTGGATCCGTCTCAATTTATATATGGAGTCGTTAGTCTTCGGCTCTTTGGTTTGTGGCGTGTCTGAGGTGTCTCTTAGTCTTGGAGGGGTTTCCTCGATGGTTCCCGGGGGCGACTACTACAAACCGGAGTAGGGAAATATACCCAAAAAATTCTTAAATTTATTGGATTTTTATCCATTCAATCTTAACTATTTTAATTGTTTTAATTGAGTTATAAGCCTTTTGTCAAAAATGGCTGATGTGTACATTGGTTGCTCTACATGACATAGTTAATTGGTGCTGACGTGAATATTTTTAACAATATTTTAATATATTTTCAATTACTTTTATACTATTATCTTTTCAATTTTATTTTTTTATTTCGTTTGTCTCCCTCTCTCCTTTTTTCTTTTCTTTTTTTCTTTTCTTGGCTTCCCTTTCACTATTCGATCATTGGATCTCGACGGCCTCTAGCGAAGCTCGCGCCCACCAGCCACTAGTGAGGGCGAGGCTCATGCTCATGCTAGTCAAGGTGGACCTCGACCTGATCTCCCCTGCCCTCCCTTTTGTCGATCATCAAACCCAGAGCTCCATTATAGAAGGAAGAAGGGAAAAAAAAAAGAAAAAAAAGGGAAAAAATAAATAGGAACTACGGAAAATAGATGTTAAAATATTTAGATATATCCATATTATCACCGGCTGCATAACGTAGGATGACCGGCGTCCGCCTCATCAGTTCCTTATCAAAATTAATCGAATAGACTCGATTAACAGAACGTGAAAATATTTAAGACTTAATTGATACAATAAAAAAAGTTGATGACTAAATTAACAAAAGCGTAATAAATTTAAGATTTTTTGGATATTTTTCGCCATTCGCTCAATCTAGTAACTCAGTAGCATGGCAAACGAAGCGCAAGACCTCCCCCCCATCTCATGCGCGTGATGGAGAGACGCCATCACCGTCAGGACAAATCCGAGTAGATGGAACATACGATTCGCTTGACTAAGTGGCCCTAAATTATTCTAAAAGAACGTACAAGTTCTTTAATTAGAAACCATTGAAAGTCGAGACATTGGATACATCTACGCCGCGAGAAAGCAACTTCTTTCTCGTTCCGTGCCTGAGCTGGATGCTTCTCGGAGTTTTCTCCTTCCTCATGGATTCTTCATTAAGACGGAACCCGAAACCAATACAAAGAAAGTTGGAGATATGATATATCTACCTTTGCCCTCGAGGGCCCATCTCCGTCTGACCTAAGGAAACATTTGCAGACCTTCGTTACCTTCGACCTGCTTAAGTGAGCAAATGGTTTTTTTTTTTTTTTTGAGTTTGTATTAGGACTAGGTGCACAAACATATTCGAATAGGGAGTGAAGGTGAGAAAAAGAAATTGAGACTCTCTATTTATCTTGGAGTGCCCTTAAATTAGACTTATATCTAATAAAAGATCCAATTATAATTAGCATCCTCCACTTTTCTCGTACAACTCTCTGTCATAAGAGAAAGAATTTATATGTGTACTCAGTGGTTATTCATAAGCTCGAGTCCAAATCTTAACCCAAACTATCAATAAACATTTTGCCAATTCAGTCATAAATATTTTTTTTACCAATTCAGTCTTAAACCTTTTGCAACTTTGTCGATTAAGTCCTAACGGCCAGTGAGGGTAAGAGCGGCCTTGCCCCTCGCTAGTGGTGGGCGAGGGCGGTAGCGGCTTCCCCAGCCCCCGCCGCCCTCGCCCGTCGTTGGCAAGGGCTTCGTCACCCTTTGGAGTGACCGGCAAGCACCAACCAAAGAAAAGAGAAGGAAAAAAAAAAACCTTGTTTTGGACATGTCATCACCACGTCATTGCTAGCGAGTTTCGGCATCGTAACGTACGCATTTTCCAGCCAAAATCCATCGGAAGACTTAAATGGCAAAGTTGCAAAAGATTTAAGACTGAATTGATTTAAAAAAATTATAACTTAAATAGCAAAGTGGGTAAAGGTTTAAGACTTTTTTTAGCAATTTTTCTTACTACAACCTACTGTTTCTAGGGGCGATCTCAATTATTACTTGACCTCCCTTATGAGTCTTGGTTCACATTTGCTTTGTATCCTATTCATGCACACTTTTTGTGCAGGGACAAAAGTGAAGATATAGTGTTCACGGGTTCATCTCTTCCAAATAAGGGCAATTAAAGGACTCTCATTCCTTGGAACACTACATCCACTTAGTACAAAATTTATTTTCTAATATATTTCTAATTTTTAAAATTTTTCCTTTTTTTATTTTCCTTATTCCTTTTTTTATTCTTTGTTCAGCCAATCATTGGCCAAGCCCCAAGCCATGGTGAGGCTTGACCTCGTGGTGGCCGAATGAGGTCAAGCCTCATTGGCGGCAAGGCAAGGGCTAATCACCTCACCTGGTCACCGCTAGGTGACCTTGCTCGGCCATAGTGAGGCTCAACCTCATAGCAACCGAGCGAGTCACAAGCCTCGCCGATGGCTAGGCTAGGTCGACCTTGCCTAGCCACAATAAGGCCGAACTTGGTATGAGGCTAAGGCTAGCGCCACCGCTGCCGTAGCCCACCGATCGCCGATCGCCGTCGTCTACCGGTCACTAGAAAATTTTCTAGAAAAAATTTGTAAAAGTACTTTCCATAAAATTTTTAAGTTTCAAATGAACGCTGGAAAATATTGTCATTTAAAAAAAATGACTTTATGGAAAACATTTTTTAATCCGCAAAATGAACAAAACCTAAATATCAAAAATTTATTCCCATTGGGACCGATACAAACAAAGACATGGCCACTCGAAAGCTGAGAAAGCAAATGCCCTACCGAAAAGATCGAATATAATACATACTATCCATCTCTTCCTTATTCACAGGAATTGAAAATCGGGCGTAGGATGACGTAGCTTTCCAAAAATGGGTTGCTCATATCATATCACCGACGATTGTCAGACAAGACCGTACAGGAAAAGGATCCCCTAACGCTTGTTTTGGGGATCCGGATCAACATCAGACGGAAAGCCACAACTAAAGCAGAAAAGGATGGAAAACAAGTTGCAGAATATGTCCGATGAGATAACTCAACATCAGACGGAGATAGACGGAGACATTTTCCCGCCGAAAACTACTACAGAAGCAGAACAAGACACAGGACTCGGGAATCGAACGCAACCAGCCATCAACACCATCGAGCGGTCTAGGATGCTTTCTTCCTGCTACCCCAACGAGGAAGCGAAGATAGCTGACTTGTCATGGGGGTGTGCGTGTGGCGTTGCAGCCGAAGAGTTTAGCGAAAAGGGCTTTGAAGCTCCGGAACACGCAGGCGAACACGAGACGCTTAATGCGTCCACGCCGGGGAGGACGAAGAAGCAGCTCTTGTCTCTTAATTGCTGATTCCTGCTCCCTCATGGCTTCCTGCATGGGAGCCATCGGGCTTTCTTTGTCGTGCTTTTTAGAGAGAGGGAGAGGGAGAGATAAGAGGCCTGGTCTCTCCTGGGTGGGGGGGAAAGATGTTTCTATACATATGGATTTGTCAGTTTTCGGCTGTCTGGTCGGTGGAATGTGCATGTTGGTGGAGGAGGTTTCCTTGAAGGTTCCTAGTATCCTGCTATCAAGTTTTCGACAGAAAGAGCGGTCAACGAAGACACAATCCATCCCCTCCCCCAGTCACTTTGTTTATCTATCGGTGCAATACTTCAGTGTCTTTGAATTATTCTCAAAGGTTGTCGTCTAAGGAAACACCAATTAAGAAGTTGTCGATGAAGATTAACGGCCAGCTGACGTGCGCAAATGATTCTTCGCAGCTTGCACCTTCCCAGTCGTTATATGTTGGCTCTTTCTTGGTTCTTTCTTATTAAGCACAGAACCACGTATAGAAACCACGGACTCTGGAGATGCGGATAGTTTAATTTTCAGCACGTATCCGACGGTTCATTTCAGCAGTGAGATACGTGGAATACGTAAATTCAAAAAGGGTAACACGGGCACGTCGGCTCTACTATTATGATGGACCTGTTATTAGATCAATCGCGAGTACTTACCTCAGCAGCTCAGATAGCTTAAATTTTTTTCATGACATGTTGATGAGGCCTATAACACTTAAGATTTAGAGAGGGTATCCTTGCTAATGCTCGAACAAAAGCATTCGCGGCATGTTATGTGAAATTGATTTTGCAAGATTTAAAATTAACCCATGATCTGACTGTCGAGGGAATGAATCACGCGGAAAATAGTCAGCGCATGAGAACAAATGTACTTCGCACGATTGAAACCTAAGTCCCCAACCATTATTATCAACATCATCTACGATCCGACAAAATCAGAAAGCTTGGACCTGGTCTTGCCTCGGGAAACGACGTGGTCCTTTTCTCTGGTCTTCACGAGACGACTTTGACAAAAAGAGCCCATCAAGTAGTAGGAACACGATCAACATGTGGCGGTAGGGGTGATCGGTTCCCGGGCGGTTCCCGGTTCCCCTAGGAACCGGGAACCGGACCGGTGGAATCGGTTCCCTATTATGGAGAACCGAAACTAGACCGGACAAGATTGGGCGGTTCCGGTCCGGTTCTCACTCGGTCCGGTCCGGTTCCCGGGCGGTTCCGGTTCCAATTAACGCGAAAAATATATATTCTAAAATAGAAAAAAAAAAACTATACGTTTAAACATCACATTTTCTAGACGTCCAAAAACTGGATGTCCAGTACAATTTCTGGACGTCCAGCACTTGGACGTGTACTGGACGTCCAGCGTTGGGCACACGTCCAGCACTGCTGGACGTCCAGGCCAGCGCTGGGCTCACACGTTCAGCACTGCTGGACGTGTGCCCAGTGACCACGTAACACTGTGGACTGCGAGTGTGGGCCGAGTGAGAGACTGAGAGTGAGAGAGTGTGAGGAATTTTTTTTTTTTGATGACCATTACCGGTTCCGGTTCCGGGCGGGCGGTTCCACCCCCGGAACCGGGAACCGGACCGCCCATCCGGGAACCGCCCGGAACCGCCGGTTCCGGGCGGTTCTCGGTCGGGCGGTTCCGCTTGCTCACCCCTATGTGGCGGGGGTGATGTACTTCTTGTCCTGGTCAGGGATCGAAAAGGGTGTCCCCTCGCTCCACCTTCGAAATTCAGATGGATCGGAGAGAGTTACTCTTTGAGATTCCGGTGAGACGTTGATGTTCCGAGTACACACGTGCATCAGAGCCAATGGTTCCTGGAAGGGTCCCTGACAGACTTCTGCGTAACAGCGTCAGTCAACGCTTCCTCTACTCCACATTAACTCGAATGCATTGCCCGACCTATTTCCCACGTTTTGTACAAACGAGTCAGGCGCAGTCGTACTCAATAACTCGGGTTTCGTTTTGTTGTTGCATTTGTTTCTCACACAAGAAATTGAAAAGCCCCATTTTCATCCGTGGAAGTTGGTTTGCGACGTGAAGCAGATGTTTCATTCGATACGACTCGCTTGATCGTATGCTTAGTGATTTTGACCGGGTCATCTTATGAATTAATCTGGCAAATCGTTTTTCACCACGCATCCTTGTGCTATTCTTGGAATCACAGGTTCGAAGTACGACATCCGCATAGTACTCTTATTGTCGGTATAAATTTAATGGCTTAATACCCTCATTTATGTTTTTTCCTCTATTTGCAACACCCCCACCCCAATCATCAACACGTCATCACACTAAAAAACCGGGCTTCTCTTTAATTAAAGTTCATAGAAATAATATTCTATTTTGATATTTGGTTTCTCATGGGATCCTTGATATAGATGAAATTAAGGATCATAACAAAATCAAGAATCCAAATCACTAACTTATCCCCAAAATAGAGCATCTAAGTCAACCTCTTTCCAACCATTTCTTTCTTAGACTCCATTCATTTTACGGAAAATATAACATTCCTGAAAATATTTTCCAGGAAATCATTTTCCTGAATAATGATAATATTTTTCTGGTATTCTTGTGAAACTTAAGAAAAATTATAATAAAATAGATTTTTAAATTTTTTCTTTTTTTTATTATACATTGATATGTCGCAAGGCACAAGCTCCTAGCTCGTCACCAAAGGCCATGAACTTGCCAATCCAAGGCTAACCTCAAGCTCACTTCTAAAGGCTATGAGCTTGCCGCTAGAGGTTGTCGTGGCGGCGGCCTCAGGTGAGGTCGAGGCATGCCGCTAGATATCTATCTTTTTTGTTTACCTTTAAATATTACAGTCTCTAGCAGCATGCCTCGACATCGCCCAAGGTCGCCAAGATGGTGGCTTTTAACAGCAAGTTCGTAGCCTCTAGAAGAGAGCTCGAGGCTTACCTTAGATTGGCAAGTTCATGGTCTCTAATGACAAGCCAAGAGCTTGTGGGAGTCTGACAATGCTTGTAACCAACGACATGTCAATGTATAATAAAAAAAAATTAAAAACTTTTTTTTATATAAATTTCCTTAAGTTTCAAATTAACATCCGAAATATTATCATTTTTCAAGAAAATGATTTCCTAAAAATATTATCTTGAAATGTTGTATTTTTCGTAAAATGAACGAAACATTAGTTGTCAATTAATCCAACAACTACTTAACTTCCCCCATCTTCACACACCATTGGATCAAAGTGCAATCTTATCTTCCAAATTTGGCTGACCACCGTATCTAAACCTCACCGTCCATCCCATATTCATTTTTTTATCGATCGTTCATCCAATATCATGGGCATTCCAGATGATTGGCCAATTTCCTTCGAATTTGCATGAGAATATCATTGATTCCAATATAAGCTAACCTCCATAGCTCTATACGAGTTATTAAGAGGACAGTGAGACACCCCAATTCATAGCTCTCAGATACACTGTGGGCTATGGGCCGTTGGGCTCCCTAATAGACTTGGGCAAGTCATGTGTGGATTGGAGTTTTTTCAAAGGCCATGTTTATGAGCAAGTGGGCTTCCGAATTGGGTTTTAATACACTCGGTCATGGGCTAAATTCATGGCCTATTGGGCTTTCCATGTCCCCCTTATTTAATTGTTTATACTACTATTTTTTTTTTGTTTTTACTAATTTTATATTTTTTCAAAAAAAAAAAGAGCCTGGATGGTCGACAAAAATTCGGGTTTCAACACTAAAATACATGCATTAATATAAACATTGCTACCGCTAGCATAAGCTTCCTTAACTTCACTAAGGAAATGACAGAAAAATGAGACGTGAGCCGACAAAAATTAGCCCAAAACATTCCACACCCGCCCACACCGAAGACTGAGATAGTGGGTAAATAGTCGAAAGCAAATGATATCATAATTGGACTTTTGGCTTCTCATGGGATCCTCAATCAATGGAAAATTATTAAAGTACAACTGAATCGTATAGATTTTTAGTGCATGTCATCCATCGGATCACGTCGATCTCATATAAGAACCACAAGATTAATGTGCCAATTGAAAACTGTTACAACTTGTCAAGTCTACTGGTTTGCGCGTAAGTTGCACGGACTTGATCGGTTGGGCTGCTCAAGTTACAAAGAACTCTAGTAATTGTTATCAACTGATGAAATTTTTTGTTTATCTCTACTAAAGTTTGTCATATCATGAGTATCAATCACCTTCGCATCTTCCGACTAACGTCAACCGCACAAGGGTACAAACTTTCCCTACAAGTGATTAATTGATGCTGTAGAACTTATCAGGATCACTTTTCTTTATCTGGGTTCAATGATGATCAATCTCGTCCTCCTCCTCCTCCGTACAAAAGTAAGTTCTAAAGCAGAAAAGCCGAGACCTTTGGGTTTCCTCTCTGGAAATGGATCGTCTGCCCTCGGGTGTTCCCCAGGGCAGATCTGATCTGCCCCCTTGCGGCCATCCGATCGTTGATCGGACGGCTGCAAGCTTGCAGGTTGTGGGGCCCCACCTTTAATGGGTGTGGGTCCCACCTTTTTGTTTTATTTTTTGCTTTATTTTTTAAAAAGAACACAGCCGTCCGATCGTGATCGGACGGCCTCGAGGGACAGATCAGATCTGCCCTGGGGAACACCCCAGGGCAGACGATCCGGATCCTCTGGTATCCCACTTGGAACCGAAATGATTGATGCGCGTCACTTGGCCCTTTCTCCTGATACTAAACGTGAGAGATCGATGCTGATTGCGACTGATACAAACAAAAATATGACCACTTGAAAGCTGAGGAAGCAAGAAAAGACCGAATAAATGCATATTAATCTTCGTCTTATATACAGAATCGAAAGCCGATCCCTGTGGTAGCATCAGTAGGATGAAGTGGCTTTCCAAAATGGATCGCTCATGTCACCCACCATTTCAGGACAGGATGTACAGCTGAAGCAGCAAAAGATTGAATAAGTGGCAGAATATGTCAGATGAGATCACAGATCATCGAACGAAGAAGACGGAGCCATTTTCCCGCCGAAAACTACTACAAAAGCAGAGCACGACACAGAACTCGGTAACCGAACGTGACGACACAGAACTCAGTAACCGAACGTGACTACCCATCAACATTATCGTGCGGGCCGGGGTCATTTCCGCAACGAGTAAGCGAAGACGAGGGAGGTGACTTGTGATGCGATGTGGGGGTGCAAGTCGTGGCGCCGCCGAGAAGAAAGCCGATGATCTTACCGATGAGGGCCTTGAAGCTTCGGAACAAGCAGGCGAACACAAGACGCTTTACGCGTCCGCGCCGGGGAGGAGGGAGAAGCAGCTCTCGTCTCTTCACTGCTGATTCCTTCTCTTTCGTGGCTTCCTGCATGGGAGCCATCGGGCTTTCTTTGACGTGCGAGAGAGAGAGAGAGAGAGAGAGAGAGAGAGAGAGAGAGAGAGAGAGAGGCCTTGGTCTTGGTAGGGTGGAGAGATGGGGTATTATTGTAGAGTCTCTGCGCAAAGTTTGGTCGACTCTGTTTTGGGGAGGAGGCTTCCCTGAAGGTTCCTGGGAGAAAAATACACTTTATTCGATTAAGTCGCGGATGAAAAGACCCCATGCGACGACCAAAAACCACCATTTATCCCCTGCCGGTTCACTTTGGATCCGGATCCCTAACCCAAGGGGCCTAACTAAAATCATGGCTATACCCGTTCACTTTGGATCCGGTTCCCTAACCCAAGGGGCCTAACTAAAATCATGGCTATATCACAACCGGCCAATCTGAATCAGTCAGTTGAGAAAAATAAATAAATTGAAATAAATTTTTTTGAACTTTTTTTTTATTTTTTTTCCAACCGTCCGATTCAAATTTGACGGTTATGACTTGACTTGAGTCACCCCTGACTTAAGCTAGGGGATCCGTTCTTGTTCACTTTAATTATCGATCAACAGAAGGTCGTCAATAGAAACTGTTGGAAAATAACTCGGAAATGGAAAGAACAACAGAATCAGATTTTGAAGTGTGATAATACTTCGAATTATTTGTCCAATCGTGTTGCTAATAGTTTCTAACAAATATCCTCCAAAATATAATAAAGTTGCAACAAGAATGTCATATAGTAATTCTGATATTTCTCCAAAAACTCTTTAGGAAAAATAATGGAAAGATTTGCTGTAATTTTTTTCGGAAAAGAAGAAAACGAAGAACTTAAGAAGAGGTTTAAAAAACGTGATATTTTTTTCCTTCTTATCTCAACAGGAGTAACCTTTCGGTGAAAGTTACGTAATAAAGAAACACTTTTTGAAAAAGTAAGGTAGAAAATTCGGAGTAAAAAATAAATTATTATTATTATTTATTTCGAATTTCATAATTCATATAATTGAAATTGCAACTTTTCATGGTGAAAAAGTTATGTATGAATAGTTACAACTCTTCAAAGATTGTGTCCAAACTAACAACACATTCTAAAGGTTGTAAACATCTCTCATCCATTAGTAAAAAGATCAAAAATTGGGAATTAATTAATACATATATATTAAAAGACTATTATAGCTTATTATGGGCCGCCTCTGTGCAAAGTGCTAGATGCACCTAATAATCGTGCAATGATTTATGCACCCACATGTGGGTATGTGGGTATAGCAAGACCATATCTATGTAACCTGATGTCTTCGGTTGTAAGAATAAAATATATTAAAATTTATTAATTGACCCATAAATTATCATCTCTCATATGTAGTCCAAGTAAATTCACTATACTTTTTTTATTATAAACAAACAACCAACAAAAACACCACCAAAGAAGTTGTTGCTAGAGATTGAAGGACCTACTCGCGCGTGGCAAATCATTCCTAGTTGTTGTGTGCTAGCTCCTCTCTTAGTTGTTAATTGTTAAAATCAAAAGTTCGCATAGGTACCGCAACAATGTAAAGGACTCTAATTATGTCATTGTGGAAAAATACTAAGGTACCTAGATGGTGTGTTCCCAACCTACCACAACAATGTAGAGGACTCTAGTTATGTCGTTATGGAAAAATCCCCCCCCCCCTCCTTTTACATGTCCTTTAGCTAGTGGCATCAAAGGATGGGTCAAGTCGACTTTGAGTCGGATAAAAAATGGTCCGACCCATATTGACTAATTTAATTCATTTTGATCCATTTTCGTATAATACAATTCTAACAACTCATACCCAACCCAACACATACCCGACCTAACTCACCTTGTTAAACACTTCCATATTTAACAAAATATAGAAAAATGTGCTTCATGATTTTTTTAAATGTATTGTTAAAACAATTTATGCAATATAAGTTAGTTGATAATTTTTTTCAAAAATTTTAGTATTTTTAAATCAATTTTTACTTTTTTTGCTTTTCCTCTTTTAATCGTTGACGAGGCTCCAGTTCGCCAAATTTTAATGAGCTTGACCTCACTAGATTTTGACGAACTCAACCTTGCCGATCTCAGACGACGCTCAAGACTCGTCAAGACAAGGTCGAGCTCATCAAAATTCATCAAGTCTCAACCTCAATGACCTCAGGCAAGCTTGACCTCACCATCAAATCCAACAAAGTCGAGTTGGCACATCGTGCCTTAAGACCTAGCCTCTCGAGCTTGCTCAAGGCGAGGATCGAGTCTCGCTGATCAAGGGGGAGCTTGAGCTCACCAATCTCGACAAGACTCGAGCTCACTAATTTATTGAGGTCTTAGCCTCCCCGGAGCTTGGTGAGCTCGTCCCTCGCCTCTTGGTTGACGACTTGCTAAGAAAGAGGGAAAAAATGAGGAAAAAATAAAGAAAAAAGGGAATATATAAACAATCAAACTTTTATTTTTAAAAAAATTAAAAATAATAAGAATATCATAATTTTCATAGTCTAAAAATGACTTGTTAATGACACTTAAAACTAATTAGATAATCTATTTATGACCAATTATGTTAGTAAATGACTTATTTAAGACCCATTTAATCTTTTAAGCAAATCCATATATGATCCATATTATCCCATACGAATTAAAATATAAATTTTGATACATTTTTCCACCTCTACCTATATTGAATGCCGTCGTCCATCATCGACACCATTGGCTTTTGTTTTGGATAAATCTCTGGTATATGGGCTGTGCAACTCTTCCGATGCCATTGAGATGGTGGATAGCTTTATGATTAACATGTAATTGACCGTTCATCTCAACGGCGAGGAACGTGTAGGGAAAAAAAAAAAAGATTGAGAGAAAATTACACGGGCATGTAGACTCCAAGTACTATAATGGACCTATTATTGAAGCAATGGCTGAGTCCAGACCCTAATGTCCCAAACAGCTCAGGATTTTTTTCTCATGTGCATGTCAACTTTCCATAAATCCTACCTCTCGAGATCTAGACCGGGTTTTCACGGTCCATCGATCCTTGCCAGTGCTCGGACACTTGTAAAAGCATGGTCCTGAAGCATTCGGGAGGTGCTCCGTGGAAGGGTTTTGCAAGCCAAGAAAATAACATACGATCTCATTATTCATGGAAAAAACAGTCGGCGCGCGGAGAAGAAGATGCTTTCTGCAATTCATGAATGAAAACCTAACCCTCTAGTCATTGGTCCCGACGGTCTTCTGTCATTCTCCCTCCTCCTATCGATGTCAGAACAGAAAGGGGAAACAGCATGGCAAAATCAGCAAGACTGGACCAGGGTTTGGCTTGGGACCATGATGAGAAAAGATCGACAAAAAGAGGGCCGGCAAAAAGGATCCACCCATCAACAGTTGCTCGCGACTCTGCTTCTTGTCGTGATTTAGGGATCGAAAAGGGCGTCGTAATGTCTCATGGATACTTGTTTAATTTGACAAATTGACAAAACCGGTCTAATTTTTGGAAATTGATTTTGTAATGTCTCGTGAATACTTGTTCGATATGACTCGTTGTTTCACATACTTAATGAATTCGTTGGGCATGAATAAATCTCGTATGTCATTTCTGACCGTTATACCATTTGCAAAATTGAAGCCCTTCTAATAATAATCCTATTGTGAATACAGATTTGATAGCTTAATACCCTCGTTAAGGAAACTCAAGAGAGTCGACGACTCAGTATTACTTCCTTGAAAATACACAAACGAAGGGCTACTATAAGTGATTACTCAAGAATCCAAATTACTTGATTATCCCCAACATAGAGCCTCTTAGTCAACATCTTTCCAGCTCTTCTCTTTCCAACAATAATTTTCATTCGAAATCTTTTTTACTAATCTTTACACGAGCTGAATCCTTCATCCTCCACATTGCATATTACTGATCTTCCTCTAATGTCTGACCTGTTTACAGCCAATGCCAATCTAAGAAGGTAAGCATCGTAGATTTGGCCAGAGCTCCCTAGAGAATTTCTGGTATCGTACATTCCCAGATCATGTCCCCCAGACTACACCCCCCCCCCCCCCCCCCCCCAATTGAATCTCCTTGCCATCTCGCCGGACCGATTTCGAATTATCTTTACTGAGCGAAGGATATGGGTTTTCTTCTCGCGGTCAACTCTAAATGATATCATATATATTAGGCTCAACAAATCTCATAAGATGGTAATTCCCACCGCGTCGTAGCAAGGACTTCTATTCCTCGGGGCCAGGGCCTGCAATGTAATTCTTGGATGGGCTGGAGAAAACGGCGCTAACACTGAATAGCCCAACTAAGCCCAAAGCCTTACCTTTCACATGTATATTTTTCTGGGAAAATTGCTAAAAAAGTCATAAACATTTACCTCAATATTTTTTAAGCCGATTCAATCCTAAACATTTTTCACATTTAATGACTACAACCGGACCTCGCCGGTAACGACGTAGCAATGACGAGGCGACACATTGCGACACGTGGTGACAAATTTTTTTCTTCTTTCTTTTTCTTCTCCTTTCTTGCTCCGAGCACTCCAAAGGGTGGCAAAACATTCGTTGATGACGGGCGAGGGTGGTGGCGGAGCGAGGGTGACGGGGGCTGGGGAGGCTGCCACCACCCTTGCCCATTGCCAATGAGGGCTAGGCGAGGCCACCCTCGTCCATCACCAGCGAGGGTCGAGCAAGGCCACCCTCACCCAGATTTGGGCGGGGTCAGCCACTAGCGAGGCCGGCAGGGCAGGGCAATCTGGGCGAGGCAGCTCCGCCCAACCCAAATATGGGCGAGGGTGGGGCTGGCTTTGCCCAGCCCTCATTGGCCGCTAGCCGGCCCTGCCCAAATCTAGGCGAGAGTGGCCTTGCCCGGCCCTCACTAACGATGGGCGAGGGTGGCAGCGGTCTCCCCAACCCCCGCCGCCCTCTCCCATTACTGGTGAGGGCTTCATCGCCCTTTGGAGCGGCCGAAGCAAGAAAAGAGAAGAAAAAAAAAAGAAAAAAGGTTGTCGCCCCATCTTCACTGGCGAAGTCTAGTCATTGCCACATAGGGATTTTCTAGCTAAAATCCGTCGGAAAGACTTAAATGAAAAATGTAAAAAAAGGTTTAGGACTGAATCGGTTTTAAAAAAAATATTGAAGACTAAATCGGCATAAGTAGTAAAGGTTTATGCCTTTTTTGACAATTTTGCCGTATTTTTCTTAATGGCTCCCGTTAAGAAAATACAGCTTTTCATGGAGATTCGACATGTTAATTGGCTTTGCCCACCACATCATTTATGATATGAGTCAGTCTAATATCTTCCCACTCGGCCACTTTGCACAAGAAAAGATGGCCGGACAACCGGAGTCGTCGGAATGTTGTTCTGCATGAGAGGACAGCGCTTCCACCACCACGCCCTCGTGTAGCTCGGATGAGTGCTCCTTGCGGGTTCCAGCAGATGAGAGTATGTTTGACGTTCTAGCTGATTTGTACTTATTTAATCGTAGGCTTCTCCTCCGCCTCCTTAATAAATGAACTCCCACATTGCCCAGATATAATATTAGTGCAAATGAACGCTGGAGGAGAGAATTTGCAATAAACATAATCAAAGGTGGCCAGCGGCGGCGATGGCCCCCACCACTCATTACCGGCGTTCCTGCCGGGCTAATTCATCCCCTCCATTCAGAGGAAGAACTTAGCCCCACTAATCATCGTGAAGATCATCGATTGCTATTCGTTTCTGATACGCAAGGTCCACCTGATCACTTTACATGATTCTTGTTCATCTGTCGTATCCTTAACGTTCCGCGTAAGTAGCAATGAATGAAAAAAAAATACAAACTTATCCAGTTTATTTGATCCTTAGTTTTGTTACATATCGATGATACATATTCTCAGCCGCTAACTACTTGCATAGTCGTTATCACGATAAGGCAAGCTATGGCCTGCGTAGCCTCTAAAGGAAATCTAAAACTTCGCTAGCGTTATCTTTTGAGAAGACTAGTATTTAACAAGATGCCCAGTCTGACAAGTATCAAATGCTATTGGCATCTCTGCATTAGATTTTTCTCAGACCGAATAGCAAAATCTATCAGAGCCGAGATGATTGAAGCCGGCTTATCAACTGTGGACACCCTTCTGCTGCCCAAGTATATTTCTAGTTTTTGAAAGCAAAATCAATCTTTGATTCTGCCTTCATGGGCAGGAGGCAGAGGAAATCAGAAAACACATGTTCTCTGCCTTCGCATTTTCCCTTTTGGTCCGGCGAAAGGCCAGCATCCCAGGAAAGCATCGCCTTCATTAACCCTGCATGAAGATGGGGATATACGCTTTAACAACTGCTCGTTAAGAGTATACTTTCTCACTAACATGGAAGTGCCAATCTCAAATCGAACAGACAAAAATGAGAGCAGATCGAAAAATTCAAACTCGTATAATTCAGTTTGAAACATTTTCTGTCATTTGCTTACCAAGTCGGCATGTTATTTTAAGCTAACAAGGGGAAATTCTGTTTTGGGGCTCAATAACGACACGATATTTCTTATTTCAATTGAAACAATGGGCAATTTCTACAATAAGTACTACCTTTCCTTGGAATATGCTTAGGAAATTACCGAGTCAGCAGAAAGGTGAATGACCGAAAATCCAGTAGTAGAATGTCATATTGAAAAATTTTCAGTTCTTACCTGCTTGAATAGCTCTTGCTCCTGCTGGTACCGCTTTTAGTTCTAACACGATCGCGACTCCCCTGATCTTTGGCAACAGGACTCATTTTTGTCCTCGACTCCACGTCCGGATTCCTCTGATCGGGTCCTTCAAATGATGCCCTTGGCGAAATCTTTGAGCTGCTATTCCGAGATGATGCGGGTTTCTTGCTCGATGCCAAAAACGAAGGGAAAAACATCTTGATCAAGAAAGTTCCAGTCTCCATGCTGTTACATCTCAACACCTGACGTTGCTGATGACTAGTGGTCCTTGTGACTTTCTTCCTCTTTTTCCTCTTCTGGTTTTTATTTGACTCTGCCTCAGCACTTGGAAACTCAAATTTTCTCTCTTCCTCCTCTCGATTCTCCTGCAAAGCAATCCAAATTTAATTATTATTCCTCCATTAATGAAACATCATTTCCTTAATCAGCATAAATTTCTGCCCAGATTGGTTTCAGAGCATATACAACAGATGAAGAGCACTTATGAAGCACATCAGTATGATACCATGTTATGCCCACTATCTGATCACAAATATAAGATCAGATTCCAATATTGAACAAGTAGCGAACCGAACCGAGTCCACTAGTACCTGCAAAGATGGCTGCTCATCCACGATATCTTTGAGGGAAAGCTCGAAACTCGACTCAGGCAAGTTCCGGATCATCTCCATCATCTCTCTTCTTCCTTCTTCGATCCTTCGAGTCCTCGATGAAGGAGACAGATTGCTGTAGTGGTGATCCTGGGGAAGAAGTGGGGATGTGTCCATATCTTTGGCAACACTCACCGACATGTTTTCGCGCTTCCACAGAGGTGGCGAGTCAGGATCACAGTGTCTGCTGTGTTGGTTTCTCATTCTACTCGGAACCCAGAAATCAAACTCAAGATCTCTGCTCTTCTCGACAGTGTTGAGGGACTTGGGAGTGAAGGAGAAGATGTGGTTCTGAGCAAACATGGCCCGCGAGAGAGAG
Source organism: Melaleuca quinquenervia (assembly GCA_030064385.1). NCBI lineage: Eukaryota > Viridiplantae > Streptophyta > Magnoliopsida > Myrtales > Myrtaceae > Melaleuca > Melaleuca quinquenervia. Next base: position 26,236,816 of record CM057725.1, on the reverse strand, counting down.
AGAGACAGAAATTGGGGTTGTTGGAGAGTGATGTCTATGGGGAGAGGGAAAGCGTGAGTCATGAGTGGTATTATAAGCTTCAGCGCAACAAAAGTCCTTGCCGTCTTTGATGGGAGGTCAAATGACTTGATCCCAATGAGCTCTCTATTTTCTCCGTTTGGCCAAATTTACGCATTTGAACTCGTTCGCCTGACTCTTGGATGGTTAGTCCACATACTACGAATGCAAAAGCCAAAGGCCAAGAAGTTAGTAAATAAATAAATAAATGGAAATACCCGCGGCCTTTTATAAATGGCGATTCCCACGTAAAAATTATCATGCGCTAAAGGAACACCACGTCATCGCCCGACATGATCGGCTCACTTAATGGAATCACGGAATTCGGACAGTATTAAAAAAGTTATTCTAGATGAACGGATGTTTTATTATATTTTCTTTCCTCTTCTTTTCCTTCCTTTCTTTCCGCGTAAGACCAGAAAAGAGGGGCTTCGATCACTTTGCGCTTGATTGATTTAGCCAAAAGGAGCCCACGATATTATTCCTTTTAATGGTCATCTTCTGCCACTAAGCAAAAAGTTTATGGATACATTTAGGGTTTAGTCAGAGCAGGTTGTTGATTTTGAAGCTAGAAAGTGAAGGGCGTCATTGTCGTGGCGTTTGCTTCTAGAGGTTGGAAGTTTGCGCGTCAATTGAACCGGAACAGGTCTTGTCAAGTTCACAAAGCTTTGGGACTCTTCCTAGCTCACACGTTTTCTCTAGGCTTCACCAGCTCACAGATGGCAAGGGCTCCCTCCTCCTCCCTTCCCTAAATTCGTAGGGCGAAAAATAATCGAATGTCCATCCTTATCATCACAACTGTAATAGGACTAGGAATATTGGGTATCTCGTAATAACAATTAAATTAAATTCGAAGAGAATTTTCTTCAACCCTCAATTTACGACACCGAGATCCATCGTCTCCTCTACTCTATGCCCGAAATCAGGTCCCAACATGTAGGAAAGTTATCGAACAAATGTATGGTGCTAATTTAGCGTGTTTATTCAAAATTATCTGAGCCATGGGATTGTGTCCCCGCATAGACTTAGCTGCCGAAATTGTTAGATATGGTTATTAATACCTGCCCATATAGATGTGACGCGAGCTAGATTTGTCTATATGGGATAACTCTATGGTTTCATGATCGCTATCGCGTTCGATCCGAGAGCTACTAAGGTTAGAGTTACGGTGCATAATTGTTAAATTTACGATGAAATTTGGGGGGGAAAACTACTGTTGCGAGATGCTCCCGTGTGTTTATTGCATTAAACTATAGAGGCAGGTGAGCGCACTTCACATTGCAGAGAAAAAGGACAACAACATGAACATGGCCTTGATAAAAGAAAATACCCTTCTTGTCTTTCAAATTTATTTTTAGTCAAATTACCCTCTAAACTTCAACAATAAAAATTTAAAAAAAAAACGAGAGGGGAAAACAACCCTAAAATAGTACCCACTCATGAGTAACGCAGTTGGTTAATTAGGACGAACTTAGATCTCATTGAGGTCTTGGGCTCAATTTCTCAAGAAGCGTCTGTAATTTAAGTGGGGGGGCTATGACGATGGGTTTTGTGCTAGCATTCCAAGAAGAATAGTCGATGTGCGTGCAAACTAATCCGGACACTTCGGTTACAAAAAAAAAAAAAACCTAAAATAGTCTCTCCGGAACTTTGATCTACGCTGTAACTAGGCTGACCGAGTCATGTCTTCTTTCCTGTTCTCTTGAATGTCAAATTTCAAATCCAGTGGAAGAGAATTGTTGACCTACCAGTAGTAAATCAGAAGAAACAGAAATTTGAGTGGTAGAATGCAAGACAGCGTCACGATGGAGAGAGTTTCATGAATTTCATGGATCCCTAAAATGTACGTCTTCCAGAAACCCTCCCTATATTTTTGTCAGTTCCGCTGAAAAGGTCATATGAGATTTGGCACTTTCTAGCCAATTGGGTTCTTTTTTGTCCCTCTTTCTCGCCGGGATTCGACACCAAATTGATTTCCTAAAGAATGGAGAACGATATGAATCGCACTGCTCACATGAATACACCGGTCATGACTGTATCTACGATGTACTGATTATGGCCTAAATGGAATAGAGTACTTCGGGATTGTCATTGTCCCTTTCTCACCTTATCTCAGTGGATATTGGGTCTTCCCACGCTCGACCAATGACCATTGCTACTCAACATGAACAACCATCGTCGTCCCATGCTGGAGACCCGCTGCCTACAAGGCGAGAAGGCAGCAGCCCTCCATGAGCAATCACTAGCCACGGTGGCGGTCCGGGCAGAGGGAGAAAGAATAGATACAATGATAGAGCATTTTGGAAGTTATCATTCCTTTATCATTCTATGATCAAACCAGGTCAAATAGTAATTTATAGCGTTGCTAATACCAACTAGTCATCATATGTTGGAGGCTCATTTCAAATCTGCAACCAAAGCCACCATAAGGGTTGTAGATTGTACAAATTAGAATAAAGCATATATAATAGCAAGATCAAATGGTTGTGGACGGTCATGAAAGATGTAGTTTGAATTTCAAAACTGAAAGCCAATATTATTATGACATCGACAGGACCTTCTAATGAGGAGTTGTCTTGACCACAAACGCGGGAAAGAGGGATCCGGATCCTCTGCACTTAGTAGTGCAAAGGATGGAAAGTGGCGATGAGCGGAAATAGAGTTTTTCCCCTTTTTATAAGAGGAAAAATTGAGTGAATGGTGGGATGGGGATAGATCAGATCTGCACTAAGTGCAGAGGATCCTCTTCCAGCAAAGAGATGTGTCATCTACAAACATTTGGCTCCATTCTTGCGGAGACTACTATAACTTCATGATCTTCTTAGATTCGTAGGAACCAGATTCTTGGATCTGAGATCAGAGAAATCTGAAGGGAGAGAGGGGTGGGGATTTCTCCCTTACTTGAGGGGATAGCACTTTGGAGGTGGAGATGTGCAGATCCCTCTGATCTAATCAAAGGATCTGTTTCCAGATTTGTATATCAAATTCACAGGACTTGAGCGTTGTCCTAGGATTAGGGGTTCAACTTGCTGAGAACGAGGGTCGATCTAGGTATATTTCAACTAGATATATATATATATATATATATATATATATATATATATATTGAGCTAAAGTTAAGGAATTTTTTAATCAATAAACTAGTAATTTTCCAGTAGATGATGATAGTTGGCCCAATGTGTAAGTAATTTTCTCTTAGCAAATTCTATTACTTCGCATGCTGGTAGATTACATTTTGTGGAATCGTTACCTTTACGGCTGTTTGTTTCTTACATCAGAAAGAGGGTACTCGATTGTCCAAACAGAAAAAGTAGTTAGATGCAAAGGAAGCAACTGGAGTATGGCATAACTAGGGGCCAAAATGATCAGGGCTGTTGATCAACTGCATTAGGGATAGCACTTCCAATTGACTCTATCAACTCATGCGATTCCGCCCGCACAAATGCTATGCATGCAACATTATTTCCCATCTTCTGTCAACAAGTACATCTCTTCTCGGCATCAGTCATCCGTTTACAGTCAAATCCCAACGTAATTTCTATTGCTGGGGGCAGACCAACACCGCAAATATAGGTTGCTCCTAACCAATCCCACAGGACGATGATGACAAACCATCAGTCACAACTCAAAGAATCATAGTCGACAACTTCTACAGGTCCATGCACATCAATTTCCTGGAATCCTAAGGAACAATATGCGGTCATTGAGAAGAAAACAAAGAATGGAACCCCATACCAAGATCTAAACTGCTTCCATGCTGAAACAGAAGGCTGACAAGAAATCATGGGAACAATGAAAGTTTGGTTTTTCAAGCTGTTTATAGTTCAGAGGGAATTTCCAGGTCAGGCTCCAGTCCGGAACATCATGTTTAACTTGAGGGAAATCTTCCGCAATACTGTGCATTCCCTTAAAGGGACATTAACATAACCATTTCCGCGAAAAACTTGATCTGGTCATACTTTGGCATCCAAGCATACCAAAAATGGCAAATTAGACGGCGTCCATTGTTCCTGCAAAAATGAGGTCACAATCTAAACAAATGTACATGGAATGCCATTACCAGATAGCTTCTAAGCAATTTTCACCTACCTCATGCAAAACCACCAGATGCAGTGAGAGACTTTCATGATGCCCGATTTTCTTTGGACCATGAGTCATTCTGGAAAGTTTATGGGATCTTTAATACAAGGTTCTCTAGGAACTTATTCATTTGAGAAGAGCTACCATCTTGCAGCTGCGGCGTCGTAAATTTTTATCAGCATCTTCTATCTAAACACTTCTCATTTGTTAAGCCACCATTATCATCATCATCATCTAAAATGAGCCTTAACTTGGGTTCAGGAACATATCCAGCTTCCTTCATATGATATGCTAGTTTGCCAAGCACTTCGTGTATTTCTCCTATCTGAAAGTGGAATCTGTCCTTTGCTGCAAATTTGTACATTTCATTTCTTACCTCAATCCAACTGTTTGCCACATCTTTCATCAAATCTTTCACCTCCATTTGCTTCCTTACTCTGCAGGAATCATCCCATCTGTTAGTTGCAGCATAGATGCCTGATAACATGACATGCCTTGCAGCATTTCGGGGTTCCAACTTCAATAGAGCATCCACAGCTTTTCTGGCGATAACTAGATCACCATGCACTTTACATGCTCCCAAAAGTGCACCCCACATTCCAACATGGTCTGATTTGTTTGAGACACTTTCTACCAACTCCATGGCTTCCTTAAGTCTGTTTTTCCTCCCAAGCAGATCGACCAAAATAGCATAGTGATCAGATCTCGGTAGAAGGCTGTAATCCTTTTCCATTGCATGGAAAATCTGAAGTGCTTCAACATCTAGACCTGTGTGGCTGCATGCAGACAGGGCGCCGAGAAACGTGACATGGTTGGGTCTTACATTTGTCTCTAGCATCTTCTTGAGAAAAACAAGTGATTTGTGCCCTAGACCATTTTGTGCAAACCCAGATATCATAGAGTTCCAAGATACAATATCCCTGTCCGGCATCCTCAAGAATAGGATATCGGCTGATCTCATGTTGCCACACTTGCAATACATGTCAATTAGAGCATTCCATATAAATATGTTATCCATATCTCTATTTAAGCAGGTCCTAACAATGTAACCATGAATCTGTTTGCCTCTTTCTGCAAGTGCTTGATTGGCACAAGCACATAGAATGCTGACAAAAGTATGAGGACTTGGCTGTATTCCTTCCCCTTGCATCTGAACAAAAAGGTCCAAAGCCTCATCACCACGGCCATTTTGTGCAAAGCCTGCAATCAGTGCAGTCCAAGAAACTGCATTCTTCACTGGCATATTGTTGAACATCATGCGAGCATCATCTAAGTTATGAACTCGTGCATAAGCAACGATCATGGAGGTCCATGACACAATATCTTTTTCAGGCATAACGTCGAACAGGGCATGGCATATATCAGCTCCACCACATTTACCATAAGCATCAATCAGGGAATTGTAAGTTATCTTAGTAAATTCCAAGCCCATTATGATCGCAACTCCATGAACCTGGCGCAAGAAGTTAAATGCACCCAAGTGAGCACAGGCACCCACGACGCCCACTAAAGTAAATTCATCCATGAATAGACAATCATATTCTTTTTGCATCTGCATGAAGATACTCAGAGACTCCACATAAAACCCATGACGGGACAACCCGGAAATCAATGAATTATAAGAGACAAGAGCCCTGTGCGGCATTTCATCGAACAATTCGAGCGCTTTCTTGAAGTCGCCAATCCGGGCATATGCAGATATGATGGTGTTCCAGGAGTAACTGTTCTTTATATCAAGATCATCAAAAGCCTTGTGGGCGCTTCGGATGGAAGAGCATTTGGAATACATGCCAATGAGGTGGTTGATGATGAAAGAGTCGCCGGCGAGTGCGGACTTGATGAGGTGAGAGTGGACGGCCATGCCGAGCTTCAGGTGTTTATTGGCATCGCATCTTGCGATGAGAGAGACATAGTGATGGATGGTTGTGACGATATCGCTGAAGAACATGGCAACGCACGAGTCGTTTCTCCCATGAAAATGGCGCTCTCTGCATTATATCACCTAACATCCAGCACGAAAGCGACATTGTCAAGTGGCGAAAATTAGACGATTTAATGCATGTTTGTTTGGACTTTAAAAAGTTAATTTTAGTATTTCTAGTTTCTTGTTAAAATCTAAATTATTGTTCAAATATGAGAAAGTTATAAAAAATATATATAATATGCGAATCTATATGTCTATGCTTAAGTTTCACGAGTTTTAGATTTAGAAATTGAGAAAATGAATATGATCAATTATAGAATTCCAAACGCCGTAGTTAGAATCTATTACAAAAGTGCAATTAAATTCTAAGATTTTTAAAAAGTAAAATCAAATATTAAAAAATTATCAAATTAATGCAATCGACTTTTCACCATGGCTTTCGACCAATAGCTGAGGAAAAAGCAAAATGGAAAGGAAATAAGAAAGACAAAAAAAATTGAAAATTATATTCAAAAAATAAATAATAATTAAAAAGTAATTATATAGTAATGAACGTTTCATTAATCAAAGAACCAAGCTCAAGCACCAATAACCCATACAGCGCCCTTATGGACTTGGGCTTAAGTGCTGGGACCCCAGCTCAAGCCTAATCGAAGAACGGATCATGGAATTTATAGACCTGGGCTTGAGCGCCAAGGAATTAAGGACAGGCACTAGGGAATTAAGCCCAAACTCGATGGACCCAGGATGGGCGTCAAGGGCCCAGGCCCGAGTCCAACCTCGATAGATGTTGGCCCAAGCTTTAGAGACTTTGGTCGGAGTGCTAGGGACCCGAGAACTAGCGTTGAATTTCTTAAATCCAAACATCAAAACCTAGTCATATTCTGTATAATGTTTCTCAATTTTTATCAATTTCATGAATTTAAGCATTGTTGACACCTAAATTTTGACAAATCATGTAGACTTAATTGCATAGAAAAGTCTAGGGATTTACTTTAACCCCTAAACAAAAATACTTTGAATTATTGCAATATTCATAAGAGATTTTATAAAATTGAAAAAAAAATCAATCAACAGTGGCTGGCTCGTAAGGAAAGAAATCTGATGGAGGAATTTCGGGAGAAAGATGAGCAGAAGATAATGTTACTTGCTTTTAGTCCTTTTTTCTGGTTCAAAGAAGATTGCCACGTTCCTTTATGTAAAGCAGTGCTCGTGAGATACACTTGCAGGGAATTTGCTAAAAAACAATTACACACGCACGGACACTCTACAAAAAGAGTCGCTCTTGCCATGCATCTCTTACTTATCTAGAATCTTGAAAACAACTTTTTATCTTATTATAAAATAGAATTTGGCATTTTTTTTAAGCTTTGCTCGTTTCACGGAGAATAACTTCCAAAAAAATATTTTTCGGATTTTCTGACTTCATTTCATGGTGAATAAGATAGTCAAGAATGACATTTTCCACCAATTGAAAAAGTACCTTTAGAAAATGGAAATTATTTTTCGCTGTTTAGAAAGTGGAAAACATTTTTCATATTCTTTTTTCACATTTAAATATTTTCTATCTTCTTTCAAAAGTGGTTTGTGACCAGAGACCAGTCAATCTAGAACCAAAAAAAAAAAAGAGAGAAAGGAAAAAAAAATTTAAAAGTCAAATTTTTTGTACTTTTTCCTAAATTTCAAACGAACACTTAATAATATTGTTATTTTTCAAGAAAATGACTTCCTGAAAAATATTTTCTAGAAATGCCACATTTTTCATGAAATGAATTGATCCTAAGTTTATTTTTAAATGAGTAATTGTAACAACCACATCAGTGCCTCTCTTAATGTAAATACAAATAAAAAAAAGCCATGTCAACTTGTTTCAATCAAATTAGATAGAGTTAACAGATGGAGTTGATTACATCTATTACTTCATTACTTCTATTTAGTGTTCTAAGGCTCAATTGTACATTCACAATTAGTTTTATAACTTCTGATACACTTATTCCTTTTTTAAAAGGTCCAACTACCTGATTGCATAATTTAGACGATAAAAATTTAAAATACAGAAAATTAAGAACCAATTTTGACCGACTATTATCATATCAATCTCTATGGTACTTTTTTATTAGATAATATTGACAATTTTATTAGTTTGGCTTTCTATAAAAGAAGAAAACAATGTACTAACGACCACCCCATCAATTACCAAATGATAATCAAAAAAAAAATGATTACTTAAGTGTTCACTTAAGTATTGTAACTTTTAAATAATTACTTAAGTGCTGAATGTTCACCATAAGGGTCATATTAGATCGGATTTTCGACACTTGGGTGAATGATTTTACAAAGTCGTGACATGAATGATCGATTGAAAAGTTATATAACACTCAAGTGATTGGAAAAAAAAAACCACTTAAGTAACAAAAATCATGTGTCATTTTAAAAAACTACAATATTCAACAGTGAATGTTATATGAAAGTTATAGTAATTTAAGGTGTTATTTTTCCTAACTTTTTGTGTCTTACAAATTCACATTGAATAACTCTAAAATAATCCATCTCAATTAATTAAAATACATTAATCCTACATTCGTAGGTTTAGCATACAATAAATTTGAACTCTCTCGGGGTTCACCTACTAAAAAGGGTTTCATCTCATTAAAAGAATATCCATTAGTATGATTTGAATGATTTCTCAACTAATGATGACATGCAGGAAAATCTCGTCCTCTCGTTTTGTGCCGAAGAGTCTTTGAGAAGTTTCACGAGAACGCGCGTTCGCTTTTCGCCGTCGACTTTAAGTTTATCTGCAGCTGGCAAAGTTCTCCCATTCCTTGAAGAATGGGGAGAGGGAGGGTGAATTGATCGTCTAGCTGAAGTCTTTCTTTAGCTGAGCTCACAGCTGAGACCTTTATTCTTGGGATCTTCATCTGCTTCCCAGCATTTGATCCGGACTCTTCATCTTCACGCCTCCATCTCCGGTAATTTCCTCTCATTCATCGCCTTCTTTTTTTTCTTTAACGAATTGGGCCTGTTCTGTAATTCAACTAGGCACAGAATTTAATGGAAATGATGTAAGGACTCTCGTATCAGTATCAATTCATTCCTCACAGGTGACTCGATGATTGATCACTCCCAGTTGCATCATATCTAGGCCCATGCTAAACCTTCCTCATCTGCTTCCGTACGTGCAACAGTTTGGCCTCAGATCTTGAAACACAACGTCACTCCTATGCATCAGCTTGTTGATAAATCTCAGAGATTTCTCATATTAGGAATCGGATTTACGCTCTTTAGCTACTGGGCCGACATTGAAAGCTTAATTAATTGAACTGGATTGATTTCATTTGTTTTGTGGGATTTTTCTTTTTGTGCGAATAGAGATGGTGATATTTTTAAGAGACTTCGAAATGATAAATTCGTACATTGTCGTATAGTGAAGCACTAAGAACACTCCTAGGCAGAAAATTGATACCCTCAACTCTGTATTTAGAAGTAGAGACAGATTGGATAGACTATAATTTTGCACTCCGTGGTAAAATGGAACTCTCCGCTTCCATAAAATGTAGCTCTAATTCCTACATTCCTGTGTGTTCCAACTTATTTTCTGGAAAAAAAAAATGACATAAATGATCCATGAACTTTAATCAACTATGGTCCCTGAGGTTAAATCAATTGGAAAATAATATTAATGCTTTTATATAGTCAATAAACTAGTTTAAGTATATTCCAAATGTTGAAGCATATTAAATAAATTGAGAGTTTAGAGATTGCATTGTACATTGAGTTAAAATTTAGGGATTAACTAATGTTTGCCCATTGACTCTGTGTCCATTTGTTGATAACCTAAGAGATGGCTGTAACTAGGGATCGGTTCATGCTCTTAAGAAACTAGTCCAATGGTAAAGGTTGAATTAGCTTCAGATTAATTTATTGATTGCATTTATCTAATGAGATTGTCATAGGGGAGTGCGATCCTTCGCGGGCAACCATTAAGGTCAAGGGAGCAACTAATTGAATATGGTGTAATGTTTATGTCGAATCCAATTTTAGTTAAACGAAATTAGTAAGGTTTAATCATAATTTCTTATCAGATAATAAGACAATTAGTCAATTAACAAGCAACATTAGATGTTTAGTGCAGAGGACATTTAACGTCACCGTTCGAGAGAAATTTTGTCACCTAAAGAAAGAGTTCAAGACAATAGCAGGTTAACAGTGATTTATCCTGGAGAAATATTATTTTTCCCAATCAATTTCGACTCTGAACTAAAACCCATAATTCCGCAATAATCTGGAAATTTTCCCTTTAGATATGAGATGGGTCCACTTCTCTACTCTGTTGTTTACAAAATAGTCGGACATACTTCGGTGTCTAGTGCAAGGCCCCAGAAGGAGCTCGTGCATCTGTCATCGTGGCTTCTTTCTAGGGTGACTTAAACATAAGGGCTTCTGAGAGAAACCACGATGATCGTCACTCCACTTTCATAACAAGCGTTTTTCAGGTGGGATATTAGCTCGTTGCACGTCATCTGAAAACTCAGGAAATGGAGAAGCCAAGGGAATATGATTATGAGGTATTCTTGAGCTTTAGGGGACCAGATACTCGCCTCGACATTGCTGATTACCTTTACACCAGCCTCGTGAAAGCTGGAATAAAAGTATATAGAGATAATGAAAAGCTTCCCATTGGGGAAGACATTGGCCCGGAGCTTCTCCAGGCAATTCAACGGTCGGAAATCTTGATTCCTATCTTATCCAAAGGATATGCCGCCAGTCCATGGTGCCTCATGGAGTTGGTCCACATGGTAGAGTGCAAGGAAAACTGGGGACGAAAGATCATGCCAGTTTTCTATGACATAGCACCATCCGCGGTTCTTCGCCAAACTGGAAGTTACGGTGAGGCCATTAATTCACACATAAATAAGGGGCGGTATACTGATGAGACTATTCGGAACTGGAAGGCAGCTCTCAGCAAGGTTGGAGCATTAAGGGGATGGGAACTCAAGGACAGGTACTTAAATTTATTGTTGTTCATTAATTGGTTTTACCTTACACATTATTCTGTTCTTCCCGATTTTAACAGTTTGGTCCTTTTGCCTTCAATAATATCAGAGGCAAAGGTAAGTTCACGGAAGAAGTTGTTCGGACGCTGTTGATCGAGTTGAGAAAGAACTACTTAGCAATATCTGATTACTTGGTTGAAATGGATGATCATGTGGACAAAATCATGGAAGTGATAGGTGAACAGACCACTGACACAAAGATCGTTGGCATTTATGGTATGGGAGGTGTTGGAAAGACAACTCTTGCCACTATCATCTATAATAAATTGTCAGCAGATTCCACTAGCTGTTGCTTCCTGTCTAACTTCAAAGACACAAAGATTGAGATTTTGCAGAATCAACTCATCTTTGGTATCCTAAAAGAGACATGTCTTCCCATCCGCAATAGGGCAGAAGGGATCATTGAGATCAAGAAGAGGTTATCTTCTACAAAGGTCATCCTTGTACTTGATGATGTCGTCCAAAAGACTCAGCTGGATGCTCTTGTGGGGATGGATCGGTGCTGGTTCGGCAATGGAAGTAAGGTTATTATTACCACAAGAAACAAGGAAGTTCTCAAAGATGTTGATTTGAAGCACGAGCTTATTGAAATGGATTTTGATCATTCGTGTCAACTGTTTAGCAGACATGCCTTTAGAAGAGATGATCCTCCAGCAGAATACGTCTCCCTCTCAGAAGAAGCAGTAAAAATCTGCGGTTGTCTTCCCTTAGCTCTTGAGGTTATTGGTTCGTTTTTAGCCGGAAAAGACAAAAACTGTTGGGTGGCCACATTAGAGAAGTTGCGAACCATTCCCGATAAAGATGTTAAAGAAAAGTTGAACATCAGTATCGGGGCATTGGAACATCGAGCGAGGGAAATATTTCTCGATATTTGTTGCTTCTTCATTGGACATGATGTGCGAGTTGTGAGACACATGTGGGAAAGCTGTGGGTTTTTCCCTGACTATCATCTTGAAGTCCTCCAACAGATGTCTTTAATAAAGATTAAAGAACGTAAACAACTGTGGATGCATGATCTGCTGAGAGACATTGGCCGAGATTTTGTTTGTGAAAATGGTAATTTAAAACCAGAGAAGCAAAGTCGGGTGTGGGATCATAAGCAAGCAAATGATGTTCTCGTAGCAAAGGTAAAGTGTATGCAATGTTATTCTTATTCAAAGAGACGAGTCATACAGTGTTTTTGCTTATTTGCTTCTATCTGAACCGAGTTATTGCTTGTGTGCTTAACATGATGGATGCTCATCTGCAAATCATATTATAAATCAATTTGGAAGTATAAATAAGATGTACAACTCTGTTGTTCAGCTCGAATCCCTTCCACAGGCAATTGTTTGATCACTAGCTTCTGTTTCCTTCTTTTGCTTTGGCAGGAAGCAGACAACGTTGAAGCAATACGTCTCAAGTTTGATCATCAATTTCAAGACTACATTGAGAAGAGAGAACCTAATAGTCTATCAAATCTAAGGTTTCTTGAAGTGGATTGTGTAGAATTGGGTGAGAACAAAATTCACCATTTTCCTTCAACTGACTGGTCCCAGAGGTATATGATCATGCTTCCGAAGTTGAAATGGCTGTCATGGCATTACTTTCCTATTTTTTTTCAAATTGACCACATTCTCCCTTGGGAAGCTACTGATTCTTGATCTATCATGGAGTGAAGTTACTGATGACTGGGAGGGATGGAACCACCTCAAGGTATGGTATTACTTGAACATGAATTTGCTCTGTTGACTTTGCTGTCCTGTATCTCAAAATAGTCCAGAATTAACATCTTCTCTTCATTGCAGAAGGCAAAGGATTTGAAGGTTCTAAATTTGACTGGATGCAGAAACTTGCTTAAAACTCCCAACTTTTCTGCTCATAAAAACTTAGAGCAACTGATTCTTCAAGGGTGCGAGAAACTGGTTCAAGTCGATGGGTCTATTGGTGAGTTAAAGCATTTAGTGTTATTAAACTTGGGAGGTTGCAGGAAACTTCGGACATTGCCGGACGAGATGGAGAAACTGGAAGCCTTGACAGAACTTCTTGTTGATGCGACATCTATAACCAATATTCCTGAATGGAAAGGAATGAAGAAATTGGAAACTCTCAGTGCAAGTTCATGTACATCACTGAGTATATGCAATTTTGCTGGTTGCTTAACGTCGCTATCAAAGCTTAGGTTGGAAGCTACAAAAATTACTGAACTTCCATTTGGAAAATTTGGATCTCTGGTGGAGTTGAATCTTTCTTGGTCGGAAATTCAAGAGTTACCCAATTCAATAGAGAAAATGAAGAATTTGAGAGTCCTAAGGATGTCTTACACCCGCCTGAAAAAGCTACCTAGCGCCCTTGGGATGTTGGAGAAGCTTGAAGAGATCGATGCTCACGGCTGTACAGAATTGTGTGGAGAAATTCCAAGTGAGATTGGGAGACTACCATTTCTGAGGATCTTGAGATTAATGGACACAAGGATCATCCGTGTACCCGAGCTTCCTGAAAGTGTGACCCATCTATACCTTACAATTTCTCCAATGAAGAGATACCCAGATCTCTCCAACCTATTAAATTTGAGGGTTCTGGAGTTGGAATTTAAGTCTAGAAGTTTGATTGTGGGAGCTCCAAGCCTCAACTGGATCAGAGGGGTAAGAAAACTAGAGTCTTTGCTGTTGCATTGTTATAGTCTGGCCGCCCTACCTTCAGATCTTAATCTCCTCTCGAAGCTCCAGAAGCTAGATCTCATCGTAAATAACCTAGAATGCCTACCTAGGCTTCCTCAGAATTTGTCATACTTCCGTATTTATGCGCGCAAGTTGACAGAAAAGTCGATAGATCTCTCATATTTGGAGAAGTTGTCAGAATTGGAAGTTCACCACTGTGAACTGCTCACAGAGATTGAAGGCCTCGAACGTTTGGAAAACCTGAAAAGGCTTTGTCTTGGTCAACTCCCATCGCTGGTGAATTCGCTGCCTGACCTGACCAACTTGAAGAAGCTGGGGGAACTTTGGATCTTAGATTGTCCTAAACTGGTCGGGGTTCGAGGTCAGTTAGAATCGTTGAAGAATCTTCGTGTGATATCCTGTAAATCACTCGAAAAGTTGCCGGATCCATCGAGCTTCAAGCATATGAGGACATTGTTTATAGAGGGCTGTCGGAAGCTAAAGGAGATTCAAGGCCTAGAAGATTCGGAGAACTTGAGGGAATTATCCGTGGCGGATCTTCCGTTGCTAGAGAAGCTGCCTGACTTGACCAAACCCAGGGAGCTCAAGGTACTTAGCCTAGAGGATTGTCCTGGTCTGGTGGAGATTCGAGGTAGGCTGGAATCACTAGAGAGGCTTCGCATTGAACGCTGCAGGTCCCTGCGAGAGTTATCTGATCCTTCAAGCTTCAACAAGCTTGAGCTCTTGGAAATAAACGACTGTGAGAGGTTGGTGCAGACCCTGGAATCCGTCGAGTACAGACACCTGAAGAAAGTGACAAGAGTCTCTGGCGGACCGGCTCTGCGAATACGGTGGAAGAGGAGGGCATCCGCGAAGAGGAAGCTGTTCAGCGCCGGTCCGTACTCATCTGAATCGGTGGGGGACAGTCTGCAATCATCTGGACCGGTGGGACCCGTTCTTGAGAAATTTCGACTTTTTCTCGTTTTTTGGTTTTTTAGTTTATACCCTTTTGTTTTTCGTCCGGTTGTTCCATCTCTTCTCACTTTCTTTCTATCCTTCTCCTTCCTCGGTCTTCCTCCCTCACCAGGAACCAAGCACACTATCATCGGCAGCAGACTCCTACAGTCGAGGAGCGCTAAAGCGACCCCGAGTGGAAGCAGGAGATGTGATTCGATGAACTATCCCGTGAGCTGTCTCCATTGATTTCTTCCATCTGCATCTAATCTCTATTAGCTCTAGCCTTACCGAGTCGTTGCAACTCCTATGCATCAGGTCATTTCTGCACCATTTAAGGGATCGATTTGCGCTCTTTAGGAACAAGTCCGAAACTTTCAGGTGGAATAGTTTGAGGGGGATCGGTAGATTTCTTTTCTCTTGTGCAATGTAGCTGACTGGCACTCCGAGCTTATCAAGATCTAGCTAAAACCAAAATCTTGTCTTGTTTTGGAACCTTATTATAATCGATTGATACTGCAATTTCTTTCTTCTTCTTTTGTTCTTTCGTGGTCCTACTTCTTCTAAAACTTTAGCGGGGGTACTTAGTAATTTAATCTCGTCCTAAAAGAAATTCATCAAGTGGCATGTTCCAAAATTCATTGGTAGAGATTAATGTTCTTGAGGCAGTACCCTGAGAATGTGTTGCATTCCGCGTCACAAATTCAATTTAGACGTCAGCAACCATGTTCACAGAATCGTTGCTCATTTCCCATGAAAATTTCCACATTGAAGAAATGAGATAGGGGCAGAACATTGTGTCTGGCATAAACATAACGCTCCCTTGTTAAGGATCATGTGCAATGGTCATAAATGTTCTTTAGTTTAGATAACTTAAAACAGGTTCCTCTAGGCGCTTCTGAGTGATTCACGACTTCGTGTCAAGTTTCAACATTTGAAGTTTTTCGGTGGGATTGCCAGCAAAATTAAAAATTATTAGGGCAAAAAAACCGGTTACTTGCTTGTTAGGTAAATCGGTAGTAAATTATCAAAACTATCAGAAATTTACCAATTTCCCACTAAACTGGTAAATTACCAACTCTTTTTGAAAAATTTCCGGTTTCGTAAGTGAATCACTAATACTATCATAATTTTTTATTAATATTTCAATGAAGTAGTAAATTATCAACTCATTTGAAATGTTTCTAGTGTCGTAAGTAAATTAACCACACTAGTTTCAAATGCAGTATGCAGCTCTTTATTAAACTGTGCTCTCCAAATGTGCTTGTTCTCCATATCAAGTAAATTACCAACTCCATTGAAAGTCTACAAGTGTTATTAGCAATATATCAACACCGTAATTAATTTTTCAGAGTTTGCATATAAGACACTGGGAAAAAACATATGTTCTGTCATTCTATATAGGTTTGAGAAGAAATAAATTACGATGATTTATACGTGAAATTATATGACTTGTGTAACCCGATTTCACTTGGATAGCCTGTATGTGATATTATGAACTTGAGGTCCAAGATTGAGGAAAGGAAGAAAATAGAATGGGTATGAGTTTTGATGAGAATTAGTCTGTAATAGCCATTATCATGTGGTTGTACGGTGGTGTAGCTATCGTCGCTCAAGGACCCTTGTTATGAATGGATTGAAGCAGGGAAAAGATGTATTTATGATTTCATCCGACATTAGATAGTGGAGGTTTATTGATGGATTTAACAATTTGGGTGACGATGCCTCATTAGTTGAGTTAGTCGAAATGAGTCGTGGCTAGTGACGAGTAGGGAATGAATACTTGCTTGTGTATGTTGATGAACTGTTCATGTCTATGCATCATGATATTGCTACGTTCATTTATGTGCATTTGGGTGTTAAATTGGATGTCATACATTGCATCAATTTAACTTATTGCATAGATTTTTGTTCTCAATATGCTTCAACAAAAGGGTGGATCTTAGGTAGGAGAATTTGATTAGGTAATCAAAGAAATATTATGTGCATTCATTTGATGCTATTACTTAGTCGCTTGATATTCAAATTGTTTGGAAAATTCAGGTTTCTGACAATTTGGAGGATGCTTCTAAATTCACTCAAGCTCTATGACCATGGTAGCTCGGAAGTTTAGGCAAGCTGGAATCCTTGCGGTTTGGAATCTCATTATTTCACCTCCCAATCTTCGGACATCGTTCTTCTTTCACAGCTCAAGGAACCCGAACTGGTCCGCTCCAAGAAGCTGCAATGCCGACCAATAACTGGTCCCGAGATCTAACCTTAACAATAACTGGTCCCCTCCAATATATGTTACAAGCTCCTTAGACACAAGCGACAATCATACAATATAGTACAAACAGTTCTTCTCTTGATCGTGCTACTATTGTATCCACGCTAAGCTTCGAACGTAGAAGGTTTTTTCATATAGCTTCGGCCGTGGATCTTCTGTTCCAAGCATTGCCTTGGGTACACAGACCAAATTGATCAAATTGAATTGATACTGACGCAACATACTTAAAGACTTTTTTTGTACTTTCCTCCCCCCTCAATACTATACTGGGAAAAATAACAGCATCTTCTTTATGGAAGTGAGCTAATAGGAATTCCAGAATTGAAAGGAACACCAGACAATCTTGATGCCAGAGATTGTCTGGTATTGTTAATGCACTTGCAGGTCTGCCATCACCGGGGACGTTGTCCTAAGCGTCCCCCGCGGAGTTGTCCGAAGCTGGTTGCGATTCAAATTGGAGACGCATCGCATTGACTGGCTCGGGGCCATACCAGCTTCGAGAAGCCAGCATGTTTGACCCTGAACAATACTGAGAAGCTGAAAGATTGAGCTTGAGGTTGAGTAGTGATGTGGGTCACCAGTTGAAATTGGTCGGTAATTTCAAGTAGTAGACATTAATCTGCTCTCGTTACCGTCTGTGACATGATGATTGAATCAGTCAATTCTTTCATCCCTCCCTCTCTCTCGATCTCTACCGAACTTGTCTTCCTACGATGCCTTTAATTTCCTCTGAACTTTTGAAGTAACTTCTTTATTTAATGATTTATAAGAAATTTTTTTTACCACTTCCTTCCATTTGATTACATGTTAATGACGCTTAATGGTGATAATTAGTCACATTAGTCACCGCATCAGAATATTATGAAACAAAGCACGATGGATAAAAACAAGGAGGATCAACGGAGCATTAGTAGCTTAAGTACACACTCATTCCACAAGAACTGATTTGTCAAGCAAATTAATTGATGGCCAATCATTAAATCTCATATCTTTGTTAATGATGAGTACACACTGGAAATTTCTTCTCCCACAATAATGTCCTTGCCGGTTGGCGGTGTTCGCTTAAGTTAGGTTGTGCATGCGTAGGTGCGGCTTCCTATTCATCCTTACCATATGAAGATAAGCAAGTGGAAGAACAAATCTTCATGGATCAACAAGATGCTAAAGTTCCTGCAATCACCATTGAAACCGAAGATGGAGTAATTGTAGACAAATAGAGCATAGGGGTCTCAATTCTCCACGAGCATATTTATTAGTTTCTTAGATTTAGATCGGAAGAAGATGACTCTCAAATTTAAGAATTCAAACTTTAGTATCTAGAACAAAATTAGGAAAAGAGAGCTCTTGAATCTAAATTGGGAGAAAAGAAAAACCAAGATAAGAACAATAGAACACAAACAAAATTGGTGCCTAACTTAAAAAAAAAAAGAAGGAGAGATGCAAGAGTACTTTCCCTAACCTTTTATGCTTCGTCTCTATTCGTAACTTGTGTCGTCTGTTAATACTTTATCTATTCATGAATCAGATACTTTTCTTCTGTCACTTAATATATGAAATATTTTGTTGGTACATTGTTGAGTTGTTAAATAAATGTCTTATGATAAACAATTAAAGAATCATCTCAACATCCTATATATTTTATTGAAACCGAATACAAGAGAATTAAAATATTAACCAAGGAAAGGTATGGCATTTATCTTCATTCTGGATTTGTGTAACACATGGAACATCCGAAGCCATCACTTTGTTAATACATTAATTCTTAGAATTAGTAAATGTTCAATGAGAGAAAATAATAAGATAATTCCATTTGAGGGGACTTGATAATTGCTAGATTACCATTTTGCCCCCGCAATCTTGCCCCCCTCTCCATATTAATCCTCGTAGCATTCCCGCCGGTCTGGATAAAAAGAGAGAAGCATATAACGGTCAACAGAAAACTACCGATCGCATTCATCCACCCTATGCGAAACTCCTCGGAGAGTTCGCTTCTTACGATGATATAATGGGATGGCGAGGCATGCGCGGGTCAAGGCTCTGGTTGGCGACCTCTCCTTCGCCACCTCAGCCCCGTTCGCCCAGCTCTTGGACGGCTGCGGCCGGTCCAAATCGGCGCGGGACGTGCGCCGCATTCACGCCCAGATCGTCAAGACCCAGTTCGCCACCGAGGTTTTTATCCAGAACCGGCTCATTGATGTTTATGCGAGATGCGGGTGTCTCGGCGACGCCCGCAGGGTGTTCGATAGAATGCTAGAGAAGAATACCTTCACGTGGAACGCGATTTTAGGCGGGTTGAACAGATATGGGTTTCTTGATGAGGCAGAAAAGATATTCAGATCGATGCCGGAACCTGATCAGTGCTCATGGAACTTGATGCTGTCGGGTTATGCGCAGCATGAAAGATTTGAAGAAGCCTTGCAATGTTTTGATAAGATGCATAGGGAGAATTATGTGCTTAATGAGTACTCATTTGGCAGTGTTCTTAGCGCATGTGCTGGGTTAGCGGATATGGATCTAGGCCAGCAGATTCAGGCTCTGGTATCAAAGTCTGAGTGCTCATCTGATGTTCATATGGGCTCTGCTCTTATCGACATGTACTCTAAGTGTGGGAATGTGGCTTGTGCGCAGAGGGCATTTGATGAAATGAGTTCTCGAAACATAGTTTCTTGGAACAGCTTGATTACGTGTTATGAACAAAATGGTCCAGCCAGTGAAGCTCTTGAGGTTTTCGTGAGGATGATGGGTTGTGGGTTCGAAACAGATGAGGTTACTTTAGCCAGTGTGGTCAGCGCCTGTGCTAGCTTGTCCGCACTTAAGGAAGGGATGCAAATTCATGCCCGTGTCGTAAAATGTGACAAATTTAGGAATGATGTTATTTTAGGAAATGCATTGGTTGATATGTACTCTAAGTGCTCTAGGATTAGTGAAGCCAGATCAGTTTTTGATGGAATGCCTACCAGGAATATAGTGTCTGCGACCTCCATGGTAAGCGGCTATGCAAAAGCAGCAAGTCTAAAAACCGCAAGAGTAATGTTCACGAGGATGACGGAGAAGAATGTAGTTTCTTGGAATGCCCTCATTGCAGGGTACACCCAGAATGGAGAGAATGAAGAAGCATTTGTTTTATTCCGCCTTTTGAAGAGGGAAGCCATTGAGCCAACGCACTATACATTCGGAAATTTGCTCAATGCGTGTGCAAATCTTGCCGATCTGCAGTTGGGGCAGCAGGCTCATGCTCATGTCTTGAAGCATGGATTTCGCTTCCGGTCAGGAGAAGAATCTGATATTTTTGTTGGTAATTCTCTTATAGATATGTATGTTAAATGTGGAGCTGTGGAAGATGGTTTATGGGTGTTCAAAAATATGTTGGAGCGGGACAAAGTTTCGTGGAATGCCATAATTGTCGGGTATGCACAGAATGGTTATGGCATAGAGGCACTTGAATTATTCAGGAAAATGTTGGGATCTGGCGAGAGACCGGATCATGTCACTATGATTGGAGTTCTGTGTGCATGCAGCCATGCGGGACTGGTTGAAGAGGGGCGTCATTATTTCAAATTGATGGTTGACGAGTATGATCTGGCACCTGTAAAGGACCACTATACATGCATGGTTGATTTGCTCGGCCGAGCTGGTTGTCTTAGTGAAGCAAAGGACTTAATACAGACAATGCCCATGCAAGCTGATGCTGTTGTTTGGGGTTCGCTGCTTGCAGCATGCAAAGTTCATAAGGATATAAAGCTAGGAAAGTATGTAGCGGAGAAGCTCTTAGAGATTGACCCTTCGAACTCCGGACCTTATATTCTCCTGTCAAACATGTATGCTGAGCGTAAAAGATGGGGCGAAGTTGTCAGAGTAAGGAAACTGATGAGGCAACGGGGCGTAGTCAAGCAGCCTGGTTGTAGCTGGATAGAAATACAGAGTCAAGTTCATGTTTTTATTGTCAAGGACAAGAGGCACCTTCATAAGGGTGATATTTATTCGTTGTTAAGATCCCTCTTAGGACACATGAAACGAGATGGATATAAGGCCATTACGGATGATTATGAGGCCCATGAAGAGCTTAGCGAATCGGAAATGTCATATGAATTGGTAATGCCAGCCCATGCCGCTGTTTGTTAATTCTCCTTTTGTTTCTCTTCAATGTTCATACCAATCTAACACTTGATAGAATGCGTACGGATAGAATAACTCTCTTCTCTCTCCCCAATGCGAATGGTTGTTTGGCCTAGTTTCACTGGCAGTACTGTGTTGTAGCCAACACGATGCAAGACAAGAGTGTATATGGAGGACATTAGAAGCAGGAGATCTGCGTTAAGGTAGACTGTACCACGAACTAATTGGAGGGGTCAGTAAATTGACCCAGAGAAGATTGAAGGTTCGGAGAGAGGAGACGTTTTATTTCCACGAACGGGTCAACAGACCGCAATGTCTTCCTCAAGGAACAGCAGTCAGAAGAAGAATGTTCACCAATTTAATAGACCCGTATCTGAGACATTCCAAAAAGAAATCTTGGCGCAGATCATATTGGGATAAATTTGTCTGTCGGTACTAGGTAATGTCAACAAATAAATCATAGCCTGTTATTTTAAATGAATAAGCAAGGGAGTTTTGATTCAAGAAGTCAGGAAAGTAAGCAAAATGACAAGATCAAAGCCAGCTCTAGGAATGACCAAGAAGGCTGCCAGGAAAATGAATATTTCTAGATTTAATCAATTGAATGCCCTGCTTTATAAGTCTGTTTTTTTTTTTTTGGACAAACCAACTTATCTTAAATAATTTACCAAAAAAAACTTATCTTAAATAAATAGAATCAATTGAATTGCGAGCGTGCCCCAAATACAGAACTGAATCATCAAATGACTAACCAGGTCAGATTGGTCCTGTTCTATTGTTTTTTTCTTTTCTTTTCATATGAACAAGAAAGAAAAATAATGACGGTCAATAGAAGCGGTTTCCAACATACATTCAAAGACATTACATGCAATAGGCCAAAATCTCTTTTTCTTCCCTATCTCCCCGCATAAGTACCATTGCAGAATTAATTCTGTAGTACAACGAAACTTAAAATTGAAAGAAACTAAAAAACAAGACAATAGAATTGTCGCCCCTAAGCAAGACTGGCTTGCTTCCAATTACTAATACATCATCATAGGTCAACCTTCCAGAGATAAAGTGAGTGGAAAAGGAGCTTGACTTGGAATTTCTTTTCCACATTGATGCAGTGTTATCTGAAAGTGGATAGATGCAGCGCATTAGCATGGAAGGCCTGGTCATAATATAGATTTTGTAGCAAATTCAAATTAAAGCGTGAGAATGACAATTTTCATTATGCCAAGAGAGAAATGGTCGGCAAATCACTTACCACTAACAAGGAGTCGAGGGCAGTGTTCATTAAACCCAACAATTGGCATGGACTGTGAATAAAAAGATCGAGTGAAGGTGTAAAAACCTGAGAGAGCCCTATTCAACCTCCTGACATAAGAAGGGATCAAATTCAGGATGGGGTATAATAAAAAATTTAGCTGTGTAATGGATTATATAGGGCTTGCAGGGTCTAGAAAAGTAAGACTTCTCAGGGTAGGCTTCATGCAAAGCAAACAGGATTAGCAATGGAGTAAATCTGGTAATGTATCCTACTATATTACCAGTTGTGCAAGTAGATGGACAAACAGAAACAAAAGTTCAGTTCAACGACATACAAATATGCAGACAGTATTTACCAAAAAAATATATATATGCAGACAAAATTCTTACAGAACAGAAACATGAATCATAAAGTTTTCAAAGCATGAGTCTTGCCCTTACCATGGTCATCAATAGAAGGAAATGCTGTATAATAATTTCCGCCTGTTCTGCTTTTCAAAGTTAGACACAATTTCATCAATAGATTCCTCCCAAGACTCGGCAGCTTCTATCTGTGGATCATAAATTACAATAAGAAATTTCTCAGCAAACAGATATTAGCTATACTATCATTAATACATAAAGGACAGGCATTTAACCTCTCGACAAAGATCTAAAGCAAGCTGAGCTCCAGTTGCAGCCTCGTCATGGTTATCCTTTACCTCCAAGTTAATCACAAGTACAATCTTCATAAGAATCTGCTCTCGGTTGTTGAGATCTGCAAAATATGCATTCAATGTCTTGTCAACATTCCAATAATGTCGTATTTATCCCATATATAGGTAAAGTTCATATCACTCCGCAAGATCTAGTTAGAACAAAACTGCTCTTTTATTTCGAGAAATATTGATCAGTCACAAGGTCATATGGGGGCCTGCTACAACCAAGCTTTTGCTATTCTGCAGAAGTAGAAACTACTCCCCCAGCTTCTGGCTTGGGCTTTTCATTTTAAAGTGAAAATATGTGTGAAAGATTTAAATATCACTTTAAAGCACGAAGTGTAAGAAAATAATTTCAGTAAAAATTCAATAAGTATCATCTTTACCAGCTCTTGAGTCCAGAAAAGTAACAACTTCAAAAGTCGCAAATTGCCAGCCTCAGATTCAATAAAACCATAAAGCCATAAAACCATGGCTAAATATATGCCAAACAAGGCTTAAAACTATATACTAGCAACTAAAGATAAGACCAGCCAACAACCTTTTATTTACCAAGTAGCAAAATCAAATTTGCCCTGACAAAAGGGGTAAAGAATAGAAGAAGTTGGAGCACAAGAGAAGGGAACTAATAGATATGATAGTTACAAGAGAAGGAAAGTATTATAATCCCTCCTGTAGCAGTTAGCTCTATTAAAGCAGTCACCTTCAACAATCTCTAAGCAGCATCATTGCTGATGAAATACTTGAGAAATCAAAAGAAGTCCAGGCGAATGGATATTACAACAACCAAGTACTTTATAAGGGCAATAAACTGAACAAAGACAGTTAAATTAATTGTGAACAGAATAGCAGCAGAAATGCCGCTAGCATAAAGACTGACGGAAAAGAAAATATTATTGAAAAGTGACAATCTTGTTATGCTTTACAAGAAGTACAATAATAGATGACATATATATCTGCATAGTGAGGTCTCCAGATCAAGCAAACAATTCCTCCATATCATGCATCTGCCCTCACTAATAGAGTAATGGGCACATAAATGCAACCTCAAAACTCAAAGAATGATAAACAGAGTGGGTAGTTAGATCATGTGATAATAGACCTCTCAGGAATGGAATAAGAGATATCCAATGACAGAAGTTGCAAGGGTTAAAGATAAGAACCTTCAAGAACCATATCGAAAACCTTCTCTTCAAATGTAAGCACTACATCGAAGGGGCCATCAGAAGAGTTGTCTTGCCATCTTTGAGGCGCTAACTTCACAGACATATTCCTCTTGAGCATAGGCAAGATACCATTCCGCTTGTAGCTGAAACTCTTGTTAAGGTCTTACCTTGCTTATTGCCAAGAAAACAAAAGTGTCCTACTTAAGCTTGAAAATGTAATCAGACAGCCATCAACCGCTCTAACCTTTAACCAAACAACATTCCATCACCACCCAAGCCAGCTCTTTTTTTTTTTTTTTTGGTTATATAGCTCAAAAATGACCAATTTGAACTGAACTAGTAGTGTCACAGCCAGATAAATACACAACTTACAAACGAACAATCAAACAAATAAACAATGTGAAATGGTGACGTGACTACCATCAGCCAAAAGACGCAAACTCATTAATTTAAAGGCTTTTCATTGCAAAAATATCATCTTTCAGGTAAAAATACTATAAGGTTTTAGCAAACCGTGTCATTCTCGAATGTGCCAATGTTGCCGGATTCAAATAAAAAAAATCCACGGTCCTACACAATATAACCCAAAATTAGGAAGGCGAAAGAGCATCGAACGAGAAGCGCGAGCCATTTCACCAACAAAAAAAGCAGCAGTCGAACGAGGGGAATTATCTTGACAGGAGAGGATACAGATCAGGGTCCTTGCGCCTGAGCTCGTCGAACATGTGCTTGTAGGGAGTGCCGAAGTCGTAGACGTTGGGCTCCCTAAGGGAGGGGCCGGGGAGCTTGACGTGCGACCCCGTGCCGTATGACGACACGTCGAAGCCTTCCCTCTTGAGGAGGGCATGGGCCTCCATGCTGCGGTTCTGGTTCGAGGAGCACACCATGGCGTACCGGGACCTCATGGCTCCCGCTACCACCTTGGAGTCAGATCGAAGCGGCGCGGCTAGTCGAGTTCCGCCACTACAAAGAGCGGGGCGGGAAGGGAGGGGAGGGGGGGGTGGGGAGAGAGAGAAGCCAAAACGGAAGCTTTCGGTTAGGGTTTTAGCAGGAAGGGCGTGGGAATTAAGGCTGAGCAAATAGAACCGCCCGCTTGGGAACCGTCCGCCCGGAAACCGCCCGATTCCCGATTCCACAAAAAATGGAACCAGGAAATTCGGTCCAGTTCCCGGTTCTGGGGGTGGAACCGCCCGCCCGGAACCGAACCGGTACTGTTCAAAAAAAAAATCCTCACAATCACACTCCAGCCCACTTCGCTCGCTCTCGGTCTCTCACAGTCTCACTCGGCCCACTTTTTTCAATTTCCATTCATCGACTGTTGTGTAAATCTCGGTCTCCAAGTGAGATCTCAATCTCCAAGTGGACGTCATGGACGTCCACTGGACAACACTGGACTGGACGTCCAGTGTTTGGTCTAGACATCACTGGACATCCAGTGTTCTTGGACGTCCAGTGTTCGTGGACGAGTGGACGCGAGTGGATGTCCAAAAAATACGACGAGTGGACCGTGAACGTGTAATTATTTTCTGTTTTAGAATATTTTTTCGCGTTAATTGTAACCGGGAATCGAACCGCTCAATCTTGTTCGGTCCGGTTCCCGGTTCTCCATAATAGGGAACCGGTTCCCCGGTCCGGTTCCCGGTTCCTAAAGGAACCGGAAACCGCCCGGGAATCGATCACCCCTAGTGGGAACGAAGGAGGAGGAAGGAGAAGACCGGAGTCGGGCTCGCAGTGCGTTGACCGCCATTTTCCTTTTTCTTTTTTGTTTTTGTTTTGGGTACCTTTTCGAGCTTTATTTAATTATATATGAACTTCTCCCCTAACACTAATTATATAATTTATTCATTTAAAAAATTGTTCACCAATTGCTGTCAGCTTTTAATGACAAATTATCATGTTATTTTGTAATATTTTTTGGCTCGTACAGAGTCAATATATAATTAGTATTCATACATTTTCCAATGTTTCCTTTTCTTTTGTCTATTATGATTATAGGCTTCACCTTCAAACAATTTTAAATGATTTTATCATGTGTTCTTAAATTTGAAAAAAAAAAGAGCTCCTTTATAAATATTATGATTTTGATAATTAAACTAATAGATACGAATCATTAGCTATTTTTATATTTTAATTTTAAGTTATTACAAATTAAGCTCGCCATAGAATATGTCTTACTTTTGAAATTTTGTAAGGTGAAATTAAGATTTGGATATTGAAAAATCATGAAACATTAATTTTAAATTTGCCATCAAAGCAAAATGAGGTGGAAAATCGGAATCGATAAATATAGATTATATTTAATTTATGCTGAACCAATAATTAGGATAGAAGAAGATGATCATTAAAGACAACCGCAACCAATGGCAAACTTAATTAGAGAAACACCAAGATTTTGAAAATGAGGAAAAATCCTCTTTTAAAGAAAATAAATATTTTTCGGGGGGCGCTGCTACATATATAAGCTTGTCTGGAAAAATCCATAAGCTTGTGGTGTGGCAGTGACGCTCCAGACTCGGGCCGGCCATGGAGCTGCGCACGTCCCCTCGCGCTTCCTCTCTCACTGGTTTCTTCTTCTTCTTCTTCTTCGTCTTCGTCTCGCTTGTTTCTCGCTTTCGTTTCCATTCTTTGCTTGCGCATGGCAATCGCTCAGCGTTGTGCTTCGCGGGCGCCACTGACTGAATGATTGATGAAGCGTCCGCGAGTGAATTCATTGTTGCATGCTGGAGGCCCGTGCTAATGGCGGAGGAATCACCTGTTGGTTTGTGTTAGGGAACGTTGTGTTCCGGGGGTGGACCCGTATTCGAGATGGGCGAAACCGTGCTGGGTTTCGCTCGGACTCCAAATTCGGGGGAGCTCGGAGGAGATGTTTTTCGCCGGGAACTGGCGGGCCAGTTCGTTGCTCGAGTGAGACGGAGAAGCATCCCCGGCTGGCTGCTGCGCGTGTTGTTTACGGTGTAGCCCCCGCCATGGGTCACAACCAGGTGGGCTGGACTGGATTTTGGACTCTTCGTTTGGTTTGCCTGAAAGTTGCTCTCGAAGAGGATGGTGTTTGTCTAAAGATCGGATCCTGTCATTGTTATATCACGTCGGTTGCTGTTCGTATTGCTTCCTGGCTTGCTCTGTTCTCATTTGGTGTCTGAATTATGATTCTGTGTTTGAGATTTAGACAAACTGACGTGGAGTTCTTCAAGTTAATTCAATTGCAAGTTCAACTTTAGATGATCACTCGCGGTGGCTTTGTTATCAGATCCTCAAGAAGGTTTGGTTGACGTGTTCAGTGGTCTTGCACATTTGCCAATTGACATAAATCACCCAAAGTATCAGTAGTAATGTCAAGCCATTGAGAAGCTTGTGATTGGATTCAGATTAAAATGATAATTGATTGTCGCAGAATGAGATTCACAATGGATCATGTTTTGAGCTGCTCTTGTCCTTTCCTGTGTTTGGTTCAAGAGTTGCACCAGTCGACTTTTATTGTAATTGCACTTTGTGGTTTCATATATCTTCTGATGATGGCCTGCGAGTACTGATGGCAGGAGTCCCATCCCGAATCCCATTTTAGGGTCCCAGCAATTGTTACAGCTCTTGAGAAGATGCAACTCACTCCAAAGGTATCGCACTCCTCTCACATATGATTCCATCAATCACGCTTTATTTATTCTTGCAAATTATAGATTGCCTTCTTTCTGACATCTGTTGTCCTGCACTTTTTAGTTGACTTTGACCAGAAACTGCGGAAAAGTTGTTTAAGTTTGAATCACAATATAATGAGCTGGAAGTTTTGAATTGTGCCTGAATTATAATAAAAACTTTGCTGCTAGATATTCTGATATTGCTGTGAAGAAATTATTTACTGATGACCCAATAGGTGCTGCCATCAAGCAAGGACTTTAGTATCTATACAATAGCCGATAAAGCACTAGACACTAAATAATAACGATTCTTCCTGCAGGTTCGCAGTGATGACATTGTTGAACTCCCAACTGTTAAGCCTGCTTCTGTGGATGATCTATTGCATGTTCACACAAGATCTTATGTATCAGGCCTTGAGAAGGTACCTTCACTCACCAAGCACCTCTATTAATTTTTTCTGGCTTACGTTTTTCTTGCAATAACATTAGTTCTTGGCGTCAAAGAGAAGTTGGCCTTTGACGAAAGAGTTTTGCTTGTTTGTTACATGTAGTTTGACAGCAATTGAAATCCACTAAAGCATGTATGGACAGTTGTTGAGCTATTTAAATTGTGGGCATGTGTGTGCGTTTGCATATGTGAGAGAGAGAGAGAGAGAGAGAGAGAGACCTGAGAAATTTTGTCCTTCATTGGTGTTCCTGAGATGGGGGTTGGCATGAAGGTTATTTTTCATCTCTTTTTGTGGGTTCTTTCACCTCTTTAAGGATCTTTGGTTACCATGAAGATGCTGGTTTTTTATCATGCCTTGCTTTATTGATAATTACAATATCTAATTACTTGCAAAATGGAAAGACAAGAGTCATACACAGGGCAAATGATTGATCGTTAAATTGATTGGGGGTGTCTGGACGTATGGCAATCGAGTGAATATAAAGAGGCATTACATAAAACAGCAAAAAATAAAACAAAACAAAACAAAAAATTGACAACAAACAAACAAGTTGATGCTCAAATCCATCCTAGTGGGACCAGTCACCAGAAAAATTTTAGTTCTCTGTTGAGCATTTAGGCTTCCAAGGTTAGACTACCCAAATTGCTGAGTTGAGATTCCCATTTTTGGTGCTTAAACTTCATTCGACAACTAGTATAAAATGCATCTGCTGCTTGTGTTATTGTGTTCGTCTATGTTTTCAGAGAAACTTGCTAAAAATTGCTGAAGACTTTGGCTGCACAATTTCTTTTGCAGCATGTCCAAAAGATTGAAGTTTGATGAACACTTATATTTTATAGGCCATGGTCAAAGCTTCAGAAAATGGCATCATTTTTATTGAAGGCTCTGGACCCACGTATGCCACTGCTACCGTAAGTTTGGTTAATATGTCAAATCATGAAGACTTAATATTGTCGGAGGCTCCAGTTTTATTATATTAGTTCAATTGTAATGGGTGCCACATGTGTTCACAAATTAGTTTATATGATACGTTCTCGCCATGTGAGATATTGCTTCGTAGTACATCAAATGTAGACATTCCTATAATGAAAACGTAGCAAGTGCATGAAATTTTTTTTCCCTCAAAATGCGTTTTCTCTTTCAAGCTATATTATTCTTTTGATTGCTCACTATGTGTAATCTTCTCCTTAGATAAAGATTTCTCCAGAAAAATTTAAAGTACATATTTGGATGCATAAGCTTTGATGGGCAATCTTACTGTCTCTTGGAATGTGTTGATGGTATGAAGTATTCCAGCTAGCTACAGTTGCAAACCAGAGGAATCTATCTCACTCTTTATATAGATTGGGTCATGTCAACCTGATTATATCAATCATTGAACAGCAAAAATAAATCAGCCAGAGTATTTCATTGTTTAGGAGAATATTGGGTTAAGAGCACGAGGGGCAACCCACCTGTCTATAGGATGGTTTATAAGAAGTATGATCAGCGATGGCCGTGACAATTCAATATGTTAAATGAGAAGGTGTAATGAAGAATGTCATGTGAGATCATTCCTCAAATGAGAAGGTGTAATGAAGAATGTCATGTGAGATCATTCCTCTTTAACAGGCAGTGTCAATATGTCATAAGCTGTCTTTTAATGAAGAATGTCATGAGAGAGCATTTCTTTTTAACAAGAAAGGAACCTGGAAGAGTCCTGGAGAAGTCAGTCCTGCAGCTTTCCTTGCTAACTATTCTGTCTTGGAGAGAGTTCTCAGCTAATATATAGTGATAAAATGCACACAACCTGAAGTGGTATCCTTAATCTTATGAATGTATAATCCCATGGCAACTAGTAAAACACAGATCTCTTCAAGCCAAGCTCAAAATTATCTTGTAGCTGCATGGATAAACTCTTGAAATGTTTTCTTAAACTAATGATGGTTTCAAGTGCAGACGTTCCAAGAGTCTCTTGTTGCAGCTGGAGTTGGAATGGCTTTAGTTGATTCAGTGGTGATGTCCCAATCCAGCACGTTAGTCTTTCATGTTTAAATGTCACCATGTTTGCCATCTTTATTTTTGTTATCACTGAGTTTTGTTTGGAAAATACACTTTTTTGAATGAAAGGAAGAAGTAAATGAACATTCAAACTAACTTCTCTACATTTCCCAGGTAGACGCATCCAGAATCACCAAGAATCCACCAATAGCTTTTGCTTTGATTAGACCTCCAGGCCACCATGCTATTCCAAAAGGACCGATGGGTTTCTGCGTTTTTGGAAACATAGCTATAGCAGCTCGCCATGCTCAACGTGTACATGGATTGAAGCGCATCTTCATTATCGATTTTGATGTTCATCATGGCAATGGGACCAATGATGCTTTCTATGATGATCCAGACATATTCTTTCTTTCCACACACCAAGTAAGATTGTCGCGGATCTTTGCCCAGCTCTCAAGTCTTCAGCTCTTCAATCTTTCAGTTAAAATTGACAAGACAAGGGTGGCTAAGAAAAAACTTCTGCTTTTTGAGGCTTCAAAGGGAGTTCCCCTTTTTCTTCCAGAGTTCTGTTAACTTATTTGAACTAATTTGATAGCAAGTTCACTTAGAGAGAAGTATACCAAACTTTGTGCTGTTATTAAGCTTATTATACTTCTAAGCTTATAATTTTTCTTAAGCTTAACTTATCTCTTGGGGGAATGTAAATGTAAGACCGTGTACTTTACTGCATTTGGTTATGCAGGATGGAAGCTATCCAGGTACGGGTAAAATTGACGAGATAGGTGTTGCAGATGGTGAAGGCACGACCCTTAATTTGCCTCTCCCTGGGGGCTCTGGAAACATTGCTATGAGGACTGTGTTTGATGAAGTCATTGCACCATGTGCACAAAGGTTCAGGCCGGACATCATCCTCGTCTCAGCTGGGTGAGAGAGTCATTTCCCTTCCATATATCTACTCAGGAGAAATGGAAATTGTATGAATTTCTTCTTTTAATTTGAGCTCTATCAACTGCCTGACGTCTTCTATGTCTGTCTTGGAACTGAAGGTATGATGCTCATGTGTTGGATCCACTAGCAAGCTTGCAGTTCACTACAGAAACATATTACGCACTTGCCTCCGACATCAAGCAACTTGCCAAAGAACTCTGTGGGGGACGCTGCGTTTTCTTTCTGGAAGGAGGATACAACCTCCAATCACTCTCCTATTCTGTAGCGGACTCTTTCCGTGCTTTCCTTGGGGAGCCCAGTCTGGCGTCAAAGTTCGATGACCCTGCAATATTGTACGAGGAACCCTTGGCCAAGGTGAAGCAAGCAATAGAGAGAGCGAAACACTTGCATTCATTGTGAATAACCCCAAGGATTAGATGAGGGTGTCTCCCATCACCACCTATCGGCAATCTCCACGGGTAGCAGAACAGATGTACGGTTAAACCAACTTGGCAGTGTCCCTTCCGTGGTACTGGGACCATGCGATACGGATTTTTCACCTGAAGGGAAAATTATACGTAATATAGATCATACACGTATGTGCATCACATGTGCATGACAAAGTGAATGCTGCTAAATGTTTAAATTTTGGAATCAGTTTCTGTTCATCTATCACAAATTTAAGCGATTTTCGTGCCTCATTACTTGATCGGAGCAGCTATATGTCCACAATCCATGTCCTGAATGGTTAGATCGTATACAGCCTTTCCCATTTGAATAGGCCGACGGATCACTGTCTTATCTTGCTTGACGACTACATTATTTAATGCACTTTGTTCGGAAAGAGTGCATGGGAGAGCAGTCGGTTGGGTCGCTACATGTAGACTCTAATTGAAATGATTGAACCAATGTCGTTATATCTGGTTCTAGAAGAGTACGAAAGAAAAAACAAAGAATTATCACCTCAAAGATACGATTAACCTCTAGCATTGGAGATTCGGTACTCTTCAGGTAATGAATTGTGATGTGCCCTTAACCTTAAAAACAGGCATCTTCCCGATCCACAACTACCATAACCATATAACACACAGCACCCCAATTGGTCGCTTAACCAAGGAATGTTAACGAATTACCTGTCTCTCTCCCTCCGTCCCTCCCTCCCTCCCTCTCTCTCTCTCTCTCTCTCTCTCTCTCTCTCTCTCTCTCAAGCTGCAATCGTGAGTCTCTTCGCATGACGAACCCAAAAGGAAAAAGAACAAGAAAATCCACCCACTGATGATGAAGAAATTTGTATCTTGCTCAGCAAAATTTGCCATGAACATCTTGTTTTGACTCATTTGTCGAAAGCAACAGGGGGTGTTTAGGTGGTGGGAGTCTCATAGGAAGAGCAACAGAGGGAACGGGAAGACAAACAAGCAATGGCGGAGGCAAACGCATCGGAAGACTCGATCGTCTGTTACGCGCCGACCATGATCACGACGAACGGCATATGGCAAGGCGACAACCCCCTGGATTATTCCCTGCCCCTCTTCATCTTGCAATTGACCTTGGTCGTCGTCATCACTCGCGTTATGGTGTACATACTCAAACCATTTCGACAGCCGCGAGTCATTTCCGAGATCTTGGTAAGTTGGTAACATAATGTCACCTTTGTCAGAGAAGAAAAGAAATGCAGTCCCATTTCTGTCGATTGCGACAGCTTCATGAACCTGTGTTTTTCTTTCCTTCCATCAATGTGGATATGGTTAAATGGCCAATCCCGGGTTACGCTATCGTGTGTATCGTATTATCATCATTCAACCGATCATTTGCATTTGCCGGTTGTCTTTCCATCAATATTTCCAGGTTAGTGCGGCAGAAGAATCGCCTAAATCCTGTTTGTTATCAAAACGTTGGTGACTGTTACGTGACTCAGGCCACTGCATTAGTAAAACAGAGGCCGAAGGAAAAATATTGTATCGCAAAAGTTCCTGTATGCGCATAAATTTTCCCTTCGTCCTTGTGCTAATCACCACATCTAATTAGATTTTGATCTTTCGAAACAGGGAGGGATACTGCTAGGGCCATCGGTCCTCGGCAGGAGCAAGATGTTTGCAGATACGATCTTCCCACTTAGAAGCGTGATGGTGCTCGAAACGATGGCGAACGTGGGGCTGCTCTACTTCCTCTTTTTGGTCGGAGTAGAGATGGACATTTCGGTGATCAAGCGCACGGGGAGGAAGTCTTTTGCAATCGCCATCTCGGGCATGATCCTTCCTTTCATATTCGGAGCCGGTTTCTCCTTCCTGTTGGACACTAAGAAAGGGGGCATGTCCCAAGGCACTTATATCCTGTTCCTTGGGGTAGCTCTCTCAGTGACTGCATTTCCAGTACTTGCTCGAATACTTGCCGAGCTCAAACTAATAAACACGGAATTAGGACAGGTTGCGATGTCGTCTGCTCTTATTAACGATATGTGTGCTTGGGTACTCCTAGCTTTGGCCATCGCATTGGCGGAAAATGAGAGTACTTCCCTTGCATCCTTATGGGTAGTGCTATCTAGCATCGCTTTCGTCCTCGTGTGCATTTTCATGGTGCGACCTGCAATTGCCTGGATGATTCGGCGGACCCCAGAGGGAGAAACCTATAGTGAGTTCTACATATGCCTGATTCTCACCGGGGTAATGATATCGGGCTTCATTACAGACGCCATAGGAACTCATTCTGTCTTTGGAGCATTCGTCTTTGGACTGATCATTCCAAACGGGCCACTAGGAGTTACTCTCATCGAAAAGCTTGAGGACTTTGTCTCGGGGCTTCTGCTTCCTCTATACTTCGCAATCAGTGGGCTGAGGACAGATGTAGGGAAGATTGCTGGGGCGAAGAGCTGGGGGATTCTAGGGCTCATCATTATTCTTTCCAGCGCAGGCAAGGTCGTTGGGACTCTAATAGTTTCCATATTTTACCAAATGCCGGTCCGAGAAGGAATTACGCTCGGTTTGCTGATGAACACTAAGGGCTTGGTCGAGATGATCATTCTTAATGTCGGCAAGGACCAAAAGGTATGAACATGACTGATATTCCTTGCATAAGATTCAGCTTTGGGGTGCGATCATCTATTTGCACAAGCCATTGGACAGTGAAGACGAAATGAAACTTGGGATTTTGCAGGTTTTGGATGACAAATCATTTGCAGCCATGGTGATTGTAGCCATCTTCGTCACCGCAATCATCATGCCCATCGTTACAGTAATTTACAGGCCTGCCAGGAGATTCATACCCTATAAGCGTCGAACTATTCAAAGGTCGAAACCCGATGCAGAGTTTCGAGTGCTTGTATGCGTCCACACACCTCGAAATGTGCCAACAATCATCAACCTCCTGGAGGCTACCAACCCCACCAAAAAATCTCCAATCTGTGTCTATGTGCTCCACCTAGTCGAGCTCACTGGGCGTGCATCTGCCATGCTCATTGTCCACAATACTCGGAAATCAGGTCGACCGGCCCTGAACCGTACACAGGCTCAGTCTGACCATATCATCAATGCCTTTGAAAACTATGAACAACATGCCACTTGTGTAACTGTCCAGCCCCTCACAGCCATATCGCCGTACTCCACGATGCACGAGGACATCTGCAACTTGGCAGAGGATAAGCGTGCAGCTTTTGTCATCATTCCTTTCCACAAGCAGCA
The DNA here is from genome assembly GCA_030064385.1 of Melaleuca quinquenervia. Lineage (NCBI taxonomy): Eukaryota > Viridiplantae > Streptophyta > Magnoliopsida > Myrtales > Myrtaceae > Melaleuca > Melaleuca quinquenervia. Next base: position 26,201,940 of record CM057725.1, on the reverse strand, counting down.
AACAGTCGATGGAGGGATGGAAGCCACCAACCCCGCTTTCAGAATGATCAACCAAAACGTACTGGCAAACAGCCCATGCTCCGTCGGGATTCTCGTAGACAGAGGCCTAAATGGGTCTACCCGCTTGGCAGCAAACCAAGTAGCCCATCATATTGCAGTCTTGTTCTTTGGGGGACCTGATGATCGCGAGGCATTAGCATATGGATGGAGGATGTGCGAACATCCTGGAATTAACCTCACAGTGATGAGGTTCATGCCAGGTGAGGAGGCAGTCGACACATCGGCCAGTTCCACCAACGAATTGGGTGATTCCAGGATATTGTCGGTTGTGACAGACAGTGACAAGGATAGGCAGCTTGACGAAGAGTATGTAAATGAGTTCAGGATGAGGAATGGCAATAATGAGTCGGTTGTTTATGTCGAGAAGATAGTGAACAATGGGGAGGAGACAGTTGCGGCAATACGGTCGATCGATAGTTCACACGATCTTTTCATAGTGGGGAGAGGGCAAGGAATGATATCGCCACTCACAGCAGGGCTTACGGACTGGAGCGAGTGCCCTGAACTTGGAGCAATTGGGGATTTGTTAGCATCATCAGATTTTGCAGCAACCGTGTCAGTACTCGTTGTGCAACAGTATGTTGGCGTAGGACCACAGGGAGAAGGGGTCGGAACACCAGACAGCCCTGGGGACTCAAATGACCTTCAATTCAGCAATATGAATCGGCGGCCGTCACCACAACCACGGGGTTATAGCCCTTGAAGTTCAGGGTGCAGTACCTTGGGACAGCTCAGGATCCTAAAGGCGACCATAAATCAACATTGAATAGGGAAAGAAAACTACGGACACAAACGGCTTTATCTGAACAAGGAAAATATACAGCCAGTGTGCCTATAAGCACGGGAAGGACGGACAGAATTTGGTTTTGGTTCTTGTTTATTGCGACTAACCGGGCCTGTAGTTGTAGATTTTAATGACTGCAGTACCTCCTTCAAATAGATATGTATACAGAATTTTGGTGGTGAAAAAGAGAAAGGAATGTATTTCACCTGACCTGATGCATTGCAAAGTCGGTGTACAGAATGTATCCTTGTTCTGTTCATTTACTAGATCTCGGTAACTTAAATATGTTGCTTTGGTATCCTTCGTTCTTTCCCTCTTCTTTTTTCCCTCTAATCTGGTACCAGAATAGAAAGGACATCATAAGCCTTCCTAGGAACGACTACTTCATGAAGCATGCCTCATTTGAACAAGCTCTTTTACGTCAAACTACGGACAGATATATCTGTTACATCAAAGCGATGCTTGGTGCTGAAGACTATATACAGCTAGGGGAAGACACTACTATGGATCACAAATCAAGCATGTACAAGTTCTTAATCTTGTACCGATCTTCCTCATTATAATGTACTTGTACTCGTAGTTTTGATCAATCTAAGGCTCACTTTCGTTGGAAATGGGAGGTCACATTCAGATTAACCCACTGGAAATAGACGGTCGCATTTAATTATTTTATACAACCTGACTCGGCTTGAGAATTGTTCGAAGCTTCGACAGTTCGAATTCTAGCACTCACCGAAATCGTTGCAATTGACAAGAAAAAATGAAGAAAAGAAGAGATAAATCTAGCGTGGAAGTCTCCATAGGGCCTGCAATGAGAGCAAGATGATGAATTGTAAGTCTTCTTTGGAAATGCCAATCAGAACACATGTTGTCAGAAACCCTTTTCATATTTTGTCAAAATTGGGAAGAGAAGGTCATACTTCTGCAACTTCTTGTTAACTTCACCTGCTGTTGGCAGGGGGGTTTCTGCTTCTTTGAATGGTAAACGGTGAAGATGATGCCTGCCTAGAGGTGAATCAATAAGTTGAATTGTCCAGACTTGGTTTTTCTTTTGTCCAGCCCAATCTTCTAGAATGGCTGAGCAAATTATTTTTCTTTGTTTACAGCTGAGGGTGGATAAAATTAAGCCATAATAAAAAAAAAATTCAACATGAAATTACCAAAACCAGCAATATTCCATATTACTCTAGATAATCATGCTTATCCTGAGACCTACTCCCACTTTGTCACTTCATCTTTGTGACTTTTGTGGTTTATTACCCGAATTACCTAAAATTTTCATAAGTTTCTATACTATGATCATCATATATTTGGGATTCATAACTGTGAGAAGAAATTATTTTAGTCATTCATGTGACATATCACCGAACAATGATCTACATATTCTTTAGAACAATCATGTACGCTCCTTGCTTTTGAAGACCTGTGTGGTCAGCTCTAGAGGATGTGGTAGGTCTAATAAAATGTCGACTAAACTTAGTCTAGTCGGTCCATTCGGTCAGCTAGATCTAAGTAGTTCATCTAATTAATTTGTTAAATTCTTGGCTAATCAGCCCATCTTGGAGGATCAAACCAAGCCGCACATGAAAGGAAAGTGTTAATTGAATAGGGCGGATTGACCCGTCAAAGTACAGAATTAAGTATGAAATGGTAATAAGAGTTGATGATCCATGACTCATGACATGGCTCCTGTTACCTAATTTACCTACTATATTTTATAATTCTAAATTTCCCACTCTTTGACGAAAGTAAATTATGATGGCAGTGTCGCTTATGCCCACATATGATAGGAAAACGTGATTTTGACTACCCTGAATAAAAACACCAATTTGCTGGAGTTTCTTGCAATGAAAAGAACTAAACAATAAAGTTTCAATTATTAGTGACCCCATAAGATGGGCCCTTTTCGATTTAATCAACTAGTTGAGGATGTGCTTTTGACATACCTAATTTCAAGCAGCAAATTAATCAGTGATTTCTACTGCATTATATTTTCTCATCATATACTATCGGTGTTATTTCGTTTCTGCAGCAGGCGGAATATTAAAAGCGTCTTCCGATTATGTAAATAATAGGATGAGATATGAAAAGGCGTTGTGTTAAAATAAGTTGCTAAATTGAAAAAGTTAAGATTTTATGGATCTAAACTCTGAGAAATACAGAGTATAGCAGCTGGCTTGGCATGACTCGATTCGACTAGATCATCAACTAGAATTGTTCTTCTTGTTTTACAAAAAAAAAATTATTGGCAATTAATGTGGAGTGTAGTCAAAGTCTTGATTACCAAAATCTTCTTCCGCTTCTAATCGATTTTCGTCGAAAAGATGGAGTGTTTTTCTTTGACCCGTACTAAATTTGTTTCGTGTTTCCACTAGCAACAGCAATTGCACGTGAAAAGGAACTTAGGGGCTTGAAAACTATCTACATATATGATCCAATCAATACTTTGATCAAATTGATTGGATTACATGTCCGTGGTCATTATCAGAGACCAGAAATGAACATGGAGCAACCAGCACCATCGTCAAGTTGAAAAAACAATATAAAGAAGATAAAGAAAGGCAATCAGAAGTTTGTCCTTACTGCCTCTACCATAATTCAAATGAAAATCTTCGTTAATTATTATTTAAATCCAAAGGGTTGATTTGATTTGATGATATTATATGGTGTGCTCTTATAGGTAATGGCAGGCAATGGAAAATGAAATGCCGTACGCCGATTGCTCGGCCAATGATTTTGGGATGGTCGACAGCAAAGTTTGAATTTTCCATTTTCTTTCCTTTCTATCCTTTTCTTATTCTTCTCGGGCAGGATTTTGACCGGTAAGTTATTATGATAAAACTTTGATCGCGACATCGTGATTACCTAACTCCAATTGCGGACAACTTAGTGTTCAAAGGTCAAACTTCCATTCGCCTCTAATACTCTAATTTAGTAAGGTTTTTGATGGATGTTAGTGGCCTCTTTTCGTCCTTTGCTTTGTCTCCTTGGTATAACTTGGCCTTGGCCTGCTCTCTCTCTCTCTCTCTCTCGCAGATTCAATTTTTTTTCTAAAGTGCATGCACATGCAAGCACTCTAATGCATGCCAACCTTGTTTTTCTTAAATTGGACAAAGAAATTGGGAGCCTCAAGAAAAAGCATACAGACCAAACTTGTAAAATAGAAAATTCCATCTCACTGCTTATTTCTCGCTTTGAAATTACTCGTAAGATTTTTTCTAAGTTAGTATAGAATTGAAAACTCATCTTTCTTTTTCATATGCAACACAATCTTATTGGTCGGATTGTGTTTAACGAAAAATCTACAAATGGAGACCTTAATTTGTGAAAATGGTTTTTTTTTCTATCGAAGGAAGAAATGAAGTTGATAGGACGGTTTTAAGTTGGCCATGTCCAAGTTGAAACATTTAGCAGTACATGGTTGGATGGAGGTTTAAAGTATTCCTGTGAACAGTTGAGAAACTAAATAATTGAAGAGAAAGAGTCATATGGTAATCATCTACTCATAAAACTTAAAATCCGTAAGGGAGGTAACCTAATGAAATTAAAAAGAATATTTTTTTAATTTGAAGAGATATTCGAAAATTCACTATACATAAGAGACATAAATGCGGATTTTGTTAAAAATGGCTGAATTTATTTCACGGATGCTGAGTTAGTAATTTTTATTAATCATACATGTTCAATCTGCAATGACCATGTCAACATTTCTAAGTTACTTGCATTGATCACTGATTAAGTACACTTATTCAAATTAAAATAATTTTGAGCATTGCGGATTGAATGAATAGGTACAAAGTTTTGTACAATCCATTCATTTGGGTCATCATGCGAGGAAAGAGATATTAAGTTGCTTATTTTCTCCATAGCTCGACACAAACATTCATTTTTACTCTTCATGAAGCTAATAATTAGTATGTTTACATGCCATCGAATTTATCTACTAAGTAATCGGTATTGCTAATTAATCACAAGAAAGAAGATAAAAGTAATTATATTGAGTACTAAGCTTGTCGAATGATATTTACAAGTTTCTTGTAATTGAGAAAGTAAATTGGTTTTCGATTTTTTGAACAAATTTTCATGATTCCTAAAGTTACCAATGAAAAAATCAGTTTTCGCAGTCAATGTGCTCTCGGTTCAATCTTTGCACGTGAAGCATGGAAAAATATTAGCACTCATGGCTCCGACTAAATTACCAACTTCGAAATTCAAAGTGAAAGATCCGTGAAAAGCCTCAGAACAGTCATATTGTCTTATTAATATTTTTCATCCGGTCACTTTCATAAATATAATATTAATTAAAAGTTGAAGATAATAGAAGGAAGGGGGCAATTTCGAACTAAATGAGTCAAAAAAAAAATTTAGCTGTGGAATGTGGAGTGTAGCTTTACACTTCTAGAAACTTGAAGCACATGTGTTGAAAGTTGATGCCTCATATGAGGAAAGAGGTCTTGTCATCATTCCAAGATCAAGAGAATCTACCATTAGATTACATGTTCTTCTCTTCTTCTTCTTTTTCTTATTTGGTGAATCGATTATTTTGGTCTGTCTTTCAACTTTACTATGGTGTATATAAATGGGGCTCCATGTTATAAAGTGGAGACTGAAGTCATCCCTCGAAACATGGGTTTGTTTTATATTCGTGCGGCTCGGCTCTTCTTTGTTTTATTATGTTGTTCTTTCATGTGACCTGTCTCTAGATCTTTTTATTTCATGACATGATGTTGTAGGCCCTCTTCCAATTTATTTATTAACGTGTGTAGTTATATGGTAATAAATATTTTTATTCACACCGTGTGTTTGAGGCTCAGCTTAATTTGAGTTGTGTTAATTAGCCCTTTGGAAGTGATTCAAAAATTTTCTTCCCTCTTATCTCTCCAAGTACGCATAGAAAGTGATTCCTAACTTTGTATAGTGATTAGGTTTATTGAATCATATCACTTATTTTCAATATGCTTGGTTCATGGTCCAAATCTTAGTCGAGGAGCGCGAAAACTGATTCGGACAGCACTTGGCTCGCTTTATCAAATTCAAAAAGAAAAAAGAAGAAGAAGAAACCTCAATATCCGTCATATATAAAATTATTTAAGTGCATTCTAATTATACATGTCCTTCTTCATCAAGTAATTTTAAACGTTTTGATTCCTTCGAATTTCATTCGACAAAATCTCCATACGTATCGATACAACACATGAAGTTATTGAGATTTGCATGATGTGTAAGACCACGCTAAATTGATTAATGTCACGTCTTACTAATCGTGGATTGGAAAAGATTTCCATACGTGTAGCTTTTCAAAGTAATGAGGTTCCCTCAACAATTTGGTCAACATACGAAGGATGTCGGAGTGATTTACACTTCTCTCTCTCTCTCTCTCTCTCTCTCTCTCTCTCTCTCTCTCTCTCAAGCACGCACAGACGCACATATCAAACCAACCTACATATGTAGAAACAAAGTTCAAAGAAAACGCCCACTGTTGGCTCTGTAGTGGGTCAGTTTGACCAGTTTGATGAATATATTGCAGTCTGAGAAAGTGATGGAGAAAGGTTGAAGAGAGGGGGGACCATTTCTAAATATTATTCCGTATTTCTTCTTGCTCTTTTCACCAAGGATAAGACCCATCTTTTGGCCTCATCCCCTCTGTGTCTCTGTGGCTCTCTTTTCTAATCTCGTGTCTCCATGCTCGTGTTCTCTTCTGATTACCACAACTAAGATCTTCACCTTTCTAGCCTCCAGTCTTCCCTCATCGCTAGTGCAGAGTTGCAACTTCACATCACCAATATCATCATTTGCGTTCTTGGTTTTGATTGGGTTTATCTTGATCCTAATGAAGAAGGCTGAAATGGGCATCCCCCCTTTGTTCAGATGCCCAATAAGCCTGGACTTGTTCACAGATCCAGTCACTCTTTGCACTGGCCAGACCTATGACAGACCCAGCATTGAGAAATGGTTAGCTGCGGGCAACCTCACCTGTCCCGTCACAATGCAGAAGCTCCCCGACTCGTCCTTAGTCCCCAACCACACTCTCCGCCATCTGATAGATCGGTGGCTAGAGACCCGCCACCAGTTCAATCCTCATCTCGAGACAGTGGATCCTGATCACTCCCTTATGTCCACACTGAAGAGTGCACTTGAATCCCAGGAAGTGAGCATGGTCGCTAAGCTCCAAGCCCTAGAGAAAATCAGTCTTCTATGCGAGGAATCTACGTCGAGGTGTAGTTCGTTTCTTCAGCTGGGTTTCATGCCTTTGTTGTTGGAAATGATTCTTGGCAAAGTGGAATCTGAACTCTCCCTTGACTATGTAAAGTTCCTAGAACAAGCACTGGCTTGTTCACTGCAGTTGCTGGCAAATGGAGGAGTTAAGGCACTGGACGTCCTCAAAGAAGACTCTAAACAAGCATCATTGGTGAATTTGCTCAAACAAGGCACAAATGGTATCAAGCTCGGCATTTGCCAACTTGTTGATACAATCTCATTATCTTCAGAAACGAAAGATCTCTGTGCCGTTCTCGGCCACAACCACAATTTCCTTAGTCAAATAATTCTCCTCCTTCCCGAAAACTCCGAGATTTCTGAGGCGGCGGTCAGAGCGATATGGTCGTTATGTTCCCTACAGTCAAATGGTGGGAATCTTGTTAGAAAAGGAGTGGTGGATGGACTGGTTGCCCACATTTCAACTTTGTCCGCTGAAAAGGAGAGACGTGAAAGATGCTTCTCACCACTAGCGGTGTCTGCAATAGAGCGGCTGCTTCAAGGGAATGGCCAGGCGAAAGAGGCATTGCTCAATAACCCGAATGGTGTATCCTCTCTTGTCAGGATGGTCTTTGGAGCATCAAGCCATGAAGGGAGCGAGAGCGCAGTTAATTCCCTTATGATCATATGTTGCGATTCACCATCGGCACGAGAACAGGCAATTGGTGCAGGAGTTTTGACACAGCTGCTGTTTCTTCTACAAAGCCAGTGTAGTGGTAGGACCAAGACAAGGGCCAGGATGCTGCTCAAAATGCTTGGATCATCAATTTAGTCCAGGGAGGAAAAAAAAAAGTTAAAGTAAAATAAACATGTATACCACAGAAAAAAAGGGGAATCAAAGCAAGAGTTGTTGAGTACTGAGACTTGATTGGGATGTCTGATCTGATGCCTATGTGGATCTTGATTATGATTTGCCATTACTCACTCCCTTTACTGGTATAATTTATATTTCATGTAACATCATCCCCTATATAAATATCATTTATGTCTCATCGACTACAATAAGATTTTAAAGAAAGCAACTGTATGTGAGTATATTCTGGATGCAACGACGTACTTGAGAGAGACATTATAAGGGTTACCTGATGTCCTATGCTTGCGATAAGTCGGGTCTTTTCAGGAACTATTCGGAAAATCAATAGTGCTAGCTAAAGTTCCGAATGGGTAATCGGAACAGACGAAATTTCAGCGATAGCATGTCAGGCTTTTCTATTATAAGGGAGGCTATGTTGTCTCCACACTGAGGTATCATTTCGTCAGAGAATGGCCAAACAAGGCAAAGGCGAAAACACAAAGAAGAAGAAGAGAGACAGAGTAACCTCAGTTCCCTAAGGTTCTACCCGCAAGATCTTCGGAGAACGCTAAGTCACTTTGCTTTCACGAAAATCCAGAAAGTGTATAGGCACAGGAGAAAAGGGAGAAGTAAGGAGTGCTTTTCAGTGAAGCTTCCCCGTAGCTAAGCTCGTCCAGAAATCTGGTAACTCGATTACTTCACCGAGGTTGTCGGCATGCTTGACGAGTTCGGACTGCTAGCATGCCCGTCCTATGATATTAACGTGAGTGCACATTATCTGACATTCCTTAGAGAAACAAACAACAGTCATTTGTATAAAAGTTTCTCATCCCTTGCTTATGGATCCACTAAATCGGTCTTAAAATCAGATGCTTTGAGCAAAAGTAGCAGTTTTGGCCGGTCATTCAATACATGATCAAGAAAGTACTTTAATTACACTCAATCTTGAAAAAAAGACACCCAAGAAAGAGTGATTTAAAGACCAACATATGTTGATCGATAAATTAAAAACCACCAGCAAAACTTTTCTTCAGTCTGATTGACACATTAAACATCAACTTACAGTCATTAGTCCGCTCATTCCTGCTCAAGAATCGATATGTTGGGCCACAAGAAGACAAACAACAAAAATTCAAGAGACAATTATGCTCGGGTCATGAGAAAGCAAATTTTCGCAATTTCCTTATTCCCAGTTATGGCAGCCTGTCTATCGAGTCGGAGAGGTCAGCTTACTTGACGTGTGAAAACGGAACCAAAATATCACCGGAGCATACAAAAAAGACGGAGGGTTTTCTAAACTGGTGGTCCAGGTTTTCGGCCCATAAAATGAACCAGTAGGCGGCCGGCCTAATTTCTCTTGCGTTAAAGACTATAGTACTGGAGCAACAGCAAAGCACTATCCTGCTCCAACGACAAAGAACCGACCTTCCATTGGGAACAAGGGTCAAAAGCAAGCAGGCTAAGTTCAACTGTTGTTGACTTCCCCAGTACTGATGTGTCCTAAAGTAGCTACCTAATGTGACATTGGGACTGGCACTTGCAACAACTGGAATTCGCAGCTGGTTAATGCGAGCCCATTTGGGAATACACGCATAAAGATCCTCGAGGCATGCCAATGAAGTTTATTCAGTCAACATCAAAACAGTGTAGAGCACGTCATGCGACTTTGACGGGATTTAGGGTATGATGAATTTTCAACATGGAATCATCTAGTTCAAGGGGACGTCGTTTATACTCCATCCCCATACCCGCCTTCCTTCAGATACTGCAAGATCATACCCTAAAAAAGAGAGAAATTGGAAGTATAGTGCTATTGAAACCTTCGCATTTGGTTGAGTAGATTGATCGTGGCAGAACCTTACCAAATGAGAATGTCCAAACTGGCCAGAGTTCTCTTATCCAGATGTATCTAACTATAGGGTAACCATTAAATGTGTTGTGTGTGTGTGTGTGTCATCTTGCTCGCTTTACAAATCTTGCCAAAGTTCTTGTTAATATAAGCTAATCTACAAGTGCTCTGCTCTAAGGTCTTCACAAAAAGATAGAGATAGGTCAGTTTGTGAAGTTCAAAAGAGATAACAAGTCACGAGCTGCTGTTAAACTTGGCTAAATTCCATGGAAAGAACAAATATAAACCAAGAACTTTGAAGACTTCTCCTACATCCCCAAAACAGCAGCGTCAAGCAACATGTCCAATCATAACAAAACATGTACCCAAAATGACTCGATAGTGGCATGCACCTTGGGTGACTGGTACCGACATGAAGACCAAATTTTACCAGAAAGACATGGACTTCGTATAACCCTCACGCGTGCATAACCTTTGATGTGAAGTCCATCTAGAAAGAGATTCCTGGAAGGTGCGACATTAAAACAAACTGGACCCACGAACATAAACATGCAATCAAGAATAAAAGAATCATAGTAGGTATCTGTCATTGTGACTGTTGAGTGTGCGGGCATCCCCTTTGAGTGTGATTGTAACCCTATGTTGTAAACCGGTTAGGTAAAAGAAGCCAGTTTTTGCAGGAAAGGCAAAACAGGAGGAAAATTTGCAGCTCCAAAAGCACTTTTAAGTAATGGCGAAAAGTTAATATCCTTATGCGAAACATAATCCTAATGACAACAATAATAACAATCACATTTGAGGAGTAGGGTCAAAAAGCAAGCATCTCAAGTTCAAGCATTCTGGACAAAAGCAAAAAGTTAATGCATTGTATAGGGTAAAGGGTTTAGAACAGATAACAGCGGTAAAAAGAACATCTCGCACCATTTTACTGCAAAGCTTATCAAAGAGTACAAAATGATTTATCTCAGTCATACACTCTACTGATCACCTTAGCTTTCTTTCGGTGAATTGGATTACATAGAGGTTCACAAAGAATAACAAATAATTACATATATGCCAATGCGAATCAGTTCTTGCTGATCGGCCGTGTAAAAAATTTGATAACTATATATCTATGTGAGTGTGATGAATTGCTGTAATGAACTGACTAAACTTGGAGGCCAGTGCTTCGTCTCTTTTACATACGAAAGATCTGTGTAGTGGGGATCCAGTAGGGTTGCAATTGTGAACTGGTTCTCAGCCAGCAAGGGGGCATGCTTGTCCACGTATAAGGCTGCCGCAAGAGCAGCATGGACTTCTGTACATACATTGCAAAAAATTACCCCTATGGAAACACCAAACTTTTCATTTCTCAAGGACTGCACCAATATTACTTTCTCACAAGTACCTGGATATCCCTTCAATGATATGGAAACATCCTCCATCTCTGCAATGGCTTCTTCCCTATCGCCAACCTCATACAACGCTAATGCCCTTCCAACTCTTGCATATTCTGATAATGCAAAATCTTTATAGCCTTCAATCACCTTGAATTAGATGAAAAATAAAGTCAACTTAGGAACTCCAAAACAATGTTCTAAGTACAAACAGAATGTTGACTAGACATCAACACCGTGATTTAACATAAAATTTAGAGCAGGCCAATGCATGAGGCTCCTGCATTGTGGGATGAAGGGAGTCACAAATATCACCGGCACACATTAATAATAGTTCAGTCTTTCTTCATTATACCTCCTCATACAGATTGTCATGCACATCATCTCCTTCCATTTAACCTAGTAGGACGTTTAATTTTCATCTAAGTGAAATTTCAGAAGATTCTTGTGGCAGGAGCAGGACTCCAACCAAATCGGTCCAACAACCTACTTAAACAAAGACAACTCCAGGACAGTCGACGTATCACAAATGGTCAAGGATAAGAAGTATCAAGCACATCTAGGTGATGTGATGATGATTGGATCAAGTTCCTCTTTCACTGTTATAAACTCAATCGGCTTCTCAGAATCCAATCAATAACACCACTCACAAACTAAAAAGCAATTCTCTTCAAATTAAACTAACCACAAGTACGGAATTTCGGGGGAGGAAATTTAAGAACCCAACATCGAGATTCAAAAATTACGTAACACTATTACGAACTGGTCTAAAAGCTCGAGTGCGTGATTCGGCTTCACCATACCTGGACGCTCGCCCAAAACGCATTTCAGCTAAGTCCTAACACTAACAGGAGCAAATGCAGGATCTTCAAGAACAAAAAAGGGCAGAGGCACCTGAGTGAAGTAGACGAGGGCTTTGCCAAAATCACCCTGAGCCTGCGATTCTCGCCCTTTCTCCAGCAGCCCCACGGCCTCCGCGACCCTCCGAGACTTGGCGGCGCTCTCGCTCCGTTCTTCGGGGCTCACGGGGTCGAAGCTCTCCAAAGCGCGGCAATGGAGGACGTTGACCGCGTCGTTCGTGGTGGCGGCGGCGGCTAGGAGGAGAGCGCGCGCGGGGAGAGAGAGGAGGAAGAGCCGTCTGCTCGAGGTGCTCTCGGTCCGTGAAATTGGGGGTGGGTTCACGGTCGTAGGGTGGAGATTCGGGGCTTTCGAGGTCGGAGGATGCGAATGCAGAAGATGAGAAATGGGTGTTCTGCAATTGCAATGGCAGGTCGCCATCGTCAATCCCTCTGCAATGCTCGGGGAGAGAGGGAGAGACTGATTTTCATCTTCATCATCTTGCTTTTCTTTTTCCTTTTTCTTTTTTAAATTTAATTTTCATGAATTCTAAACTTATTGCATTTTAATTAATTCAATCATAAATATTACAATTTCGCCAATTAAGTCCAATATCTTTTGACAAGTTATCAATTAAGTGCATTCAACTAATTTTAACTAAAAATTCCCCATGCAGGCGTTAGCAGTGCTACATAAGATGATCGATATTGAAGTAAAGAACTTTTTATATTTTTTTAAATTAAATTTATTACTTCTTCATTTTCCTTTTTCCTTTTCTACTAATTCCACTAAGGGTCGACCAACCTCACCAACCACTAGGTGAGGACCAACAACCCTTGTCACCCACTATGTGAGGACTGCAACACTCGTCCATGGTCCGACAACCCTTATTGAGCTTGAAAGATAAAAAAGGAAGAGAAAGAAAAGAGAAAACGAAATAAGAAAAATAAATAAATAAATATCAGTCTTTCTAAAAGGGTTAATATGACCAAACATTCTCAAACCACATTCATTGTAATACAAATACCTCTAACTTTTCTTTTGTATCGCTAAAAATGTCAAAATTTTCTGTTGTGACACAAATACCATATTCATTCAAATGTAAATACTTCGAATTCAATTGTGTCTTCCTAATGAATTGTTTACAAGCAAGGGCAGCCATTGGTGAGGGTTGGCCAGCCTTGACAGCTCTCGACTAAATTTGGACGAGGGTCGTGACCCTTGTCCTATTTAAGGTAGGCTTGCAACTGCCGACATCTAGGCAAGGGCCCAAGGTTCAAGGCTTGGCAAGTCTTGCTGGCCACCTGTGATAGTGCGGTGGTGGCAATGAAGTCCAATAGCCCCTTGTTGTTGTCTTCCTCCTTCCTTTTTTTTTTAATTTACTTTTCCATCTAACTTAAATAATAATTAGATACAACATTCATATTTGGACCAAAATTATGTCGTTTGTGTCTTATTCTTTATGTTTTAGTCATATCGATGCCACATAAGAGAAAGAAAGAAAAAACACAAATACACACACATCAGCATTTTCCATTAGCCAAATGAGATGAAGTTAATGAAATACTTGATTGTAACAATTGGAGAAATTTTAGGACTTAATTACGTTTTTTTTTTATAAATTTAGACTTCAATTGTATTTTCCAGATAAGTTGCAGGACTTCAATTATACTTATCATTGTATTGACATATAAAACAACTTATTTCTTTGGAGATGTCGCCGGCCAGACAATCAACGCGAGAAAAACAAAAAGGTCACTAGATATGTTCATTGCTTCAGTCAACATGACAAAATTAGCTCAGCACTTCGGAGATGTCACCAAACTATCGATACAAATAATGATGCAAATCAAATATGACATTCTTTAAAAGAAAATATTGGAATTTTTAACCATATATCCATCTTACAAGAACAAAATAACCCCGTATAGTCATGAACCAAAACCGGCCAAAGATGCCTTGTTTAGATAAAGCGGCATGGAGTAAAAGGGCCAAACCCAATCCGACACATGTTAAATTATTTAAAAAGAACTTTTGAATTGCGTATAAGCTAAGAATGCAGTAATCACTATCATAGAAAATTACATTAACCAAACAGATGACCAAAGTAGGTAGCAATTACGTTTAAACTTGAGGTGAGCTTGTTGTCTTGCTTCTTCATTGTTTCCGTGATCAATGGAAAATTTGCTCAAACAAAACTTATACATGATCATCGTGTAAGGTCATCAAGTACAAGATGCAGCCGCAACCTCTTATATTATTAGAATATATGCAGGTCAAGTTAGACGACGACTTGTTCTAGTTGCAGGTCCTGGGACTTGAGGGGGACGTATTCGGCCAAAAGATAGACCTCTAGATGATCAGCGAGTGCCGACTTGTCGATGTTCTCATGGTGGTACGATTTGCAGACGAAGTAGATCACGGTTTGAATGACGAGGCTGAAGAGGATCCACTTGAACAGAAGCAAGAAACAAAGAACCGCAACCCCTAACCTTACAAAACCTGATCCGGATCCGTAGGCGACAAAATTGCCGAACACTGTGTGGATTGCCATGGAGCCAATCATTACCAAGAGGATGATAGCTATTGAGATCCTTAATTTCCCCTTGATCAATTTCCTGCTCTTGAGCATGGCCTGAATGCCATAGATGTCCTCTAGCACTGTAATCACTTCCGCCAAGTGCCAAATGACAGTGATATACACAAAACCAGAGATATATAAGAAGAAAATGATGTATAATAGGGCTATTACGATGGCAGCAGATTGAATGAGAGCAAACAAGAGATAGAAGACTAGAATAGTCACGACGTTGTAGAGGAAGACAGCAAGAAAACTCCATAAGAATGTGATCGTGAGCCTCTTCCACACCTTCAGGACGACGCTCATCACTCTACCAAAAGTGAATGATTTTGAGGTGTACACGCATGCGACAGTGTACACGACTGCGGACATGGAAAGAAGGGAAAAGATTAGAGACAGGATGAAGTAGACAACTCTAAAGAGCCAGAGCTCAATTATGTCCTTGGTCACAAGGTCGGAGAGCTTGTTGTATTTGAGAGTGTTGGCTTTGGCCTGGTCGAGTTCCTGCTCGTCGTGTATGATCTTTCCGAAGAGCAAGTCAGAGATCTCGATGTGAGTTAACAAGATGAAGGAAAGAGGGAGGATGAGCGCCAGCGTGATTTGGCTGAAGATCTTCCTCCATGTGAAGATGATCCTGATTGACTCCTTGATGATGCCAAAGAAACCAAGGAATTGCATCTCCTCTTGCTCTCGATCCATCCTCTGATTCCCCAAACTTGTGAAGCTTCAAGACTGAGGGCGTTACAAACGGAAAATAGTTCCTGGGCATCGATTATTTGTCTAAGTGAGCTTATATATATACGTGACAGTACTTCATCAACAAAGAAAAAGAAATAAATTAATGCAGACAAAATAAACCAATCATACTTTAATAAAATGTAATTATCATGCTGATGGCCTTCTCTTTCTACTATTTTTAACTATGCACATCAGGGACATCATTAGTTTCCTCTCAATTTAAGGAATAAACAGCTTGAATCTTCACACCCATTCATTTCTCTCAGCGTCTCGTGTCATAATATTTTGGCAGAGATTACCACTTTGAGTTTATCTTTCAATTGAGTATAAACCCTTATTAGAAGAGACGGCCTTCTCTTTCTTCTATTTTTAACTATGTACATCGGAGACATCATTAGTTTCCTCTCAATTTAAGGAATAAACTGCTTGAATCTTCACACATATTCATTTCTCTCAGCGTCTCGTGTGATGATATTTTGGCAGAGATTACCACTTTGAGTTTATCTTTCAATTGAGTATAAACCCTTATTAGAAAAGACGGCTTGTCCTATAATTCATAAAATATATATCCAAAAATTTGAATATATCTGCATTGTCTTCAAGTGTGCGAATTTTGGGGGAAACACGAAGTAGGCTATCCGTCAAATCTTGTAAGCGAAGGTACCAAAGTTTGTCTTGGATTGAATCGGTTCCTCTTAAAATGACATTTTTTTTGGTAAATTACCTCTTAAAATGACATTGATAACCAAGAAATCAATAAATAAGAGGCATCATGACGGCAGCTATTGGATCATGAAAGATACATAGACCAACCCCACGGATGACTATGTATTTAAGTGACTTCTTCCTAATATTATTGAAAAAAAAATTATGATGATGTTATGGACAAAAGAGACATGATCTAAAGTTAATCAATTACTCAAAGCATGTGCATGGATCTATGTGCATATATATGTGTGTTCCTCCTAGATTTAACTCACTTGCACATGTTGCATTCAACACAAACCATCAATGAATTATACACTTAATTGGACTAACTCGCGCTGAATTTTTCATATCAAGTACAATTAATTATAACGGCTATCCAATCTCGATGTCATCCTTAACCTTCAAAGGCGCACATACACTCCTAGATATGCCTGGAGATGCTCAGCCAAGAAAGATTTGTGAGCATTCTCTCGAAGGCTGAAAGTACATCACCGTCTTGGGCGACGTGTCTGAAGAGAATCACCATTGACATCAACGAGAAGCATGTCACACCAATTCCTATTTGAAGCCCTCTTTCCTTCGTGACATTAAGCACAAAACGAAGAGTTGAATATGTAGCTGCGGCACCGTATAGAAACAAACAAGCACTAAGAAGACCGATCCTGGCCCCGATGTCCTGCTTAATCAAAGCATTATTCTTTGTTATGGCTTTAATCGCATAAACATCTTTCTAGCACAGAAACAAAAAGATTTATAGATCCGCAACAAGAAATGTTTCCTCGTTGATGACCCGCATATTCAAAGTCGACCGAGCAGTAACCTTATAAGCTAATAGTATAGCGTTAGATCACACAAACGAGACTATTAATATCTTCCAAAGTTTTGGGACGACATCCATTATTTTCGTGAATCTGATGTCCTGGAGAAGAGTTTAAATCCAGGCAACCGTGAACACAGTCGCCAATTTTGGGAAGAGCGATAAAACCAGTGGAGTTTTCATAAGCTGCCATGAAGACCCAAGAGGCAAATATGAATCCAACTAGATATGCTAACTGGCTCAAACTTTAAGATGCAAACATGAATTGTCTTAGAGAAGTTTCATATGTGAGTTATTTTAGAGAAGTCCATGTGGAGCTGTTAATATATATCTCATGGACTTTGAGAGAAGGAAGGTCCAACTATATATGTCGATGAGTTCAATTTTGGACTCCCTCTTAGTGATCTCTCACATCGGATAATTGATGTGGAATAGAGCAATTCATATGTTTTAGGGACTTTAAGTCAAAATGAGTTCAATTGAATATGTTGAGAGACTCAGACTTGGACTCTCGATTGGCCATCTTCTCGAGTGAAGGTATCGGATGTTTACTACTTGCTCCGAAAAACAAACAAACAAAGAAACAAGCACTAAGAAGACAGATACCGCGGTCCTAACGTTATCCTTAATCAAAGCATTACTCTAATGAGACTACTAATTTCTTCAGAAGTTTTGGGACAACACCAATGATTTTCCTGAAGCTGCTCTCCTGGGGATGAGTGTAAATGCATCCAACCGTGAACACAATGGTCGATTTCCACAAAAGGGACACGACCAGTGGAATTGCGCAGTAAGCTGCTGTGAAGACCCAAAGGATTGTCAAATGATCAGAGTTTTCAACCTCTGCGATCGAAATTTAGAAAACTCGATTGAGAGGACCAAAGCTGGAAGATTGGAGCGCGAGCAAAGAAAAACAAGGAGGGAGAGAGAGAGAGAGAGAGAGAGAGAGAGAGAGAGAGAGAGAGAGAGAGAGGATGCAGGTGAGAGTGAGCTGGTGGTGAAGAGTTTTCGATGGATGAGGATGATTTTCGCAGGATTCACGAAAGATGCTGAAGAAATCTGAGTGTAGTCAGATCATCTAGCTTTCTAGTTTCGATGATCAATTTTTGGTCCTCTCTTTAACAGTGGGTGTTCACGATGGTACTTGGAAAAGCTGGAATAGATTTCTAGGGATGATGGACATTTCTCATGAAGAAGAGAGTTCGGCTTTTGAGTTCTTTATTCTTGGTCTCTACGCTGATTATTAACAAAATGATGCTCAGTTGGGAACTTATCTCATTTAATCTGAGGAAGGTCTATGGTGCCACGAATTTGGACATAATCGCCAATAAGTCTTCAACTTATAAGTTCTAAAACTTTTGTTAATTTGCCAATATGAATCTCCTGATCTCTTTTGAGCAGGAATCTCTGACGTAAATGTTGGTCATCTTACATTGCAGAACTAGCGTTAACACGGCTAATTTTTATACTTTTTTAAATGTTGAATTTTTCTTGTTTTTCTTCTTTCTTTTTTCTTTTTAACTTTCTTTCTTTCTTTCTTTTCTTACCTTCTTACTCTGTCAGTTACCATGGTCGGCAGACAACCACTAGTGAGAGGCAATGAGGCTAGCTAGGCTTGACCTCATCAAGATTTAGCAACGATTTGTCCAATAAGGTCAAGCCTCACTTGCCTTTGTCCATGGCAATCGTCAAGGCCCGACGACCAACAAGGAAAAAGGGGGAAAAAAAAGAGAAAAGGAAATGTTGAAAAATTCGTTAAAAAAATATAAAAAATTTCATGTTAGCATTTGCCATGCCATATATGACAATCAACAACCCAACAATTGTTGGTCAAAATTAGACAAAATGATTAGATTGGTAAATCGTCAAAAGATTTGGGATTAAATTGACTAAACCGAAAGGTTGTTAATTGGATTTGCATCCATACAATAGGTCTAAGACTTTTTTGATAATTTTTTAATGAATTTGTTATGTGCTTATATAACAGGACTAAATTGTGGATGATAATGTTTACAAAGCATCAATCATATAACATGCGATGGTTTGAGTTGCTGGGATTATCAATGTTCGGGCCTGGCCTTTAGCTTCTATCAGGTTGTGAATTTGGGGCTCTTGGGCTTTTAATTCGTGTTGTTTATGGTTGTTTATGGTTGTTTCTATCTGTACCATTTGTGTGTACTTCTTTGATTACCGCTATAATCTTTATTTTCCGTATAAAAAAAGGAAAAAGAACTTGGCTATAGAAAAGCTACTTTCCACGTGGAAAAATAATAACCTCTAAGCAATGAAAGTCACTTTTATTTGGCTATTGCTAAAAAGTTATTACTAGTTTTTTTTCTTTTTTTGATAATTGAAGACTCCACCACGAGCTCTCCGTGCTTAGACGGCACCAAGGGACCGAACCCCTATACTTCGAAAGAGACTAGTACAGAACCCCAACACCGTGGCCCTCCACTTAAGACGCTAACAACTGCGAGTTTCAAACATTCGATCTCGGCGATAAGAAAGAGCCTTTGAACCAACATAACTACCCATTGTTAGGTGTATTACTAGTTTGTTGATGTTGAAATTTTCCTTTAATTTTGAACTAAATTGATTTCTTGAAGTTTATATATATATATATATATATATATATATATATATTCAAAATATCCACCTTTATAGAGTTTAACTCACAAGAGTTTAAATTTGCGTAACAATAAATTAGTAAATTAAAGTTCCATAGCTGATTCAAAAATGATAAATATAGTAAGAAGCTTATTGTTGCTCCCATAATTTTAAGAAAGAGAAAATTGTCTAGAATGTCTCAAACCTATTGTTCGGTATCAAAATACGTCCTAAACTTCTTAATTTTACAAATTTAGTCATACACTTGATAATTTGTCGATGTAGTTCTTCTGGCTAATAACTGTCTCGTTATAAAGATAATCGGGTCGGTCCGAGGGTGATGAGGGGGCAATCATAAGAATTAAGGTTCAGAGCGTATCTCTGAGTTTATTTTTCCATTGAATTACCTCAAATGGCTGTTAAATGAAATCAAGCGATGCGGGACGTAGATAAAGTGAGAGTAAAAAGCCAAAACAATCTGGCACATGGAAACTTATGTAAAAGATCAGTAACAAGAAGAGAACGTGCGAGTTGCAAGTAACAAGGTAATGATCACCCTCGGGTGAACGAAACTTATTCATACGACAAGGTAATGATCACCCTCGGGTGAACGAAACTTATTCATACGACGGGTGAACGAAACTTATTCATACATGATCATCGTGCGTGTGTGTGTGTGTGGGCATACAGGATGAGATGCAGCCCCAAGCTCTTATGTCATTAGAATATCCGAACGTCCAGTCATACATCGTTGGCTGTAGGAGGAAGGTAGGCGGCCAAAAGATGGACATCGAGACCATCAACCAGTGGCGACTTGCCGATGTCCTCGTGGTGGTACGACTTGCACACGAAGTAGATCACGGTTTGTCCGACGAGGCTGAAGAGGTCCCAGTTGAGCTGAAGCAAGAAACAAAGAATTGCGACCCCTGACCTTAAAAGCCATGATCCATGTCCATAGGCCACAAAGATGCAGAAAACTGTTTGGATTGCTATGGATCCTATCGCTAGCAAGAGGTGCATAGCTGTTGCAACCCCTAATTTACCCTTGATCAGGTTTTTGCTCTTGAACATGGCCTGCATACCATAGATGTCCTCTGCCACTGAAATTACACACGCCAAGTTCAAAACGACGCCGATATACACCAACCCAGAGAGATATAAGATGATGAAGATAGAATCTAGGGCGAGTACAACGGCAGGAGAGGGAATACGAGCAAAGAGATAGAAGATCGCTGTATTCACGACGATGTAGACGAAGATAGAAAGAAAACCCCATAATTCTGTGACAATGAGCCTCTTCCCCACCTTTGGGAGGACCCTCATCACTCCCCCGAAAGTGATGGATTTCGAGGTGTATGTGCACGCGGCTGTGCACATGACCGCGGACGTGGAAAGAAGAGAAAAGATTGCAACCAGGACAAAGGAGATGACCGCAAGGAGCGAGAGCTCAATTGCGTTCGAGGTCACAAATTCGGAGAGCTCATTGTATTCAGGAGTGTCGGCTTTGGCAGGGTCAAGTGCACGCTCGTCATGGTGCATCTTTCCTAAGAGGAAGGCTGAAATCTCCATGTCAGCTAAGAAGATGAGGTAAATAGGGAGGATGAAGGCCAGTGTGATTTGGCTGAAAATCTTCCGCCATGTGAAGATGATCTTGATGGATTCCTTGATGATGCCAAAGAAACTAAGAAACTGCCTCTCCTCTTGCTCTCGATCCATCCTCCAGTATCTCAAGGATGTGGAGCTTCAAGACTAAGGGGGTTACAGATAGAACACAGTTGTTGGGCGTTGATGATTTGTGTAAGTGACCTATATATATATGAGAGTACTGCATTCTTAAATAGGATGAATGCATTAATGCTTAAACCAATTATACTTTAATATTATGTACTTATCATGGTCGTGGCACTGTAAATTGTACTATGTTTGAAACTATATACACGGCGATATCAACATTAGTTTCCTCTCAATTTAGGGATTAACTTGACGTGAATTTTCACACCCATTTCGTTTCTAGTGTCGTATTCTTATGCCAAAAAATTGGAATGTGTCTTCGTTGTCTTCAGGCGTGCGATTTGGCATTTGGGGTGGCGGAGAGAGAGAGAGAGACAAATTTGTCCATGCATTTCTATATGGGGAGAGAAACGACAGATCCTGCAAGCGAAGGAACCAAAGTAGTGAGAGCGAAGAATTCTTCTTCAACTGATTTGGTGCATGCCATCAAGTCAACGTCTGTCCTCATTCGTTTCTAAGAAGCAAAAATTTCTCTAGCAAAAGTTGATAATCGAAGAATTCATTATGGTCCATGTGCCTAGACAACACTAAAAGCACAGGGTTATTGTACCTCAGGGGAGATTAGCACATACCTCCACTTAAAACGCTAACAACTGCGGATTTCGAACCCTCAATCTCGACGATGAATGAGAAACTCTCAACTAACATAGTTACCCACCATTTCGTGTCTTAAAATGACCTTGGTTACCGAGAAAATTGTTAATTAGATATATCAATATTATTCAATAGAAAATGATAGCAATGAAACACAGCCGTTGGTCCGTGAAAAATACGTAGACCAATCCAATGGATGCCTATGTTTTTAGGCAACTTCTTCCCAATATTATTATACAAATTATGTTGATGATATGACCGAAGAGACTTGATAGAAGTCAATCGATTGCTCGAAGAGTGTACATGGAGATACTCGCATTCATAAGTGTCCATGTACAGTAAACACAGGAAGGTTTATCTTGCAAAACATATTCGAACGAAACTCACGTGTTCTTGTAGTATTCAATACATATCTCCAACGAAGAATACACTTGATTGCAGTAAAATTTTCCGACAAAGGACAAACGGATACGAGGTCTATACAATCTGTATTTCATCCTTAATCTTCAAAGGCGGATACTCTCCTTGATACGCCTGGAGATGCACAGCCTAGAAATATTTGTCCCCAATCTCCTGGAGGTTGACCTCGAACTTGCAGACAAAAGTGCATCACCATCTGGGCGACCAATCCCAGGAGAATCACCATCGTCCTCAACAAGAAGCATGTCATTCCAATTGCTATTTGAAGCACCCCGCCGAGCACAAGGAAGAGTTGAATCGGCAATTGCAGCCTCATATAGATGAAAACGAGGGAGAAGAAATTATTATTCTTTTAATTACGAATTACATCAATATATATAGTGAGCATTAGCACTCACTCACAATAAAAAAACTAAACTAGCCTTCAATACTCCCGGTCAAATTGAGGCGTAAATATTAAAGAGTCACCACTTGTTAAATATTAATTGAATGTCTTCAATTATATTACATGGCATATATTGATGTACGTTATTGCGTGGTATGAACTATATGACATGGCCTATATAATGCGCATTAATGTATGACCCTAACTACATGCACGGCATATATGAAATGTAATTACTCTAAATGACACGTCATATAAATAATGCATGTAAATTATATGATGTAGTATATAAATGCGCGACTAAACTACATGACATGCGTATGATTTCATTGTTGATTAAATTTGCAACCCTAAATTAGCTCAAATAAAAATGTGCCTAAAGCATGATGTCATCTATTTTAAGTTAGGAAATGGACTGACTTAAGCCTTATTTTGATGTAAAAGTCTATTTAGGCATGCAATTTGGTTTAAACATGATCCTAGATATTGTGTAACTTAAATTAAAATATACATAATCCTATCGTACAATATTTATCTAGAAGCTGAATTAAACGATAGGATATGCAATGCAATATTTTTGGGGATTTTTTATATTTCAAGACATGGGGCCGGATCGCGATTGAGTAGACTGCGTCGGTAATACAAGGACGATGGAGGGAGCAAGCATGGATCAAAGGGAACAGCAAGCTACAAGGACAAAAGCGGCAAGAGGATAGACGGGCCAAAGATTGCCATTAAGGGCCATAGATTTTGGTTTTTAGCAAATTTGACTCTAATTTGTGATGTTCTTTCAATTGAGTCCTAGACGGGCCAAATTGCGTCAAGTAATCTGATTAATGAATGAGGGAATACGGCCGAGCTCACTCATTATAGACCGGCAGAAATTCCCCTCCTTGTTGGGCTTGAATTTGCAGCCCTTGGTCCCTTCGAAGCTTGGTCTAATTAATTTTCAGCGCCTTTAAGATTATGGGCTGAACCCAATTTAATTAAAGCTCAAATTAGGGCAATTAAGACCTTGAGATTTTCGGGCTCCTTGCTCCCTAGTTCCGGCCAAATATCTTGAGGTGCAGGCCAAGCCCGCGCAACTTATTTAGTTTCCTTTCGCCTCTGCCAATTTAGTGCAAATGCAAT
This sequence comes from Melaleuca quinquenervia, assembly GCA_030064385.1. NCBI lineage: Eukaryota > Viridiplantae > Streptophyta > Magnoliopsida > Myrtales > Myrtaceae > Melaleuca > Melaleuca quinquenervia. The sequence goes on along the minus strand of CM057725.1, from coordinate 26,178,214 downwards.
GAACAAATTATATGAATGTATCTAAAACTATAAAATATGCAATTTAATTAATACTTTTTATTTATAAGTAATCATAAATGAGGAAACCCAAAATAACATGAAGTTTAGAGTTTTTACCACCTCAATCCGATAAATAAAAGTGAAAGACTTTCAAGTAATTATAAAGTTCATATGAGGATTCGTACTATCTAAATTTAGCAGCATTGAATAAAAAAAGTATAGAGCATGACTATTTAGATTGATAATGATTGAACGGTACAGATTTATGCTGCTTTTAACTTAATCAAGGTATGATTACAAGTACCCAAGGATTTCAATGGCCTTTTGACCTCTATGGAGCATTTAGGCAGCTAACGGATGGTGGAAAATGATTGGAGAGAAGGGACCCACGACCCCGCACAAACTGGAAAAAAGAGGGCAACTTTAGAAATGCCCAAAAAGAAGACAAAAATTTACACATCAAAGTGGCCTCTCTCTCTCTCTCTCTCTCTCTCTCTCTCTGTGTGGAAGCTGAATTGTACTGACCATTTCTCTCAGCGGGCATGAGCTTTGGCTCTTCACTGCTGTGAGCACTGCTCTTGATGGGATATGCCTCCTCGTTTGAAGGGAATTGAAAGAGGTTCAGTTGATCTCTGATTCTTGTCTCTGTTCTCTCATATTCCTCTGATTCTGTGGACTCGAGGTGTGTCCACACGGTGAGTTTCTGAGTCCTGAGCTATGAAGTCTGCTTCTGTTTGCTCATCGGCCATTGTCCATGGATGATTTCTTTCTGAAAACGCCGTTTTTGCTAGAAGTGGAAGGTTATGGTTGTTTAGTATGTACTGCTTTTCAGTGATCGAAGTCTTGGGTAATTGGATTGGTTGCATCATAACTTTTGGGACTGTAAATTTACCTTTAACGATGTTGCTTTCTGTAACACCTTTAAGACCCATGTGAGAGCTCCTCTCCTTGAGTACGGGCAAGTCCTGTATCTGCACTGAATTTGGATCACCCTTTGCTGATGTGAAGCAAGGTCCTTTATGGGAAGTTAACTGATTCACGCCACTTCTAAGTTGCTAAATTATTGTTCTGGGCTTTCATTTTTTGGTTTAGAGGGCAAGATATATCAAGTAAAGCTATTTTGTTCTGGCTTTTCATCAGTGTATTAAAGTCTCGATTTGGCAGCTTCAGGTCTGTATATGTGCTTTTCTGCTACAGGAAAACTGAAATTTGCTTCATGGAGTGGTTAACACATATATTTGAAGGTCCTAACTACGGAGGACAATATCGTGGATATGATGAGGATGATAGATACTGGAACCGGCAACAAGCTCCCATGGTATTACCAATCTTCGCCCGTTTGCTGTATTCTCGATCTGACGAATTTCCTTTCTGTCAATATGTTGTATAAAAACAGTGGATGGTCCAGTGAAGTGCTTTATAGACGAAGCTATCTTCCAATGGGATAAAATGCTGTGAACTCTTAACAGTAACAAGTGGATTGTGTCCTTAATTTTTCTCCGTAAAACTACTCATCATATTCAAATAGTTGAAAAATTGGATGCAGGATGAGTTTACTGATCATGAGAGAGAAGAAATGGATTATGCAATTGCTCTTTCCCTTTCGGAAGAAGATTGGAAGGGGAAGAATGTTATTGGTATGTCGCCGAGCTGTAAGCATTTTATCCTGAACCTTTATTTGAAATGCATAATCGGAGGTTCTAATGTCTTAACTGATGTGCTGATGGATCTGTAAATGATATAGTGGGGAATTGCTTGCCCTAGGAACAGAAATACTGAAGCAAATGTGGACAAAGGTCTTTAAGCTCTGTTGATACTCTTTATTTGGTTTTGTCTTAGCCTCTTCCTTGAGATTGATATTGATATCAACTTATTTTATCCTCTTTTACATCACTTTCAGGATTTGTAGTGGAAGGAATTGATGCTGTTAGAGTTAGAGTCTGCAATCAGTCTGTTGAAGCTTTCAATTGAACCTGATTTAGTATTTGTAGTTGTTAGTTAGCAGTCCAAAAAAAATTAAAGAGAAATGGAGAAGATACTGTGTTCACTTTTTTAACTGGTTATGATCATGCAGTCCTTTTCTGTAATTTGCTTCTGTAGAGAACTAAAGTTTAATATAATACAAGCTACTCCTATTTTTCGTCTACTTTTCTGAACATTCTATTCATTCTCTAGATCATGGAAAAGACAGAGAACAAAATTCTAAAGCTCAATTGGAGGAAGATAGAAAGCTTGCCCAGTCGGAGGAAGATGAACTACTTGCCAAAGCACTTCAAGAAAGTCTGAATGTAGAATCTCCTGGTGGAAATGTATCTCAACCTTGCCCCATTTCCCCTTCTTCTGGCTTGAGGTATTTCTCTTCCTTCGTTGTTTTTATAGCTAGTTCATCATTGACACATCAGTTAAGATTTGAATGGCTCGGTTAAAATTATTCGCATGAGGATAAATTCTTTCATGTTCAACTAAGATTCAGCATACAAAGCTGATACTTTATTTGTTCAATAGGTGCTTACGTATATAATGTATTGCATTGAATGACCAAAATTCCTGGCTGCACATAATCCCTTGTGCCTCCACTACTTCTACTTCTTTTTCGTGACAGATCAACTCAGCACATGTCAGCTTGTGGGATTACATCTACACATTTCAATAAACATTTCACATCTACACTTTGTGCATCACTTGTTGCTGAAATATCAAGAAATGAAGAATTTTTTCCATGGAGGCTTGTAACAGAAGGGGTAACTTGGGCTTTAATATTGACTGGAAACTGTAGGACTCTGCTCTATAATTAACTGAGACTAGCTGTGTATTTAATCAGCATAGGAAAAATAATTACAGTGTGGTTCATTCAGGGAATCCAGTTCTAGTTTAAGGGTTGATTGGCATATTTTGTGAGCTATAGTTGGTTGCGGTTATTACAGCAGATGAAGCAGGAGTTGCATGAATAGGTATCAAGTTTGTCAAACCTGAAGAAGAAAATACAGTTAGCCATTGTTATAGAAAATGCTACCATAATAGATAAAGTTACGCTGGCAATACTTAACTTCTCAACAGTTGTGCCAGCAGAAAATACATTTTTATTGCAGTGATATATCGCCTCAAATATTATACCTTTCGCTTTTGGCTTGAAAATGATTTCCTTTGTAGTATGTAAATTCATACCTTTATCAGATAGATTTACCACATTAGATCTTTCAGAATTTGCACAGGTTGCAGCGGTAGGATTGGTTCGGGGCGATTCCTGAATTGCATGGGAGCTTTTTGGCATCCAGAATGCTTTTGCTGTCATGCGTGTGGTCTTCCAATTACCAATCCTGAGGTATGGTCATAAAAAGTTGTGGTTGAGGTTTGGTCTGCTAAGTTTTTGTATTTATGCATTGGAATTTGTAATTAATAATCAAAGATTGACTGATCACCATCTTTTGCTAGTTTTCACTCTCAGGAAAACACCCTTATCACAAGTCATGCTACAAGGAGCATCATCATCCTAGATGTGATGTATGCAAGAATCATGTAAGTGGCTTCTGATTTAGTAGGAGGTGCTTGATCAAAAATTGTTCAGAGCTTCTTTTTTATTTGTCCTTTTTGACATTTGCAAGCAACCGCGTAATTTTATTGGCCATCACATGTGGTTAGGACTTTCTATGGAGCCAGATAAGTTTACATTGGGTCAAAATTTCACTCCAAGTACTAGGTTTCAGCATATTTTATCATCGAAATAACCACTAAAGCAGAAGCATCTGGTTTTATAGCATGTCGTATGCGTTTTATTTTTTTAATTTGATAATAAGACGGAAAGACTGGTCATTTGACTGCTAGAGTGATTATATTGTTGTAAAATTTATCAGTTGAACAATTCATGGCAACTGAGATCTCTTCCTTGGGATAATTTAGTAAATTATTTGTCTGTTCTACCACTTGACACATTTCTTTCATGGGAAATCATGCCAAGAAGTATTAGTCCCATGATCAACATTGCTAGAACAATCTTTGCACAACTTCTTTCATACAGTTCCTTAATTTATGTTGCTAATAAGTGTAATAGACTAGAAGTTCGAAATTCATAGAGGACCAGCACTAGTTTTCTGGAAATTTCATTAATATGATTTTTCAAAAGCACTGGAGGTGCTTACTTACAGCAGTCTTATCAGAAAATTCCTTTAATGTCTTCTGGTTGTAACAATTAAGTGGTTGTTGGTCCAGATCCTGGTTGGACTGGGTCTGTCTGTGGTAGGACCACTAAAAAACTTGGTCTGGTTAGTGTTAATATAATTTCTTGTAAGGTGATTCTGACATGCTTAGATGCTTCAATGGGAACATGTACAATTATTATGGAAATATGGCATGAAAGAGACAAGGGATGACAGAAAATGGAACTAAAGGAAAGATCTTGTGTACTTGGATATTGGAGGATCTGATTTAGGATAGAGTATGACTGAATAAGGGAATCGGTGTAGGATGTAGCCGATTTCACTAAGTAGGGAGTGCTTTCTTGTTGTTATTAGATTAAACTGCAGGTTATTGGTTGAATCGTGGACTGATCCTGCCACCTGGTTGACGATCTAGAGTTATTAGTCGAGTCAGTTTTTGGGAAGATTCCGATGATGTATAGCTTATTTTCAAGAAGTTTAGATATCATCTCCTTTCTGTTTTGCACGTCATTTTCTTGCTTCATAATTGCTGCTTATGGATGAAATGATCTCACTGCTTCATTTCTTGTTCAGATCCCAAGAAATAGAGCAGGTCTCATTGAGTATAGGGCACATCCTTTCTGGATGCAAAAGTATTGCCCATCCCACGAGCGAGATGGGACTCCCAGATGTTGTAGCTGTGAAAGACTGGAGGTGATTTTCAACTAATCAATACCTTCTTTTGCTAGCTACCTAAATTGTAGACTGCTCAGTATTTACCATAAAGCACCTTTTGCCGGCATCATTACTGAAGAAACACACCCAATGTTGTAGCCAAGAGACAATGGATACTTGTCATTGGATGATGGCCGAAAGCTGTGTCTGGAGTGTTTAGACTCTGCGATTATGGATACGCATGAATGTCAACCTCTATATCTTGCTATACGAGAATTCTACGAAGGTCTGAACATGAAAGTGGACCAGCAGATTCCTTTGCTCTTGGTGGAGAGACAAGCACTTAATGAAGCAATGGAAGGTGAAAAGAATGTAAGAACTAACACAGTTTTATCGGGGACCATGCTATCCCAAAGATTGGATTTTATCTCTTATCTGTTTATCTAACTTTTCCTTTCTGGCCTTCTGAAAACTTTCACTCCAAAAGGGACACTATCACATGCCTGAGACAAGAGGACTTTGCTTGTCAGAAGAGCAGTGCATTACAACTGTAAGAAACTTAGATTGTGAATTCATCTTTGTAATTTAGGAAGGCATTAACAAAATGAAGGTTTTGAGATTCTTCTTCACTTGATGACAGGTTGTGCGGAGGCCGAGAATTGGAGCAGGCTCCCGATTTATTGAAATGATAACTGAACCTCATAAGCTAGTCCGTTCGTGTGAAGTAACAGCGATCCTCATTTTGTATGGTCTACCTAGGTAGCATGAGTTCTTTGTTGTAAGCTGTGGTTATACTTTATGATCATCATAGGCAATGGCTGACAATGTTGAGAAATACAGATTGTTGACCGGGTCAATTCTTGCTCATGAGATGATGCATGCATGGCTTCGACTCAAAGGTTGGTCTTTTGTCTCCCGTGATAACAATTTCTGTTTATATATGCAAGTTACAACCATTTGCTTTAACTACACATCAGTAAAGTAAAATGCAAGAAACGGGGATCCATATCGCCTTTTTCTTCTTTGGGATTTTAGACAGCAAACTAATCCTGGTAATTTTCAGGGTTCCCTAACCTAAGTCCAGAGGTTGAAGAAGGCATTTGTCAAGTTTTGGCTCATATGTGGTTGGATTCCGAGATCTATTCCGGCTCTGCAAATGATGTCGCGTCATCTTCGTCATCATCTTCATCTTCTTCATCGAAGAAGGGCAAACGGCCAGACTTCGAGAAGCAACTTGGTGATTTTTTTAAGCATCAAATAGAGTCAGATACTTCCGTGGCCTATGGAGAAGGATTTAGGTTAGCGAATAAGTCAGTGGAAAAGTATGGCCTTAAGAGAACACTCGATCACATCCGAATGGCAGGGCGCCTTCCGCTTTGATCACTTCTGTGGAAACACTAATCTTCAATGTCATTTCACCTTGCATTATACAACAAGGACCAGAAAACCATGTGTAAGTTTCTATAGAAACGAGCAATGAACTTGTTATTGATCTCCCGGCTGTTGTAATCAGCAATATGCTAAACCATGATAGTTTCCACGATATGGATATGAGTAAAATCAAGCTACAAAATCAAAAGATGTTATTTCCCTGAATTGAATGCCTCTGCTACTGTTAGTTCGTTGGATGCAATTAATGGTTGACGTGATGTATGAAAAATTTTATTTTAGTACATTCAATTTCTGCTACGTTTGCAGCAATTTGCTTGCATACTATGAGTAAAATAAGGGAAAATATGTCCACAAATGCTTAAGCAAAGGCGTTTTGTTTCCATTCATAGTATGACTGGTTTTTGGAAGGCCTCAAATAGAATTTGGTGAAATTTTCTTCCAATATAAATGGGAGAGCCTACGAGTGCCCTTTGTATCGAATGGACACCGCCATAGATCAAATCACTTCATGAAGGTCACTCCTGGTAGATCCTTTGATGTGATTTCGGAAATTATTTAGTGCTCATTTTGGCCAAATTTCCATTATTTTTCTTTGGCTGAGTGGCATGTATTTTCATGGTACTTGTTTTTCCAATTATGGAGCATGGCTAAGTAATCCTGCTAACATTGGACCTAGTGCTCAGGTGGTTCGGCCAATAGTGGGCCAAGAAATATCGAATGGCGATGTGGGCAGGTTTCCAAGGAATACAATTCACCTCTGGCTTTTTTCATATTTAGCGACATTTGGAATAATTAGTGAATTACAACCCTATTGTACTGCAATTGGTGCATTAATCTTTGTGGCCTTCATGTTTTTTGCTGATTAGTTCCATTATCACCAAGCTGCTCCAAAATTGACCTGGTTACAATATGTAGAATTTATGTTGAATCACCATTTAGCAGGGCTATTAGGACTTGGGTCTCTTTCTTGGAAGAGGTATCAAGTAACATGTATCTTTAGCAATTAACCAATTTCTAAATGCTGGAGCAGACTTGTCATGATTGTTCTCTCTTTTTTTTTTTTTTTAGAGTTGTTCTTTTATGGAGTGAGTTCTTCTACGGAGTGAGATTATGAAAATGATGATATTGTAGAAAAATTCAGGGTTCGTCAACCTGTGCACTGCTTTAACGAACGCGTTAAGTGTCTCTCATGAGAAGTATCCTCTTCAAATCTGAAACTAGAGACACTGGGTCAGCACAAGCAGTGGAGCAGCTAAGTGGTCAGTTGCCACCATTGTGTTTGGAACCGTGAGCCATCATTTACTTGCTGTAGCAGCCGGAACAATGGATCATAATCCTGCGAGGCTGAGTTCGATCCAGAAACTCTTCCTCTTCCAGAGTTCGGAGCTACTTGCTTGCATTAAGCAAATGAATGTGAACATTTAGTGGTTGAACGATCTTCTTAGGAAGAATCGAGTCGATCGCCACTATTCATTGAATTTCACTATGTCATCAATAAATAAGACCAGTTCAACGGAACAGATCCAGAGTGGAAAGAAAAGAAGAAGAAAAACAGATTAACCTAATAATGGAAATTATACTCTTTTTGAACCATTATATGTGTATTAAGTACGACTCATTGATTTATATTCTTTCATGATACTTCCATGCGGCAGTCGCTCTAGTTATAGGAATGACCCGAATGAAGAATATCGAAGCAAATGTAGAATAAAATCATTAATATGATCCTTCTTTTGGTTTCTAATAGGGTTACTATAAATCCGCCACTGTTTAAAAAAAGAAAAATCAAGCATTCTGCATTAGATAAGTGATGTCCTTGTTTGGAATTAGTTCTGCAGCTAAACTCTTCTACGTGTCAATCATCCAAGATGAATGTGTAAATTATGTTTTACCGACGTGGATACAAGCAACACTCAAAGAAAAGTCAATACTGCATTTGTTTTTCCTATTCCCATACATATTTCAGACGGACGGAACTAACATGGATATTTTTCAGATTGTACTAGACTTGATCCAGAGGTTAAAGAAGGCATTTGTCAAGTTTTGGCTCATACGTCTTTGAATTCTGAGATCTATTCAAGATCCACGAATGATGTTTCGTCCTCTTCATTGCCATCATCTTCCTCTACGGCCATGAATCGAAGAAGGGCAAATGGTCAGACTTTGAGATGCAACTGGGCTAGTGTTTTAAGCATCAAATAGAGACTGATCCTTCAACGGCCTATGGAGAGGGATTTACGTTAGGAAACGAGGCAGCGGAGAAGTATGGTCTTAGGAAAACTCTTGTTCACATTCTGACTGACGGGGACCTATCCACCGTGATTTATTAAGTGGCCACCTGGGGAACTTTGGTTTTTAGTGGTTAGGCCTTGCATGAGCAACATAACACAGCAGGAGCAAGAGGATCAGTAGTTCTTATAAATATATCGACAATGGAATTTGCTTGACGTTTATTCAGCGGATGACGGAACCAGATGTACATTAAAGACATGATACTTCACTTTGTAAAGTAACAGAACCGGTGTAGGGGAAGTGCTTATGTACATGTCTGTACGAATTTTCAGCTACGTGCAATGGTATCACGAGTAACTGACTGAAATACCAATTTATGTATCTCATCTTGCTGAGTTACTACATCAGTTTTAGAGGAATTAACTTCTGCTCAAACGGTTCAGTTCCCATCTTTGGAGCACCAAATAACCAAGGACGGCACGTATCAGTTCATGATGCGTCACTATACTGTTGCAATGTCACTTCTGCCAATGTAGACATTGAGGGATTATGAACAATCAAACTCCAGCCCCTGCACACGATTTAGAGATTCAAGGATCATGAGCAATAAAAATTTCAGCATTCGCACATTTGGACCAATAATTGCTAACCTCAACAAATTATAACTGGTGACCCAAAAAGCATCACTGCTTCTCCAAGCACCATGAACTGCATAATCTTTTCTTCCTCCTTTCAAACAGTAAAGCGTCACAAGCTTCCCCACCTCAATCCCTAAGCCGAGCCGATGCCCAGTTGGCCTCAGACTTATGCACATGTCGTAAAATGCCCAAACAATAAACATGAAGCTTCATCGGCATAGAGTTTACAACAGGACCAAGGATAAAAAAACTTCAGGTGATTATTTGCCATTGGAGCACGGTGGGAACCAGAAGTTTTTTCGGGCCTTCCAGTTTGCATACGAAATATTTAACACCCCAATCATAATGCTCGCTGTAAATGTCATGGTCTCTGTTGAGTGGTCTCTACACATAAATTCCACCTCACAGCAGAAAGAATTGTTGCATAAATGTATAAAAAAGATTCTGCTTTCTGCTACAGTACTATTGCTAGGCAAGCCGCTTTCTTCATCAATACAGCCAAGATAAAAGTTACTCTTGAGCAACACGGTAAAGATTGATATGTTTCGTAATACAACAACTGGCGACGAACCTCTCTCTGGAATCCAACAGGGAAGATCCCTACTGACAAAGCCCTCAAAGTTCCTCTCTTTTCAAGCAAAGAGAAGCAGAGCGCAAAACCTCAGCAACAGGAATAAATTGAGCTAATGTGCAGGGTAGAGTAGTTAATGTGCCTCTGGCAAAACTGTAAAGCAGCAATCATTATCTTTGATCGCACAACCTGAAATATAGACAATTCTTAGAAGAAAAACCTAAACCGGCAAAAGAAGTGATGATGTTTTGACAGTGCAAATGATTTAAGATTATCATCAAGTATAAAAGCTACCTACAAGTTGGCAAAAAAATTTAACCAACAAATTTCAGTATATAACAAAGCGGAACAGAGCAAGCTAGCTCCAACATCAACCTAACATAACTAAACCAACAAGATATAACCATACAGATGGAATTAAAGTTCAGATCGAGAGATTTCAATAATAAGATGTAACCATACAAGATGGGAGAGGCATTTAATAAGGAACAGAACTCGCATGACAAGTGAAACATAGTATAATGTTCTGAGACGAACAAAACTGGATAGAAGTACATGTAAAACAGAAGGTGTAAGAAGCAGCACACTTTTACTGACATGAGAACTCACGCAACTCGAGTTAACAAGATCCTCTTCATCTGAAAATTTTGCCAACTGTGGTATTTACACTGATAATGAGTTGGAAAAACTGATCAGAAACGTCATCATAAGAGCAAAAATTGTAATGTCAACATCTACTTTGACTTTATGCTTTTCTTAATTTATTATTCCCCCCTTCAGCGAGCAACCAGGGCTCCAATAACCGAAAGTCATAATTATGTTCCCCTGGGCCAAAAAACCGCTGTCCATCCATCAGCTGCTTAAAGTCTATTTATTGGCCAAAAGACTGATTCCGTTTAGAAAACCACATCAAGCAGTAATCACTGTCTAAGAAGCTCTAAGCTTGCACAATATTGTAGAGCAAACAGAACGTTTAAACCTGTATGGGGTGACCCGTTGATGAAGAAACCGCATAGAAATAAAGCTTATAGTCAACTCAAGGAATCCACAACATGTCATCACTAACCAAAAAGTTGGTAACCTCAAAAGAGGCCTGCAATTACGTGAAAACAAAGAAAATATTATGAGCTTAATTATAACAGGTTTAACACTATAGAGTGCCCATGTAATGTAACCAGTACAATCGGCAACAATTATGAAACATTGTATCTTCATATCACACAAGACACCCACATCATACTCGCATTCATAAGATCCCCCGGGTTAACATGAATGTCAACTTTACACATTGTCAAAAGGACACATCTGCCGTCAAAGAGACAAAAATTAGCTAAAGACATGCAGTGGGAGGCTACTTAAAAGTGGGGAAAAAAAACGATACACACTACGAGATAAGATTCCAGCTGATGGTCAAGGACTCATACACAGCCACGAGGTTGAAGGCACCAATAAAGAAAAGAAGAACCGAGATACAAGGTTAATTAAACTCAGTCCCCGATCTGCAGAAGAATTTACAAGCATATCATAAGTACGGGGACAAAAGGAAGACAATTTAAACAAGATCATGGGTCAAATAAATCATCAAGAAAGGAAGAAACAGATAAACTTTCATGTTAATTATATAGTCCACCTCATTGAAAACATACATAAGAATGACTTCAAGGGGCCAAAGTGAGGGTATTATTCACAAGGACCATAGAAAACACATTCAAGTTTCCGGATTTTTCAACTTGCTTTGCTGAATCCATGACTCTACGTAGCGTTGGCTGCATTAGAAAAATGAGTACATGGATAAATGGATGACCGCCAGCTCAATTTCAGTCGGCAGCTAAAATGAGTTGAAGTGCTTGGTGACAGAAAAGGATGACAGATCCTATAACTGATTCAGAAAAGGCTCACGTTCCACATGTCAATCATCCAACTATGAATGCGTAAATTATGTTTTATTATATACTCAACTAGTAAGGATGATGTATTGATTAATAAAGAAAGCAATGACATAACTATGAAATTTTACATTTGTATTTTCAAATACTAAAACCACCACCCACGTACAGGTGCTATGGACATATGGCTTGTCACATTCCTTGAGCCTCCGCATCAGTCCTTGGTTCATACAGAATAAAGAGAAACGTAAAGCATCGTTCCCCCTTTAAAGTAATCGCTTATTCGAAAGGCAAAATAGCATAAATGTGGAAATTGGTTGAGTGCAAAGGATAATTAACCTCCCCGACCATGTCCTTCTGTCGTTATATATCCGGCAATATTCGTCTCCTTGTTAGAAAGGAGGAATTCCTCACTTATTTTCCTTTACACAGAACCCGTTTTTTTATCCTCTGGCCAAATTTACTCTCCCCAAACATTTCTCCAGGCTTTACTATTGATAGAATAAAAAAGTCTAGAAAGCTCACGTTAGTCTTATAGATATTAACAGCGGACCACATCTCCTGTTGGGAAGATATATATCTAACTTTCCAAGTCACTGCTGTTAATGAAAAATAATTGCAAAGTAAGAGAGATTTGATTTTAAATTTAGATCGTGAGATATTTATGAAATTTGGTTTCAATTTTCTTTAAAATTAGAATTCTATAGATTTGTTGTATCTATGGAAAATTTAAAGTTTTCATAAAATAGGGAGAGTTTAACTTAGTAAAGAAAGATAAGAAATCATGATTTGGATGTTACTCGCTTTTCATTAGAATTTTCCCTCTCTTTCAATATGACATAATTATGAACCACTTAGTAATAACAAAAAGGGGCTTTCAACCGAATTTATTGGTAAAAGCTTGAGTTGAAATTTCCAATGTTTGTCATGTATTACCTGGAGTAAAGACATAAACAAATAGAGAGAGACGAGTGCAAATGCTTTGCGAGTAAGTTTATTTAATTCTGTGGAAGAAAATTGTCGTCAACTAGAGGAGTGCATATAATTGAAGCGACAAGCACATTTGCTTTTGACCACTAGTCTGTAGTTACATGGTGGAAACCGGTTAGAAGGTGAGGACCTGCTTTTCACAGAAGACTAAAGCGTAGACATCAAAAATTCCACACTCAAGTCAAGCTGCTCTTCACTTTTCTCTCAGACAAACAAGCTACACTTCTTCTATTGCCTGGTCAGGGTATGTACATACATCACATACAGAGATGCAGGTTCACCAGCTTATTGATCTTTGATATTTGTGTTGAGTGTTACAGTTTTGGCTGCTGTTCACCCAGAGTTTGATAGTTTATGCAACTCAGGTTCTTATTTCTCCCCGTAACTTCACTTTTGTTTTTCTGGGGATCAGATGATGACTTCAATTTGATGACAGGAAAATTTTGCTGAGAGACGCTGATTTTTGCTTCTGCTTTTTCCCTTCTTTTACAGATTCCTCTGTTTCTGAAGATTCATGTTTGATCACTGGTGGGTTTCTGAGATACACCGTTCTGTCTATACACTCGGAGAACTGTCATTAACCTGTTTAATTATCGCACTCTGACTGCAGTGTTTTGAGCATTTTGGGATTTATGTCTAATGCGAGATTTCATTACTTCCTCTCTTTTTTCCTCTTTTAATATGTTGTTTGTCTTGGGCTGAATTATGATCACTCTCCTGTTAATGTGGAAGAAGCTCAGCTAGATACAAAATTTAGAGAAAATATAGAAGAAAATCACGCTCTTAATTTCATAGAGATTTATGGTGGTGCTTCTAGAGGGAATTTTATGGTCTAGAAGGCAAAGTTTATCAAACTAAGCTACTTCTCATTGATCCTATTATTTTCATCCATTTCTTCCTGCTCAAGGTCAACATTGTGGGCTTGTTGCTCGCTATGAATGAAACCGCTTTTGCAAGTTCCAATTCATTCATGAAATAGGACATCCAAAATGCACATGAAATCTTAATTTCCTGTTTGTTACCTGTTGGCCATGTTTATATGATCTTAGTTTTTGTGGGTTGTCACTTTTTTTCCTTCACCCAATGATATATAGAATCTGGATACTAAATAGTGCTCGTTTAGGATTCATAGAGTCAGTTTGTGCATCTTTTACTTCACTCTCGGAGTCCTTTCTTCAAAAGGTCTTGATTTTTTTCTTCAATTCATATGATTATGAACTTTTATTCTCCACTGATCTATGTAAGTCTATTCCACTAATGCCAAAGAAACTAAACCTTGATCCGCTGCCTTTTGAATTATCTTGGGACCACTGAGGCAGCTTCAACATTCCACTATTACCATAAGATGTTTGTGCTTTGGTTCACCCAAAGAACTTGCTAAGATGTTGTCTTCACAGCTGCAGGTCCTTACTTTAAGTGCTTGCGGCTATTGGCTAGCAACGTTTTGCTTCATGGAGAGGTTCTCCTGGACACTTGAAGGTCTTGGCCGTGGGGGAAGATATCAGCAAAATACTGATGGTCACAGATTGCAGATAAGTCAAGATAATTCTGCGGTAAAAATAGTTTTAGTAGATTTTTCTTGTACTCTAACTCAAGTTGCAAATCATCTATTTCTATGACCCATTTATTGGACAAAAAGGGGAAATGATGCTGTCATATTCTTCATTGGAAGCTATTTTTCCAAAGAGAGTGAATGTGGAAAAACTCTTATTAGCTTGTGGATTTTGTCCTTAATTCTCTTTGAAGGCAACTGCTCGTCACATTTACATAGTTGAGAATTTGGATGCAGGACATGTTAACAGACTATGAAAGGGAGGCTATAGATTATGCAATTGCACTTTCCATTTCAGAAGAAGATCATAAAGGAAAAAAATCCATTGGTAAATCACCACACTGTAAGCATTTACAATGAACATCAGATCGAATGATTCCTGTGATGCCTCTGCCATTGATCTGTCAAGAGGGAATGACTAAGAAGCAGAAGTACCAAGGCATATGCAAAAGAATGTCTTCAAGCCTTGTTTCTAGTCTCCATTTCAATTCTTCTTACTGTCTTCTATACTGAATAGACTTATAACCATTTCATGTTTTGTTGCTTGCTACCAACATACTTCGTCATATGTTTAAAAGCTACATATGTAAAGTCTACGTATATAATTGAGTGGTTCCTGCAATTTGTCTGTTATGGGTATCGGTCCTTCAGTTATGCAATGTAGACATATGACAAGGAACCATTTACTTATTAACTGCTCTTTCTCTAAAGTTATATGGGCGTCTACGCTTCAGTTATGCAATTGTAGAGTGCCTGGCTCATACAAAGAAGGTTTGTAGTGGTGATCAGCTCTCTGTAAAGGCAAATTGTGCGGTTGTATATAAGCTAGCTTCCGATGTCTTTCACTATCATACATGGAGAGCTAGAAATCATAGGATCCATTAATCACATAGCTATTCATTCTGTGATATTACTCATGCTACCAAATGTGATGTGAAATTAAGATTGTCAAGGGAAAGTAAACTTGCTGTTTGTTTAGTGCTCACAAATCTCTTAGTTCTTGGGGGATATCTTCCTAGTAGTTTTCTTTGAGGGCTCGTATGCAGGATCAGTGCCCTTTCTACTGTGTCTTAATCAACAAACATTCTTACTTACCAATAAGAAAAGTTTACATAGACAAATAAGTGATTCCATAATTTTGTCTGTCAAAAATTTCTCCAGATGGTGAATATCAATCCAAATACAAACAAGCTTCTAAATCCCAGCTAGAAAAAGATAAACTTCATTCTAAAGCTCAGTTGGAGGAGGACAAACTACTGGCCATAGCTCTCCAACGAAGTTTAAATGCAGAAGATCTATCTAGACACAGCCATGGAAATTCACTTCAACTTCATCCAGTTTCATCTTCAGGCTCGAGGTATATTCAGCTGTTGAGCTTTCTCTTCTCAGGTTATCATTGACATGTCATTCCAATTTCCATCTTTCACTTTGAGAGGTTTCTAGTATCTATTTTTTTAACAGTTTGATGCTTCTCTTTTTGCTAAAATATCAAAGAGGATATGAGATGATACAATGTTCAAGTCTTGAGATGGAAGGTAGAAGTATGTGAAATGAAGTGGCTTTAGCTTTGATACTGACTTGAAGATGTAGGAATCCTCTGTAACTCTCTCTTCCTGTGATTTAATGTGTAGCTAGAGAGAAGTTTTGATCATGAATGGAAATTTGAAGAAGCTGATATTTTATGTAGATGCAACAGTTCAGGCATAGAACAGACAGATTGTGAAATTTAACTACTGTATGTCAAGGTGCTGAGTTTTCCAATCAGTTCGGAGGCAATAAAAATGTGGCAGCTGAACCCAGGTCCAATTTAGGCGGCTGAAGAATTTGTTTGTTAAATTCATATATAATAGTGGAGCACAAGTTTCTGCAGTAGTTGTTGAGAATTGTTGAATCTCAAGTCAAATTATGGCTCTCTGATTTTATGTCAGTTCTACTGTCATACTGAAGCAATTGCTTTGAGAAATTATGAGCAAATCGACTTGCTGGTTCCACAATTTGTCAGAAGCTCTGTTGGCAGAGAATGCATGATCAGTGTTACAGTACTTCACCTGCATAATTTATGTTACGTTCTCATGTTGAACTGAGGTCCATTTTTTAGAGGGACATATTTTGCAATTAGGTTTACTTACAACGTCAATCATTCAGAATCTGTGCAGGTTGCAAGGGTCAGATTGGTCCTGAAGAGTTCCTGAATTGCATGGGTGCTGATTGGCATCCGAAATGCTTTTGCTGCCACGCATGTGGTTTAGCAATTGCTGATCGTGAGGTAATCTTTTATGTTCACTTGACTTCTTATGGAGGTTTGGCCTATAAGTTTTTCAACTACATTAGTTTCCACGATAACAAAAGATTGATATTGTAGTTTTCAATGTCCGGGGACCACCCATATCATGAAACATGCTACAGAGACCACCATCATCTAAGATGTGACATTTGCAAGGATTATGTAAGTGCTTTCCCCTGCTGTATCAAAAGTTTGTTTAAGAAGAAATATCAAATATAAGTCCGCAGCTATGAAAAGTGTCATCCTACGTATAAAGTTCAGACTGCAAAACTGTAAGGCAGTCTGACTGGTTTGACTTTGATAAATACATAAAAGTGAATTGACTTAAAGGGTGTTTTAGAATACTTTTTGGATGCATTACCTGTTTAACGAGACTTAAAAAGCAAAAGAAGTGAAAACCATAACAGTTAAAAACTAATTCATGAGCAGCTTAGGGTGCTCTTGGAGCATTTCCTGACGTAGCTTTTCTATGTGTATGTTTACATAAACTACAACCTTCAGTGTAAGTGTGGCAAAAGCATTCACTCTAGAATTAATTAATTTACTTCCAAGACACAAAGTTAATTATTGCAATCCTTAGTCACCGCAATGCAGGGTATAGGAAACACCCCAGTAGTGGTACCAAAAGTTACACAAACACGGAACATCAAACAGACTCAAAGCCATCTGCTGTTTGGTTGATGATCTACTTAACAAGTCAGATTCT
The DNA here is from genome assembly GCA_030064385.1 of Melaleuca quinquenervia. Lineage (NCBI taxonomy): Eukaryota > Viridiplantae > Streptophyta > Magnoliopsida > Myrtales > Myrtaceae > Melaleuca > Melaleuca quinquenervia. The sequence goes on along the minus strand of CM057725.1, from coordinate 26,161,155 downwards.
TTCAATATTCTCGTAATACAAATGCTACAATTACAAATCTATGATTACACTTTCTCTCCATTTTTCTTAAAGTGTAGCATCCGTGTCATAAAATTGCTACTTCTAGACTGAAATGTTGTCCTTCCTTTAAATGATCTGCTTCTTTTGCTTCACATAGCTACCGATAAACGAAAGGGGAATGGAGTACGCAGCTCATCCTTTCTGGATGCAAATGTATTGCCCAGCACATGAGCAAGATGGAACTCCAAGATGTTCTAGCTGTGACAGGATGGAAGTGAGTTCCCACTCATAAACATCCTGCTTTGCTTGCTGGTAGAACTGTAGGACATTAACTCATGACTATGGAGCAATTTCCATCTTCCCTTCTTTCCTGCATCATTGCTGATGAAAGATCGTTAAATCTGTGCAGTCAAGAGACACGACGTACTTCTTGCTTGATGATGGTCGAAAGCTATGTCTAGAGTGCCTAGAATCTGCTATTCTGGATACCGATGAATGTCAACCTCTTTTTCTCGAATTACAAGGATTCTATGAAAGTATGAATATGAAAGTGGACGAGCAGATTCCTCTTCTCTTGGTTCCAAGACAAGCGCTGAACCAAGCAATGGAAGGAGAAACCAATGTAAGTACTGATGCAAGTCTTATCTAGGTCAATATGGTCCCACCTATCAACATTTTTTTACTCTCTGGTTTTCATACACTTGAAACTTGTGAAGGGACATCATCACTCGCATGAAACTAGAGGACTATGCTTATCAGAAGGACAGAGTGTTCCCACCGTAAGAAAAGCTCTTGCTCATATTGGCTATATTGGGCTATCATCAAATGCATTACATTGCGATAGTATTTGACAAAAAAAAAAGATTTCAGAATCACTTTTTAATGATCCACCAGGTTGTACGAAGACCAAGAATTACAGTAGACAACCAATTTATTGATATGATAACTGAACCTCATAAGCTGGTTCGTTCATGCAACGTGACTGCAATCCTCATTTTGTATGGTCTCCCTAGGTATTGTGAAGTTTTGCAGCAAATCTCAATTTGTATTTTCTGTATGATCATTGCACGGTGCTGATTATTCTTGGGAAAACAGGCTGTTGACAGGCTCAATCCTGGCTCATGAGATGATGCATGCTTGGCTTCGACTTGAAGGTGCTTCTTTTGTGGCCTGTGATCTCTGCTATTATTTAATAATGGAGCCACATATTTGATAAGAATGTACAGGGATACGGGCATAACTCAAAAAAAGTCAATCCTACATTTTTCTTTCTTTTCCTGTAAAAATTTTAAAGGAAAAGAACTAACGTTTATAATTTTCAGGTTATCCCAACCTTAGTAAAGAGGTTGAAGAAGGCATGTGTCAAGTTTTGGCCCATATGTGGTTGAAATCTGAGATCGATTCAAGCTCCACAAATGATGTTCCGTCATCCTCATTGCCATCATTTCTCGCTTCAGCAATTTCGAAGAAGGGCAAATGGTCAGACTTTGAGATACAACTTGGCAAGTTTTTTAAGCATCAAATAGAAACTGATATTTCAATGGCCTACGGAGAGGGATTTAGGCTAGCAAAAGAGGCAGTGAACAAGCATGGCCTTGGGAAAACGCTCGATCACATTCGACTGACAGGGACCTATCCACTGTGATTTATTGAGTTGTCTGTGGAACTTTGATTTTCAGTAGTTGGTGACTTGATACGGCACAAACAAGAGCATTAGAGAACTTTCGAATATATCAGCATCAAATTTGCTTTACGTTTATGTAGTGGATGTCAGAACCAGAGGTAGGAATATTATGTTCTATTTTCTAAACTAACAGTAAAGGTGTCAGGTAAGTGCATCTGTATATTCCTTGTACGATTTTTCAGCAACGCGTAATGTTGGGTTCATCATGAGAGATTGATTGAAATGCCAATGCATCTCATCTTGCGGAGTTGCTTTGTCAATTCTTCAGACATTAGCTTTTGTTCAAACAGCAAATTTTTCATCTTTGGGGTGCCCAACCGTAACGAATCACTATACCATTCCAATGTCTGTTATGCCAATGTAGACACCGAAGGACTATGAACAATCAACTTTTGGTACCTGCCCATGATTTAGAGATTTATTATTCGCACTGTAACCAATAATTGCTGAGCTTTACTAATCATAACCGGTGACCAGGAGAGCATCTCTGCTTCTCCGACCAAACAACCGCTAAATGCATAATATTTTCTTCCCAAGCTGAGGTGATGGCCAGGTGACCTCAGACTTAGCACTCTTCTAAGTAGGCATATGGCACTTGGCAAACGTCGTAGATTGCCCAAACAACAAACATCAAAGCTTCTCTCAAGTAGTGTGTACACAGGAACAAGGATGAAAATTTCAGGTGATCATTTGCCATAGAAGCTCTAAGGGAACCAGCAGTTTGTTTAGGCCTTCTAGTTTGCATAGGAAATATGTAACACCCCCAATCATGATGCTCGCTGTAAAGTCATGGCATCCATAGTTACTGACACCAGACATCATATCTGCAGAACAAGCTAAAAAAATTTATACTGAGCAAGTCATACTTCCATTTCTCTCTGTTGAGCGGTTTCTACAAAGAAATTCCACCAAACAGCAGAAACAATTGTTGCAAAGATGTACAAGGCAAAGTATGCTTTTCGCTCCAGTGCTATGGCTAGCCAAGTCACTCACGAGCAACAGAGTATAGATCAGATACATTTCCTAATACAAAAATTAGCAAGCAACCTCTTTCAGAATACAACAGAGAAGATCCCGACAAACCAAGTGCACAAAATTTCTCTTTCAAGCAAAGAGAAGTAGAGCACAAAGCCTGAGCAATGGGAAGAAAATGAGCTGATGAGCAGAGGATTGTAGTTAATTTCCCTATCACCAAAATGTAAGCAGATATGATCATTGATGTGCCAAAAACGTGGAATAGCCACACAACAGGCTTTTGATTAACAGCTTGGAATTATGATCTCTCCCGAATTTTGGCTCTTGCAAAAAATACTCCAGCCAAAAGACCTGCAAGACACAACACCATGTGACATGCTATTCTGAGGCTGTGCCTGGTATAGTGAAGGCTAGAGGGAGAAAAATTACCAAAGAGGATGCTTGCAGAGTTTTCCATACTAGTCGGGACATTGAATAGGAGGATGCCAGCAATAGACAATGGGATCTTATTCAATGAACCTACAAGGCTGCATATGGCATCTGGTATGAGAGACTAACCAAACATTGTTTACATGATTAGAATCCATTTCTCAAAGTCCATCTTATTACATTAACATGCCTCTTCAAAATCAATAGAACGAAAATTAATTTTCTTCTACTCACATATTCAACTCTTAAGGAGAACAATTTTAAATTTTTAATCTTTTGATACTATCATCCTGAAGGGAGAGAGGAGGATCGTTTGAGTAGAGAAAAGGCAAATAAAAGATGGGACAATTTCCTATCAGACTTCACAAGTCTTCAGCCAAATAGTTGGCCAACTAACAAAAGTATGATGTTGGTAATTTATGGATCCTACATCTTCCCTTTTTATGCATAAACATGCACCAAACCATGACTGTATAAATTGCTAAAACAAATTTATTTTTTGATGCTAAACAGCGATGAGGACTGCATGACTCGATCAAAATAAAAAATTAGGCCATCATCCAAGTATTCCAAACTTAATTATAGGTGTTAGCGTATGATATTAATTGATCAAGCAACTTAGAGAACACACAAACCTTTTAATAAGAAAAACCTGAAATTGACAAAAGATGTGATGATATTTCAACAGGGCAAATGATTTTAGAATTGTCGAGTCTAGAAGGTACATTCAAGTTAGCAAAGAGAAACCTACAAATATCAGCATAGCCAAAAGTGTAAAAGAGCAAGCTATTTCCAACCTCAACCTAACATAACTACATGCAAAAAAATGTAACCATACAGAGAATTAAAACTCAGATCAAGATATTTGAAAATGTTGTTTCGTTCAGCTTGCAAGCCCACTAGGTAAGGGCATTAGATTGAAAACACAACATACAAGACAAGTGAAACATAGTATAATGTTCCAAGAATAATGAAAGCTGATAGAAATACATGTGAAACAAAAGGTACAAGAAGCAGCACAGTTTTACTGACATATGAAATTCACTTAGTCCTCTTCATCTGAAAATTTGCAAATTAGGAAGGGAGTTTTTAAACTAAAGTTGACTTGGAAAAACTAATGAAAAATGTCAAGGTAGGAGCAAAACTTTCTAAAGTCAACATGTACTTAGTCATCCTTCGGGGAGCAATCAGGGCTCAAGTAACAGGAAGTCACACTCATGTTCCTCTGGGCAGAAAACCACAGCTCATTCACGAGCTGTTTAAGGTCTATATTGGCCAAAAACATGATTTCTTTAGTAAGCCATAACAAGTAATAATCGCTGTCCAATAAATTTTAAGCTAGCACAATAATGAATTGACTTCAGATAGAGCAAACTTGATGTTCAAACCTGTACGTGGTGGCCCCAGTTTGATGAAGAAACCACATAGAAGTGAAGCTTATAGCCAACCCAAGAATCCCACTAAATGTAATCACCACCCAAAAGGTTGGCAACCTTAAAAGAGGCCTGCAATTACATATTCACAAAGATATATCATAAGCCTAATTATAACAGGTTTAAAGCTACATATCATGCAAGCACATTTTCTTGATTAGAAAAGCTAAGGAAGGCTCAATGACATTGTTCTAATCTATATAAACGGGCAAGATCATCAAAAGTTTTTTTTCTTCATATTAGGCAGGACATCCACATCCTACTTGCTTACAATCACGAGTGACAGGTATTCATTGGGTTAACATGAATGTCAACATTACACATTGTCAAAAGAATATATTCAGCCATCAAAGAGAAAAATGAGCAACAGACATGAAGTGAGAGGCTACATAATAGTGGGGAAAAAAAATGATACACAGCCACAGGAGATTTTAGCTAATGGTCAAGGACAAGTAAATGGCCACCAGGTTGAAGGCACCCAAACAACTAATGGAGAATCAAGATATAAGCTTAAACTCAGTCAGCAATCAGCAGAAGATTTAACAAACGTATCAAAAATACATAAACCAAAGGAAAATAATTTCAACAAGATCATGGGGCAAAAAAATAATCATGAAATGAAGAAATTGGAAACTCACGTTTTAATCAGATAGTCCACCTCATTGAAAACACATATAAGAATAATTCCAAGGGGCAAAGAGAGGGTATTATTTAGAAGGACCATAGAGAACTCATTCAAATTTCCAGATTTTGTGACTTGCTTTGCTGTATCCATGACTCTACGCAGTGTTAGCTGCATTAGGAAAAAACGAGTAAATAGATAAATGGATGCACACCAGTTCAATTTCAATAGGCAACTCAACCAAGTAGCAGATCTTGGTCAGAGAAAAGGATGACAGATCCCAAAACCCATTCAAGATAAGCTTGCTTAGATTTAACAACCACTGGGAACAATAATAGAAAAGTGGCACTATGCACACTTCATTGCACTTACAGCCAACTTAAGACCAAATCCTAATCTGGCTATGTTATGCACAACATATGCGACTTCACTGTTCACGTAGAGATGGCCCACCTGATGGGGAGGGTTGCCCAAGGAGTCTGTTCTACATTCTTTAGAAGTTTCAGCAGTTTCTATAAGCATTTGGCAAATCTTTAAAATTAGAAGCAGTGAAACATATAGCAGTTGATTTGAACTAACTAGTGAGAAAACTTGCAAAGTTTCTCCGATCTCGATACTTCTCATGGTAGTATTATTGATGCAAATTCTCTACTCTATGTCAAACTTCTAAAAATTGGTAACTGACACTTCCATATGACATTAAGGAACCTTGAGCATACTCACCGAATATGACGCTGTTAAAAAACAGTTAGTAATCTGCCATGCATAGCCAATTGCATTGAAAGATAAATCGGTAATCCCTCCTGAAATTGCTGAAATGATCTGCCAAATCAATCAAAACTTTCAGTAGTCATACACTACCATATTCATGAAACTTCCTAGAGTAGCAATCCATCAGAAAGAGGAAAATGAAGCATAGTCATGCAGGAGTGCTAATCTCAGAGACTACCGATGGAAATTTAAGGCGCAGAAGAAGCAACAGTAAGAGTTTGCAACACACAACAATGCAATTAATTAATAAGCGCCCTGCATACAGTTTGCCAATAGAAGATGCATTGAGATCCACATTCTCTCATGGACTTAAAAGGAGATTCAATATACCAGAAGAACAACTCAGCAAGATGAGTCAATGCTTCCATCAGGCACAACTCAGCAAATCAATGCTTCCATCAGGCGGACCAATTTTTAGCTTATATACATTCTGTTATGCAAAATAAGCTTTCTCTTAACTGGAAAATGTCAATCTTGATCTTGGTCCTCATGAAATGAAATGAAAAGTCAGAAACATACCATCAAGAACAAGGCAGCCCAAACTCTATTATCATGATGCTTATTAAATAGGTACATCTCCCCAACTGCTGTAATCACATTCGTAACATTCTTCAGGACAGTAACCATGGCAACATTTATGTACTTTAAGCTGCAAAAACAACAAAAACAAAGCAATTTAATAGACTCGCTGAAAATAAATCAATACAATCTCATCGATGAAATTTTGTCGTTTAAGAGAGGGACAGTTAATGAAGACATTTCGTAGTAAAACAACTGGTTTTGAATCACCATGTTACAGGAATTTGGGGCAAAAGACAGGAAATAAATGGAACACTCATGAGAAAAATAGATACTATCTGCTAAGCCCCAAGAAAGAACTTTCTATTCCGTGCCTTGAAATGAAATATTGTTCCAATTTTCCAAACTGCAAAGAACTTTTACAAGATTTATACTGATATTATAAATGTGTCTTTTAATATTTGAGGTTCACTTGATTCCACATGATATAAGCTAAAATTCTCACTGCCCCATCCACAAAACAAAATAGATGGCCCTGCATAGAAACCAAATCCTGGTCTTTCTCACTGTTATCCCAAATCAACTGAAAAAATGGTAGATCAGAATACAGTATCATGTACCAGAAGGATGGAAAAATAGTAAAGAGAATAATGAGTTCTAGCACGACTGTCTAATGAGATATAAAATTTAGTGTTCTATGACGAGCAACGTTCACATTGTTAGCAGCATGATTTAAGAATTCAAATATACACGGATCCTACAATGAGAAACTTCATGTATTCAGGAACTCGAATCACCATCTGAGTAACCTAAAAGCCCCATCCATACAAATCATCAATTAACAAGTACTCTAAACTCACTCTAGGATAAGTTCAAGGCGAGCTGTTACAAAAGATTAGGTGGTGGACCACACAAGGTGGACACTAGCTACTCCTAGGGTATACTGTAGAGGCGTTTAACGCAGAGAATTGAATACTGGGTAGACTGTTGAAAAGCTCATAAGCACATCAGATTAAGTAATTTCATACTTTCAATTCTATTACATTGAAGAATATCATAAGAATGTAGACATTGTAGATTTAACATTTAATCACACCTCTTGATAAGGATGGCCAATGCAAAACATCATGGGATGGTGAAAGGAAAATTTCAACCATGAACAACAATTTGATTTAGCCCTGCCTATAGAACAGTATAAACAGACAGACCACGACCAATGTTTCTATGCTTCCACAGGGATGCAGAAGATTATTCCAACCTCCTACAAAGTCGATCCAATACATTCTCAGCAAGATATGTAATCTTAATTGATTGAATGACTATGCATGCTATGAGACTAAATTTCAGAAAAGATGAGGATATCAAAAAGTAGGCTGATGCCAAGTAGTAAACCACAATAATTTCCCAGAAAAGAAAAATCAACATACCTGAACATGCTTGTAACAAGCATCCCAACAAATATTACATTCACAGGCAACCAGACCTTAATCAATTTTAAAGTCAGCGGTTCTGTCGATATCACACCAGAAAGGCTCAATGTAGACACAATGATAACTGAGATAAGATTCTGCAATCCCAAAAAGAGTCAGGGGTACGTCAGAAATAGCTTAAAGCCATTAGATATTCAGCACAGCAAAACTAATACAGCAGGAAAACCACCTGGTATAGCATCAAGGATATGCCTGCATTGAAATCATAGCTGGAGAGTACAAACTTGTTGACCAGGATCATGCTGCAGGACGATATGCAATATGCAAGCCCCGATAACAAGGCCTGGTTGTGCATTTTAAATGTCCTTCCACTTCTTGTTGTTCTTTCTCTGTCTTTTCCCAGCCTTCCACCTTCCAAATCAGATTCCCCATTTTCCAAAGGTTTCATTTTATATGATAATCTACTGTAAACAAAATAAAGGATCATCAATGCATAATAAGGAGTAATAGCCAGGAAGACACAACTTAGAATAGAGGAAGCAAAAGGTAAGATACATCTCACTGTCCCAATAACTTCAACACGACATAAGAAATCAAATTAGGAATGAGCAAATCCAAGATAGGTTAGGGACCAAGGTGGATAGAAGCCAAAAACTGGAGAACCTAAAGGCAAAAGATAGGTTTGCGGTATGGGGCCATAACTGGGGGTGCGGACTGTTTGGTTCAATCCAACTCTTCATTGTCAACCACATTGATCCAAATTTTTTGGGTAGGGACTGGCCTTGAAAAAAGGACAATAACTGACCAATTAAACCCATTCACATCCAATTCAGTTCACTGGTTTCACCTGATTCTATTTTTCTTAATTTCTTGTGTTTTCCTCCTTCCACAGTGCACATGATGTAATGCAGTTACATCACTCAAATTAGCTAATTGCTCATTCAATTACAATTTGCCAAGAGTCTGGTAACACAACCACAAACTAATACACCTACATTTTTCAGGCATGAGCACAAAAAAGTAAAACATAAAAGAATACACTCTAATCTACAAAATCAAGCAAGAAAGTGAAAGTGGTACAAACAAGGACAAGAAAAAATAAGCCAATAAATTACCACAACAGCAGTGACTTTGAGTTGTCACCTCTCACAAATAAAACCAAGTGCCTTCTTCTATCAATGGCTGAAGAACTAAATTCTAGAAAGTCAAGTATCAGCTGTGAACTGTGGCTAATAAAAGGTATCGTAACTAAGTAAGCAAACAATGTACAGTGGAAGTTTAGGTATTGCAATGCCAATAGTGTAACTGCACCAAGTCTCACCAAACCTGTCCTAACCTAGATTTCTGTTGGAGTCAGGCAATTTGCAGTGCAAACCCGTTTTTTGGCGTCAAGATGCTTTCCTCTCGCGTATATGATCAAAGGATCTGTTGAAGCACCCAAAGATTAAGGTTCTCGTCATAAGATGTTTTCAGCATCCAGAAAATACTGATGAAGCGACCAATTTTTGCACACAAAAACATTTGAACCAAAATCACTAGCGCCATTCTCTCGCACAATAAGATAGTTTTAACTAGAATTCCAGACATAACATGTCCCGATATCGATCCAATTATAAGCTTTCATCAATCTATAATTAAAGAAGTGCTGCGGAGCACGATTGAGGTTCCTCTAACTTAAGAAGATTGAACCGACCATACTCTTCATATAAGTCAGAAATTGCTTACATATACGATATGTAGGTCAGCTACGATACTAAAAGAACAAATCCCGCAGCTGATGCAAATTCTTCCAAATTGACAAGCTATATCAAGATTGCCTACTATTGCCAAAGAAAGAACCAAAAAGAAGAACGCGAAAAGGAAAAAAAAAATCCAATGAACCTTCCAATACAAAAAATCGCCGCCGTCGCTGAGAGAGATTGCGCTCTCCGAAAAGAAAGATGGGGTTGAAGACGAGCTGTGAACCGCGGCGTCTTCCTCGGGCTCAACGGATTCTACAAAACCCGAAGGAAAGAGACTGCAAAGGCCAGAGCTTTTGCTTTCCGATTCGTCGAGCCTGCGATGTATTGAAGCAGACGACCATGGAGGGGAAGAGAGGCAGGAGAAGAAGAAGAAGAAGAGTCCAAGCAACTTGGCGCGTTGACCATTCAAAAAAAGGGGAGAAGAAAGAGTGAAGCTTTTTGTTAGAGTGAAAATGGAGGCTGCTCTCATATAGTTTTTGCAGATCCTCCACGTTTGACCGGATGGTCAACTCTTTTTTGGAAGCTCCCAACCCACTTTTGTACTTCTATTCGCCAAAATCGAATTATCTATCAACACTCTGAAATACCCATCAATTTTTCACAAAGAATTTGTCGAAAAAAATTATCCACAATAATTATTAAGAAGTTTGCAATTTTCTATGCATTACACTTCCTGTGTGATGTATAATCAAGACGATTTGGAAGTCGAAATATTTCCTATTGAGTATAGTTAATCTTTCTATTCCTGTTATAGATTCAGTGATTTCCACTGTTTAATCAAATGGCACAAAGACGTGGGTGAGCCACAATGGGAAGTTAGTGCAGTTTGCCCAACTCGACGTGCAGAAGGAGTCAAGTTCATCAGCTAGGAAGACAGGTGCCATTTGACCTTGCGTAAAAGACGTATGTGGACCCTGTTGTGCTGGCCAAGCAACCGATCGTAGGAGTTAAACGTCCATTGTCGAGCAGTCAAGCGATCTGGCAAGCACATGGAATGAAAACTCTTTTCTTCCTCCTCTCTCCTGAGAACTTTTTCTTCTGCAACACCCGAAAAGATATATGACAGAAACTCGTTCTATTATCCATGTGATGAGTTCAATTCGTTTGATCCCAGCAGCAAATCAGCTCGAGATCGCGGCCATAGCAATCGGAATATTAAGTACCCTTCAAGTTTGTGGATTGAGAACTAGAAGGTAGTTATCTGGTTAATATTTGTGAACAGTACTGGTTTCTCACATCTTAAATTAAGCTTTATTTTCCTTCATTTTACTTCCATATTTTCTGTGACACGAAAATGGATTCCGTAGCACCATTCTCTCTCTGGGGTATTACTGGATATGTTCTACTGGTCCTCGCAGATATCTTGTTTAGTTTAGAGAGAGAGAGAGAGAGAGAGAGAGATTCATCTCGATGGACTCAAACAAGAACACGGCAACACAAAATCGATGGTCACGTATGTTCCTGGCAACCACTGCTATGGAATAACATTTCTGTGCCTATTTTAACACTTCCGACTAGTTAAAAACTTCGCAAAAGCAGGCCAAAGGCAAAGCAACAGCAAGAAGAAAATGGAGCTGTTTCTGCCATTGAAAATAGCATCCTCAGATTGCACCGGCATTCTTATAAGACATGCTCAAACAGACCGGTCAGTCAAATCGATGTGCAATGATAGAATGCTTACCAAGGCCACCCAATTGAAATCCAAGCATCGGAGGAAGCCAGGCCAATGAATGGTTGAGTAGCAACTTAAAACCAAAATTGAGAAGCTGGTTTTTACCGGACATGAATATCATGTAAGATATTTCTTCTGTGCCATACCAACACGGACAATCAACTCCCAAGTCTCTGGAGTAGTGTCAAAGGAATTTGGACGCAATGTACACATGAACACAGATATCAATCAAACAAACTGTATCGCACCCAAATATAATTTGCATTTACACTTGTTGCATTGTGAGCACTGATCATGGAAACAAAACATTCAAGTCAAACGCAGTGCCCATAATAAAAATTTAGAACGTAAGCAAGACACAACCCCGCATTAAGAAAGGGGTTGGTATTAATCATTCTTGTTCACTTTCCTTTCAAGATATCATGCAAACAATTGACATACAACAACAGTGTCAACAATTTATGTCATTGATATAAGCTGCTTGCTTATCTTTGATGAGATCCGTAATTCTGACTGGATCTCCATAAGAAATAACTTTCCCATCTTCCATGTAAATCGCACCATCTGCGTACTTGAGCTCCTCCAGCCGATGAGTCACCCATAATGCAGTAACTTCTTCAGATTTGTCTAAAGAATTTTTTACTGCTTTGATCACACCAATCTAGTGAGATAAGGAAAGCAAGGGGTTCAGGCTCAAAACATATCTGAATAGTAAGTTATTTTAGAAAATAACTGTTAACGAGTTCACATATCCAATTCAAACACGTAAACTGAATGCACTTTTTCTCTTATAACCAATGTAATAACTTGTCCAAACCAAACCACAAAAGATGATATATTTTAGAACATATACTTCTTAGTTTAAAAGAATTTGATTGTGCACTTACTCAAGCCTACTGGACAATACCTGATCTGTTTCATCTAAGAATGTCGTGAGCTCATCTAATAACAGAACTTTACATGCTTCAGCCAAGGCACCCGCAATGGCGACCCTCTGTTTTTGACCACCACTGAGGGTTTGAATTGGTCTCTGCAAGGTGAGCATCATATAATTCTACTATGAATTAGAGATCATAATATATTTAGAAGTGTCCATCACCTACTTGCATGTAGTCAGACATGCCCACAGCATCTAAAGCTTGAAACACCTTGGACCTTACTTCCTCTTGAGTAAGGTTGGACTTGCCAAGGCCAAATGCAACATCAGCTTCCACAGTCGGCATTACAACCTGAAACACGCAAAACACTGGTAATCGTGGTATCTCATAACTTATTGGTTTCATCAAACAGAGCATATTTTGGGCTTGCAGATGATCCCAAAGATAACCTAAGACGAACCCCCCCTTCCCACCCTTTTCCCTCCTAACTATGCATGTATGCACCCACAGGACTCCCTGTGTTGCACAAGCACTCTTGATATATGTTCACAATATACCAGGTGCCAGCGGAGATCCATACCATTTACAATTGGCAAATGGCTTCACATGCCCACAATGTCTCGACCAGAGAATCCTAAATGGCATTGAGAAGGAATACATAACCTGATTGTAACAAATATGATAGGGTTTGAGCAGTGAACCCTATTTAATACAACCTGCTCAATCCCTAAGAATGTAAGGCATGCCTCAACATTATTGCAAGGAGTTGCTACATTTCTACTAGCTTCAGAAGGAAAATTCATTTAATTACTTGACTTGGTCTAGCACATCTCATCCAGAAGTACCACAGAAGGCTCAGCAGACAGCTAGCAAATACGACAATTAGTAATGTAAGAATGGAAGCAAAGGATACTCGTGCTCTCCGAATTCAGAATAAACTGACCAACATGGTTGACAAGCCTCACTTTAAATTTAACCTACAAAGCCTATAGCTTACAAAGGCAAGCCTTTCAGCCTGAGATGCACATCAGAACTCTCATGTCACGTCCATGCCAACTTCCAAGTCAGACAGTAGTGACTACAACCAAAATTCTCAAATCATCCCTGCTCAGATATCATGTTAAACAACTCTTTGACATGACCTTCAATCTATCCATAACCAACCGAAATTCTCTCATACATTAGCCAACGTCCACTTGTCAAACAAACAGAAAATAACCATAGCATCCGGTCCTACAATCTCGATATATACAAAGTACAGAATATCTCTGTAGGTACATGAACCAGCGTATACACACGAGATCCCCCAATCAAAAGCATCCAACAGCCCAGAACTAAAAGCAGTATAAAGCTACAAACACGAGGTTTAACCACGTCAAGAATGGAAAAGCTCACCTGATGGTCAGGATTTTGAAGAACAAAACTCCTGGGCCTCCTAACGTACACCTTCCCTTTAGTTGGAGTCATAAGACCAGCAAGAATCTGAACGACACAATTAGGTCATTAGGTGCATGAAGAATAACACTATCAGATAATTGGACAAAAAGATAGTGAAAGCACCTTCAAAAGAGTTGATTTCCCACAACCATTGGGACCAAGAAGCATCCAGAGTTGCCCCGAAGGAATGCTTATGGAGCAGTCCTTGAGAATGGGCACAGACGCCCCCTGCCTCATCAGAATAGAGAAGTTCACACTCCGAGCTTCAATGGCGATGTCGTCACAAGCATTGACCCTTCCAGAACACAGAGAAAAACAAATACGTGACTCGCGAGACAGACACCCACTAGCATAAAAGCCAAGGAACCCACAGCACACGATTTGTCTGAAGAAATGTCAAGCTGAACAATATGCATTTTCGATGCGTATGGCTTTTGCTTGAGAGAGAGACAGAGACAGAGACAGAGAGTTTTGAACCTGGAGAGTGAATTTGAGCGGACAAGGGACGAATGAGTAGGCGATGCCCAGAGAGACGTGAGGACGTTCATTGCATTTCGATGGTGAAAGTCTCTCCACTCGCTCTGAACCGGACCGAAAACGTTTGCCTTCAGCTCCAACGAGCAACAACTACTCGTTCATAGGCGCAGCAGAGTGGATTTGAGCGGATGAGGGGAAGAATGAGCAGGCGAAAGCACTTTCATTGTTGATGGTGAAGTCTCTTCGCTCGCCCTGAACTTGACCAAACACGTTTGCTTTCAGCTCCAACGAGCAAGAACGTGGCTTCTTCATACACGGTACCGCGTCCACAAACACTTGCTATATAGTCGCGGACAAAACGGAGTAATTTGCTTCAACTCGTTAGTAATTTTTCATTTCTTTTCTTTCTTCTTTGTCGGTAGAACTCACTTCCTTTATCTTCTTTCTCACTTTGCTCTCTGAATATACTCTGCTTAATGGAGGATTCAACATCTAAAGTAAATTCCTATGCATCAGACCTCTTATATACAGTTGGTAAATTCTGATTTATAATCTTCCACTTCTTTACCCTTTTCGAGCAAACTCAGCATCTATATAGCATTATCACAAACTGCAATTCAAAGGGAAAGGGCCATTGCAAGATCTGCATGATCTTGGCTTTCCCTTTACCCTTCAGAGCCGGCTTGCAAATCCTAGATGCTTCAAAGAGATAAAAATTCATCAAAAAATACCAATTGAGGTTCTAATTACATATCTCAATGCAATTGATTTTTATGAATATCCTATAATAATATTACAAATGAATATGTGCATCTCTGTATTTGCCAATCTGGCAATGTTCCTAAAATCAATCATCTGCACTCAAGTGAAAGAATGGAATGTGTAAAAACGGTTTGCCCTCTTGACAATGAAATGCTTGATAGCTGAATTTTTTAGAAACCGGATCCTGAAGGCAAAGTCGCCAATTTCTTTCTCAATATACTCTGTAGTTCCTGAAATCTTCCCTGATAATCAGACTTCCAGTGCATCTCTTCTGACATTTGCTCTCTTGTCAACATTTTGGCATTCACTCTGAAATAAAACTCCCCATCATATTAGAGGCCAACACAAGCCAGCTTATATTTCAAGTTCCCAATAGCACGTCTACTGGCATTTAACTTCATTAAGGAGGGTAGAGGCCGAGGCACCGGGACATTCTTTGATCGGTAAAACTTTCTCATACTCTCATTGAAATTGTTTGATGACCCAAGAGACGAAAAAATATCAGGCTTGCAATTTTCTGGCTCTTTTGCAACTGGGCACTCACTTTGTACTGCTTCAGTAATAACTTCCTCGACTTTTCCTTCATTTGATTCCTCGTGATGCTCCAATGTATATCTATCTTCTCGGCATGACAGTTCAGATTGATTATGTTGAATATTGGTGGAAATAATGTGTGATGGCTCATCATTTCTGGAAGCAATTTTCTTCTCTTCCTGCAGATGCATAGAGCCTTCAAAACCGATTCTGGCCCTACCAAATAGTGTCAGCGGGGGCTGTTTGCTCAGAGGAGATAAATCTAAAACTTCACTCCCATTAATGGATAGTTTTGTTGATTTTCCTTCACGGTCCACAAAACTATGAGCTTGCTCAGGTAATGAAGGTGGAAATTTCACGCACTCGGAAGAGACGTCTATGTTGATGGGTATTCTGGCATTGATGCCTAGAAGATTCCAGATAGGGTCCTCAGAGGCTACTTTAGTGCCAAAACAGTTTCTCTTGACATAATCCAGTTCCATAGCCCAACAGTTTGGTGTTGTTGACACCACCCTCTTAGGGGCAAGAGTCTGCAAGGCCCACTCTAATTCATCCCTCGATGAGTGCATAGAGTAACAGACATGCCAAACCCCAAACTCGTCCCTAACGGCTTCATCGAATCTTTGCCTAAGTTTAATTTCTGCCAGGGAATACTCCTCTTCACATGCATACCATTGGGATGAAGGCCGAATAATTAGGGGTTCAGGCTGCAAATTAATTCGAGCCTCCTCAAGTTTTGCTTTAGCCCTTTCGAACAATCTAGGGAAGGCATCAAACAAATGGAAACGAGAAGCTGGGTCTTCTGAGAGGATCTCTGGGAATGTGAGGGCCAGAGAACAAAAACATTCTGGATGGGCAGCTTTATCAACATAGATCTTGGACCCAAAGGTTCGTGACACCTCAGCCAGTATCTCTTCCTGGCCGAGTAAATCACAGGTCAGGTAGACAACTGGAGCATCAGGGTGCTTCCATATACAATTGATCACCTGCATAACCAATAAATATGCTTTTCCGTTATTTTTCCACGATTTTAAACCAAGAGATTCATTCTCTCCCATTTTTGACAAACAAAACTTCACAGAGGCAAAATGAGTTACTAAATTGCAGCCCATATCAAGATAAACCGAAAAGCAAACACATGAGCAAAACAGTTTGGGGCAATGAAGACTGCCATGCCAACAATAATGGCAATACCTAGTAAAGCAGGACGAAGAGTAGAACGCTTGTTTGTTGACTAAGAAGGTCATGAAGCTAAGGCACAAGAGGATGTAGATCAACCAAACAGTTTGAATAAATAAGCCTCAGCGGCCCATTTAAATTCAGCACTCTTTATTACTACAAATGAAGCCGTTCTCACAACCCAATCTCAGCTCTCTAGAAAAAAAAAAGCACGTAAGTGGAAATATGACAATCCTATGCAATTCAATCAAGGAATGAGGATGAGAGGCTAGGCAGCAGCTAATTCGATTTGTACCTGTCGTATCGCTGAATGCTTGCTTGGCATGCTCTGGCGGTACTTTCCAAATGTGCAATCCAAGTAAACAAAATCAAGCGGACACTTCGGCTCTTTGCCTTTTCCCCCGATGTACTTGTTTGGTAAGTTGAGTACGCACTCGGGAGTCAATCGGCAGTCTCCCGTGTGCAAAATGTTACCAAAGACGCCCTCAAACAAGAACATTACAGCTCCTGGCATTCAAGAAAACCAATGCCAGGCGATGGATCACGGGTCAATAGCATCCTTAAAAATCACCAAACTGAAAACGAAAAAGGTCCCTCCTACGCAATGATGAAAAAGAAAAGACTATGGAAATGAAAGTCAAAACATCAAGACGAGGTGAAACATGCAACTCTTTCACGCGACAACTATCTTCACCTGATACACATGAACAAAATAAAGAGAAGTGGCCATCGCATCTTTATCTTAGAAAACTAAGGCAATCAACAGAAAAATGAGGCTCACATAGTTTTTCCAATAAAATCCCCTCAACGGCCACAAGAACATGCTCAGACAGCCTAGTTCTAAATCAAATCGAATCACGTACCTAGGCAGTGATTGGCATCAAAAGCAGTGACGGTGAAAGGCCCATCCGGATCGTCGACCACCAAGGATTGCCCCGCCTCGATTTCGACGAACAACGAACCATCGAGCTGCACCAGCAACCACCCCACCAAGAAACAAAACCCTAATCAGCAATCCACCGACACCGATTGCCCAAAGGACCCGAGCCATTGAACGAGGATTCTGGGGAACGAACCTGAGGGAAGTGATGGAGGACGAGGGCTTTGGTGAAGCGGGTGGAGTAGATGGGGCGAGAGGAGTGGGAGGCGATTCCGACGGAATGGTCCCGGTGGGCGTGGGTGAGGAAGCGGTGGCGCTTTCTCCGGGAAGACGGAGTCCACGTGTCCACCGAGAACGGCAAGCCCTTGGGCATCTCCACCGGCATCTTCTCTGCATCAAGTTTCGATCTTGTACAGGAGAGTCTGCCGATCGTCTTCGCATATACAAGATTATCCGCAGAGAGAGAGAGAGAGAGAAGGGCCTCGATATGGAGTCCCAACGCTTCCATGGGAAGGAAAGGGCTTCCATGGGAAGGAAAGGAAGCGAGGGAAAGTTTCCGGTAAAAATGGTGGGAAAGTTGAAGTAGGAACATTTTCTTTTTCTTTTTCTTTTATTTTTTCATAACGACAAAAACAATCTCTAAATTTAATTTCTCAACTTTCAACTTTCAATATACAATATGATTCATAAACATTAACACAATATATAATATGATCTCTCAATTTTTAATTTGTTCAATATAATTTCTAAATTTTTTTATACATATTCAAATTAATTATTAAATTATCTGAAAATATTCAATGCGACTGTTGAACTTAAATTTAATGAAATGACTATGTTAAATATTTTCAAATAATTTACGGATTAGCTTGAACATTTACTACAATGTAGGAACCATATTTGAGACTAGATTACACATCGAGTTAAAATTCATTAATTATTTATGTCATACTAAAAGCTCGGGGATTAAGTTGCATATTTTACCAAAGTTCAAGGATGATTTGTTTCGAATCCCTTCACTGAATTGTAATTGAGTTATTTATAATAATATCTTTTTTTCAATACAAATTTTTGGTCGAAAGTGCTTGTTCTCTATACAATGATTAAGATATCATATACGTTAATAAAAAGGAATTTATAAAGTTCAATTTATCAATGAAAATGTTTGGGGTGCATAAGATTTTAATCTTACTTGTGTTTCCCAATTTACTATACTACAAGGGGTTGATTTAAAAAAAAAAGCATAAACTTTAAATCGAATGACAAATTTGACTCCAACTTTTTTTATTACATAAAAAATCACCAAGGTCAATTGAGAATTATGATCCCTTTTTCTTGTCTCATAAAAAGTACAAACCTTAAATCAAATGACAAATATGACCTCAATTTTTTTTTCTTATAAAAAACCATTAATTTTCACTCTTATCCCAAATGTGACCCCCGGTGACTCAATTTGAAGTCATCTTTATTTTAGGGAAAAAATTGTAATCATGAGCTTGACAAATCTTATTCATGATATCTCGACAGACAGTGGTTAACAATTTCATATTACAACAAAATGGCCAAATCTAGTCAAGGATATTTAATTTGGAGATCTTTTTTTACTCGTCGGTAAAGTGTGGGAAATGATGAACCACTTCAATGTCATTATTCAAGTTATGACTTAGAGAAGAAGACAATGACTAATATTTTAAATCCAACCAGCAAGTTATGTGAATTTATCACTGATGCAAAGTGGCTATGTTCTAAGATAAGAGAGCCATATTAGATGATTCTTTATGAGATGAAAAAAAATTAGACCGAATTTAGTTTGTGCTTTTTTTTTTCTGTTGGCCAGACCCATTATCAGATTGACGTGCATGCCAAGGTCAAGCCATGCAAAGTCAGATGAAATTGTACGTACTTCAGCTAAGCAGAGTCGCCTTGGCGCCCCCCACTTCACATCCAATGACCATAACTTCATTGCTGTACAATCGCCAACGCTCGCAAAATCAGCTGTGACCCCGGTCCGTTTTCTTGCCCCCCAGTTCCAACTTCTTAAGCAACCCAAAACTCTAGAAATGTTTAATCCAAGATTTCTCGCCATTTGCAGTCCCAACCAGTTCCCATCACTAGATATAGATATGCTATCAACCCCGAATTCTTGATTCGAGTTTCGACTCTATCCTGCGTCTCTGGTCAATCTCTAACCGCATCGGAGATGCGCACCCGCGCTGGAATCCGTCGTCCCATGTCCTGTTGACGCACAGAGCTCAGAACAAACCTAAACATCACCACGAGTGCATGCTGTGTCTACAGCGTATCTGACTGTAGCCGGAACATAGAGCTGCTGCATTTTCCATGACAAAACTAAAGCAAAGCAACGCTGCCAGGTGCCACAGAGTACACTGATGAGATTTCCGAAATCGCTCCCAAAATATAAACGGACACTCCACTTATGTGGGAACAATTGATCTAAGCAGACAGAAAGGGAAGCACCAAGGTCCAATTTTTAACAGGCTGACAACAGTCTGGGTAGTGATCTCATAACCTTTAAACTATAAACAAGAATGTTACAAACAAAGGCATCGCCTTTTGGAGTTACAACAATCAACAAATTGTTACAGGATTCAAACTACAGTACTTTCCTCATTGTAAGGTTCCATCACCATTTATTATATGCAAGGAGGAACTTGTTGCACAAGCGAGAAATGCAAGTTCCACCATATCCATGAAGAGCCTCTATGTACTTTCTTCTTGAAGCTCTTGTAGAACCAGCCGGAGAAATCCCGACTTCCGTCCAAAGGGACGCATTGCTATACTTTCTGTCTAGATCCAGCATACAGCTTAATCATTCCTCTCATGATTGAAAAAGGACCTATGGTTTTACTTTGCTATTTACATCAAATAAGTGCCCTCCTTGGGGATCCATTGGGCGTCCTAGAACTGAAAAGAACTGATTCATGCCAAGGATCCATAGGCTGTCTTGCGTTTGGCCTCGTGGGATATATGGAGTAGTCGTTCAAGGTGTAAGCATTGTGTCCAACAGGAGCATAAGCTGGATGAGGAGGAGAGAGAAAACCACTCCTGTGTGCATTTCCAAAATGACGCAATGGGCTGGAACTTGGGGATACGGGTAAAGACGTTATCATTCTCACATCATTCCTGCCAGTAGGAAAAATTTTAATACACACTACTTGGAAAAAAGTTCTTTTGCACAATGAAACACAAATATCACACACATGCACACGCACACGCACAAAAGTATGGGAAAAGCACATGCCTCGGGCTTCTCAAGCGTGAGGGAGAAAGCATTGCCGTTGGCATTCTTGTGTAGTCCATTTCAGGAGGAGTCATGCTTCCTGGAGTCGCACTTCCTCTGTTGGAGAGAGAAACCATCCCAACTGGCTGTCTCGGGTAGTCCACTTCAGGAGGAGTCATAGTACCTGCAGTGACGCTTCCTCTGTTGGGATGGAGATCCAATGCTGGCTGGTCAAAACAAAAGAGAGAAGTAAATGCCAGATCATCATCAATGTAACCAGTCTTCATTTTTTGGAATGTTAATCTTCTCTACAACTACTAAATTTTCACAAGATTCCTTTCGTTGTTTCCTAGTTTTGGGACGAAGAAGAACCAAACACACTGAGCACCCCCTACAAAGTTGGTTCATACAAATTAGAAATAAGTAAGTCCCAAGAACTTACTCAAGAGTGCAGATTCACAATACTAGACAAGAACAAGCCCAAAAGCGTTCAGCGGAAAAAATAAAACCTCCAAAGTAAAAACCTAATGCAAAATCTTTTTTTTTTTTCTAGAAACTTAATGCAAGTTTGTAACAGATCTTTCTCACCATACATCCATCTGAGGACACATTGCAAAAGCTTCGTTGACAAACATAATCCCAAAGTAGATAGTGCGACATTCTTTCTCACTTAAAAAACAGCATGAAGGAATAGAAAAATGAATCTCAGAGGGAAACAAAAGCATTCTAGAAGGCTTTACCGGTGTGCGGGTCCCTTCAAACACTGAAGGAAAGGCGTTTCTCGTTATGCTAAAGTTAGATACCCCAGATGTTGCCTGGTCCCGAATAAAAGGGTGGTCAAGTAGCTGTGCAGCTTTGGGGCGGGCCAATGGGTCACGCTGCAGACACAGCCTTATGAAACTTTTGGCATCATTAGAAAGGTGATCGGGAATTTCAGGCATATCTTTGCTATTTCCAATTTTAAAAATGGCAGCCACCTGTTAAATTTGATATTAAAGAAAACAGATTAAGTCCTGCAGACTCTTGGGGAACTAAAGGAAAAAAAGCATATTGATGTTCAGGATAGTCTAACCGCACCCCTTCAAACTGACTCCAAGGCGGCTTCGATGTTGCCATTTCAAGAACAGTGCATCCCAGGCTCCACACATCAACAGCCAAATTGTAGCCATTCGTGTTCATCACAACCTGTGGTTAATAACTCAGTAAAATAAGTAGGCAAAGACATTGGTAAAGGTCACGTGGGTAAAAAGTAAAATGAAATGTATGCAAACATGAATGAGGAAACTATTATGTCTCATCCAAGATGAGTACACGCACATGAAGTCACAAGCCTACCTAAACACACACACACGCACACACACACACACACACACACACACGCACAGAGAGAGAGAGAGAGAGAGAGAACCTCAGGTGCCATCCAGTAAGGACTACCCTTGAAAGAAAGCATTGACTGGCAAGATGTTATCTGTATCAAAACAAAAGAGGACAAAAAGTTCTCAGTATGAAATATAGTCATGAACTATGGTACATGCTGCAAAAATGTTCACCTTAAGTAAAATTCGTTCTAGTAATCTAATTAAGTTTACCACCCCATACATCTCCTTTGTTATAGTTAAAACAAAAGATAACCATAGAGCACCGAGGGGGTGCAAACCCATACACAGAAAAAGCTCAAGTAATTGAGCTCAGTTACAACTCAAATTAACTATAAATGTCGTTTGAACTATCCCATCCGACATAACTTTCCACTGTATCAAAAGTGATTTCAACCGACCTTTAATAATTAAACAGCCGGCCGTCTTCTTTCCAACAATTTTTCAAAAATCGAACTGAACGGGATATCGGAGCCTAGTCCAGTCCAGTTACCTTGTATAAACCATCTGAGGGTTGGACCGATTAAACCAGGTACTGCTTCCTCATCTGGTTTGGTCTCCCATATGGATTTCAAACAGTGCTCTCCAATGAAAGCCTACTTATTATGTTCTTTCCAAATCAACCAAAAAAAAAAAACAGTAGATGGAAAAATAAGGGCACAGCTGAAGCTTCTCTCTCTAAAGCCAATTTCGATTCTGGGACAATGGCTTATGGGCTCACCATGATTCCGTTGTGCCCCTCTGATTTGATACCAAACTATGCATTTCCTCCTTACCCAAATTGTGTTAATTCCATACAATCTATGCATATCATTGTTAGCACTAGCAAAAAGAGCATATGCAGCACCCGATAGCCATGGCCATGTTTAAGGGTTGGCATGGGTATGTGGGTGAGAGAAGATGATCATTTGGTCACTCAG
This sequence comes from Melaleuca quinquenervia, assembly GCA_030064385.1. Classification (NCBI taxonomy): domain Eukaryota; kingdom Viridiplantae; phylum Streptophyta; class Magnoliopsida; order Myrtales; family Myrtaceae; genus Melaleuca; species Melaleuca quinquenervia. Next base: position 26,138,194 of record CM057725.1, on the reverse strand, counting down.
ACTAGTAATTACTGAACTTCACAATAAGGTGATCTCTCACATGACACATACCCCATGAAGTAAACCAACATTTCTAACTTTGCCTAGGGGAATCTTCACATCAAACAAAAAGAACTGAGGGGTTTGTTTACCCTAGGGTATAGTTGCGGTGTAGCACCTAAAGTTGAAATTGGCATTAGAACATTCAAAATAATTAAAATGCAAACACTTTCTGTTTTTTCTTTTTTTGGTTGCAGGGGGGTCTTTGTTGAGTAGAGTAATGAAAGAGATTCATAAAATACAAACGCAAGGAGTAACATATCCCCATGAAGACTCGCCGTCCTTTGCAATATTGAAGAAAAGGAAATTTAAAACTACTTATTGATTCAAAGGACATACATGCTTCGCCATGCCAAAGTCAGCCAATTTGATCTCACCGTTGGGATCAACTAAAATATTTGCGCCTTTAATGTCCCTGCAAGGTGCAAAATACCATTAAAATAACTCAATAATACCTGTAAAGTTGGTCATCCCATTTACAAGAAATCAACAGCTCTTGTGGAGAGGCAAGCACCTGTGCACCACATTTCTTCCATGCAAGTAGGCAAGGCCAGAAGTAATCTGCCTAGTATAATTTTGAATAACAGGTTCCTCAAACGCACCATACTCCTGGAGTAATTTGTAGATTGAACCACCAGATACATACTCAAGATATACTGAGAGCGTATCTTCTCCCTGCAAGGACGACAGATGCAGAATATCCAAAATCAAGCCACTGTAGTTCCGCACAAAAGTGCAATGCTTCCATTTTGTCTTTATTTGTGTGTATTCCGATGCATGAGCCTAAAACTTTTAGGTTTTCGAGTAAAGCATTGGCCCATACCAATTCACTTCCATAGTATCGCACTATATTCGGATGACGAAGTTGACTAAGCAAGTTTATCTCCTGCAGATGACGGAAGACAACAAGTTAATCATTTTATTACCATCAAAAGAGTAGAAGCAATATTGTATACATCAAATGGGTTAAACGGTTGACCTGATTAAGCTGCTTGAAACTCTCTTTTAATGTCTGATCGTCTGAAGCAATCCTCACTTCCTTTATAGCACACATTTGTCCTCCTTCACTGTAATGTTCGCAGAAAGACAAGTTAACAAATATGTAGATTTTGCTTGGAGAAAGGAAGATGGAAGGGTCTTCCACCATGCATCCAAATCAAGCCATCCAGAGGAGGTGACCATCGATGGAGGAAGAGTGAGACATCTCAGTTTTTCTACTTGCAAGCAAATTTCGGAGTACAAGTACCTGTTGAATCCAAGGTAAACCTGTCCAAAAGTTCCTCTCCCCAGAAGTCTTCCCTTCTTCCATTTTGAAAGGGTAGAAGTCGGGCTTTCAGGCGCCCCACTGTTTCTGTTGTTGGGCAATGAAGAAGGGCTTGTAGGAGAACCCGGGGGAAGAGGCAGTGGATGGCATTGACTCCTACCATCTTCTTGCCTTCCTGACTGAGGAGAATCGAGACTGAAAGCCGACATGCGCGAATGAAGAGGTGATGTGGGGCTCGTGGGCCCCCTTGAACAAGGACCGGGGCTCCTTGGCCTTGCAGTGCTCTTTGTATCGCTAAGTCCCCTGTCATCAAAACAGCAAGTAGATCAAACTTCCGCGTGCTGCTTATGCAGGCATTCACTTTAGCCATCGCACCTATTAGAACAAAATTAAGTGCCATTACTCCATTTATTGAATTCCAACCTTTCTGAAGGGTGACTATTCGCTCACTACTCATCTGATCTTCTTCAACATAAGCAAGACTCAAATCGGTCTCTGAAATACTATCGCTTTAAGTCTGAAGTCTTTAAATAAAAGATCAAACACGCCGTTGAGCCTAGCAACCTCAAACAAAAACAACAAAAGCGAGCTGAATAGCCCGTATACACAGAGACAAGGGATCAAAGGGATTAGATTAGAAGGCCGGCAACAACTTCAGATGCGTAGGAGACGACTTCGCCACCAAGATGACCTTGTCCTTATCTTACTTGAACCGAAATGATGAATGTTCCGGCTTCAAGAGACAAAAGACACAATCAAGAGAGACAATACCAGAAAGCAATCGACTTTTTCAATCCCATGTCGATCAAATTCCAAGAAGCCCTCCTTACCCAGCCAATCATTCACTCTGATTACGCAAAACCAACAAACACAATCACCCACAGAATAAGCGACCGTCAACTCCAAAGATTAATGGTAGCCCTAGAACCACGGAACCCCTTTTTCATGATTTCAACTTCACGCGTCGCCGACTCATCAACCCCAACCGAATGGCTAAAAATCATATGTGAAGAAAAAAAAATTAGGGCAAGAAGGAGATTAATCGCGAATCTCATAAAACCCGACCTCTGGACTCCAAATTGGGCAGGACCATTGACCAACTGGTGATCATCCGACCCGGAGGAGCTCACGCTCGAGACGGAGACCGACCCATTCTCGATCCCCTGAACGTACGAGACGGAGGGACGAGGCAAAGGGACGCCACGATCCGAATCGAAGCCCGAGAACCCGCCGGCCGGCCCGCCGGCGGGCCCCCCGAAGTCCCTACTGTTGCGGGGCGAATTCCTCGAGGGGACGGCGTCGTCGAAGCTCTTGGGCTTCCTCTTCCCGTCGCTCTTGATGGACGATTTGGTGAGGCTGGGGTGGCGGGCGGGGGCGGCGGCGGCGGCTGCGTCTTCTCGGGTCTTGCTGGATTTCCTCGACCACCAAGCAGGCATCTTTTCCCTCCCGTGGGTTCTTGAAAGGGGCGAGAAAAAACCAAGAAACCGGAAGAGAGACGGAGAGAGGGAGGAAGAGATTGAGCCTGAGGAGGAAGGACGGGTTGGGCGGAACAACACAAGTGGGGAGAGAGAGCGAGAGAGTCAAGATTGAAAGCTTGGACTCGTGCTCCGGGCAAACATTTTATAGGGGAAGAAGCTGCCCGGAAGTAGACGATTAGCCGGAAGCGCGAGAGAGAGAGAGAGAGAGAAGGAGAGGGGAAAAATTAAAAAAGACAACTTTTTTTTTTTGGGTGGGTGGTGGTGGGGGGGAGGCATTTTCCTTTTCTTTAGAGAGAGAGAGAGAGAGAGAGAGTGAGGAGTGAGAAACAGCTAAGTGAAGGTGAAATGGTTGGGACGGCAGGGTTCGATGAGAAAGGCGTGGGGATGACGTGGCGGGTCCTAGAGAGAGAAAGCGCCGGGTGGTGCGGAGAGAGAGAGAGAGGAAACGCCCGGGAAGGCGGCGGAGGGGAGAGTTCCCGTGCGTTAATTAACGTTCGCGTCCCCCCCCCCCCCCCCCCAATATTAAAAACCCACCCAAAAAATATATATATGAAAAAGAAATTAAAAAAAAGTTTATATGCGCGTGTCCCACCAACTGCCTTCGCAAGGGTAGTCTGGGAAAAAGGGGAAATAATGGGTCGCCTGAGTCCTCTCTTTGCTTTTGTTTCGTGAAGAACGAATTATTTAAATAATACTTTTTCTAAAAGATCGTTCCTCGTGTCGTTGACAATAAAAATTATTTATATTATAGACAATAACTTGTGCCTAGATATCTTCGTACATATAAAAAAGCACTCCTTGTTCATTCATTTTTCCCAAATGATATAAACTGTCATTTTTAAGAAAATATATTTCATGTCATTCCTCGAAATTAGCTTGATAATATATGTTTCCGTATTAACAACATCGCGTTTCTAATCATATCAATTGATATCAATATTCAAACGACGTGGCTTTTTTTTTTCATTTCAATGGGGCCATGAGATTGATTTGTGTCGAGAAGAATTTAATTAGTGTCGATCGTTGTATTTCGTCGTATGCAAGTTTTCATGTACATCCCTTAATTTATTTCTATTATGTCGTCAATGCTTGCCCATAATTTTCCACTATACTTGGTAGGATGGAAGTGGCTTATCAAACAAAATTCAAGTGCCAAGATAGGAAAGGAGGAATTGAACATAAAAGACCAACATTCATTCCGTCCTACTATAATTGAAAACAAAGAAATATAACACACACACACACACATACGGACCTTAATATATAAATCCCATGTTGGACGAAGTAGAGAAGAAATCGGCATGGGAATGAATCAAAATTCCTTATCTGAAGTAGTCAAGGCTCCTCTGTCTGCATGCAAAATACGAGGAGGAAGGAAAAAATTGACATTCACAAGTCAAAAACTGCTGATAAGAAAAAGGATTATCGGACTGTTTGACCTTCCAAAAAATGTCAAAATCGATGGACATTTTATATCCCAATAACGTGTATAAGAAAGAAGAAGAATCTAATCCGACGACGAAACTGGCCACCCTATGAAAAGATGGAGGAATTGCAAACATCAATTTAATCTCGGCGTATTTAGACAGTGTTCGAACATCTCAAAGCTCAAGTGGTTTCGAAGAAGGAGCCTTCGTCCATGGCTTCATAAGGAAGATAGACTTGGACACAAAGTCAACGCTTCCTCGGAGCAGCTGTTGCCCAATCGGTACGTTTCGTGAGCTCCTGGAGAACTTCACCTCGGGGGTATCTGAACGGTGTGCTTCTTGCTGATGTATCGAACGAGATATTATCTCCCATAATGATCATGTTGTCCGCACAAAAAGTAAAAGTAATATCACGTCTCGATCCAAATAACGACGCTTCATCGCGAGAGCTATATCGAAATCAAAATTGCTCGATGGTAATTCTGAATTTGGCAAGATTCGGTACGAAAAGTGCATTCTTGATATCCAATTATAAAAAAGAAAAAAAAAAGCAATTCGACCTTCGTGTCAATGCAATCACAATTAGTACCGAGTTAGAACTGTTAATAAAAAAAGACCAAGAAGAAGGGAGTTACGATAATACATGATATACAATTCGTTACGGTCGAATGATATTTAATACATGAACGACATGCCGATGAAATGAAATCATCTGCATTCCTCCAGAAAAGTAAAAGATGAAATCATTGTCTGTAAGTTTTACGGATTTACGCGTCAAAAATCAACCGATGGAGCTCCACTTTCATCTAATCCCCACGTCACATCAATCCTTTTCTATTGTTTTCGATTTGATTTAGCAAAAGGTGGAGGAAGAGGCATGGCGATATGCGTATTACGTTGCTTTGGCTTTGTTTTATTATGCTCGATCATGACGCTTCGAGCTATAAAAAGAGACGCGCTGATGTTCAAAGATGCGAAGAAAAGAAGCCCGATTGAGATCATCTCCTTGTCATATTTACGAGCTTATCAAAGCAATCTAATTTGGGACCACCGAATGTTAACCAGGCTTTGCTTAATAAAGCTTCGATTGATTGCTGAACTTTGAGTTATAGGGAATGGCCGCGGTCGAGTTTTGTCGGGGTGGCGACCCACCTAAATCCTATATGTCAAGACCGGAGTTGAGGGGTCGGATGAATTTTGGGTCCCAATAGAAATCCCAAAACGAGTTTGAGGTGATTCACATCATAAACATCCTGGAATTTGATATTTAGGGTAAGTTTGTTTTGGAAAAATTTCGCAACAAACAAAAATGCTTTTCGGGAAATCTTATTGTAGGAAAACATTTTTCTCCTTTTCTAGTTAAAGAACTCGTTTTTATTTTACTTTAGACATGCACATCTTCTTTGATTCTTAATAGTTCTCTATTGACCAATTATTTTCACCAAGGACATTCATGATCAATTCATGAACCGTGCTAGCTAGCATCTCTTGCGATATCGCAACTCTTTCGACCGTCACGATAACCCTTCTTGTATCCCGGACGGCGAACTCTAGTGAAAATCTGGACACGACCATCCATTTCTAAGGGAAAAAGATCACTAATCCAGTGACATGCTCTTGCTCAGCAGGAGACTTCCGTCCTCGTACAGCTGCCCCAAGAAAGGATGAAGCAGGACACTCGTGCTCTTAACAAGAATCGCAGGGTAAAACCCTAGAACGATGGATAAGGAGAGGGGGATGAATGAGTAAGAGAGAAGGCAAAGCTTTAGCCGCGTGGTGCCAGAGGGGCGAGCGGAAACATTCGTCATGGGGTCGCCATCCTTCCAGAAGAGGGAATACGGACGCTTTTATAACTGGGGGTTGCATGAGGATTGGTGGACGTTCGACGATATTTTCTTCTGAGTTTGCCATTACGTCATTCGACATGTCATTGACTCTTGGTCTATAAAATAAGAAGAATTGTCTTCTCTAGGAAGCAATTGGGAGTGGTTGGCTCGATCGGATGGTTGCTTCTGGAGATGTAGATGGTGGAGATGATCTCTATCGCGTTCGCGGTTTCATGGACTTTTGGGCGATCTCGTCAGCCGACTTGACTTTCCGTGAGAAAAGAACGTAGGCCGAGAGGTGAACCAATGTGCGGATCGTCGTCTTCCTTCATTGATGAGGCAGAGGATTATAGGGTTAAAAAGTTAGGACGTTTCGCATGATCGTGTTCATTCAAAATTGTAGTAATTGTTCCTCTTTAAAGAATGACAAAGGGTTGCGTGTCATGTAACTTCTTTGGATGGCCTAGTGCGAAGTCGTCATCGGATATCGCCATCACTCCATATGCTCGCACATTATAATGTACTCATGAAGCGGATGCTTCATCATTACAGCATATGACGGCATACCGATCCGATTATCTGACCTGCATACATAATTCGCCGCAATAAAAGAAAAACGTAGTTGATAGAGAAGTCCCCAAAGCCAATCATTAAATCAGGTCCAAACTGAGCTATTCCAATCGGACAAGAGGTCCCAGGTAGGGGTAAGTAATGGTCCAGGGTCAACCCTGGACCAACTCTAGATCGGCCCAATCCGACCGGTTCTAGTCGGATTTTTAAGATAACTGAGTCGGTCATTTGTCTTGAAATCTCTAATTCGATATTGTGTAGATTTAGTCATTGGTATCGAAATTTTGGGCCGATCCAACCCGGACTAACCCAATACATTAAATTTAGTTGTCCCAAGCTCGACGGGTCAATTGCAAGTTGACTTTCTGGTCGAGTATTAAACTTGCTCAATCCAGACTATGTTCACCCCTATTCCGACGAGTGCTTGGCATTTTCCATCCAATCTCAATGCTTTTTCTTTCGATGAGATGATAAATCTTTTTTATGTGAATGCGGTTCATCGTGATCCAAAACGTAATCATATGAGTAAAAAAAATCATAGAGTTGTACGATCACGGTCGTAATCGAATCCCGGATCGGGGTTGAGGATAACAATATCACGACAATTTCGCAATTTGACCCATTCGTTCCTCAAGGTTCACACGTGAACGCTTTTCCCATGTCCTTTTATTTGTTTACTTTTTATTCTTTAGGTCGTAACCATCGAGGCATCGGAATTAGCGTCGCCGGTAGTAAAAAGTCAAGCACGTGGTGACGTGGCCATGCAATGTGGACAGAACTTTCGTACGGAAATGCCAACGACGCTCTTATTTATCATCACGTTGCCTCCCCCTCCCCCTCTTGACCGTCTGGGTCAACGCGTTATGCACCCCCCCTCTCTCTCTTCTCTCTCTCTCTCTCTAGAAAAGGTCACAAGCTTTTCTCGGGTTGTATTTAGCGCTGCATTGCTATTAATCCTTAATTAAATGTGCACGCACATCATGATTAATTTAGCTAATCGCTCAATAATTAGTGTATCCAGAAACGACGGGACCGGCTCTAAAGGTCCCATCGAAAGAGGGGGGTTAATATGGTTGACAATTCCAATTCATTACCCTTCGACCTGTCCAACCCGAACTTATTTTCATTTCACAAAGTCGGCATCGTTAATCCAAACTTAACCTTCTTCAGAATGCATACGTGTCAACACACATGGTTTTTCTACGTTAAATATATTATTGTCCAAGCCATATATGGCACGTACAACGATGCATGTACTTTTTTAATCGGACATTAAACGGAATATTAACAGAGAGTAGATTAATTCGTCGATCGAATGACTGGTCCCGTGGTGGAAACTTCTAATGACTTTCTTCTTTAGATTACTTCGTGTGCATGGCTTTCGCCTTTGCTAATTATTTGATTTTATGCACATAATGATCACCTCGAGCTTCCTTCTATCCATACATGTCCCGGTGCTGTCCAGCTGGTAATATAATCGTCAAAAGAAAAGTTTTGGGAAGGACAAGAGAAAAAAGAAATTGTAAAGGGAATTCTTATAATTGGCAAATTCCATGAAAAGAAATTTACATATTACAGAAGAGAAATGATAAGAAGCGAGATAATCATTAGATTACGCTACGGAGATTAAGTTATAGGCAAGTAATCATCGGTATGCACGAAGCAGTTTTGCACACTAGTATAGTGGTATGAAATTATCATCGCTATGAGGTTGAGAATACATGAGATTTAATACGGTCACCTCGTTATCCACAAGCTTAATAAATTAATGATTATGGAATCTAACCAAGTGGAGGGTTTGGTGCCACGAGAAAGTTTGAACAGTCTCGGCACCCAACATGTCCTTTTATCCCGCTTTTAACTTCGCAAATGTTTAATTAATTGAAAGCATCGGGGGAGAGAATGACCGGTGCTAACGACTTGCTCCGAACGTTACATTCGATTTTAAGCCATAGTTATTCTGCGCCACCCACGGTCCAAGCATCTGAGGTCGGCGAGCCCGTTGCCGAGGCCCCGCCAAGATGCTAATGGTTTCGAAGAAGATGCGCTGCGGCTTCGTGACGCGGCACGAACCATACGACGCGAATCGGGCTGATGATCGCGTGGAACAACAAGCAACATTTTTCATTATCTGTCCAACAATCTCGGTTGCATCTTCATTACTTATTGATATTCATAACATGATAAATAAATGGATAAAAATCCCGACCTCATGATTCTCGTACCTACTAATACCACCATCACCGGCAACACATTATACAATTACTGCCGTGAGCAATCATACTCTGTCTAACTCAAGATCATTGCCTCATATCTAATTAAGAAAACATAATTTATCGTCATCGGACGCATAGATTTCTTCCCCCCAGGGCAAGATGCTCTCTCCAAATTAAGATCTCATCATCTCCCTAGCTCGAAAGATTCCATTCCCTAACACAAGCCCTCAATTTTGTAAACAATTAGCCGCGAAGCTAAAACACGACAGACAAACCAAATTCGAAAGAAGAATATCTCGTGAAAATTAAGAAAGCAGAGGAATTAGATTATGCTCCATGACTTCATCGGATATCTCGTTGAATCAACTTTTGGTACCTAAGATAGCGTGGGGCCCACTCGCCAGCTTAAAAGGCCCCCCAAAAAACAAAAAGAAAAGAAACGATGGGCGTGAACGTGGTTGGGGCATCAACCATCCTCTACAGCGACGCTCTTTGTTTTGTAGTGGGGGCGCTCTTGGATTGGCCGCTCGAGCGGGGCCCACCTCCTCCCGCACCTTTATCATCACATCGGAAAAAATAACAATTGAAATGATATTATCCGCGAGCGGGCCAGATCTCGATCATAACTTTCGCACACGGGAGAAGCTATAGCTCAACGCGTGAGGATATGCTAACGTGGATCAAATCCCCCTAGTATAAAGAGGAGGGGATTTGATGGTCCGAGTCCTAAGCCAATGGCCCGAATCGAAGCGCCTAGTGAGGCGCACGGGAATTGGTGGGTCGCGTCGTAACTTATTAGTGGTGGGTCGATAATTGAGGAGGTTCATTATGGGTGCCGCCTCTCATCAAGATGTGGCCCTATGTCAAAGAGTATTGAGCAGCCGGAGCCAAAAGAAGGAAAAAGGAATTGTGGGGCCACTCCTTTGCTCCACGACATGGAGAGTGAGCCCAAAAACAATTTATTAGCCTCGATTTTCTTTTTCTTTCTTTAAAAGAAAGAAACTCTGGAAAATTCGACGCGACACCACTTTTTTGTTTTGTGTTTTCTAAGAACGCCGAACGGCTGAGCAACTCCTATACGAATTCATCGATTTTTCACCCGAGTGACTCTCCACATTATTCCTCGATTAAATTATAATTTGCAGTTGTCGACCTGCGTTTAACTTATTTATAATTGTTTATTTGTTTGCTTAGTTTATCGACCTGTATTTTAGGGGTTAATTCGACGAGGGAAATAATTGACGAGTTATGCAAATTTAGGTTGGTGATCTCTAAAGAAGAAAAGTCAGTACCAAGGTAGATACAGTCGACAATTCAATTGAAAAGTTGGTAAACTGAAAATAAGTATAATTAAATGTCGGCCAGTAATTCAAACGAGATCAAGTAACTCGAAATTAGTTGGTAATTTAGTGTGACAAATGAGGTTAAGTCATTTTAATTTTTGCTAATTACACTGTAAAATTTTAAATTCTTCTAAGGTTTCATCCGTCAACCCGTAATCAAGGTTGCAAGGGCAAGTTTAAATGGAACGATCCATTGGGATCGACGAATCTAACAAGATATTGTTCTTCCATAAAATATCTTGCAACCCAAAATTCCCTCTTCTCGTACCTTATGACGGCTGACGCGATCGTGATTGATGACGCCAGAATTAATTTAGGATCAAGGTCAAACACGAACTGCGTTAATCTTCTAGGATTTGCTTAGGTATCGCATGCCAAATGGGCGCACATTGATCGAATTTCCGGCTTGTGCTTTGAGGACATGAGGGCGGTCCGATCGGGTGGAGATCTATTTTTTCAAAAGCGGGGTTCTCTCGTCATAAGAAAAGCAAACGATCTGTACAAAAGACAGCGAATCTCAAGCGACTGTTCCTCGGAAGTGGGAAATGGAGAAGAAACCTTGGGCATCCGTCGATATCTCCAAGCATCGGTGCGCCATCGGGCTGCAATGGCGACGTCAAGGAGGCCGACATTACGCCTCACGGGGACACGGCGGACCGTTCGTTCCTGGAGGACGCTTTGATTCTGTCATTGGATTCGGGCTCTGGTGATATTATCCAGGAGGAGCATGGGATGCTGCGTCAAAAGGAGGGAGCACGTCGCCATCGCTGAATCCCATCTTCGATTCATTCCGGAGAGATTTTGCTGGTTGCTGCGGTGTCGGATCTCCGTTGGTCGAGCGGGCACCGAATAAGCGCACGTAACGCTTTTGGAACGAGACCCGCCATTGCCAACCTTCCCCCCACGTCACAGGCCCCGCCGCCCGGCTCCTCCCTACGATCCGGGACCACCCCATCGCGGCCGACCACGTGGCTGGCCAGCGCAGTCCCCACTCCCGGCCACGCGTCGGTTTCCGTAGCGCACCTGCTCACAGGCGCCGGCGACTTTCTGCAGTATAAGGAGGAGGAGCAGAAGTTGACATTCTCTCTCACGGTCACCTGCTCATTTCCGCTTTTCGAATCCGACGTTCGTACGAAACGGGGCAGGAGACATTCTCTGTCTCTCTCTCCTTCTCTGTGCGCAAAATGATGGAAGACGAGGGAGCAACTTGGGTGCTCATGGAGGGCAGAGCGGCCATCGAAAGCGAGCCCAAGACACTCAGCTTCCGTCAGATGAAGCGAGCGAGGGTAAGGATTTCCCTTTGTACGATCGAAAAACCTCTCTCGCCTCGTCCTTTCTCCAGATTAAGCGAATGATTTTCTTTTCTTTTCTGAACTTTTTCTGGGGAGCTAATCAAACATGAGCATGTATGGTGATCGATATTGACGTTACTGTCGTGCGCATGGTCGCAGGAGGCGGCTCTGTACGTGCTGAATACGAGCACCGTGGAAGAGGCCTTGAGGATCTTCACCGAGGTAACTTGTTCGTCTTGAAGCATCCCGCGACTCTTTATCTATACTTCCTCTCCGATGTTCATGCCTGATCTGCATCTGTGGTTAATGGCGTTATTCAAATCTAAGCAGCGGATGATAATGGAACTAGAGGCGTTGGCGATAGCTTTCTTGTCCTGAATTCCCAGTTCTCGCCGTCTGTTAATCCATATCTCGGAAGTGACGAGAGATCTTTTATTCTTTCTGAGCATGACGACGCCCCTTGTTCGCTCGAGTCTATCGCCACTCAAGATCATGGGAAAATTCATAATACTTTCATATATGTGATGGTTATTTTGAATGGATTGAAACATCATGCTTTTTTTATAGCACCTAAAGAGTTCTCCTCATGATCTCGGTCGCATGCTTTACATCGTTTAATTGTGTCCGCACATGAGCCTACAAAAGCACAAGTGAATTCTTGAATCAAGTTGGTAACATGGGTGCATGCTATAAGATGCCGGATCGAGGTCTGGACGAACTATATGAACATGATATGTACATATTCTAAGGGTCCTATTCCCTCCGAGGATAATCTGTCCCATTAGCGTTGCAATTCTTGAGTAATATTGACAATTATCGGGTCAAGGAAGTTGAAACTCATTATAATTAAAGTCATTTTGCCGGTCTGTATCTTGGTCTTCCCGTGTGCATATGCTTTGTTTTCGTGCGTACAAGTGTGCTGTGGTGAAGAGTAATCTTTAGTCTTGGTGCGGTAATGGCAGTACTGGTGCATGACACAGGGCTTGGTACCCGTAATTTGCTGCGGCAGAAGACTCAATATAGAGGAAGAGACTTATGATCTTCAGACGCACGACAATCGTGATGAATTGCTGCCGCTGTCCTTTAGGGACACTGTTTCCGCGCCGTTCTAGTCAGTAATGGCGCACAACACACGGCTTTTGAACCAGTGCTTTGCTGTGGCAGAAGACTCGATACAGAGGAAGAGATTAACGATCATCAGATGCACGACGATCGTGATGAACCGCGACTTGCCGTCTCCGGAGACACGCCGTTTCCATGCCATCCTAGCTCGCTCCGGCCCGCAGGCGCCTCGCGCAGATGCCATTGGACTTGTCTTCTTCGACATGCTTACCAATAAATTCATTTCAATCATTTTCGCCGACGATCTAATCGTATGTTAAACCGAGACGAAAGGAAGCGTTCTGATTAATCCAGCTGCCATTTCTTCTTCCTCTTGCCAGATCCCTTCTGTTCAAGTCCATACATCCTATAGTCTCCAGCTTTTCCTACTGCAGCCTCTGGTTCAGATTTACCTGTAATGCACTCTGTCTTATACCTCAGGACTGTCAAAAAATCGTGGCCATCTAATATTTTCCACGGATGTTGATGCTGTTTCTGAACGATATCTGGCATTTGATGAATTTTAAACAATCTCTAAAAGTTAACCATTGTGTGAGACCATAAAAGGGACAATTTGTGGCTCCTGTCTTGCATTGAATTGCTTTTAACATCAAGTGCATAGCCGTCCCATCTGAAAATTTAAAGTTGGTCGGATTGCGACGGGGAATATATTCAGCGTGTCTTCAAGACTCCCATGACAGGTGTCGAAGGCCTTCAGCGCCTATCCCAAGACGCGTGATTAGAAGATTTTTGGAGAAAATTATTTAACAAGTTGTCAATTTATTAGGCTTGTGTTATTTCAATCTCGTAATTTTTAAGTGTGCCCAAATTTGGGCAGGGATTGCTGATGTAGATGTAAACTATCTTATATAATATGATCGATGCTGATATATATAATTTTTATAATTTTTTTTCTTTTCTTTTTCCTTATTTCTTCGCGAGTCATTGGACCTTTAAATTACGGTTAACAACTGACCACAGGAGAGGGTTGATGGGAGCCAAAATGCCTTATCTCACAAGGTTCAGAGAGCTCGAGCTTGGCCAGATCCTGGTGAGGTGGAATTTACTTGGAGTCGACGAGGCTGCACCTCACTCCATCTTAGCAAGCTCAAGTCTCGATATAGCTCAACCGCCTGAGTTTCACTGATCTTGACAGAGCTCCACCTTGCTAGGATTTGGCGAGATCGAGTCTCGCCTGAAGTTGGCGAGGTCGACCCTTGCTTAAAGGCTGGTCCATGGCTATCATTGAGGCTTGCTAACCAGCAAAGAAATAAAGAAAATAATGAATTGAAGAATTTGATCTCTTTTTTTTTTTGTAAAATTGTGAAAATTATCCACATCAATTTTGATCATATCATGTAAGACAATCAACGTTCACGTTAGTAATTTTCAGGCAAAATTATTCGAAAACGACTAAATTGGTAAATTGTGAAAATATTTATGATTGTTTAGCAAAATTGAAACGTTTAGTATTGAATTAACATCGAGACAATTGGTTTATGTCATTTTTGGCAATTTTTCTAAGATTTTTTTTTTGAAATCCAACGGTGCGTAAAATAAAGGAAGGCCATAAATGGGTGAAACATGATTGCAACTTTATCAAAATCAAAACTTCTGGCTCCAATATTACCATGTGGACGTCTAGCTCAACCCCTGTTTTCTTTGAAAGCTTAAGCATGTTCGAGAACGATCCATATATCAATCACTTTGCAATGAAAATCTGAAGCTTTTGTTGACGTGACATGTGCATAAAAACGAAGAGATGTTACAAAACGACGATTCACGATAAGATATCAAATTTGTTATTTAACTTGTTTAATAACTCATGTTAATTTTTGTAACATACTCTAATTGAAGCATTCACATTTCGGAATCTTAAGTAGTACATCCAAAAATATAATTAACTTTGATATAGATAAACCTCCAAATATGTTTAGACTTAAAATAGATATGCCTAATCGGAGTACTTTATATACATCGAGTTAATCGACACCACCATCAGAAAATAGGATATGAAGATCGTTCAAGTCGTTCGAGCACGGTCCCCAAAGATAAGTTATGCCCTTAAGGAAGAGTGCAAAACATAGATGTGGGCTATCATTCATAATCCAACATACGATCTAATTAGCGTGCACTTCATTACGTGGGGCGGAACGAACAGAGAGAGTACGAGAAAAGCGTACTCTACATCTCAATTTTTGAGTATACTCGAAACAATGAAGAACGGGTTGTCATTTATAGGAGATGATACATAGACAGTAAGAAGTCGTACATAAGCTACTAAATTTATGAAGATCATATAAATAATTCCAGCTTTGCATAATCGGAAAATCTCCCAACTGTTCATGAACTCCAATGCATTTCCCCAAGTCGGAGGTCGTAGTAAGTCAAAACTTCTCTAAAACGACGTCGTTTGATCGTCTCGCCTCCTCTAAAACCAGTCTAAAACCCGCAGACGAGAAAGTCGGGGGATAAAACTCCGCGAGCAGTAGCACCGTCGTGGTGTTTCTCGCAAGAAGAGCTTCTTCTTCATTTTAATGGTGGAGCGAGAGAAATGAGTTCTCGCAGCTTAAAACCCCTCGATCTCGCTCTGATCCCGAGACCCGCTTCTCTCTCCAGAGCCTCGTCAACTCGATTGTCGTTCTCGGCGTCTTGCCTCGGTCGCTCCAAGCGTGTTGGCGGAGCTGCTTCTCGGTCAATCCTCCTCACTGGACGCCGAAAAGGGTTCGGTTGTGGCGTACGCAGTTCGTCCGACGCGGGTTCCGGTCCCGGCTCAGTTGCGACGTCCGCAGACTCCCTTGAGGAAGACCCCGAGTCGGCCCAGCTATTCGAGGTCCGGTTTGTGTGTCTTCGAGTGTGTTTTTTTTTAATTAATTAATTGTGTTCAGGTTTCTGTTTGTTCATGTAAATTCGCATCAGTGTCGTAGGTGTTCTGGGATTTTGGGTTTTATGCTTTGCTCTGACGAGCGAGGCTGTTAAATGCTGAAAAGTTGAATTTCGGATAATGCATTGATGAAATGTATTCAAGCGGAAAAATCTTGTGCTGTTGCCCGTCTAAGCTTGGGGGTGGGTCTACTTTCGTAGCCCTACATTCTATGGTAAAATTTGTTTTTAAACAAATTGACCTGTATTTCTAGCTTTAACCGTGAATTTTTGCCGACTTATCTAGATAAAGAAGAATCACTCCTGTCGTTCGGCTCATGCAATACATAACCGGTTTTTCAGATTCTGTGTAGCTATTCCCTTTTCTTATTGGTGACAGCAGACCTTTCACCTCTCTCTCACTCGCTCTGTTCTGATTCACATGCCAATTTATATGGCTAGTGGGATGGTTTAAGGGCACATTGTGTCTAGTACATTCTTTTCTTATTTGAGCTTTTTAATTAAGATAAATACATTAGAGAATGCGATGAAAGACTAGAGGGCATCAGTCCATTGAGTTTATGGACAGTTCCCTGCTAGGAAGCATATGGAGGGATGATCCTTCTGTTCTCGTTACTGTTCAGATTTACTGCTAGGAAGCTACTTTGGCTGCAGGGATTTAAGGGTCTTATGTTTCATTGGTGCTTGTCTTCAACTTCATTATTTAGCTGGTACCAATGCTGAAGCCCTTTTGCTTTCTTAATTTCTTAAATGCTCTAAAGTTTTTAAACTTCCAGAAACTGAAAGATGCTGAGAGACAACGGATAAGTAAGCTGGAAGAGCTTGAACGGAAGGCAAATGTCCAACTAGAGAGGCAGCTGGTCATGGCTTCGAGTTGGAGCAGGGTCTTGCTAACTATGCGGGGAAAGTTGAAAGGAACAGAATGGGATCCTGAGAATTCACATAGGATTGATTTCAGTGATTTTATGGGTCTTCTTAACTCCAGTAATGTCCAGTTTGTTGAGTATTCGAATTATGGCCAGACAATGTCAGGTTGGTGGGTTTTCTTGGCTGCCATTATTTTAAAGTAGAAAATTTCTTCTATTTTGTACTATCAATCCCTAAGATCAAGCCATTTTAACTAGTTTCAAACGCCTTCTTGTTTAGCTATTTTGGTACCCGTTTAATGAGCATAGAATGTTGCAATTTTGCTACATTAGGTTCTGACATGGGACAGTTGGAACACATTGGATCTTTTTCACTAGAGGTCCTGGTTTTCCATCTCATTCAAGCCTTTTCAAGGTGTATCATGAGCTAACACTATTACAATAACTTGTATATTATTTTGTTTCATAAAAACCTGGGCCCATAGCCCCGCAGGAGAAAGTAAAATAGAAAAGAAGGAAAAGGATAAGCAACACATAACCAGAAGAATGAGACAACGTAGAAGACCAAACTTATGGAGACAATTATGGATTACAAGATGAGATTGAAGTCTTTTCTCCTGCGAGGTGCAGCTGCTTCAGTTATTTTTAATTCAAACTTATGCTTATCATCTAGAATGCCTGTGTCCTGGTATTGATGATCTGCGAGCACCAGAGAATATATGTGTCCATAGCTTACAATGTTTCCCTTCTTTAATAGGCCAGAACACATGCCAAAATTTCATGCTCCATGTCAATTCTGCTTCTTATCTGCTCAATGAGATTTCAATTTTCTGCAGTAATCTTACCATACTATAAAGATGGAAATAGCCGAGGAACCCAAGGAGATTTACAGAAAGAAATAATTTTTCGGCGCCATGTGGTTGACCGTATGCCAATTGATTGCTGGAATGATGTTTGGAAAAAGTTGCATCAGCAAATAGTGAATGTTGATGTAATTAATGCAAACACGGTTCATGCTGAAGTTTACTCTACTGTAGCGACGGCAGTGATATGGGGTATGCGGCTTGCCTTGTCAGTTGGCTTGTATATTTGGATTGATAACATGATGAGGCCAATTTATGCAAAATTGATACCTTGTGATTTGGGAAAACCAAGTGAGAAAGTTCCACGGCCAGTTAAGCGACGGGCGCTTGGATCATTAGGAAAAAGTCGGTAAGTAAATAGGAGTTTTCGAGTTCTGATGGTTGAATTTGCTGACTTCCTATTTGGTGCCCTGCACTAGTCACTATCAGCCTTTTGGCTTGTTCTTGCAATTTAATTCTGTGTGGAAATTTTTACCTCCCTTGTTGATTACTCATTTTTCTTTCTTTTGCAATTCCATCATATGGTTGATCAATTATAACCCAATTTCACTGTGGGGTACAGATTAATAATCTTGATCTTACTGTCATCTCAAAATCCTAACTAATTTGAAACATAAATAATCTGTTACATCTTTCAGTTGAAGTCTTTTAGAACTCATTCTACTGCAAAATTGTCGTGGTCTACTAGTTAAGTCAGTTTGATCTATTGTTTTACAGGCATGATATTCCTTTTTTAAAGTTCCAGTACTTGATAAAGGAAAGTTTTATGCATGAGAGGATATACTCATCCTCTCAGAAAGGGCTTTTGGGACCTTACGTCCAAAAGCCTGAATCCTAATAGATGTGTCTTCAGGGGATGACTAGTTATTGAGGGGAGAAACATCTAACTCTGGTTTGGTTATTCGTTGATTACCTATGCTAAGTCTGCAACGATTTCTTCCTTCATTTGAGCAACGTGCACGCATCTATGAGGAGAGAATCCTTTCATTAGCCTTTGTCAATCTCTTTAGATGTGGACACTCTTTGCTGAAGAGCAATGCCTGAGGGGAATGGTCTCAGGACATTATGATCACCATTTGCTGTTCAGTTTAAATAAGTTGATTGCTTTCTTCTCGACTGAGTTAGAATCCAGCAAAAACACTTCCAGAGAAGAGTTATTGTCATTTATTTATTAAAATCTCTGTTTTTTTTTTCCAACATAGAAAGAGTTACATCCCTAGTTGTTGTAACATAATGGTCTTTGTCACTTTTTTTTTTCCTTTGACCTAGGGTTAACTTTTTATGCATGCAATTGTGAGGGAGAAAATGTTTTGATTGCTGTCAATCATGGTAACCAGTGGTTTGTGCTGATAAAAATTGACTAGAATCTAACCTTTTTACTGCTATTACCCAGGGCAAAATTTATATCTGCAGAAGAAAAAACTGGTGTCACTTTTGATGATTTTGCTGGTCAGGAATACATCAAGCGGGAACTACAGGAGATTGTAAGAATCCTTAAAAATGAGGAAGAGTTCCAAAACAAAGGAATCTATTGTCCCAAAGGTGTGCTTCTCCATGGCCCCCCTGGAACTGGAAAAACATTGTTGGCTAAGGCCATTGCAGGTGAAGCTGGCCTACCTTTCTTTGCAGCCAATGGAACGGACTTTGTGGAGGTAAGGAATTAGTTCCCATCTGGAATGGTTAAGCTAAAGAGTGGCTACTGATGGGCCTTTATATTCATTTGTGTGGTACTAATTGATACCATTGGATCAGAGATAAATCATATTGATAATGACCCCTTAACCAGTTTTTCCATTGAAGGGACATTTTGCTTTCTTAGATACGAAAAAAAATGCTCCCACATTGATGATCCGTTTTGCTGAACAAATCAGTGTTTCGAAGCATTTGAGAGTATCTGTACGGAAGTTTCCTGTTATTTTAAATCATGTAGACGAACCATTGGGATGGACAATCCTCAAATGGCATGGAGCCATATAAAGGTGTACTCATGTGCTAACACATCTAATATTGACTTACATATCACGTTGTGGAATGGTTAGCAATTTGGTTAGATTTCTTGTGATATGTCGATTGGGCAAATGTGCCCACAATAATTATGGTGGAATTCTTGTATTTGAAAAGCGGCAGTTTCCCTATTGATTGGCCCAAATAACTCAGTTTTTATCTCTCGTGAGGATGCATGGACAATTTGGAATATTTGACTCAATTCAATGGTTCATGACCTGGGTCAAAAACTATGCCGATTGCTCCTAGAAGTGAAAACTTAAGTGTGTTTTAGTGTTTGACAGCAGCCGGGTGCACTTGCACTTTATGTGACACGTCCATTCTAGAGCTGTGGGGTCTGTGGTTTGGCGACTTGCTTCTTACTGTTCTTGGTGTAAGTGGGGTGTTTTATGGGTCCGTGATTTACCAGTTTCTTCCTTTGCTCATTAAATTTTCTCTTCCTTTACCTTTGTAAACTAAATTTGATTGAATTCAGACAGTTTCAATATATTCACTCGGTAGTTGGTACAGCTGCTGGCAAAATGGCGTCATCTTTGTCCTGTCTTTTTTATTGGAATAGCATAAATGCTTGAGTCTATATATTGTTTCTGAGGTGTTATTAATGAACTCCTAACTTCTTTTGCTTTTTCTCCAGATGTTTGTAGGTGTGGCCGCATCTCGAGTGAAGGACCTTTTTGCTAGTGCCAGATCATTTGCACCTTCCATTATTTTTATTGATGAGATAGATGCTATTGGTAGCAAAAGGGGCGGACCTGATATTGGAGGGGTGAGAGCACATTAAGATTTCATGCTCCATCCTTAATAATAGTCTGCCATTTCTGTAATGTAAGAAGCTGGCGATTATCTCTATACTAACTTAGTAAAAAAGTTCCTTGCATTTAAAGGATTTCAAAGCATTATGCGAGGAACTGATTGATCCCATATCTGTCCAAGAAAACCAGTGCAATTACTAACATGCTCTTACTTTTGTCATCTGGTAGCATTTCTCAGAGTAGAAATGGCTAGCCTTCTGTAAGCAGCAGTGTGCACATTTGCATAATTCGGCTGTCTCATGATATTCTAACCTGCTTTAAAGTTTCTATCTCTGTTCACATATTAAATTTGAGGGGGTAATTCTGGATAGACCAGTACTTTTACCTTTTTCTAATTGCCAATTGCCAAAATTTGTTTGAATGAATGTGGGATCAAGGTACCTTGAACATTGCTTTTGCATATGTTTGACATTATTTTTGTTAGGCTTACCCTTAAGGTTGTGCTGCCTCTTTGTATCAAAATTTGGAATTGGTCTATGATTGTGAACGCTATTATGAGGATTTATATTTTCACATGTATCTTTCTAAACCAAGTTTTTGCAGTTGACTTTTTTTTGTTCATTGCAAAAAATGTGCTGTTCCAGCTACAGAGAAGGCTATGAAAGAGCACTTAGAAGATTGTTCCTTCATTTTGCTTGAGCTGATTTGCTTGCATGCTGCATGTGAAATTTTTGTGGGATTATTGTCGACTGAGCTAAAATTTTAAGCTGTTAGATTAGGACTTGATTTAACAGTAAAATGCTCCTACGCTTCTCTTCATGTGAAGGCTGAAAGTTGACCTAAAACCAAAGTATGAAAATTAGTCTTTGGGGAGGCAAATGTTGGACTTGGAGAGATTCATACAAAGTAATTTGTGGACAACTGCCAATTAATTGGAATGCTAGAGTTATTGATGAAAACACTGTACAATGTATAAATGCTTCCATAGTATGAAACATTTTCTTCATTCTTCATCATCCTTGAATGCTTTCCACTGCATGAAGCTGTTATCCAGTCTTAATGATAGTGAAAAGATAGTTCTTTGAAGTTTTCAGTTGCTTGTACTTTATTCTCCTCAGCTTCAAGTTGTGATCTTACTCAAGCCTGGCATCTGTGTGTTTTATTCATTAAGTTTTCAGTTCTTATGCTCTCTCTCTCTCTCTCTCTCTCTCTCTCTCTCTCTCTCTCTCTCTCTCTCTCTCTCTCTCACATATGTCTACCTGCTGCTTTTAAAGGGTGGTGCAGAGAGGGAACAAGGTCTGCTTCAGATACTGACAGAAATGGATGGTTTTAAAGTCTCTACGTCACAGGTTGCCTCCTGATTATATAGATAAAGGGTTTACTTGTGTGAAGCAATGCCCATGTGCTGCAACCATTGGTGCCTGTAATGAATTTTGAACTACTGATGATAAAAAAAAACTGAACCAAAATGTCACTACACTGCTGATCATTCCAGGTCTTAGTCATAGGTGCTACAAATAGGCTGGATATTCTCGATCCAGCTCTTCTTAGAAAGGGTCGATTCGACAAGATTATACGAGTTGGTTTGCCATCTAAGGATGGTAGATTGGCCATATTAAAGGTATTATGGTTGCTATTTTGGCTTGCAAATTCTTGCATTGTGATGTTTGCGTGGTTTAATGTTTTAGATATTCTCTGCCAATCACAGGTGCATGCTAGAAACAAGTTTTTTCGCTCAGAAAAAGAAAAGGAGGTGCTGCTGGAAGAGATTGCTGAGCTTGCAGAAGATTTTACTGGAGCAGAGCTGCAAAATATATTGTAAATATAATGTAATTGTCATTTCGAACAGTAAATGATAAGTGCAGAGAGAGTCTAATATTTATTTACTTCTCTGACAGGAATGAAGCTGGAATTTTGACTGCCAGAAAAGACTTAGACTACATTGGGCGAGATGAACTTCTGGAGGCCTTGAAGAGGGTGAGTGGTGGACTCTCTCCCTTCTGCCTCTCTTTGAAACAACCCTGACATGACTTTGATTTTGGACGACTTTGCAGCAAAAAGGAACATATGAAACAGGCCAAGAAGATAGTACTGAGATTCCCGAGGAATTAAAATTAAGGTTGGCGTACCGAGAGGCTGCCGTTGCTGTTATCTCATGCTACTTTCCAGATCCCCACCGTCCTTTTACTGAGGTCCAGGGACTATGCTATCTGGTTCATGCTGTTTGGAGCTTTAAACTGTTTTTATGCTCACAAAAAGTTCCTTATTTGCTTTTGAGTTATGCAGACAGATATCAATTCAATACAGAGCCAGCCAAATATGCGCTACAAGGATATCTCAGGCCAAATTTATGCAAGGAAATCAGATTATGTGAACTCCATAATCCGAGCTTGTGCTCGTAAGTTACCGATGTACAAATATGATTTGTTGTGGCCATTTTTCTTGTTAATGGGAAGCAACACCTTCATTTGTTTATCCTTACCAAAAAAAAAAACACCTTCATTTGTTTAGGACTTCGTGAGTGCAAGTTTTGTGGTGCCAAGCCATCTTGTCTTGTAGAAATTCTTTGGTAAAAGTCAATACATACTTACATTACCAAAAAAAAAAAATACCTTCATTTTTTTCTTTGATAATAGTAGCTTTTTTTCCTCTTCTTCTATCTACTGTTCCTGTTGTTTTGCTGGGGTGGGGCAGTTGCATTGGTGGTTGGGATGGTGAGGCCCTGTCTATGAATAATTTTTGAAGCACTTGGACTTGCCTGCAAAACTTCATCTTATATTTCAATGTCTCTTTTGAATAAGGAAGATGGGATATAAACCCTGAAGCAACTTAAATGCTGTTTTATGTTTCCATCATGGATGTACCATCAACTTTCTTGATTTACGAACTGTCTTATTGATTTCCTTGTGGCCTTCATGTGCATTTTTTTGGTTTGTTGACTGTATGCTGCAGCTAGGGTGATAGAAGAGGAAATGTTTGGGATTGATAACATGTGCTGGATATCATCCAAGGCAACACTGGAAGCTTCTAGACTTGCTGAGTTTCTGATTCTGCAGACAGGGATGACTGCATTTGGAAAAGCTTACTATAGAAATCAGGGAGATCTTGTGCCAAATGTATGTATGGGTGATCCAAGTATAATAACATCGTATTTTGCCCCATAAAAAGCTACTTTTTGAAACAGTTCTCCATCTGTGGTGAAACAAATATGAGAACTTGATTAATTTTAACAGCTAGCAGCAAAATTGGAAGCTCTTAGAGATGAATACATGCGATTTGCTATGGAAAAATGCGCCTCGGTATTTCGGGAATACCAGTCAGCTGTAGAGACAATCACAGGTCATGATTCTCATATACCTAGTCATTTAACGTTGAAGATAAATGTTAGCTTGCTTGAAGATTTCATTATCGATGGGTTTTATGTGCCTTCTTGGTGATACTAGAATTCTCTTTCCTAGTTCCTTAATGTGGTTATGCTTCACAGATATTTTATTGGAAAAAGGAGAGATCAAAGCCAAAGAAATTTGGGCTGTTTATAATGGTGCCCCTCGGATACCTCAGGTAATTATTGAATATACAATATATCGAAAATGTTTACTTCAGTGGTCACCTTCCTGCAATTGGCTTGGTTAGTTATTCAGTGGTGAACTAGTAGGCATGTGATCCATTCTTGGATGTCTTCAATCACCATCCTCATCTGGAATAGAATTTAAAAAACATAGAAAAAAAGAACGGTGATGCACACTAAAAAGGAAAACAAAGAGGAATAAGCAATTTGGCTATAGTGTGAAAACAAGAAGCGGTCCATATTCATCACAAAGAGTGGAGAGAATTGTTTGTTGCTTCATGACTCAAAAGGGAAACTGTGAATTATCATTTTGAACTATGTGGTTTCATCATGTAACACTGATGTCAATGACCACATGGACCTGCTAAAAGCACTATTCTGTTGGTCCTTGTTCAGCCGTCTGTGAGTCCTGTAGATGAGTATGGAGCCCTGATTTATGCTGGACGATGGGGTATTTACGGGGTAACACTACCAGGGAGAGTTACTTTTGCGCCTGGAAATGTTGGATTTTCCACATTTGGTGCACCTCGTCCAATGGAGGTATGTGTAATTGTGATTGAGCGAGGTTTTATGCTATTTAATTTGTTCCCAAGCAATACGATGTTGCCTTGCCTTGTGAAATGATGTTGCCTTGCCTTTCTTTCCCCATTTATGTGCAGACTCAAGTTATTAGTGATGAAACTTGGAAGCTGATTGATGGCATATGGGATAAAAGGGTTCAGGAAATCAAAGCTGAAGCTGCCATGGAGATAGAAGAAGACAATGAAAAACCTCAACTTCTTATGGCGAGCCATTTCTTTTGAAACTACAGCACATCAGAATATCTTTAAGGTTTGTCCATAATCATAAATATCCTTTCCCAATGTCAACTGTCATTGCTCAATTTTGTAAGATTGAGCATTTGTTGAGGGAACATATTTGACGTGTACATAAGCAAGACAAGACAGCTCAATCTTTTTAAGGGGGGCCATGACGTCCCATCAAAGCTAGTAGAGAAACTGATAGCAGCAGACTCATCTCCGTCTTTTTCTTAGATTTTCCAGTTCATGTGATACGTATTACATGATTTTGTTTCAGTTGAGTGCTGCAATAAGGTCTTTTTTTTGCATCTTCAAAGGATAATATACCAGTGTGTAAGGGAGTCTATGTGCACATTCAAATGCTTGTTTAGTCCTTGGATGTGTTTCAGAGCCCTTTTTTGAGCTGTGCGTCCGTGTAAATGGCATGTGATGTTATCTGTGATGATCTGCAGGATATAAGTGGAGAGTTGCTCTGATTATTATGTCATCAGCTGTTTTTTTCCTTAAACCCTGAGCAAGTTTTAATTATTTCTGTTAAGCACTGAATGAGAGGAACTGCTGAATGGATGCTACTGTGCATAAGTACACATTCCATTTAATCATTTCTGCTCTTATTTGGCAAATTATTTTTTCTTTTTGCTTTTGGCAGGGCTCTTTTCTGCAACTGGAATAACGAGGTGCCTGACAAGCAGCTAGATATATCTTCAGGGTAAGCAGAATTACTTATGGCAAGGCTTCTACTTCATGACAAGCTTGTAATGAATCCCGTGGCATCCGAGTATTCTGAGGTCTGATCCATCCGATAGGTGCTTCCGAGAGTCTGACATCCAGTTGTGGACAGCATGATCTCTGCGAATCCTCATCTCGACCGTGCTAAACTGCAAGCTCAAGAATGAAAGAAGGGAAGATTTGAGAACTAAGATGACAGGATGAATGGTCTTGAAATTCACCGAATGTAGTTCAGTGTATAGAAATTTTGACGTGTCTTCAGTTTTGCAGTTATAGGTGGGTTCCTGCAGTCATTTTTCGTTTTATTTTTAGATGAGGCATGGCTTAACGCTATTAGCGATAGCGGTACCAGAAGTTCGCACTTTATAAGGAAAGAATGAAAAAGAATAAGCAGATTGTGTCAAATCAGTTCATTTTACAGTTAACATCTCTATCTCTCCACGATATTAACATGCTGGGATTTTATGATGTGCCTGGATCTAGATGAACCAGATTCGGAAGCACATATGGCTGGATTGGCTTCTTCCGAGTCTCATGCCGGGTGGGAAGTTAAAGGAGGTCCATGATGTCTCTTGCACTCCCCGACTATGACGTAGTCTTCCCTTCTCTGTGGAGATTTTGGATTTTCACTAGCCTCGCCATTAGTAGGAAGCTGCACCAGCCGATGGCACGAAATGAATGTGGAGACTCGGTTTATTCTTTTCATATAATTTTCACGAGTGCCTTCTTTTTGGAAAGAGATCCAATCGGCAGTTTTTAGTTTAGAATGGTAGTGAGGAATGGAGCTCTGGCGAGAAGAAGCTCATAAGCTCTACCGGGCACCCCCACCCCCACCCCCCGGCGACAACTTCCCACTATTCTACAAGCATAATAATACTCTTTTTCTACAAGCATAATAATACTCTTTCGAACTAAATCAAGAATACAATTCACAAGTTGTTCC
The DNA here is from genome assembly GCA_030064385.1 of Melaleuca quinquenervia. Taxonomy (NCBI): domain Eukaryota; kingdom Viridiplantae; phylum Streptophyta; class Magnoliopsida; order Myrtales; family Myrtaceae; genus Melaleuca; species Melaleuca quinquenervia. The sequence goes on along the minus strand of CM057725.1, from coordinate 26,112,230 downwards.
TAGAAAGGATTGGAATTAATAATGATAATAAAAACAGAGCGAAATAAACAATTGGGTAGCTGTACAGTGCATGACATGAAGTGGACGTTCTTGAATCTTAGGCTTGAAAAATTCAAAGTATGGCAAAATCTTGATCTTGGAATATTAAAAATTATTCATCTTGGTAGGAAATATTCAATAGTTCTTTCGAAGCAAGGTGTCAATAGGTTATGTACTAATCTCTGCTTAAGGAAGAGCTTTAGATAAAGCAACCCGGACTTCCACGCCTCTACAGCTGCTCCACTAATGCAATGGGTTCGCTAAGAACAATTTAGTTCAATCTTACTTTATTGTGAATAAAATAATGTGAATTGAGATATCTTAAAATGGGTCGTAAATTCATTTCTTAACCCACATTTGATTGGGCCGAGCCATTATGGTGATATTTAATATGTAGATTATAAATAAGTTTAGAATGATAAAACCCAATGTAATATAAGTATTAGATGGGTTTTCAACTTATTTAGACATGGACTTATCTCTATGACTCTCTCTTCACTCTCTTTCATCCTCAATCGATCTCGCCTTATTCATTCCACGCTTTTACCATAATGAGTCGAGTCGAATCGAATATATGCTGGGTTAGGTGTTGGTGATTAGAGTTGTATTGTGTGGAAATGACTTAAAACAAGTTAAAATAAATCCAATATGGATCGGATCATTATTGAATTTGACTCACCTATCTGATAGGTTTAACCGTACAACCAAGATGGGATTTTCTTTTTGTTTTTGAACTAGTATTGCCTTACCAATTCCAAAGCCACGTGGTGCATTTTTATAGACCTTGAATTGGTTGGATTCTCTTGGAACCCTTTCGGACAGTATCATTAATTCTTATCGTTTAGTTTTCTTTTTTCTACTTTTCATGATTTTGCATCCTAGCTATTTGAATCCCCTCGTGGGTAGGATCAAATTGGCGCCATTTTGGGTCGACATGCAATTAAATTAATTAATTGAGTCTAATGTTTTGTTTTCTTCCAAGTCTTGGACTCAACCAAGAAGAGGCAAACCCTACATCAACAAAGCCCACTTCTCTCCCCTTCTCCCCTACAAGGGGGCCACCGCAGAACTGCACCGAGCTCGAGACCCACGACGGAACGGTGCTAAGCTACAAACGGACATCCGTGCCGCCGGCGACCGACGGCTGGTTCTTGCAGCTCCACCTTCAGGTCGTCTGGTCGGTTCCTGAAGGGTATCCGGTGTCAGCCGCAGACGGAGGAGCAGAATCAGACAGGAGGAGCTTCACAGTCGGCGTTACGTCGTGGCGAAGCGCTGCCGCATCAGGAGCGCACCCTTTTCGCCACCGTGGTCGACGGCAACGGGCCGTTGCCTGATGGTAACGGCCGCTAATGTCGCCAACCTGCTGTCTTTTTGCAGACCCATGATTCTTGCGTTAACTCACCCGCGAGGAGTTCGAATTCCAGGGGGTATTGTTTTCTTTGCGGGCTCTTCCACTTCTTGTGCTCTTCGAGCTGTTGAGCTCGACGAAGCGAGCGAGTCTCGCGACGATCATGACTACGCTGAGTCCAAGCGGAGGGTGGGGCGTTTTGCCTCCTTGGGCCAGCTAGGAAGAGCGCTAGAAACGTTGAATTCTACAGGCTTTTCCCTTGGGAAGCCGACGGTGTACGATTGCAATGCCTTGTTGTACCGTTGCCTGAAATCGAGAGATGTGGTTTTGGAGGAGTTAATTGGAGTGTATTATGGAATGAAGAGGTTTGGCCCTGCACCTAATGCTCTGACTTTTAATACGCTTGTCAATGGAATGTTGTCTCTCGGGCATTTGAAAGATGCGTGCTTCGTTGCTCAAGAGATGTGGGATTGTGGCTTCTTGCCCTCCTTTAGTTGTTTGTCAAAATTGTTGAAAAAGTCGTTAGGATTGGGGAGCCTGGCCGATGCACTTGAAGTGTTTGAACTAATGCTCAAGTGTGAGTATCAGCCCACTGAACCCGTCTTGAGATCCTTGATCTCTATACTTTGCAAAAGGGGGATGGTGCAGGAGGCCCATCGAGTCGTGTCCGCTTTTTTTGATAGAGGCCGTGTTTGTTGTATCTACAGTTTTAATCCGATTGTCTGGGCTTTGTGCAAGTCTGGCCAGAACATTTGTGCTCTGGAGTTGTTGTACTGGCTGAAGAAGAGAGGTATCCATCCTAATGTTTGCTCATACACGGCTTTGGTTTATGGATTTAGCAGGGAAGGGTCGTGGGAGGAAGCTTTTCGATGCTTTGATGTCATGAAACACGATGGGTGCAAAGCTAATGTGATAACTTACACTGTGCTTATAAAGTTTCTTTGTGATGATGAGAGGATTGAAGAGGCATTAGCGCTTTTGTCCAAGATGGATGAGGAAGGATGTTGTCCAGACCTGTACACATACAATATCGTTCTCCGGGAATTGTGTCATCTGGATAGACTCATGGATGTTATAGAAGTTGTCGGGTTGATTGATGAAAAGGGTCTTTCTCCGGACCTGTACACATATTCTGCTTTGGCTGGAGGCCTATTAAAAGTTGGCAGAGTAAGAATTGCATGCAATCTACTACGTGATGCGATTTCTTTGGGCTGTAGCCTGGATATTTGTGCATATAATATATACTTATTGTGTCTTTGTCGCACTAATAAAGCCAAGGAAGCTTTGTCTGCCCTGGAATGTCTGATAAGAGAGGGAGTTGTTCCAAATAGTGTCTCGTTCAACACAATTTTGAGTGGTTTCTGTAACGAAAACAATATTGATGAGGCTTTACAGGTTTTGGATCATTTTAAATGGATTGGCAGTGGACCAGATGTAGTTTCTTTCAATGCAATTTTGTCTACAGCATGCAGACAGGGAAACTCTGCAATGATTAGAAGGATCTTGTATCGTATGGAATACGAAGGCATTAAGCTTAATATTGTTGGTTTGACTTGCTTGATTAAATATTTTTGTACATTTGGAAAATTTTCAGAGTCTTTTATGCTATTGGAATCCATGATGTGTAATGGACCCAGACCGACAATTGTTACCTTAAATGTGCTTTTGGACAAACTTTGCAAGAATAAGCTACTTGCAACTGCTCACTGGATCTTCTGCAGCATTGGTCATGGAATTCTTCCTGATATTACCTCACACAATATTCTCCTAAATGCAAATGTGGAAGAGAAAAATTATGGAATGACTGGTAAGCTTCTTATGGATATGCGCAAACAGAAACTAAACCCCGATGTTGTCACATATGGTACTGTGATTAAGCAGCTCTGTGAGGAAGGGAAGATTTCGGCTGCTCTTCAACTCAGGGTTCAAATGATGAAAAATGGGCTTACTCCAAGTATTGTGATCTACAACACCATATTAGCTGCCATGTTTCGGAGAGGGAAGTTCTCAGATGCTATCAAACTATTAACCACGATGGTCATGGAAGGGTGTGAGCCTAGTGAAATTACGTTCAGAATTCTTAATCGAGCTACATCCAAGGGTTGTTTGAAGAGATTTCCAAAGGTTGCCAAACTTCTAGAGGTTGCCATCTCTGATCATCCTGAAAGTGAATGCCATGGATGATTATCGGCATTGTTTCTTCACATTAAAAACCTGGCTGAGGTGCTGAAGAAGTCACACTTGCAAGTCATGTCCCTTGCCTGCTTTGCTGGTGTCCTTAACCTGCGTTTTCTTCTTCAGGTCATGTTATCTATACCATCTTTTTAGTGGTTAATTGTGTGGATGCTGACTTGAATATGGAATATGATAAGCTCCCAGAACTGCCAGATATTTTTGGGGCTAGAATTACAATTATTTCCATTATGTCTGTTCTATTTTGTTTGTTTAAAGTCAGAACATCTATATAGGAGAATGAATGAGCACTTTGAAAAAAGCTATTAAGTACTTGTACAATATGGAGGACATGGTGCAGCGCAGAGCACAGTGGTGTAAGAGGATTCATATAGCTGACATCACGTATTGAGAAAAGAGGCTATGTTACTGTCTGTTCATCTTGGACTGTGATATGTGATTGCAAGCAGAATTGAGTTAGTAGGATTTCAGCCCAGTCTCAAACTAGGAAGGAGTTAGACAAGGGGAAGAAGGCATCTGGCACAATTGATATACATAGAAAGAAGAAATAGGGAGAGAAGCTTTGAGAATATATGAGAGTAGTTAGCTGTAGATTTGATGTGCCTATAGTCAACTTCATTAAGAACGTGAAGAGAACTGATGTTGCTCGTAAGTTAAAGAATCTAAGGATAATGACATCTCTGATTTGTCAACCGTGGTTTCATCACGTGAGAATGATGTTTATGGCCATATGGGCATATGCTAAAACTCTATTTTTCTTGGTCATTGTTCAGCCAGCTGTGAGCCCTACAGATGAGTTTGGAACTATCATTTATACCAGATGATGAAGAATTAATTAAGACTGCCCGATTGGGGTACATTAGCACCTGGAAATGTTGGATCCTTAACATTTCTTGTACCTTGTCTAATGGAGGTGGTAAGGTACGCCTTGATCTGGTTTAGTCAGGTTTACTGCTACCTTTTTTTTTTCCCCATTGCTAGGTAATGCCTGCATTTTTGTGCCATTCATTTGCAGAGCCATGTCAGTAGTGGCGAAGCTTGAAAGTTGACTTATGGCACGAGGGGTGAATAAGCGTCTGTGAAATCAAATGAAGCTTCAGGGGATATAAGAAGATGACAATGGAAATACTCATCTCCCTTTGGCAAGCCATTTATTCTGAAAGTAGCAGCACATAATAACAACATCTTGAAGGTTTGTCTGCATCCTTTACTTCCTGTATAATTTCTTCCTTTACTTTTTACTTTATCAGATTGTATGTTTGAGCTTTTTATTTTTCCTGTTGAAAGAGGATAGAGTTAATTTGCACATAAGGAAAAGATGATGCTGATCCATCTATAGGGTGGGAACCTTCTGTTCCTTTGAAGCTTGTAGAAAAACTGGCACTAGCGGATTCACTTTTTTTGTTTTTTAGGGGGGTGATTTGAAGGATAGCGTGTTGTGTTTTATTGCATGTTTCTGTAGTTGGATGCTGCATAAGGTTTGTTGCTTCTGTAAGAAACTTTGAGTCTACCTGATAGCTCAATGGATATGTCTGACCGCTTGATGTATGAGATTAATGTGAATGATATTAAGCTGTTGAATATAAAGTCAACCTTGGTCATTAAACGATCAATAATTTCTAACCATTCTTCTCATATTTGATTTAAATATACAATTAAAATGCTGCTGATATATATATTTGTTTATGAGTACATAGAAGACTAGTGAACATGGTTTAAGCTCATATCTGGACCTTGGCCTCATCGTATGGATAAGCAGCTAGATATGGTATTCGTGTGAATGTTGTAATATAATAAGCAGTATAACTTAGTGTGAGGTTCCTCTTTCCCCATCAATCTGTCACTATGATTCACATGGCGAGAATGCTTTTGAGGTCTGATCTATCTTTGTGGGTGCTCTCAAGTGATCACCATCATTGCACACAAAAGTTGATTTTGGCGAATGCGCATGTTAAGGACGCTAAAAACACTCGCCATATATGCTCTGGGATTGAGAAGGAAACGATTGACGATGGCAGAGAGAATGTTCTCGCGATACATGGATACACAATATAGAGTCGTTACATATATATGCTGGTGGCTGTAGGAATCAGCTCGGCTGTCATCTTCAGATGACTCATGGTGACATAGTATTTGAAAAATTGCATGGTCTATAAGCATAGACTCTGCACATGCCTTTATTTAATTTAGTTATCTTCCACAAGTCTTGTACTAGATGCGGAAGTAGAGTAGCTCTCGATCAATGTCTACCTGGAGCTTGGGCAAGGTGGGAAATTTGGGGAGGAGACCTGCAAGATGTTTTGCATTCTCCCAATATGATGTATATTTGGCAATGAGGCTATCATGATTAGCATCGCCATTGATATTTTGACCAGCCTGGTTGTCATTTAAGACAAAAATTTTGGCCTTCCTTTCTTTCCCTACAATCTCCATGAATGCCTTCTTTTTGAAGGTCCAGCTTCCAGTTTTCCAGTTGAAATGATAAAGCGGAAGGAACCTCTGGCCATAAGAGGCTACAAACTCCAGTGCAGCAATGATGTACTCGAACTCCTCCTCTGAAAGGTAGTAGGGAAAGCTGAGTCTGGTCCATCCAGGCTTCAGTCCCGCAAAACCCTGTTATAAAGGTTAACTTGCTGAAGATTAGTGGAATGCTTAATCTCATACGTCACTAAGAAATCATTAGAGTGGTTTGAGGGGTAGTGCCTAATAGATCCTACACCTGTATGATTATTGTGGTTTGAAACCTTGAAGGTTTTTTTTTATTTCACCGTCTCACAGGAAAGAAAAAAAGCGTCGTACCTTTTGAATGGCATCTCTAAATGCATGGGACTGAGCTTCACTGATGCCAAGTAGGGCATGACCATATGGACCGGCACAAGCACAGCCGCCTCTTGCTTGAATGCCAAAGAGGTCATTGAGGAGAGTGGCAACAAAAGGTCCATGGAGAGGCTTGTCTCTTTTGTTCCCCACTTCTCCCCACAGGTAAAGCCCTCTCTCCGTTCCCTTCTTATCACTATCTTGTGGTGAATTAGTTGTTGAGTATATCAGGAAAGACAATATAGCTTGTCTCTTAGCTGTTTTGTTCCCGAGAATCTCTATGTTCTGGTTTCTGGAGAGCCTTCTGATTGCTTCTTTGATGTACTTGTGCTCCAGCTTCTCAATCACTTCATATCCCACGTAGTCTTTCAACCAAAATGCCAATGCTGCTCTTGTGATCTGAATAATCTGGGGAGTCCCAGCGTTCTCTCTTTCTTCAATGTCTTCCACGTATAATGTATCCTGCTAGACAAGTAAGTTCTCAAGTTACCGACTTACAAAAATCAGAATGCTTTGAGGTTAATTGCTTTAGCATTTGAATTTGCTCTCATAGTTTGCAATAGATCAATGCTTTTACCTTCTCATTGAAGCCATTGACATAATCAACGGTTCCTCCTCCACAGGTCGATGGGGGAGATGATCCAAGCTGATAGAGAGCCTTGCTCGCGAGTAGGATTCCTGGAGTGCCGGGCCCACCAAGAAACTTGTGCACACTCAGGAAGATAGCATCATAACCGTCGACTTCCCCCGATCTCATGTCGATTTCCACATAAGGTGCACTGTTCAAAAATAAGCGATTCAACGTTGGTTAGATTAGTCGCTTGATTAGGTTGCCACAGAACTGTATGGTCCTGTAACATTTTCTCAGTCAAGCGCAAACACGGTTTGTTATTATTGGATTATCTTATTTAATGAAGGAGTTATCCGGCTGAGTGAGAAAGTCCATGAGAATGAAGGCTCACCTAGCTGCAAAATCAAAGCAAGCAAAGGCACCGAATTGGTGAAGCAGCCTCGCAACGGCTCTCGTGTCGGTATAAATTCCGGTGACGTTACTGCAAGCTGAGAAAGAACCCAGAATTGGCCTGTTTGCATCTCGAAAAGACTCGAGCTTCTGCCTTAAATCTTCCATGTCTATGGACCCTTCCTCATCGAGTCCAATCTCTATGACCTCTGCTAGACTTTGCCTCCACGAGAGAAGGTTCGAGTGGTGCTCATAGGGCCCAACTAGGACTACCCATCTCTCTTCGCTCGGCATGCACTTAATCATTTTCTCTCTTAGGATCGATGGCACTGCGATGCCCATGACTTCTTGGAGCCGCTTGATCGACCCGGTGGATCCTGAGCCGCAGAACAAGATCGCGTCCTGGGGTCCACCTCCTAAGCACCGTTTGATGTAGCTGGAGGCCTCGTGCACCGTCTTGGTGGTCTGGTGACCCACATGGCTATCGGATGTGTGTGAGTTACCTATATGCACATACATAAAAGAGGTACTATTCAAGTAGTGGTCTAATCTAGTATACAATTGACATTAAAGATGGTCAGAGTAAAACTAATCTAGTAGATAATGTATACCATAGGTGGTGGCTTAATCTAGTAGCAAGGGACATTTAAGATGGTCAGCGTAAAACTAATCTTCTACGTAATTTGTACCTCTAAAATTTTTACTATTATAGGATTAAAAGGACGTGGAGCTGTATGTTCACGCACTTGTACACGCCATGGGGAATCATATTTGTCTAGATCCATCTAAGCGTTAGAACATGGGGCATTCGATGCCGAATGAAACTCAAACCTTGGATTTCAAAAGTAAAAAAATAAACACCATCGATGTAGACCCGTACTATGATATATCATGGAGGATGATCTTGGCTATATACATGCCATCTTCATCATGGAGAATCTACTCTGCTTGTCGGGCATTAAGACCTGAGGTTATGAGTCGCTAGTGCAGTTGATTTCATTTAGATCTTTTCCGGTCACAGTCGCAGCACGGCCTTGAGCACGTAAGCGATCGAAATGTAATTGCAAAGAAAATATAATGATTTCAAAGGTGCAACTGTTCATCCATCACAAGTTCAATGACTCAGGACCCTTTGACCAAATGCGCGCACTCAAATAATGCAATTGGCTTGCAAATTGTGATAATAATAATAATGACGATGACGATGTCCGATCCTCCGGATAGGACCAACACGGACCGGAAACGGGAAGGATACATGTATTTAAAGCCGAGGCTGCGACTTCAAAATAACGTGCTCTTACCAATTCACCTCGTACGTAAGTCTAAACACAACGAGTTAACTAAAGGGTGTTGGTCCTCTTCAAGCGTTGACCTCTAAGCTTCGTAGTTAGCTTCTTTCCTGGCCGTCTGTCTACGTAACCAGAAGGAAAAAAATCCCGATACACACTCGACACACGTACCGTAAAAAGGCAGGATGTTGTCGATGATGAAGTCCTCGATGTAGCGGAAGCAGCGGCCGGAGGCGGTGCTGTCCGCGTATGTGAGCCGCCGCCTTCCGAATGGCGAGTCGAACTCGGCTTCGCCGCCGACGATCTGGGAGCGGACCCACGAGAGCTTCTTCTCCTCGTCGGGGAGGCCGCCTGCAGCGGGGACGTCGCACGCCACGGGGACTCCCATGCCGAGCTTCCGGAAGGACTCCGAGTGCCGGCGCAGATCATTCCTTGACGATGGCGGCGGCGGCGGCGGCGATGGACCGCTCCTGCCATTTGTGGGGGCGACGTACTTGTTCATGATGGCGATGTGGGATTGCCTCATGAGGCCGGGTTGCTCAAGTTCCATCGTCTAGAGAAGAAGGAAGCAGCAAGAGATTGATGGCTTCTCCTTTCTTCCTTCGTTTCTTTCTTAAAGGTGACGGAGGTATTGTGAGGGTGGGATGGAAAGGATGAAAGATTCGAGGGGCTTAAATAAGATGGGCTTGGCATGGCAAGTCAAAAATACGAGGCTGGGATTCTGGTGGCTGCTGAGGTCTCCGTGGTTTCTTTGGGACGACCCGTAGTGCCGAACTCGTGAAGACGGATTGGTTCTGACCTTTTCTTTATTTTGTTTATTATTATTATTATTATTATCATGTTCTTTTTAGAGCTGTTTTCGTCTTGCACTAGCCATTTCGCCTTGGAGAATTGGAGATATTTATCCATAGATAATCATCTTCTAATTTACATATTTTCTTTCTCTTGGGAAGAAGTCAACAAAATAAAAAGAAAAAGGAAAATTTCAAACTTTACCCCTCGCGACGCATTTATCTTGCAATCTCGTATCCGTTTGACATATTAACCAGAAAGTTATTTCATTTGACGCCAAAAACCTTGAATTTTTTTAGTGACATCAAATTTAGCGGTAAATATGTCATATGGATACAAATTTGGGGTTTTTAGTGCCACATTGATAAAAATTTAGGGTAAATGTGTCATACGGATACAAGTTTGCGATAAATGTGTCACATAAGTATAAGTTCATGATTTTTGGTCGTGGACATAACTGAGGATATTTTGGCGGCTTTTACTTTTATTTTTTTATTTTTTGAAATTATGTTGTGAACATCTATCTTTAAGTGCAACTATCATCTTAATCTATGCGACCGCTCCGAATTGGTAGGGTCAAAGCAATAAGTTTTTGTATTCAGAATGCCCAACTGGATCAATGCGTACTCTGTACAAGTGGTCGGCTATAATTAACGCCCTGCTGTGTCAAGGCGTACTCTATACAAGTGGTCGATTATAATTCTGTATTATATGAGTTTGAGATTTTTAACCATGGATATAATTGAGGATTTTCGGTGACTTTTACTTTTATCAATTTAATTTGAAATAATGTTGCGAACATGTACTTTTAAATGTAGACATCATCTTCATCCATGTGACCGCTTTGTCATTGGTTAAGTTCAAAGGAATGAGTTTCAATTAAAAACGCTGGACTTGGTCAGGCGGCACTCTTACGCATGCGGTTCGCTACAATTCTTGGAAGGATGATTAGGTCATGCAATTAGAATCTTCATCTTCATCTTTTCTTTTCTTTTTCCTAAAGGGGAAAATGTCGAAATGAGCTACCACAGCAATCTTCGTTGACCGTTGCTACAAGAGTTCCACAGTCAGCAAAGAATGTTCGGCTTTAGACAAGGCTCGGGACAATGACCAGAAAAAATCATCAATCTATCGAATTTGTGCCGGTTCGGTCTTGAATCCTTTCACGACTTGTTAATTGAGTCGTTACGGCTAATTTTAGATGGAAATCGGTGGGTATCTGGCACTAGCATGAGCCATTTTTATAGTTCTTTTATAACTTTTTTACCTTTTGTTTTCTTTTTGATTTTCTTTTTCACTATGCCTTTCTTTTCCTTACCAAGTCCACCGAGGGTTGTGAAGCCCTTATCGGTCGAGTGCGAGGGTCCCGACCCTACTCCATAAGGAAGGAGAAAAAAAAGAGAAGAAAAAAATTCTTTTTAAAAATTATAAACAATTATTCATGTCGGCGTGGTCATATTAAGTAAGATGGCTGGCGTCGATATTAGCAATGTCCCATCAAAAGCGGCAATAAACCATTAAAAAGTTTATGACTAAATCAACTGAATAAAAATATTTAGGATACTAAGTTGGCAGAAGCTAAACATGTTTAATTTTTTTCTTTTTTTTGATAATTTTCCTGACAAAGCTCTTTTACCCATTGAAAGTCATGTTTCATGTTGGACAAGCGCATAGCCTTAATGGGCGCAATTGATTTGGTCTTCCTTTGCTAAGAACTAAAATAGAAAAACTAACTCCATGTGAAAAATACCATTCCCCCCCAATCTCCGCCATTCCTTAACACCTATTCATACACGAACCCTAATATTCCGACCATCATAAGCGCGCGCCATACGCACGAGATTAGAAGAGAGAGAGGAGATGTCGCTGGGCAACGGGGCGGCGCCCCGGCGGCACCTGCGCCGGGGAAAGCCACTTTCCAAAGAGAGGGTAAGTGATCGGCCTCAATGGAGATGACTCGCTGGGCCACGTATTTTCAGTCTACTTCCCGTTTGATAGGATCGTAAATGAACCATGGTCGTGCCGTGAATTGTATTCCCAAAGACGAGCTTATTGCAAAGAAACCATATCGCATGGCCATTTTTGTTGTCCCGGCATTGCTTCTTGGATCGGCTTTTCTCTCGTCTCGCTACATGCCATGCTTGAGAATCCGGACTACAAAAACATTCATTGGTGGTTCTCGAAGCTCTTACCAGCGACCCGCACACAAAAGAAAAAACCAAGTCTTGAAGGTATCTTAATCTACACAACGAAAAGTAATTGGTCTCCCACGCGAATCGCATTCCACCATTAAGTGGTAAGTCCATTGAATAATTTGGCCTTCCCTTATTCAACTATATCCGCGTCTGTATCCCCACTAGAGTTGCGCCAGTCCGTTGTCCTAGAATATGAATGCGTAAGTGGTCCGGTGCGTTGTCTTGACCATGAATGTCTTCGTCTCGGTTACGAACGCAAGCAAAACTCGTGTTTTCACTTAATGAAATTCAAATGCGTTCATAAAACAATTTAAGTCTGTCTACAATTTGTTGAGAAATTAATAATATATTCTTTTTAAAATTTGATGTACGGATGTTGATTCAGTCCTAAATTTTTCAACTTGGCAAATATGATCTTAAACCTTATAATAATTTGTCAATATAATCATTCCTAAAAATTTTGGCTGGTTATATGTATGTTGGCCGTCTTATGTGACACGGTCAGTGTCGATATGGATGATTTTCATATATTTTTTAAATGTCTATTTTTTTTCCTTTTTCCCACCTTCCTCCATTGATTGTAGCGCCTTAGCAGTAGCTGGTGAAGATGGCCACAGGGGGCGAAGGTCGACCTTGCCGGCCTCTAGTAAGGCAATTGTAGTGGCAAGGCTTGCCTTCAACAAATTAGTCGAGGGACATTATCTATTATATCCCAAATCAGTGTGCTTAAGTAGATATTCCCTCTCTGTTCATCTCGCGATGGCTAGTTTACAATCACTTGAAAATAATCTCAGAAATCATGGGGCTCACGGATTCTGGGGATTCACCTTCTTCCTTGCTTTTGATTGGACCATTGACGTCAATTTGAACAATATCATTTCCCACATGGCCGTTCGATTGAGATTGGACGGTCTAGATCCCAACTAAGGCACCATTAAGGTAGGTGCTCCAAAAGTAGGTAATCTTGATCGTCTTAGACCGCAACGCCAATTGGCTCGCGGCTCCCACGGGCACACACAGACTTCAACGCTCTTTCTTTGGGACGAGGAGTAGTGCCAAATACGTGATGAGGCATTGGTTCTGACCTTTTTATATTATATTTTTTTATGTATATTCTTTTTAGAGCTGTTTTCGTCTTGCACTAGCCAATTAGCCTTGGAGAATTGGAGAAATTTATCCATAGATAATCACGTTTTAATTTATGATACATATTTCTTTTCCTTGGGAAGAGGTCCACAGAAAAAGAAAAATTCCCAACTTTATCCCCTTATCTTACAATCTTGTATCCATGTGACATATTTACCAGAAATTTTTTCTTGTTATGCCAAAAGTCTTGAATTTTTTTAGTGACACCAAATTTTAGCGGTAAATATGTCAAATGGATACGAGTTTGGGATTTTGATGGTAAATATATCATATGGATACAAGTTTGCAATAAATGTGTCACATAAGTATAAATTTCAGATTTTTGGTCATGGACATAATTGTTTATTTTTGGTCGCTTTAACTTACTTTCATTTTTTTTGAAATTATGTTGTGAACACCTATCTTTAAGTGAAAACATCATCTTAATCTATGCGGTGCTCTGAATTGGTAGGGTCTAGAGGAACGAGTTTGTGTTTAGAACGCCCTACTGGGTCGAGGTGCACTCTATATGAGTGGTCGACTATAATTTTGTATCATATAAGTTCGAGATTTTTAGCCATAGCTTTTACTTTTTTTTTGAAATCATGTTGCGAACATCTGTCTTTAAGTGCAAACATCATCTTAATCTGTGCGATGCTCTGAATTGGTAGGGTCTAAAGGAACGAGTTTGTATTTAGAATGCCCTACTGGGTCAAGGCGTACCCTATACAAGTGGTCGACTATAATTCTGTATCATATAAGTTCAAGATTTTTAGCCATGGACATAATTGAGGGTTTTTGGTGACTTTTACTTTTACTTATTTTTATTTTTTAAAATTATGTTGTGAACGTGTATTTTTAAGCGTAAACATCATCTTCCATGTGACGCTTTGTCATTGGTTAGAGTCAAAGGAATGAGTTTCAATTAAAAACGCCCGACTTGGTCGGGGCGCACTCTACGCATGTGGTCCGCTACAATTCTAGGAAGGATGATTAGGTCATGCAATCAACATCTTCATCTTTTCTTTTCTTTTCATTTTCTTTTTTCTTTCTAAAAGGGAAATAGCCATCTCTTTCACCGTCGCTACAAGAGTTCTGTAGTCAGCACGGTATGTTTGGCTTTGAACATGGCTTGGGTCAATGACCAGAAAAAATCATTAATCTATCGAATTTGTGCCAATTTAGTCTTGAATCCTTCCACGACTTGTTAATTGAGTCACTACGGCTAATTTTGGACAGAAATTGATGGGTATCTGTCACTAACATGAGCTATTTTTATAATTCTTTTATAATTTTTTTAAACCTTTTGTCTTATTTTTGATTTTCTTTTTCTTTATGTCTTTCTTTTCCTTACTAAGTCCTCCGAGGGTTGTGAAGCTTAGGGGTGAGCAAAAATAGGGTGGGTAGGTTCCAGACATGGACCCTGTACCCGACCCTGTTATAACCGGTTCCCATTTTTTGGACCCTGTACCCTACCCTGTTTGCATTGGACTCTGTACCCTACCCACCCTGTTTTTCCGGTCCGAGAACAGGGTTAACCCTGTTTTATTTTGGAACTTGTTTTGCTCATTATATACGACTTTGAATTTTATATTAATATGCGAGAAAACAACATAATTCATCTAATTTATATTGTAACATTAATCACTTATAATTAATATATAAGTAAACTCTTTGATTAAACAAAAATTAAGGATCCACAAAGCAAATTATCATAAACAAAATCATAAGATAAAGCAAAAATCATAACATTACATATATATTGGTAACAAACATGGACATAATATTATTCTCATTACCATAACATTACATGAAACTTTTTATTTGTCTAAAATGGTTAACAAATTTATAGCGCAAGCATAAGTTCTCCAAAAGTGAAACCAACATAACTCATCATCTAAAAATGAAATCAGGCGAATCAATCCACGTGGTACAAAATCTCTAACAAAAACTAAAACTCATGTATAAAGAAACATCAACAAGAAACCATGTTTCAAAAAAATATATAAAAGTTATGATTTAATAAGTTTATTTACTTATAAAATCGGAATTTTTATTAACTAAAATTTATTTTATAATGATCAGAAACAGGGTCCAAGGTTCAGGGTAGGTTCCCCACCTGGACCCTGTACCCGACCCTGTTTTAACCGGTTCCTCTTTTTGGACCCTGTACTCGACCCTGTTTGCATTAGACCCTGTTCCCGACCCTGTTTTCAGGGTGGGCCGGTCCAGGAACAGGGTTTACCCGGTCCGGTTGCACACCCCTAGTGAAGCTCTTGTGATCGAGTGCAAGGGTCCAGATCCTACTCCAGAAGGAAGGAAAAAAAAGAGAAGAAAAAGATTAAAAATTCAAAAATTCTTTTTAAAAATTATAAAAAAAATTCATGTTAGCACAATCATATTACGTAAAATGGCTGGTGTCGATATTAATTTCCCATTAAAAGTGGCAATAAATCATTAAAAGATTTACGACTAAATTGACTGAATAAGAATATTTAAATGCTAAGTTGGTAGAAAGTTTAACATGTTTTCGTTTTTGTTTTTTGATAATTTTCCTGACAAAGTTCTTTTACCCATTGGAAGTTGTGTTTCAAGTTGGACAAGCGCATAGCCTTAGCAGGAGCAATTGATATGGTCTTCCTTTTTTTTTTTTTTTGGTAAGGTGATATGGTCTTCCTTTGCTTGGAACTAAAATAGCAAAACTAACGCCATGTGAAAAATACCATACCCCCTCCCAATTTCTGCCATTCCGTAACATCTATTCATACACAAACCATAATATTCCGATCATCGTAAGCGCACGCCATACACACGAGATTAGGAGAGAGAGAGAGTGGGAGGTGTTGGTGGGCAATTAATTGGGTGGTGACCCGTTGGCGCCTGCGCTAGGAAAAGCCACTTTCGAAAGCGAGGGTAAGTCATCGGCCTCGATGGAGACGGCTCGCTCGGCGTCGTTTCCGGTATACTTCTCATTTGATAGGGTCTTAATGAAGCATGGTCGTGTCTTGAAGTGCCGTGAATTGAATTCCCAAAGACGAGCCTATTGCAAAGAAACCGTATCGCATGGACATTTTTGTTTTACCGGCATTGCTACTTGGATCGACTTTTCTCTCGTTTCGCTACACGCCAGCTATTCCCCGCTTCAAAGTCCGCAGTACAAAACATTTATTGGTGCTCTCGAAGCTCGTAAAAGAGACCCATACACAAAGGAAATAACGAAGTCTTGAAGGAATGTTAATTTACGCAACGAAAAGTAATTGGTCTCCCACGTTAATCGCATTCTACCATAATGAGTAAAACCACTGAATAATTTGGCCTTCCCTTATTCAACTATATCCGCGTCTATTAGGGGAGAAAATTGACTCGTCCCCACTAGAGTTGTGACATTCCATTGTCTTAGGATATGAATGCATAAGTGGTCCAGTTCGTTGTCATGACCATGAGTGTCATTGTCTCAATTATGAACGTATGCAAAGCACGCGT
Organism: Melaleuca quinquenervia; assembly: GCA_030064385.1. Classification (NCBI taxonomy): domain Eukaryota; kingdom Viridiplantae; phylum Streptophyta; class Magnoliopsida; order Myrtales; family Myrtaceae; genus Melaleuca; species Melaleuca quinquenervia. Next base: position 26,095,988 of record CM057725.1, on the reverse strand, counting down.
CTTCACCTGTGCAATTGAAATGTGCTCATAAAATGAATTTAAGTCCGTCTACATTTTGTTGGGAAATTAATAACAAATTTTTTAAATTTGATGTACGGTCGTCGATTCAGTCCTAAAATTTTCAACTTGGTAAATATTGTCTTAAACCTTATTACGATTTGTCAAATATAATCATTCTGAAAAATTTTGGTCAGTTATATGTACGTTGGTTGTCTTATGTGACATGATCAGCGTTGATATGGGTGATTTTAATAATATTTAAAAAAAGGTTAATTTTTTTCCCTCTTTCCCACCATCCTCCATTGATTGTGGCGCCTCAATAGTGGCAGGTGAAGATGGCCACAGAGGGTGAAGGTCGACCTTGTCGACCTCTAGTGAGGGCATTTGTAGTGGCTAGACTTGTCGTCGCCAAATGTGTCAGACGGAGATTATCTATTATATCCGAAATTAGTGCGCTTACATAGATATTCCCTCTCTGTTCATCTCGCGATGGCCAGTTTACAAGCACTTGAAATAATCTCAGAAATCATGGGGCTCACTAATTCTGGGGATTCACCTTCTTCCTTGCTTCTGATTGGACCATTGACGTCAATTTAAACAATATCGTTTCCCACACGGCCGTGCCCATACCATTAGCTCAATTCCATGGGAGCCGCCCTTTTTGACTCGATGTTTTCTTTTGTCTTTTTTTCACTCTTCTCGGGAGAGAGAGGTTTTTGCATGGTTTAAGCTCATATAAGGACCTTGGCTTTAGGGGTGAGCAATGGTCAAAGGTCGACCCGGGATCGACCCAACCAGACCGGTCCTGATCGGGTTTTTAAGACGAATGGATTAACTTGGTCCTAAATACGGGTTGGTCATCTGTCTTGAAATTTTGGATCAGTCCAACCTGGACCAACCTGATACCCATTTTATCTCAAACCCAAGAGAGAAGCCAACTTCAGCCTTTTTATTCCCACGAAGCTCAGGACCTATAAAGGCAGAAGCCAGCCCATGTTAATATGCACTGCTTCTTGGCCCATCTTTACCATTTTCGTGCTTTTAACATCTCTCCAATGCACTGCTTTTTGCTTCAATACATCTCTCTCTCTCTCTCTCTCTCTCTCTCTCTCTCTCTCTCTCTCTCTCTCTCTCTCTCTCCCCTCCCGTGTATGCCAAAGCCAACACTTTTGCTTTATGTTCACATTTTTCTTCCTATCGTGCTTTTCATGTAACTCTTTATGGAAAAACTTCAGTCCAGTGATCTGAAACTCCTACTTTATAAAAACATAATTTAGCGGTCCTAGGTTGATTCTGGGATCCGACTAGACTGATAGTATTGGTCTGGTCTTCGGTCCCAAGATCGACGGGTCGGTCCACGGTCCCAAAAATGGAGGATCAACACTGTGCGGATTGGTTCTCGGGTTGAGTATGGGACCAGCCCAACCCGGACCATACGCACCCCTACTTGGCCTTATCGTATTGACAAGCAACTAGATATGTATTCAGGCGAATGTGGTAATATAATAAGCAGTATAACCTAGTGCGAGGTTCCTCTTTCGAATTTGGATCCTCTACCCGCAGAGCAGATTTGCTCTGTGGGTTTGTGAGAGGGAAGGGGTGGGCCCCACTTTAAGAGGGGGCCCACCCCTTTTTTGCTTTTTTTTTTTGAAAAATAAGCAGTTGTCTAATCATTGATCTGACGGCAGCGGGAGCAGATCAGATTTGCCCTGAAAAGCTTCCAGGGTAGACGATCCGTTTCCTCCTCTTTCACCATCAATCTGTCGCTATGATTCACATGGTGAGAATGTTTTGGTGGTCTGATCTATCTTTATAGGTGCTCTCATGTGATTGCCATCATTGTACACAGAAGTTGATTTTGGTAAATGCACATGTTAAGGACGCAAAAACACTCCCCATATAAGCACTGGGATTGAGAAGGAAACAATTGACGATGGCGGAGAGAATGTTCTCACAAGACACGGATACGTAATATAGAGTCCTTACATATATATGCTGGTGGCTGTTGGAATGCTTCAGATGACTCATGGTGACATAGTATTTGAAAAATTGCATGTTCTACAAGCATAGGCTCTACAATGTCTTTATTCAATTTAATATTCTTCCACAAATCTTGTACTAGATGCGGAAGTAGAGTAGCTCTGGATCAATATCTACCTGGAGCCTGGGCAAGGAGGGAAATTTGGGGAGGAGACCTGCAAGATGTTCTGCATTCTCCCAATATGATTTATATTTGGCAATGAGGCTCTCGTGATTAGCATCGCCATTGATATTTTGACCAGCCTGGTTGTCATTTAAGAAAGAAATTTTGGCCTTCCTTTCATTCCCTACAATCTCCATGAATGCCTTCTTTTTGAAGGTCCAGCTTCCAGTTTTCCAGTTGAAATGATAAAGCGGAAGGAACCTCTGGCCATAAGAGGCTACAAACTCCAGTGCAGCAATAATGTACTCGAACTCCTCCTCTGAAAGGTAGTAGGGAAAGCTGAGTCTGGTCCATCCAGGCTTTAGTCCCGCAAAACCCTGTTAAATAGGTTAACTTGCAGAAGCTTAATGAAATGCTTAATCTTATATGTCACTAAGAAATCATTACAGTGGTCGAGAGTATTGGGGTGTAGTTCATACTCCCCTAAAATAGGAAAGTAATATATTGCTATTCCTTAGTAGTTTGAGTTTAGGCTCATGATTAGCTACTGCCAAAAATACTCTTTTTACATCTTGCGCAGAATATTGATTCTTGCGTAAAATATTATTTTTACGCTGAATAGGAAGTTTACATATTGCGCTGAGGGAGATTTACTTCTTGCGCAGATAGAGTTTACATCTTGCGCCGAGAGTTGTAACGAGAGTAGTGAGGTGCTGTTATAGTGGAATCCTCTGCTGGACGTAGCCCTAGTTTAAGGGTGAACTAGGATAAAACCTCGTGTCTCAAATTTTTTTATGCTCTTGCTTGTTTTACTTCTATTGTGATTGTGCATCGATCCTAACAGAGGGGGAGTGCCTAATAGATCCTACACTTGGATGACTATTATGGTTTGAAACCTTCAAGGTTTTTTATTTCACCGTCTCACGGGAAAGAAAAAAAAGCATCGTACCTTTTGAATGGCATTTCTAAATGCATGGGACTGAGCTTCACTGATGCCAAGTAGGGCATGACCATATGGACCGGCACAAGCACAGCCGCCTCTTGCTTGAATGCCAAAGAGGTCATTGAGGAGAGTGGCAACAAAAGGTCCATGGAGAGGCTTGTCTCTTTTGTTCCCCACTTCTCCCCACAGGTAAAGCCCTGTCTCTGTTCCCTTCTTATCACTATATTGTGGTGAATTAGTTGTTGAGTATATCAGGAAAGACAATATAGCTTGTCTCTTAGCTGTTTTGTTCCCGAGAATCTCTATGTTCTGGTTTCTGGAGAGCCTTCTGATTGCTTCTTTGATGTATTCGTGCTCCAGCTTCTCAATCACTTCATATCCCACGTAGTCTTTCAACCAAAATGCCAATGCTGCTCTTGTGATCTGAATAATCTGGGGAGTCCCAGCGTTCTCTCTTTCTTCAATGTCTTCCACGTATAATGTATCCTGCTAGACAAGTAAGTTCACAAGTTACCGACTTACAAAAATCAGAATGTTCTGAGGTTAATTGCTTTAGCATTTGAATTTGCTCTTATGATTTGCAATAGATCAATGCTTTTACTTTCTCATTGAAGCCATTGACATAATCAACCGTTCCTCCTCCACAGGTCGATGGGGGAGATGATCCAAGCTGATAGAGAGCTGTGCTCGCGAGTAGGATTCCTGGAGTGCCGGGTCCACCAAGAAACTTGTGCACACTCAGGAAGATAGCATCATAACCGTCGACTTCCCCCGATCTCATGTTGATTTCCACATAAGGTGCACTACTCAAAATTCAGCAATTCAACGTTGGTTAGACTAGCCGGTTAATTAGGTTGCCACAAAACTATATGGTCCTGTAACATTTTCTCAGTTAAGCGCAAACACGGTTTGTTGTTATTGGATTATTATCTATTTAGTAAAAGAGTTCTTCGGCTGTGTTAGAAGTCCATGAGAATGAAGGCTCACCTAGCCGCAAAATCAAAGCAAGCAAAGGCACCGAATTGGTGAAGCAGCCTCGCAACAGCTCTCGTGTCGGTATAAATCCCGGTGACATTACTGCAAGCTGAGAAAGAACCCAGAATCGGCCTGTTTGCATCTCGAAAAGACTCGAGCCTTTGCCTTAAATCTTCCATGTCTATCGACCCTTCCTCGTCAAGTCCAATCTCTATGACCTCTGCTAGACTTTGCCTCCACGAGAGAAGGTTCGAGTGGTGCTCATAGGGCCCGACTAGGACCACCCATCTTTGTTCGCTCAGCATGCACTTAATCATCCTCTCTCTTAGGATCGATGGCACTGCGATGCCCATGACTTCTTGGAGCCGCTTGATCGACCCTGTGGATCCTGAGCCGCAGAAGAATATCGCATCCTGGGGTCCACCTCCTATGCACCGTTTGATGTAGCTTGAGGCCTCGTGCACCGTCTTGGTGGTCCGGTGACCCACGTGGCTATCGGACGTGTGTGAGTTACCTACATGCACATACATAAAAAAAAAGTATTATTCAAGTATTGGTTTAATCTAGTAGACAATGGACATTAAAGATGGTCAGCGTACAATAGGATTTTTACTATTGTAGGATTTAAAGGCTAGAGATAAAAGTGAAACGTGGACAAATTGGAGCCGTATACTCACTTGCGCATGCCATGACAGTGATGTTTGTCTAGATCCATCTAATCGTCGGAACATGTCGCATTCGATTCCGAATGAAACTCAGATGTAGGATTTCAAATGTAAAAAAATAAACTATCATAGACCGTTATTATAATATATGATGGAGGATGATATTGCCTATATAAATACCATCTTCATCATGGAGAATCTACTCCGCTTGTCGGGCATTAGACCGAGTTTATGATTCACTCATGCAGTTGATTTCATGTATATCTTTACGGTCATGGTCGTGGCACGGCTTTGAGCAAGTAAGCGATCGAAATGTAATTGCAACGAAAATATAATGATTTCCAAGGTGCAAGTGATCATCCATCACAAGTTCAATGACTCAGGACCCTTTGACGAAATGTGCGCACTCAAATAATGCAATTGGCTTGCAAATTTGTGATAATAATGATTTATGATGTCCGATCCTCCGGATAGGACAAACGTGGACCGGAAACAGAAAAGATGCGGGCAGGGAACTCTACCCCTCATCCATTATCCATCCAATTTTTTCCCTCCTATAAAAGAGGGGGGAAACTCTATCCTCACATCAGCAAAGCAGGGGATCCGGTTGAGGCTGACGTCTTCAAAATAACGTGCTCTTGCCAGTTCATCTCGTATGTGAGTTACAACGCAACGAGTTCACTAAAGGATGTCGGTCCTCTTCAAGCGTTGACCTCTAAGCTTCGAAGTTCATGTCCTAGGAAAATGTGGATTAACTGACGTAATGGTACTGTAGATGAGTTCTTTTCCTGGCCGTCCGTCTACGTAACCAGAAGGGAAAAATCCCGATACGCACTCGACACACGTACCGTAAAAAGGGAGGATGCTGTCGATGATGAAGTCCTCGATGTAGCGGAAGCAGCGGCCGGAGGCGGTGCTGTCGGCGTACGTGAGCCGCCGCCTGCCAAACGGTGAGTCAAACTCGGCCTCGCTGCCGATGATCTGGGAGCGGACCCACGGGAGCTTCTTCTCTGCGTTGGGGAGGCAGCCCACCGCAGGGACGCCGCCCGCCGCGAAGACTCCCATGCCAAGCTTCCGAAAGGACTCCGAGTGCCGGCGCAGATTGTTCCTCGACGACGATGGTGGTGATGGACTGCTCTTGCCATTTGAGGGGGCGACGTACTTGTTCATGATGGCGATGTGGGATTGCCTCATCATGCCGGGTTGCTCAAGTTCCATCGTCTAGCGAAGAAGGAACCAGCAAGAGATTAACGCCTTCTCCTTTCTTTCTTTCTTTCTTTCTTTCGGGTGACGAGGGTTTTTGAGGGTGTGAGGGAAAGAATGAACGATTCCACGGGCTTAAATAAGATGGGGCTTGGCATGGCAAGTCAAAAATGCGAAGGTTGATGTAAAAATCATTATTTTCCTAAAGAAAAAGTTATGGTCTTTTAATTAAAAGAGAGTTAATATATTATTAATGGATTCTGGTGGCTACTGAGGTCTCTGTGGTTTGTCGTCTTAGGCCAACTTGCTCGTGGCTCCCACAGACTTTCTTTGGGACGACCCGTAGTGCCAATTCACCTTGGAGAATTGGAGATATTTATTCATAGATAATTATGTTCTAATTTAGGATACATATTTTCTTTTCCTTAGGAAGAAGTACACAAAAAGATAAAAGAAAAATCCCAAACTTATCCCCTGCCACGAATTTATCTTACATTCTTGCATCCGTATTAGAAATTTCTTTCATATGATGCCATAAACCATGCATGAATTTTTTTTAGTGACACCAATTTTAGCGATAAATATGTCATATAAAAAAGTTTGGGGTTTTTAATGTCATATAGATAAAAATTTGGGGTAAATGTATCATATGGAATGGATACAAGTTTGCGATAAATATGTTACATAAGTATAAGTTTGAGATATATAGCCTTGGACATAATTGAGGATTTTTGGTGGCTTTTACTTTTTTTTTTCAAATTATGTCGTGAACATCTATTTTTAAGTGTAATCATCATCTTAATCTATGCGACGCTTTGAATTGGTAGGGTCAAAGGAATGAGTTGAGTTCAGAACACCCTATTGGGTCAAGGCATACTCTTTACAAGTGCTCGACTATAATTTTGTATCATGTGAGTTTGAAATTTCTAGCCATGGACGTAATTGAGGATTTATGGTGGCTTTACTTTTATTTATTTATTTTGAAATTATGCTGTGAACATCTATTTTTAAGTTTAAACATCATCTTAATCTATGCAACACTTTGAAGGGCCAAATGAACGAGTTTGTATTCAGAATGTTTGTCAAGGTATATTCTATACAAGTGGTCGACTATAATTCGGTATCATACAAGTTTGAGACTTTTAGCTGTGGACGTAATTGAGGATTTTTAGTTGCTTTCACTTTATTTTTTTGAAATTATGTTGAGAACATGTATTTTTAAGTATAAACATCGTCTTCATCCATGTGACGCTTTGTCATTGGTTAAGGTCAAAGGAATGAGTTTCAATTAAAAACGCCGGACTTGATCAGGCGGCACTCTTACGCAAGTGGTCCACTACAATTCTAGGAAGGATGATTAGGTCATGCAATTAAGATCATCATCTTTTCTTTTCTTTTCTTTTTCTTTTTTCTTTCTAAAAGGGAAATAGCAATCTCTTTCATTGTCGCTTTAAGAGTTTCGTAGTCAGCACGGTATGTTCGGCTTTGGACATGGCTCGGGACAATGACCATAAAAAAATCATTAATCTATCGAATTTAATCCAATTCAGTCTTGAATCCTTTCACGCTTGTTAATTGAGTTGTTGCGGCTAATTTTGGACGAAAATCGGTAGGTATCTATCACTGACATGAGCTATTTTTATAATTCTTTTATAATTTTTACCTTTTGTCTTTTTTTATTTTCGTTTTCTTTATGTCTTTCTTTTCCTTACTAAGTCCTTTGAGGGTTGTGAATCCCTCGTTGATCGAGTGCAAGGGTCCAGACCCTACTCCAGAAGGAAGGGAAAAAAGAGAAGAAAAAGATTAAAAATTCAAAAATTCTTTTTAAAAATTATTAAAAAATATTCATGTTAACATAGTCATATTATGTAAAATGGCTGGTGTCGACATTAGCAATTTTCTATTAAAAGTGGCAATGAATCATTAAAAGATTTACGAATAATTGACTGAATAAGAATATTTAGATGCTAAGTTGGTAGAAAGTTCAACATGTTTACATTTTTTTTTTGGATAATTTTCCTGACAGAGTTCTTTTACCCATTGGAAGTTGTGTTTCAAGTTGGACAAGCGCATAGCCTTAGCGGGCGCAATTGATATGGTCTTCCTTTGCTTGGAACTAAAATAGCAAAACTAACCCCATGTGAAAAATACCATCCCCCTCCCAATTTCTGCCATTCCTTAACATCTATTAATACACGAACCCTAATATTCCAACCATCATAAGTGTAACAGCCTGTTTTTCCTCTATGTTCGGCCCACCTTCTCATCCAGCCCAGTCCACTCCCCTTCAGCCACGCTAGTCAATGCGGCTGTTTCGCGTGGACGCCCCACGAACTCCGTCTTCCTCGCGTGGACCTCTTATAGATGAACCCTAGCCACTGAGTTCATAATTGGTGGCCGCCGGGACCTAGAAATCATGCGAGATTGTTGGAGGAGAATTGATGAACCGCCAAAGCTCGCACTGCCGCCCACGGAGCCGGGGGAACCGCCACATTAATAGCGAAACACCTCGGAATCGGCAACGGCCTTGTTTCACGAACCGAGGGCTTGCGGTGGAAATCGCGAGAGCTCGGCCATGCCTAGGCTTCGCCACCACTTCCACGATGTTCCTCGACGTCTGCTCGACCCTCCCGAGAGCTTGGTCGCAGTCGCCGCCGCCTCGGAAGCCGCGGAACGCAGCTGAGAGCCATTCCCTTGTTTCAACGCGAAGTTGTTGTTCACTGTCGCCGTGGACAACGTGGACCGACCCAGCTGTAGCTACTGCTTGGGAAAGGTTCCTGAGACTTTCCTGGTCACTGCCCAAGTCGTCGCCACCGTCGGTTCTCCCTCGCTTGGCCGTGATTCCACACGGGAGCCGCCCCCTGTTTTGCGCACGCCTCCCCTGCCTCTCTGCCCGTGAAGCGCCAACTGGTCTCCGGCGTTGTTCCGATGCCACTGATCGCCACACACGCCTCAGCCGACCTCCAGGAGCCACTCCCATCGTGCTTAGCTGTCGTCGAGCCCTGTGGAGCCACCTCCAATGCTCAATTAGCCACCCCAGTGAAGGTTACATGTTTTGGCCGAATTGCTCTAATTTGAAAGCATCGGTTGCTGACCACGGTGGGTCATCGTTGACCACCGTCCATCGTCCTCCATAGATGCCACCCTACTGTGTTGAGCTGTGCCGCGTAGTGGCGGACCATTGGTGCGTCCGAAGTGCAATTGGCATGGAGTTGTGGACATTCGTCCATCGCGCAAAAAGCTTGGATTAATTGTGAGTTCGCCCTAATTCCTAGTTAGGCGGTCACTCGCCTTAGTAGCTATTTAGGTTGAATTGGTTGATTGATTGGGAAATTGGCGACTTTAGATGAATCAGGCGTATAATTGTGATTTCGGAGGAATATGGGGGCAAATCGGCTAATTGGATGATTTAGGGGCAAAATTGAAATTTAGGCTAGATGAAGGGGCAAGAATGTAATTTTGACTATGTCAGGGGCAGAATAGTGATTTTGACTAGGTTAGAGGCACAATGGTGATTTTGGCCAAGTCAGGGGCAGTATTGTAAACTTGGGCTAAGTGAAGGGGGCATAATTGTAATAATGGAAAGTTCGGGGCAAAATGGTAGTTTTGGAAATTTGGGGCAAGATTAGGGAGTCTTGATTATATATGAGATTGATAATGAGCTGGACGTGATTGTAGTAATAATTTGGCATTTGGAAGTAATTATTTATCTTCTGCCTAGTTAGGGGCAATTTGTGTCTTATGGTTAATTTGTGACATTTCGGGCAAACTACCGAAATTGAATGATCGGCCAAATGACGGCCAATTAATGGTGATGATGCCCGTAGTTTATCGAATGGACTGGATTCGACTAGGGACCCGGGTAAATCCCTAATTGGTGGGCTCAGGCAGTTGTAATTTAGAAATTTCGATGTATGAACTCAATATTTATTATGTCTCATTGAGTGTGATTAGATCAATATTATCGAATGTGCAGTTAATTGGGACTGGATTGTGATATTTTATTATTGAGATTATTATTTAACCGTTGGTGATGAATGTGGTTGTTTTGTGATGGGAATTAAATGTTACTATTTTATGGTATCAATTGAACATGATGGAGTAGGGAAAGAGGAAAGTGAATGTTAGTGAACTAATGAAGAATCGGGCGAGAAATGTGAGAATTAAATTAGTTAGGAGAGTAGGGACCCTAGGGTGGGTGCCCTCCTAATTGGGGATTAGGGTGTAGACTCACTGAGTAATCTCATTGTTGTTGTTTAACTATTTTTACAGGTTCAGGTCATGGGCTTCTCGTCGAGGGTCAGTTGAGGTTGGAGGCTTTCGTTGATTAGATAGTTCATTTGAATTATTTACATTTGATGTTGTTTGATCGAATAAATAATTGAGCTTGATCCTTAATTGTAAGCCTTCAGTAGACCTGGTTTTAGTATATTTGAATTGGATAAGTTTTTAAATTCCCCAAAGTTTATCGGGGGTTTTAGTTAGTAAATTCCGCTGCATTTCTTTCTACGTGAAGACTCATGGAAACGTAATAAAATTTTAACGACCGGTGAGGATTGACTTAAGGAACTGTTTCGTGCTCGGGTGCGGGGCGTGACAGTTATTTTGGTATCAGAGCCAGGTTAGAAAACGGAGTGATAAGGTTAGGTACATAAAACTGGGGATAAAAAAATAATAATATGTTATTATATGATATGATTGTTTGTAATCATTGTGTTGGTTGTGATTGATTGTTGCATGTATGTCTCAATCGTACATGGAATGGGACATGTATGGTTAAGGCTTGAATGTGTATCAAAAAAATTCATAGTCTTGCGTCTATCTAAGTTGGCATGATCCGGACATGTGCAGTGAGGCTAGATGATCAACTTTGTATTTATTTAATTGTATGACGTAGACTTATATTTAGCCGCGTTGTCACGGTATGGGACGTGTTCAACAAGGCCAAAATGTTATTGATGAAATGGTTGTGAGGCATGTGTCCAGAATGTCCCATGGTGGTGTTGCCATGCCTTGGTGGGAGGCACGTCGCTGGGACATCACAGGGCAGTGTGGCCGTGCCTCGGTAGGGCATGTCCATGAGATATCACATGGCGGTGTGGCCGCGACCTATTGATGAAAGTGTTGTGAGAGGCATGTTGCTGGAACGTCACAGGGCGGTGCGACCGCGCCTCAGAATAGGCATGTTATGGGAACATCACCTGGCGGTGTGACCGCGCCTCGGAAGGGCATGTCATTAGCACGTCACCATGGCGGTGTGGCCACGCCCTAATGATAAAAATAGAGTGTGGCTGTGTTATCGTACACTATGTTATTGCCGTGTTATCACTTGGCGGTGTGACCGCACCTCGGAAGGGCACGTCATTGGGACGTCACCATGGCGGTGTGGCCACGCCCTAATGATAAAAATAGAGCGTTGCTATGTTATTGTAAGCTATGTTTGGCATTGCTGTGTTATCACATTCCCATGGAGGCGTTGCTGTGTTATCGCACACCAGTGTTGTTGTGTCATCGCATGCTAGAGCATTGCTGTGTATTGCATGCTAACTGAAGAGCACTACCGTGTATTGCATGCTGTATGGGGCGTTGCTGTGTATCGCACACTAGAGCGTTACTGTGTATCGTGTGTTGTTAGAAGAGCACTACTGTGTATAGCGTGCTGTGTAGGGCGTAGCTGTGTATCACACGTCGAGCGTTGCTGTGTATCGCACGCTGTTGGAAGAGCATTGATGTGTATCGTGTGCCGTGCAGGGCATAGCTGTATATCGTGCGTGAGCATTGTCGTGTATCGCTTGCTATTTAGAGCTTTCTGAGTAGAGCTTGCTCCTTGTTGATTGTAGATAGCTGTTATTACATATGCATGATAAGTGTGATTGAGATTCGTGAATGGTTTGAGTAGATTCTGAGGATGGATCGAGATCAAAGACCGCCGTGTAAGGAAGGGAGTGAGGTCGCTTCGGCGAAGGAGGTGACGTTCAATAAAATCTAAGGATCGGGAGTATCCTGCAATTCCTTGAGGACCTCTAGGACGTGGTCGCCTGGTAGGCCTAGAATCAAGAGGCCGTTGTTGCAGCTGACACTGCTGCGGCAAGTACCGTTGTGATTACATCGTTGAAGTGATGCCGCTGTCTTGACACCCGCAATGGGTGCCTCGACTGTGGATGTTACGACCCATGTTCTTAATTATGCCCTAATTATTGAAAGTTAGAATGGGAAAAAGATGATTTGAAAACAGGTGGAGCAGTTTGTGAAACTAACGTCTCCACAGTTGTTGGGAAGAGGTGATTCGGAAGCCATTCTTTCTTGGTTTCGAGGAATTGAGATAATGTTCTCTATGATGAGATGCACTGGCATTGATAAAGTGATTTTGGTAGCTTATTATATGAAAAATGATTGCAGCCACTTGCGAGAAACTACAAAGTGAATGATTTTTCCGAGAATGAGTGTAATGGATTATAGATGCTTCTGTGAAAGTATTCAATGAGAATTATTCTTCAAATATTGCGAGGAAGCAAAAGATGGCCGAGTTTCAGAGACTCCACCAGAACCAACTTTTAATAGAAGAATATGAGACGAAATTTGCCAGGAAGCCTAAGTATGGCAAGATCCGAGATGGACTAAAACCCATTATTAAGAATCAATTGAAACCTCATGAGCAAATGGGACAGCGCATGCCTAGAAATTGGCTGCAATCTTATATATGTGAAGATCTAGAGGCACAAATTAAGTGGAAAGAAATTCACAATGTATAGGAATCACTCAAGTCTTAAATATCTATTCTCTCAACAGGAGCTGAACATGAGACAATGCCGACGGATAGAACTACTAAAGAACCACGACTGCGATATTAAGCTAATAGGAAGTCCTTGAGGATGCATTGAATGGTGAAAGAATGGCTCTTACTAGAAAGAGTGAGAAATTTTGACTTCAATTTCGAGGAAGTCACTTCACGTGTTTAATGGCCATCGTATGAGGGAAGTTGCACGTTTAGTCGAGGATTAAGGCCTTATAGCCCATGGACCATACTCTTCAAAAGATCATTCAAAATGAGTGAGGACTTGAGGGGGAGAATTAAGTTGAATAATCCGGTGGAAGAGAATATTGAGGATAAATTTACAGTTATAGTGTGGTGTGTAATGGCTTTTCAAGTAGACATGTTAATAAAAGGGGAGGCTTTGATTTGAATTCCGGGTTGGATTAGAATGAAGGTTTGAATTAGAGACAGTCAAAAGTAAGTTTGAAAAGAAAGCTGCGAAGAGAAGTAAGATCGACTTAAATGAAGATGCAACTAGTGATTTGGATGAGAATTTGGAGGAGGATTCCCTTTAGGGAAAAAAAAATTGGCTTGAATTTAGGAGTTGATACTGCAGTGAAGTATGTCGACAGTTATGTGTAAGCGTGTCATGTCAGTTTATCGAGGACAATAGTGTAGATTTTGCCAGAGATAATGTTAAAAAAAAATGTCATGGAAGTTAACATTGCCGGCTGAACTTCCTCAAATTCCTGTAGAGATTGACGGATATACTACAACGAGACTTGTGAGTGGCTTTGCCAGTACTACCTGTGAAGAAACAAGGTGTGGTCCGGTCGATGTTTCAATTTCATATGTGTTTGGCAATATAGCTTGCGACAGCGTGGAAGATTCTAAAGTGTCCGTGCCTCCGAAAGATGGGCCCTTTTGAGACCTGTGACGCCATGCATACTAAAAAGCAAGGCAATATCTCAAGCCCATATGAACACGGAAGTAGGCGGGAAAGGAAAAGGAAGTACTTGAATAATTTGAGATCTACTGGGATAGTCTTGAAAAGAAGCGCATGCAGAGGATCAACTACAACTTGTGATGTTGGCGTGGTCCTGTTGGATGCCGTCAATGATCTGGCATCATCTCCTGTTGTTAGTGCAATAACGAAAGACAAACATGAAGAACACCATGAAATTCCTCCAAAGTTGCAATTGTCTCTTCTTCCGAAAATGTAAAGTTTGACGGAATCTGGATCCTAGACGGCTTTTGTGTGTATGTAATTTTTGGGATCATTCAGTAGTTTACTATTCTAAGTCTTTTTGAGTTGGAAGATTTTGTTTCCGCACTAAAATCAGATTCTGCTGTTTCGTGAATGGACTTTATTCATGTTCCCTTCTCATAACTTTGAGGAAGCATTTGGAGCGACTCTCCTATGAAGGGTCTATGTCTGCATTGAATTACTTGAGGAGCCTTGATTAGGACCAGCTGGACTTAGTAACATGGCCCATATTCTTGGTTGAATACCTGTTGCTGCATGGGTCTAAACTTCAGTGTGATCTTGAGCTTCGTCACCCGAACCTTTTGAAGGATGATTTCTATAAACAACCTACACATGTAAAAGTTGAGGTATTGAGGTGTCTGTGTGATAAGGTGATGGATGTGGAAGTTATTAGATCAGAACTTAGTTGGAGATCTTCATGATCTGATCCTAATGTTGGTATCGATTAGAACATGAAAAGGACATGTGCAATGGATGCTTCAGGTAGAGATCGCTTGATTGAGGAGACTAATGATGATATTGACAGGAATAGTGATGAGTGCTGCCTTTGTTTGATGGAAATATGATGTTATGTTGCCTTGCTGAATATCATTTAAGGTGTGTTAGAGTTGTGCATGATCTTTTGCCAGAAGGGGACTGGTTTTGCCGAGTGCACTCTAGAGAAAAACGAGTCATGGATAAGACCGCGTAGATCTATTCGTGGGGCCGAGCTATTGGGAATTGATCATCATGGTTGACTTTATTACTAGCTGTTGTGACTATATATTGGTGTCGGGTTCATTTGAAACTAAAGGCTCTTTCTATTATTACCACAAGAATGATCCGAATCCTGTTACTGAAGTACTTTAGTGTTCAGCAAATTCTCAGCGTTCGCCAAAATTTATCTTTGACATATTGAAGGCAATCAATGGACAATGGGGCATTCATTCCAGCTCAAGAAAGATGAAGGCTGATCGTGGTTCCTCAAATTCTGTAACCCCTTTGGAGGTGCCTGTTAGGGGACAATTTGTTGCTACTTCCATGACAGTGGCATCCCTACCTTTGTGTACCACTTATGAAGGCATTGACAAAGCTGATGATGACAAGTGCTTGGAAAAGGAACCCCTCCTGCAAGCCTCTCACTTTGACTGGATTTGAAGCTTCAAAATATAGATATAGAAGTCGATGACAGGGTGCCATGTGTGGAGAGACCGATCATGATTGAAGACCGCAAAGAACAACACCTGAGAAAGAAGGTAGTTCTTCTTGTTAAGGTAGTTTGGTAGCACCACGAGATTGAAAGTGTGGCTTGGAAAAGCGAAGAAGTCATGAACCGCCAATATCCTTACTTGTTTGAGAGGACTAGCGATGTAAATTTCGAGGACGAAATATCTTAAGTGGGGGAGAATTGTAACAGCCCGTTTTTCCTCTATGTTCGGCCCACCTTCTCATCCAGCCCAGTCCACTCCCCTTCAGCCACGCTAGTCAATGCGTCTGTTTCGCGTGGACGCCCCACGAACTCCGTCTTCCTCGCGTGGACCTCCCATAGATGAACCCTAGCCATTGAGTTCATAATTGGTGGCCGTTAGGACCTAGAAATCATGCGAGATTGTTGGAGGAGAATTGATGAACCGTCAAAGCTCGCACTGCCGCCCCACGGAGTCGGGGGAACCGCCACATTAACAGCGAAACACCTCGGAATTGGCAATGGCCCTATTTCACGAACCGAGGGCTTGCGGCGGAAATTGTGAGAGCTCGGCCATGCCTAGGCTTCGCCACCACTTCCACGATGTTCCCCGACGTCTGCTCGACCCTCCCGAGAGCTTGGTCGCAGTCGTTGCCGCCTTGGAAGCCGCGGAACGCAGCCGAGAGCCATTCCCTTGTTTCAGCGCAAAGTTGTTGTTCACCGTCGCCGTGGACAACTTGGACCGACCTAGCTGTAGCTACCGCTTGGGAAAGGTTCCTGAGACCTTCCTGGTCACCGCCCAAGCTGTCGCCATCGTCGGTTCTCCCTCGCTTGGCCGTGATTCCACACGGGAGCCGCCCCTTGTTTTGCGCACGCCTCCCCTGCCTCTCTGCCCGTGAAGCGCCAACTGGTCTCTAGTATTGTTCCGACGCCATTGATCGCCACACACGCCTCGGCCAACCTCCAGTAGCCACTCCCGTCGTGCTTAGCTGCCGTCGAGCCTGTGGAGCCACCTCCAATGCTCAATCAGCCACCCCAGTGAAGGTTACATGTTTTGGCCGAATTGCTCTAATTTGAGAGCATCGATTGTTGACCACGGTGGGTCATCGTTGACCACCGTCCATCGTCCTCCATAGATGCCATCCTATTGTGTTGAGCTGTGCCGCGTAGTGGCGGACCATTGGTGCGTCCGAAGTGCAATTGGCATGGAGTTGTGGACATTCGTCCATCGCGCAAAAAGCTTGGATTAATTGTGAGTTCGCCCTAATTCCTAGTTAGGCGGTCACTCGCCTTAGTAGTTATTTTAGTTGAATTGGTTGATTGATTGGGAAATTGGCGACTTTAGATGAATCGGGCGTATAATTGTGATTTCGGAGGAATATGGGGGCAAATCGGCTAATTGGATGATTTAGGGGCAAAATTGAAATTTAGGCTAGATGAAGGGGCAAGAATGTAATTTTGACTATGTCAGGGGCAGAATAGTGATTTTGACTAGGTTAGAGGCACAATGGTGATTTTGGCCAAGTCAGGGGCAGTATTGTAAACTTGGGCTAAGTGAAGGGGGCATAATTGTAATAATGGAAAGTTCGGGGCAAAATGGTAGTTTTGGAAATTTGGGGCAAGATTAGGGAGTCTTGATTATATATGAGATTGATAATGAGCTGGACGTGATTGTAGTAATAATTTGGCATTTGGAAGTAATTATTTATCTTCTGCCTAGTTAGGGGCAATTTGTGTCTTATGGTTAATTTGTGACATTTCGGGCAAACTACCGAAATTGAATGATCGGCCAAATGACGGCCAATTAATGGTGATGATGCCCGTAGTTTATCGAATGGACTGGATTCGACTAGGGACCTGGGTAAATCCCTAATTGGTGGGCTCAGGCAGTTGTAATTTAGAAATTTCGATGTATGAACTCAATATTTATTATGTCTCATTGAGTGTGATTAGATCAATATTATCGAATGTGCAGTTAATTGGGACTGGATTGTGATATTTTATTATTGAGATTATTATTTAACCGTTGGTGATGAATGTGGTTGTTTTGTGATGGGAATTAAATGTTACTATTTTATGGTATCAATTGAACATGATGGAGTAGGGAAAGAGGAAAGTGAATGTTAGTGAACTAATGAAGAATCGGGCGAGAAATGTGAGAATTAAATTAGTTAGGAGAGTAGGGACCCTAGGGTGGGTGCCCTCCTAATTGGGGATTAGGGTGTAGACTCACTGAGTAATCTCATTGTTGTTGTTTAACTATTTTTACAGGTTCAGGTCATGGGCTTCTCGTCGAGGGTCAGTTGAGGTTGGAGGCTTTCGTTGATTAGATAGTTCATTTGAATTATTTACATTTGATGTTGTTTGATCGAATAAATAATTGAGCTTGATCCTTAATTGTAAGCCTTCAGTAGACCTGGTTTTAGTATATTTGAATTGGATAAGTTTTTAAATTCCCCAAAGTTTATCGGGGGTTTTAGTTAGTAAATTCCGCTGCATTTCTTTCTACGTGAATTATTTAACGACTCATGGAAACGTAATAAAATTTTAACGACCGGTGAGGATTGACTTAAGGAACTGTTTCACATAATTTTCACGAGTGCCTTCTTTTTGGAAAGAGATCCAATCGGCAGTTTTTAGTTTAGAATGGTAGTGTGGAATGGAGCTCTGGCCAGAAGAAGCTCATAAGCTCTACCGGGCACCACCCCCCCCCCCCCCCCCCCCCCCGCGGACAACTTCCCACTATTCTACAAGCATAATAATACTCTTTCGAGATAAATCAAGAATACAATTTACAAGTTGTTCCTAGAAAGGATTGGAATTAATAATGATAATAAAAACAGAGCGAAATAAACAATTGGGTAGCTGTACAGTGCATGACATGAAGTGGACGTTCTTGAATCTTAGGCTTGAACAATTCAAAGTATGGCAAAATCTTGATCTTGGAATATTAAAAATTATTCATCTTGGTAGGAAAGATTCAATAGTTCTTTCGAAGCAAGGTGTTAATAGGTTATGTACTAATCTCTGCTTAAGGAAGAGCTTTAGATAAAGCAACCCGGACTTCCACGCCTCTACAGCTGCTCCACTAATGCAATGGGTTTGCTAAGAATAGTTCAATCTTACTTTATTGCCGAGCTATTATAGTTATATTTAATAAATAGATTATAAATAAGTTTAGAATGATAAAACCCAAGGTAATATAAGTATTAGATGGGTTTCCAACTTATTTAGACTTGGACTTATCTCTACGACTCTCTCTTCACTCTCTTTCGTCCTCAGTCGATCTCGCCATTGTTCATTCCGCGCTTTTACCTTAATGAGTTGAGTTGAATATATGTTGGGTTAGATGTCGGTGATTAGAGTTGTATTGTGTGGAAATGACTTAAAACAAGTTAAAATAAATCCAATATGGATCGGATCATTATTGAATTTGACTCACCTATCTGGTAGGTTTAACCGTACAATCAAGATGGGATTTTCTTTTTGTTTTTGAACTAGTATTGCCTTACCAATTCCAAAGCCACGTGCACCAAGCATTTTTATAGACCTTGAATTGGTTGGATTCTCTTGGAACTCTTTTTCGGACAGTATCATTAATTCTTATCGTTTGGTTTTCTTTTTTCTACTTTTCATGATTTTGCATCCTAGCTATTTGAATCCCCTCGTGGGTAGGATCACATTGGCGCCATTTTGGGTCGACATACAGTTAAATTAATTAATTGAGTCTAATGTTTTGTTTTCTTCCAAGTCTTGGACTCAACCAAGAAGAGGCAAACCCTACAACAACAAAGCCCACTTCCCTCCCCTTCTCCCCTACAAGGGGCCACCGCAGAACTGCACTGAGCTCGAGACCCACGACGGAACGGTGCTAAGCTACGAACGGACATCCGTGCCGCCGGCGACCGACGGCGGGTTCTTGCAGCTCCACCTTCAGGTCGTCTGGTCGGTTCCTGAAGGGTATCCGGTGTCAGCCGCAGACGGAGGAGCAGAATCAGACAGGAGGAGCTTCACAGTCGGCGTTACGTCGTGGCGAAGCGCTGCCGCATCAGGAGCGCACCCTTTTCGCCACCGTGGTCGACGGCAACGGGCCGTTGCCTGATGGTAACGGCCGCTAATGTCGCCAACCTGCTGTCTTTTTGCAGACCCATGATTCTTGCGTTAACTCACCCGCGAGGAGTTCGAATTCCAGGGGGTATTGTTTTCTTTGCGGGCTCTTCCACTTCTTGTGCTCTTCGAGCTGTTGAGCTCGACGAAGCGAGCGAGTCTCGCAACGATCATGACTACGCTGAGTCCAAGCGGAGGGTGGGGCGTTTTGCCTCCTTGGGCCAGCTAGGAAGAGCGCTGGAAACGTTGAATTCTACGGGCTTTTCCCTTGGGAAGCCGACGGTGTACGATTGCAATGCCTTGTTGTACCGTTGCCTGAAATCGAGAGATGTGGTTTTGGAGGAGTTAATTGGAGTGTATTATGGAATGAAGAGGTTTGGCCCTGCACCTAATGCTCTGACTTTTAATACGCTTGTCAATGGAATGTTGTCTCTCGGGCATTTGAAAGATGCGTGCTTCGTTGCTCAAGAGATGTGGGATTGTGGCTTCTTGCCCTCCTTTAGTTGTTTGTCAAAATTGTTGAAAAAGTCGTTAGGATTGGGGAGCCTGGTCGATGCACTTGAAGTGTTTGAACTAATGCTCAAGTGTGAGTATCAGCCCACTGAACCCGTCTTGAGATCCTTGATCTCTATACTTTGCAAAAGGGGGATGGTGCAGGAGGCCCATCGAGTCGTGTCCGCTTTTTTTGATAGAGGCCGTGTTTGTTGTATCTACAGTTTTAATCCGATTGTCTGGGCTTTGTGCAAGTCTGGCCAGAACATTTGTGCTCTGGAGTTGTTGTACTGGCTGAAGAAGAGAGGTATCCATCCTAATGTTTGCTCATACACGGCTTTGGTTTATGGATTTAGCAGGGAAGGGTCGTGGGAGGAAGCTTTTCGATGCTTTGATGTCATGAAACACGACGGGTGCAAAGCTAATGTGATAACTTACACTGTGCTTATAAAGTTTCTTTGTGATGATGAGAGGATTGAAGAGGCATTAACGCTTTTGTCCAAGATGGATGAGGAAGGATGTTGTCCAGACCTGTACACATACAATATCATTCTCCGGGAATTGTGTCATCTGGATAGACTCATGGATGTTATAGAAGTTGTCGGGTTGATTGATGAAAAGGGTCTTTCTCCGGACCTGTACACATATTCTGCTTTGGCTGGAGGCCTATTAAAAGTTGGCAGAGTAAGAATTGCATGCAATCTACTACGTGATGCGATTTCTTTGGGCTGTAGCCTGGATCTTTGTGCATATAATATATACTTATTGTGTCTTTGTCGCACTAATAAAGCCAAGGAAGCTTTGTCTGCCCTGGAATGTCTGATAAGAGAGGGGGTTGTTCCAAATAGTGTCTCGTTCAACACAATTTTGAGTGGTTTCTGTAACGAAAACAATATTGATGAGGCTTTACAGGTTTTGGATCATTTTAAATGGATTGGCAGTGGACCAGATGTAGTTTCTTTCAATGCAATTTTGTCTACAGCATGCAGACAGGGAAACTCTGCAATGATTAGAAGGATCTTGTATCGTATGGAATACGAAGGCATTAAGCTTAATATTGTTGGTTTGACTTGCTTGATTAAATATTTTTGTACATTTGGAAAATTTTCAGAGTCTTTTATGCTATTGGAATCCATGATGTGTAATGGACCCAGACCGACAATTGTTACCTTAAATGTGCTTTTGGACAAACTTTGCAAGAATAAGCTACTTGCAACTGCTCACTGGATCTTCTGCAGCATTGGTCATGGAATTCTTCCTGATATTACCTCATACAATATTCTCCTAAATGCAAATGTGGAAGAGAAAAATTATGGAATGACTGGTGAGCTTCTTATGGATATGCGCAAACAGAAACTAAACCCCGGTGTTGTCACATATGGTACTGTGATTAAGCAGCTCTGTGAGGAAGGGAAGATTTCGGCTGCTCTTCAACTCAGGGTTCAAATGATGAAAAATGGGCTTACTCCAAGTATTGTGATCTACAACACCATATTAGCTGCCATGTTTTGGAGAGGGAAGTTCTCAGATGCTATCAAACTATTAACCACGATGGTCATGGAAGGGTGTGAGCCTAGTGAAATTACGTTCAGAATTCTTAATCGAGCTACATCCAAGGGTTGTTTGAAGAGATTTCCAAAGGTTGCCAAACTTCTAGAGGTTGCCATCTCTGTTCATCCTGAAAGTGAATGCCATGGATGATTATCGGCATTGTTTCTTCACATTAAAAACCTGGCTGAGGTGCAGAAGAAGTCACACTTGCAAGTCATGTCCCTTGCCTGCTTTGCGGGTGTCCTTAACCTGCATTTTCTTCTTCAGGTCATGTTATCTATACCATCTTTTTAGTGGTTAATTGTGTGGATGCTGACTTGAATATGGAATATGATAAGCTCCCAGAACTGCCAGATATTTTTGGGGCTAGAATTACAATTATTTCCATTATGTCTGTTCTATTTTGTTTGTTTAAAGTCAGAACATCTATATAGGAGAATGAATGAGCACTTTGAAAAAAGCTATTAAGTACTTGTACAATATGGAGGACATGGTGCAGCGCAGAGCACAGTGGTGTAAGAGGATTCATATAGCTGACATCACGTATTGAGAAAAGAGGCTATGTTACTGTCTGTTCATCTTGGACTGTGATATGTGATTGCAAGCAGAATTGAGTTAGTAGGATTTCAACCCAGTCTCAAACTAGGAAGGAGTTAGACAAGGGGAAGAAGGCATCTGGCACAATTGATATACATAGAAAGAAGAAATAGGGAGAGAAGCTTTGAGAATATATGAGAGTAGTTAGCTGTAGATTTGATGTGCCTATAGTCAACTTCATTAAGAACGTGAAGAGAACTGATGTTGCTCGTAAGTTAAAGAATCTAAGGATAATGACATCTCTGATTTGTCAACCGTGGTTTCATCACGTGAGAATGATGTTTATGGCCATATGGGCATATGCTAAAACTCTATTTTTCTTGGTCATTGTTCAGCCAGCTGTGAGCCCTACAGATGAGTTTGGAACTATCATTTATACCAGATGATGAAGAATTAATTAAGACTGCCCGATTGGGGTACATTAGCACCTGGAAATGTTGGATCCTTAACATTTCTTGCACCTTGTCTAATGGAGGTGGTGAGGTACGCCTTGATCTGGTTTAGTCAGGTTTACTGCTACCTTTTTTTTTCCCCATTGCTAGGTAATGCCTGCATTTTTGTGCCATTCATTTGCAGAGCCATGTCAGTAGTGGCGAAGCTTGAAAGTTGACTTATGGCACGAGGGGTGAATAAGCGTCTGTGAAATCAAATGAAGCTTCAGGGGATATAAGAAGATGACAATGGAAATACTCATCTCCCTTTGGCAAGCCATTTATTCTGAAAGTAGCAGCACATAATAACAACATCTTGAAGGTTTGTCTGCATCCTTTCCTTCCTGTATAATTTCTTCCTTTACTTTTTACTTTATCAGATTGTATGTTTGAGCTTTTTATTTTTCCTGTTGAAAGAGGATAGAGTTAATTTGCACATAAGGAAAAGATGATGCTGATCCATCTATAGGGTGGGAACCTTCTGTTCCTTTGAAGCTTGTAGAAAAACTGGCACTAGCAGATTCACTTTTTTTGTTTTTTAGGGGGGTGATTTGAAGGATAGCGTGTTGTGTTTTATTGCATGTTTCTGTAGTTGGGTGCTGCATAAGGTTTGTTGCTTCTGTAAGAAACTTTGAGTCTACCTGATAGCTCAATGGATATGTCTGACCGCTTGATGTATGAGATTAATGTGAATGATATTAAGCTGTTGAATATAAAGTCAACCTTGGTCATTAAACGATCAATAATTTCTAACCATTCTTCTCATATTTGATTTAAATATACAATTAAAATGCTGCTGATATATATATTTGTTTATGAGTACATAGAAGACTAGTGAACATGGTTTAAGCTCATATCTGGACCTTGGCCTCATCGTATGGATAAGCAGCTAGATATGGTATTCGTGTGAATGTTGTAATATAATAAGCAGTATAACTTAGTGTGAGGTTCCTCTTTCGCCATCAATCTGTCACTATGATTCACATGGCGAGAATGCTTTTGAGGTCTGATCTATCTTTGTGGGTGCTCTCAAGTGATCACCATCATTGCACACAAAAGTTGATTTTGGCGAATGCGCATGTTAAGGATGCTAAAAATACTCGCCATATAAGCTCTGGGATTGAGAAGGAAACGATTGACGATGGCAGAGAGAATGTTCTCGCGATACATGGATACACAATATAGAGTCGTTACATATATATGCTGGTGGCTGTAGGAATCAGCTCGGCTGTCATCTTCAGATGACTCATGGTGACATAGTATTTGAAAAATTGCATGGTCTATAAGCATAGACTCTGCACATGCCTTTATTTAATTTAGTTATCTTCCACAAGTCTTGTACTAGATGCGGAAGTAGAGTAGCTCTCGATCAATGTCTACCTGGAGCTTGGGCAAGGTGGGAAATTTGGGGAGGAGACCTGCAAGATGTTTTGCATTCTCCCAATATGATGTATATTTGGCAATGAGGCTATCATGATTAGCATCGCCATTGATATTTTGACCAGCCTGGTTGTCATTTAAGACAAAAATTTTGGCCTTCCTTTCTTTCCCTACAATCTCCATGAATGTCTTCTTTTTGAAGGTCCAGCTTCCAGTTTTCCAGTTGAAATGATAAAGCGGAAGGAACCTCTGGCCATAAGAGGCTACAAACTCCAGTGCAGCAATGATGTACTCGAACTCCTCCTCTGAAAGGTAGTAGGGAAAGCTGAGTCTGGTCCATCCAGGCTTCAGTCCCGCAAAACCCTGTTATAAAGGTTAACTTGCTGAAGATTAGTGGAATGCTTAATCTCATACGTCACTAAGAAATCATTAGAGTGGTTTGAGGGGTAGTGCCTAATAGATCCTACACCTGTATGATTATTATGGTTTGAAACCTTGAAGGTTTTTTTTTTTTATTTCACCGTCTCACAGGAAAGAAAAAAAGCATCGTACCTTTTGAATGGCATCTCTAAATGCATGGGACTGAGCTTCACTGATGCCAAGTAGGGCATGGCCATATGGACCGGCACAAGCACAGCCGCCTCTTGCTTGAATGCCAAAGAGGTCATTGAGGAGAGTGGCAACAAAAGGTCCATGGAGAGGCTTGTCTCTTTTGTTCCCCACTTCTCCCCACAGGTAAAGCCCTCTCTCCGTTCCCTTCTTATCACTGTCTTGTGGTGAATTAGTTGTTGAGTATATCAGGAAAGACAATATAGCTTGTCTCTTAGCTGTTTTGTTCCCGAGAATCTCTATGTTCTGGTTTCTGGAGAGCCTTCTGATTGCTTCTTTGATGTACTTGTGCTCCAGCTTCTCAATCACTTCATATCCCACGTAGTCTTTCAACCAAAATGCCAATGCTGCTCTTGTGATCTGAATAATCTGGGGAGTCCCAGCGTTCTCTCTTTCTTCAATGTCTTCCACGTATAATGTATCCTGCTAGACAAGTAAGTTCTCAAGTTACCGACTTACAAAAATCAGAATGCTTTGAGGTTAATTGCTTTAGCATTTGAATTTGCTCTCATAGTTTGCAATAGATCAATGCTTTTACCTTCTCATTGAAGCCATTGACATAATCAACGGTTCCTCCTCCACAGGTCGATGGGGGAGATGATCCAAGCTGATAGAGAGCCTTGCTCGCGAGTAGGATTCCTGGAGTGCCGGGCCCACCAAGAAACTTGTGCACACTCAGGAAGATAGCATCATAACCGTCGACTTCCCCCGATCTCATGTCGATTTCCACATAAGGTGCACTGTTCAAAAATAAGCGATTCAACGTTGGTTAGATTAGTCGCTTGATTAGGTTGCCACAGAACTGTATGGTCCTGTAACATTTTCTCAGTCAAGCGCAAACACGGTTTGTTATTATTGGATTATCTTATTTAATGAAGGAGTTATCCGGCTGAGTGAGAAAGTCCATGAGAATGAAGGCTCACCTAGCTGCAAAATCAAAGCAAGCAAAGGCACCGAATTGGTGAAGCAGCCTCGCAACGGCTCTCGTGTCGGTATAAATTCCGGTGACGTTACTGCAAGCTGAGAAAGAACCCAGAATTGGCCTGTTTGCATCTCGAAAAGACTCGAGCTTCTGCCTTAAATCTTCCATGTCTATGGACCCTTCCTCATCGAGTCCAATCTCTATGACCTCTGCTAGACTTTGCCTCCACGAGAGAAGGTTCGAGTGGTGCTCATAGGGCCCAACTAGGACTACCCATCTCTCTTCGCTCGGCATGCACTTAATCATCCTCTCTCTTAGGATCGATGGCACTGCGATGCCCATGACTTCTTGGAGCCGCTTGATCGACCCGGTGGATCCTGAGCCGCAGAACAAGATCGCGTCCTGGGGTCCACCTCCTAAGCACCGTTTGATGTAGCTGGAGGCCTCGTGCACCGTCTTGGTGGTCTGGTGACCCACATGGCTATCGGATGTGTGTGAGTTACCTATATGCACATACATAAAAGAGGTACTATTCAAGTAGTGGTCTAATCTAGTATACAATTGACATTAAAGATGGTCATAGTAAAACTAATCTAGTAGATAATGTATACCATAGGTGGTGGCTTAATCTAGTAGCAAGGGACATTTAAGATGGTCAGCGTAAAACTAATCTTCTACGTAATTTGTACCTCTAAAATTTTTACTATTATAGGATTAAAAGGACGTGGAGCTGTATGTTCACGCACTTGTACACGCCATGGGGAATCATATTTGTCTAGATCCATCTAAGCGTTAGAACATGGGGCATTCGATGCCGAATGAAACTCAAACCTTGGATTTCAAAAGTGAAAAAATAAACACCATCGATGTAGACCCGTACTATGATATATCATGGAGGATGATCTTGGCTATATACATGCCATCTTCATCATGGAGAATCTACTCTGCTTGTCGGGCATTAAGACCTGAGGTTATGAGTCGCTATTGCAGTTGATTTCATTTAGATCTTTTCCGGTCACAGTCGCAGCACGGCCTTTAGCACGTAAGCGATCGAAATGTAATTGCAAAGAAAATATAATGATTTCAAAGGTGCAACTGTTCATCCATCACAAGTTCAATGACTCAGGACCCTTTGACCAAATGCGCGCACTCAAATAATGCAATTGGCTTGCAAATTGTGATAATAATAATGACGATGACGATGTCCGATCCTCCGGATAGGACCAACACGGACCGGAAACGGGAAGGATAAATGTATTTAAATTCGAGGCTGCGACTTCAAAATAACGTGCTCTTACCAATTCACCTCGTACGTAAGTCTAAACACAACGAGTTAACTAAAGGGTGTTGGTCCTCTTCAAGCGTTGACCTCTAAGCTTCGTAGTTAGCTGCTTTCCTGGCCGTCTGTCTACGTAACCAGAAGGAAAAAAATCCCGATACACACTCGACACACGTACCGTAAAAAGGCAGGATGTTGTCGATGATGAAGTCCTCGATGTAGCGGAAGCAGCGGCCGGAGGCGGTGCTGTCCGCGTATGTGAGCCGCCGCCTTCCGAACGGCGAGTCGAACTCGGCATCGCCGCCGACGATCTGGGAGCGGACCCACGAGAGCTTCTTCTCCGCGTCGGGGAGGCCGCCCACAGCGGGGACGTCACCCGCTGCGGGGACTCCCATGCCGAGCTTCCGAAAGGACTCCGAGTGCCGGCGCAGATCATTCCTCGACGACGACGGCGGCGGCGGCGGCGGCGATGGACCGCTCCTGCCATTTGTGGGGGCGACGTACTTGTTCATGATGGCGATGTGGGATTGCCTCATGAGGCCGGGTTGCTCAAGTTCCATCGTCTAGAGAAGAAGGAAGCAGCAAGAGATTAATGGCTTCTCCTTTCTTCCTTTCTTTCTTTCTTAAAGGTGACGGAGGTTTTGTGAGGGTGGGATGGAAAGGATGAAAGATTCGAGGGGCTTAAATAAGATGGGCTTGGCATGGCAAGTCAAAAATGCGAGGCTGGGATTCTGGTGGCTGCTGAGGTCTCCGTGGTTTCTAGTCTTACATGGTAGGAACGCCAACCGGCTCGCGGCTCCCACACACAGACTTCAACGTTCTTTCTTTGGGACGACCCATAGTGCCGAACTCGTGAAGACGGATTGGTTCTGACCTTTTCTTTATTTTGTTTATTACTATTATTATTATCATGTTCTTTTTAGAGCTGTTTTCGTCTTGCACTAGCCATTTCGCCTTGGAGAATTGGAGATATTTATCCATAGATAATCATCTTCTAATTTACATATTTTCTTTTTCTTGGGAAGATTTCAAACTTTACCCCTCGCGACGCATTTATCTTGCAATCTCGTATCCGTTTGACATATTAACGAGAAAGTTATTTCATTTGACGCCAAAAACCTTGAATTTTTTTAGTGACATCAAATTTAGCGGTAAATATGTCATATGGATACAAATTTGGGGTTTTTAGTGCCACATTGATAAAAATTTAGGGTAAATGTGTCATACGGATACAAGTTTGCGATAAATGTGTCACATAAGTATAAGTTCATGATTTTTGGTCATGGACATAACTGAGGATATTTTGGCGGCATTTACTTTTATTTTTTACTTTTATTTTTTGAAATTATGTTGTGAACATCTATTTTTAAGTGCAACTATCATCTTAATCTATGCGACCGCTCCGAATTGATAGGGTCAAAGCAATAACTTTTTGTATTCAGAATGCCCAACTGGATCAATGCGTACTCTGTACAAGTGGTCGGCTATAATTAATGCCCTGCTGTGTCAAGGCGTACTCTATACAAGTGGTCGATTATAATTCTGTATTATATGAGTTTGAGATTTTTAACCATGGATATAATTGAGGATTTTCGGTGACTTTTACTTTTATCAATTTAATTTGAAATAATGTTGCGAACATGTACTTTTAAATGTAGACATCATCTTCATCCATGTGACCGCTTTGTCATTGGTTAAGTTCAAAGGAATGAGTTTCAATTAAAAACGCTGGACTTGGTCAGGCGGCACTCTTACGCATGCGGTTCGCTACAATTCTTGGAAGGATGATTAGGTCATGCAATTAGAATCTTCATCTTCATCTTTTCTTTTCTTTTTCCTAAAGGGGAAAATGTCGAAATGAGCTACCACAGCAATCTTCGTTGACCGTTGCTACAAGAGTTCCACAGTCAGCAAAGAATGTTCGGCTTTAGACAAGGCTCGGGACAATGACCAGAAAAAATCATCAATCTATCGAATTTGTGCCGGTTCGGTCTTGAATCCTTTCACGACTTGTTAATTGAGTCGTTACGGCTAATTTTAGACGGAAATTGGTGGGTTTTTGGCACTAGCATGAGCCATTTTTATAGCTCTTTTATAACTTTTTTACCTTTTGTTTTCTTTTTGATTTTCTTTTTCTCTATGCCTTTCTTTTCCTTACCAAGTCCACCGAGGGTTGTGAAGCCCTTATCGGTCGAGTGCGAGGGTCC
This sequence comes from Melaleuca quinquenervia, assembly GCA_030064385.1. Taxonomy (NCBI): domain Eukaryota; kingdom Viridiplantae; phylum Streptophyta; class Magnoliopsida; order Myrtales; family Myrtaceae; genus Melaleuca; species Melaleuca quinquenervia. The sequence goes on along the minus strand of CM057725.1, from coordinate 26,067,298 downwards.
CGACCCTACTCCATAAGGAAGGAGAAAAAAAGAGAAGAAAAAAATTCTTTTTAAAAATTATAAACAATTATTCACGTCGGCGTGGTCATATTAAGTAAGATGGCTGGCGTCGATATTAGCAATTTCCCATCAAAAGCGGCAATAAACCATTAAAAAGTTTATGACTAAATCAACTGAATAAAAATATTTAGGATACTAAGTTGGCAGAAGCTAAACATGTTTACGCTTTTTTTTTTTGATAATTTTCCTGACAAAGCTCTTTTACCCATTGAAAGTCATGTTTCATGTTGGACAAGCGCATAGCCTTAGCGGGTGCAATTGATTTGGTCTTCCTTTGCTAAGAACTAAAATAGAAAAACAAAGCCCATGTGAAAAATACCATTCCCCCCAATCTCCGCCATTTCTTAACACCTATTCATACACGAACCCTAATATTCCGACCATCATAAGCGCGCGCCATTCGCACGAGATTAGAAGAGAGAGAGGGGATGTCGGTGGGCAACGGGGCGGCGCCCCGGCGGCACCTGCGCCGGGGAAAGCCACTTTCCAAAGCGAGGGTAAGTGATCGGCCTCAATGGAGATGACTCGCTGGGCCACGTATTTTCAGTCTACTTCTCGTTTGATAGGATCGTAAATGAACCATGGTCGTGCCGTGAATTGTATTCCCAAAGACGAGCTTATTGCAAAGAAACCGTATCGCATGGACATTTTTGTTGTCCCGGCATCGCTTCTTGGATCGGCTTTTCTCTCGTTTCGCTACATGCCAACTATACCCTGCTTGAGAATCCGGACTACAAAACATTCATTGGTGGTTCTCGAAGCTCTTACCAGCGACCCACACACAAAAGAAAAAACGAAGTCTTGGTATCTTAATCTTCACAACGAAAAGTAATTGGTCTCCCACGCGAATCGCATTCCACCATTAAGTGGTAATCCATTGAATAATTTGGCCTTCCCTTATTCAACTATATCTGCGTCTATATCCCCACTAGAGTTGGTCATTCCATTGTCCTAGAATATGAATGCATAAGTGGTCCGGTGCGTTGTCTTGACCATGAATGTCTTCGTCTTGGTTACAAACGCAAGCAAAAATCGCGTTTTCACTTAATGAAATTCAAATGCGTTCATAAAACAATTTAAGTCCGTCTACAATTTGTTGAGAAATTAATAATATATTCTTTTTAAATTTGATGTACGGATGTTGATTCAGTCCTAAATTTTTCAACTTGGCAAATATGATCTTAAACCTTATAATAATTTGTCAATATAATCATTCCTAAAAATTTTGACTGGTTATATGTATGTTGGCCGTCTTATGTGACACGGTCAGTGTCGATATGGATGATTTTCATATATTTTTTAAATGTCTATTTTTTTTTCCCACCTTCCTCCATTGATTGTAGCGCCTTAGCAGTGGCTGGTGAAGATGGCCACAGGGGGCGAAGGTAGACCTTGCCGGCCTCTAGTAAGGCAATTGTAGTGGCAAGGCTTGCCTTCAACAAATTAGTCGAGGGACATTATCTATTATATCCCAAATCAGTGTGCTTAAGTAGATATTCCCTCTCTATTCATCTCGCGATGGCTAGTTTACAAGCACTTGAAAATAATCTCAGAAATCATGGGGCTCACGGATTCTGGGGATTCACCTTCTTCCTTGCTTCTGATTGGACCATTGACGTCAATTTGAACAATATCGTTTCCCACACGGCCATGCCCATACCATTAGCTCAATTCCACGGGAGCCCCCTTTTTGACTTCACTTTTCTCGGGAGAAAGAGGTTTTTGCATGGTTTAAGCTCATATCTGCACCTTGGCCTCATTGTATCGATAAGCAGCAACATATGTATTCGTGCGAATGTAGTAATATAGTAAGCAGTATAACTTAGTGCGAGGTTCCTCTTTCACCATCAATCTGTCACTATGATTCACATAGTGAGAATTGCTTTTGAAGTCTGATCTCTCTCTATAGGTGCTCTCAATTGATTGCCATCATTGTACACAGAAGTTGATTTTCATATTAAGAACGCTAAAACGCTCACCATATAAGCATTGGGATTGAGAAGGAAACAATTGACGGTGGCGGAGAGAATGTTCTCACAAGACATGGATACATAATATAGAGTCATTACATATATATGCTGGTGGCTGTAGGAATCAGCTCGGCAGTCATCGTCAGATGACTCATGGTGACATAGTATTTGAAAAATTGCATGTTTTACAAGCATAGACTCTGCAATGCCTTTATTCAATTTAATATTCTTCCACAAATCTTGTACTAGATGCGGAAGTAGAGTAGCTCTGGATCAATATCTACCTGGAGCCTGGGCAAGGAGGGAAATTTGGGGAGGAGACGTGCAAGATGTTTTGCATTCTCCCAATATGATGTATATTTGGCAATGAGGCTCTCGTGATTAGCATCGTCATTGATATTTTGACGAGCCCGGTTGTCATTGAAGACAAAAATTTTGGCCTTCCTTTCTTTCCCTACAATCTCCATGAATGCCTTCTTTTTGAAGGTCCAGCTTCCAGTTTTCCAGTTGAAATGATAAAGCGGAAGGAACCTCTGGCCATAAGAGGCTACAAACTCCAGTGCAGATAGAATGTACTCGAACTCCTCCTCTGAAAGGTAGTAGGGAAAGCTGAGTCTGGTCCATCCAGGCTTCAGTCCCGCAAAACCCTGTTATAAAGGTTAACTTGCAGAAGATTAGTGAAATGCTTAATCTCATAAGTCACTAAGAAGTCATTACAGTGGTCGAGGGGTAGTGCCTAATAGATCATACACCTGTATGATTATTATGGTTTGAAACCTTCAAGGTTTTTTATTTCACTGTCTCACAGGAAAGCATCGTACCTTTTGAATGGCATTTCTAAATGCATGGGACTGAGCTTCACTGATGCCAAGTAGGGCATGACCATATGGACCGGCACAAGCACAGCCGCCCCTTGCTTGAATGCCAAAGAGGTCATTGAGGAGAGTGGCAACAAAAGGTCCGTGGAGAGGCTTGTCTCTTTTGTTCCCCACTTCTCCCCACAGGCAAAACCCTCTCTGTGTTCCCTTCTTATCACCATCTGGTGGTGAATTAGTTGTTGAGTATATCAGGAAGGACAATATAGCTTGTCTCTTAGCTGTTTTGTTCCCGAGAATCTCTATATTCTGGTTTTTGGAGAGCCTTCTGATTGCTTCTTTGATGTACTCGTGCTCCAGCTTCTCAATCACTTCATATCCCACGTAGTCTTTCAACCAAAATGCCGAGGCTGCTCTTGTGATCTGAATAATCTGGGGAGTCCCAGCATTCTCTCTTTCTTCAATGTCTTCCACGTATAATGTATCCTGCTAGACAAGTAAGTTCACAAGTTACCGACTTACAAAAATCAGAATGCTTTGAGGTTAATTGCTTTAGCATTTGAATTTGCTCTTATGGTTTGCAATAGATCAATGCTTTTACCTTCTCATTGAAGCCATTGACATAATCAACAGTTCCTCCTCCACAGGTCGATGGGGGAGATGATCCAAGCTGATAGAGAGCCTTGCTCGCGAGTAGGATTCCTGGAGTGCCGGGTCCACCAAGAAACTTGTGCACACTCAGGAAGATAGCATCATAACCGTCGACTTCCTCCGATCTCATGTCGATTTCCACATAAGGTGCACTGTTAAAAAATAAGCGATTCAACGTTCGTTAGATTAGTCGCTTCATTAGGTTGCCACAGAACTATATGGTCCTGTAAAATTTTCTCAGTTAAGCGCAAACACGGTTTGTTATTATCGAATTATTATCTATTTAGTTAGAGTTCTCCGGCTGTGTTAGAAGTCCATGAGAATGAAGGCTCACCTAGCCGCAAAATCAAAGCAAGCAAAGGCACCGAATTGGTGAAGCAGCCTCGCAACAGCTCTCGTGTCGGTATAAATCCCGGTGACATTGCTGCAAGCTGAGAAAGAACCCAGAATCTGCCTGTTTGCATCTCGAAAAGACTCGAGCTTTTGCCTTAAATCTTCCATGTCTATGGACCCTTCCTCGTCGAGTCCAATCTCTATGACCTCTGCTAGACTTTGCCTCCACGAGAGAAGGTTCGAGTGGTGCTCATAGGGCCCGACTAGGACCACCCATCTCTCTTCGCTCGGCATGCACTTAATCATCCTCTCTCTTAGGATCGATGGCACTGCGATGCCCATGACTTCTTGGAGCCGCTTGATCGACCCGGTGGATCCTGAGCCGCAGAACAAGATCGCGTCCTGGGGTCCACCTCCTAAGCACTGTTTGATGTAGCTAGAGGCCTCGTGCACCGTCTTGGTGGTCCGGTGACCCACGTGGCTATCGGACGTGTGTGAGTTACCTACATGGACATACATTAAAAAGTACCATTCAAGTATTGGTTTAATCTAGTATACAACGGACATTAAAGATGGTCAGCGTAAAAGTGAAACGTGGACAAACTGGAGCTGTACGTGCACCTAGATCCATCTAACCGCCGGAACATGGGGCATTCAATGTCGTTTGAAACCCAAACGTTGGATTTCCAAAGTAAAAAACAAACGTCATCGATGTAGACCCTTATTATGATATGTCATGGTGGATGATCTTGCCTATATACATATCATTTTCATCAGGCAAGTGTTCATCCATCACAAGTTCAATGACTCATGATCCTTTGACGAAATGCACGTACTCAAATAATGCAATTGGCTTGCAAATTGTGATAATAATGATGATGTCCGATCCTCTGGATAGGATCAACACGGACCAGAAACGGGAAAGATACATGTATTTAAAGCCGAGGCTGACGACTTCAAAATAACGTGCTCTTACCAATTCACCTCGTATTTAAGTTTAAATGCAACGAGGTAACTAAAGGGCATCGGTCCTCTTCAAGCGTTGACCTGTAAGCTTCGAAGTTCATGTCCTAGGAAAATGTGGATTAACCGACGTAATGCTACTGTAGATGAGTTGTTTTCCTGGCCGTCCGTCGACGCAACCAGAAGGAAAAATCCCGATACACACTCGACACGCGTACCGTAAAAAGGGAGGATGTTGTCGATGATGAAGTCCTCGATGTAGCGGAAGCAGCGGCCGGAGGCGGTGCTGTCGGCGTACGTGAGATGCCGCCTGCCGAATGGCGAGTCGAACTCAGCCTCGCCGCCAACGATCTGGGAGCGGACCCACGAGAGCTTCTTCTCCACGTCGGGGACGCCGCCCGTCGCAGGGACTCCCATGCCGAGCTTCCGAAAGGACTCCGAGTGCCAGGACAGATCGTTCCTCGACGACGATGACGACGACGACGACAACGACGACGACGGTGGTGGTGATGAACCGCTCTTGCCATTTGTGGGGGCGACGTACTTGTTCATGATGGCGATGTGGGATTGCCTCATCAGGCCGGGTTGCTCAAGTTCCATAGTGTAGCGAAGAAGGAACCAGCAAGAGATTAATGCCTTATCCTTTCTTTCTTTCTTTCTTTCTTTAGGGTGACGGGGGGTTTTTGAGGGTGTGAGGGAAAGAATGAGAGATTCCACGGGCTTAAATAAGATGGGCTTCGCATGAGAAATCAAAACTGCGAAGCTTCATACAAAAATCATTATTTTTTCTAAAAACAAAAAATGGACTTTTAATTAAAAGAGAGTTAATCTATTTGTTAATGGATTCTGGTGGCTACTCAGGACTCTGTGGTTTGGCGTCTTAGACCGCAACGCCAATTGGCTCACAGACTTCGACGCTCTTTCTTTGGGACGAGGAGTAGTGCCAAATACGTGAAGAGGCATTGGTTCTGTTCTGACCTTTTTATATTATATTTTGTTTTTTGTGTGTATATTCTTTTTAGAGCTGTTTTCGTCTTGCACTAGCCAATTCGCCTTGGAGAATTGGAGAAACTTATCCATAGATAATCACGTTTTAATTTAGGATAAGTATTTCTTTTCCTTGGGAAGAGGCCCACGGAAAAAGAAAGATTCCAAGCTTTATCCCCTTGCGACGCATTTATCTCATAATCTTGTATCCGTGTGACATATTTACTAGAAATTTTTTTCATGTTACGCCAAAAGTCTTGAATTTTTTTTAGTGACACCAAATTTTAGTGGTAAATATGTTAAATGGATACGAGTTTGGGTGTTTAGTGTCATACAAATAAAAAATTAATGGTAAATATGTCATATGGATACAAGTTTGCGATAAATGTGTCACATAAATATAAATTTGAGATTTTTGGTCATGGACATAATTGAGGATTTTTGGTGGCTTTAACTTTCATTTTTATTTTTTTTGAAATTATGTTGTGAACACCTATCTTAAAGTGAAAACATCATCTTAATCTACGCGGTGCTCTGAATTGGTAGGGTCTAGAGGAATGAGTTTGTATTCAGAATGCCCTACTGGATCAAGCGCACTCTATACAAGTGGTCGACTATAATTTTGTATCATATAAGTTCGAGATTTTTAGCCATGGACATAATTAATGATTTTTGGTGACTTTTACTTTTACTTATTTTTATTTTTTAAAATCGTGTGTATTTTTAAGCGTGAACATCATCGTCCATGTGACGCTTTGTCATTGGTTAGGGTCAAAGGAATGAGTTTCAATTAAAAACGCCCGACTTGGTCAGGGCGCACTCTACGCATGCAATCCGCTACAATTCTAGGAAGGATGATTAGGTCATGCAATTAAGATCTTCATCTTTTCTTTTTCTTTTTTCTTTCTAAAAGGGAAATAGCAATCTCCTTCACCGTCGCTACAAGAGTTCCGCAATCGGCACGGTATGTTCGGCTTTGGACATGGCTCGGGACAATGACTAGAAAAAAATCATTAAACTATGGAATTTGTGCCAATTCAGTCTTGAATCCTTTCATGATTTGTTAATTGAGTCGTTATGGCTAATTTTGAACATAAATCAATGGGTATTTGTCACTGACACGAGCTATTTTTATAATTCTTTTATAACTTTTTTTTTACCTTTTGTCTTATTTTTGATTTTCTTTTTCTTTATGTCTTTCTTTTCCTTACTAAGTCCACCGAGGGTTATGAATCCCTCGTCGATCGTTTGCAAGGGTCCAAAATTAAAAAATTCTTTTTGAAAATTATAAAAAAATATTCATGTTAGCACGGTCATATTACGTAAAATAGCTGGCGTCGATATTAGCAATTTCCCATTAAAAGTGGCAATAAATCATTAAAAGATTTACGACTAAATTGACTGAATAAGAATATTTAGATACTAAGTTGGTAGAAAGTTCGACATGTTTACATTTTTTTTTTTGATAAAATTACTTGACAAAGTTCTTTTACCCATTGGAAGTTGTGTTTCAAGTTGGACAAGTGCATAGCCTTAGCGGGCGCAATTGATTTGGTCTTCCTTTGCTAGGAACTATAATAGCAAAACTAACCCATGTGAAAAATATCATTCCCCTTCCCAATTTCTGCCATTCCTTAACATCTATTCATACACGATCCCTAATATTCCGACCATCATAAGCGCACGACATACACACGACATTAGGAGAGAGAGAGTGGCGGGTGTTGGTGGGCAATTAATTGGGTGGTGACCCGTTGGCGCCTGCGCACCAGGAAAAGCCACTTTCGAAAGCGAGGGTAAGTCATTGGCGTCGATGGAGACGGCTCGCTCAGCCTCGTGTTTCTAGTCTACTTCTCGTTTGATAGGGTCTTAAATGAACCATGGTCGTGTCGTGAAGTGCCGTGAATTGTATTTCCAAAGAGGAGCTTATTACAAAGAAAAATGCATCGCATGGACATTTTTCCTTTCCCGGCATTGCTACTTGGATCGGCTTTTCTCTCGTTTCGCTACACGTCAACTATACCCAGCTTCAAAGTCCGGACTCCAAAACATTCATCGGTGGTCTCGAAGCTCGTAGAAGAGACCCATACACAAAGAAAAAACCAAAGTCTTGAAGGAATATTAATCTACTACATAACGAAAGTCATTGGTCCCCCACGTGAATGCCTTCTACCATGACTAGTGTCCGCTGAATAATTTGGCCTTCCCTCATTCAACTATAGCCGCGTCTATTATGGTGAAAAATGACTCGTCCCCGCTAGAGTTGCGACATTCCATTGTCCTAGGATATGAATGCATAAGTGGTCCGGTGCATTGTCTTGACCATGAATGTCATTGTCTCGATTATGAACGTATGCAAAGCACGCATCTTCACCCGTGCAATTGAAATGTGTTCATAAAACGAATTTGAGTCCGTCTACATTTTGTTGGGAAATTAATAATAATTTTTTTAAAATTTGATGTACGGACATCGATTGAGTCCTGAAATTTTCAATTTGGCAAATATGGTCTTAAACCTTATAACGATTTGCCAAATATAATCATTCCGAAAAGTTTTGGTCAATTATATATATGTCGGCCGTCTTATGTGACACGGTCAGTGTTGATATCAATGATTTTCATAATTTCTTTTAAAACATCTAATTTTTTTTTTCTTTTTTCCGACCTTCCTCCATTGATTGTGGCGCCTCAATAGTGGCTGGTGCAGGGGGCGAAGGTCAACCTTGCCGGCCTCTAGTGAGGGCATTTGTAGTGGCCAAGCTTGCTATCGCCTAATGTGTCGACGGAGATTATCTATTATATCCCAAATTAGTGTGCTTACATAGATATTCCCTCTCTATTCGTCTCACGATTGCTAGTTTACAAGCACTTGAAAATAATCTCAGAAATCACGGGGCTCACGGATTCCGGGGATTGACCGTCTTCCTTGCTTCTGATTGGACCATTGACGTCAATTTGAACAATGTCGTTTCCCACACGGCCATGCCCATACCATTAGCTCATTTCCACAGGAGCCGCTCTTTTTGACTTGATGTTTTCTTTGATCTTTTTTCACTTTTCTTGGGAGAGAGGTTTTTGCATGGTTTAAGCTCATATCTGGACATTAGCTCAGATCCTACGATGATGATGATGTCCGATCCTCCGGATAGGACAAACGTGGACCGGAAACGGGAATGATGCATGTATTTGAAGCGGAGGCTGACGTCTTCAAAACAACGTGCTCTTACCAGTTCTTCTCGTACGTGAGTGCCAACGCAACGAGTTCACTAAAGGATGTCGGTCCTCTTCAATCGTTGACCTCTAAGCTTCGATGTTCATGTCCCAGGAAAATGTGGATTAACTGACGTAATGCTACTGTAGATGAGTTGCTTTCCTGGCCGTCCGTCTACGTAACCAGAAGGGAAAAATCCCGATACACACTCGACACACGTACCGTAAAAAGGGAGGATGTTGTCGATGATGAAGTCCTCGACGTAGCGGAAGCAGCGGCCAGAGGCGGTGCTGTCGGCGTACGTGAGCCGCCGCCTGCCAAACGGTGAGTCGAATTGGTGCGAACATATGTCTTTAAGTGCAAACATCATGTTGCGAACATATGTCTTTAAGTGCAAACATCATCTTAATCTGTGCAATGCTCTGAATTGGTAGGGTCTAAAGGAACGTGTTTGTATTTAGAATGCCCTACTGGGTGCGTACTCTATACAAGTGGTCGACTATATAAGTTCGAAATTTTTAACCATGGACATAATTGAGGGTTTTTGGTGACTTTTACTTTTACTTATTTTTATTTTTTAAAATTATGTTGTGAACGTATATTTTTAAGCGTAAACATCATCTTCCATGTGATGCTTTGTCATTGGTTAGGGTCAAAGGAATGAGTTTCAATTAAAACCTCCCGACTTAGTCGGGGCGCACTCTACGCATGCGGTCCGCTACAATTCTAGGAAGGCTGATTAGGCCATGCAATTAAGATCTTCATCTTTTCTTTTCTTTTCTTTTTCTTTTTTCTTTCTAAAGGGAAACAACAATCTCTTTCACCGTTGCTACAAGAGTTCCGCAGTCAGCACGGTATGTTTGGCTTTGGACATGGCTTGGGACAATGACCAGAAAAAATCATTAATCTATCGAATTTGTGCCAATTTAGTCTTGAATCCTTCCACGACTTGTTAATTGAGTCACTACGGCTAATTTTGGACAGAAATTGATGGGTATATGTCACTGACATGAGCTATTTTTATAATTCTTTTATAACTTTTTTTAACCTTTCGTCTTATTTTTTATTTTCTTATTCTTTATGTCTTTCCTTTCCTTACTAAGTCCTCCGAGGGTTGTGAAGCTCTTGTGATCGAGTGCAAGGGTCCAGATCCTACTCCAGAAGGAAGGAAAAAAAAGAGGAGAAAAAGATTAAAAATTCAAAAATTCTTTTTAAAAATTATAAAAAAGATTCATGTTAGCACAATCATATTACGTAAAATGGCTGGTGTCAATATTAATTTCCCATTAAAAGTGGCAATAAATCATTAAAAGATTTACGACTAAATTGACTGAATAAGAATATTTAGATATTAAGTTGGTAGAAAGTTCAACATGTTTACATTTTTTTTTTTTGGTAATTTTCCTGACAAAGTTCTTTTACCCATTGGAAGTTGTGTTTCAAGTTGGACAAGCGCATAGCCTTAGCGGGTGCAATTGATATGGTCTTCCTTTGCTTGGAACTAAAATAGCAAAACTAACCCCATGTGAAAAATACCATCCCCCCTCCCAATTTCTGCCATTCCTTAACATCTATTCATACACAAACCCTAATATTCCGATCATCATAAGCGCACGCCATACACACAATATTAGGAGAGAGAGAAAGAGGGGGGGTATTGGTGGGCAATTAATTGGGTGGTGACCTATTGGCGCCTGCGCCAGGAAAAGCCACTTTCGAATGCGAGGGTAAGTCATAGGCCTTGATGGAGACGGCTCGCTCGGCGTCGTTTTTTCCGGTCTACTTCTCGTTTGATAGGGTCTTAAATGAAGCATGGTCGTGCCGTGAAGTGTATTCCGAAAGACGAGCCTATTGCAAAGAAACCGTATCGCATGGACATTTTTGTTTTACCGGCATTGCTACTTGGATCGATTTTTCTCCCGTTTCGCTACACGCCAACTATTCCCGCTTCAAAGTCCTCTGTACAAAACATTTATTGGTGCTCTCGAAGATAGTAAAAGAGACCCATACACAAAGGAAAAAACGAAGTCTTGAAGAAATGTTAATCTAGGCAACGAAAGGTAATTGGTCTCCCACGTTAATCGCATTCTACCATAATGAGTAAAACCACTGAATAATTTGGCCTTCCCTTATTCAACTATATCCGCGTCTATTAGGGGAGAAAATTGACTCGTCCCCACTAGAGTTGCGACATTCCATTGTCCTAGGATATGAATGCATAAGTGGTCCGGTGCGTTGTCTTGACCATGAATGTCATTGTCTCGATTATGAACGTATGCAGAGCACGCGTCTTCACCCGTGCAATTGAAATGTAGTTCATAAAACGAATTTAAGTCCGTCTACATTTTGTTGGGAAATTAATAATAATTTTTTTTTTAAAACTGGATGTACGAACATCGATTCAGTCCCCAAATTTTCAATTTGACAAATATGGTCTTAAACCTTATATCGATTTGTCAAATATAATCATTCCGAAAAATTTTGGTCAGTTATATGTACGTTGGCCGTCTTATGTGACATGGTCAGCGTTAATATCGATGATTTTCATAATTTCTTTTAAAACGTCTAATTTTTTTTTCTTTTTTCCGACCTTCCTCCATTGATTGTGGCGCCTCAATAGTGGCTGGTGCAGGGGGCGAAGGTCAACCTTGTCGGCCTCTAGTGAGGGCATTTGTACTGGCCAAGCTTGCTGTCGCCGAAAGTGTCAACGGAGATTATCTATTAAATCCCAAATTAGTGCGCTTACATAGATATTCCCTCTCTATTCATCTCGCGATGACTAGTTTACAAGCACTTGAAAATAATCTTAGAAATCACGGGGCTCACGCATTCTGGGGATTGACCTTCTTCCTTGCTTCTGATTGGACCATTGACGTCAATTTGAACAATGTCGTTTCCCACACGGCCATGCCCATACCATTAGCTCATTTTCACAGGAGCCGCTCGTTTTGACTTGATGTTTTCTTTTATCTTTATTCACTTTTCTTGGGAGAGAGAGGTTTTTGCATGGTTTAAGCTCATATCTGGACCTGGCTTTGGGGATGAACAATGGTCAAACGTCGACCCTGGATCGGCCCAACTAGACCGGTCTTGATTGAATTTTTAAGATGAATAGATTGACTTGGTCCTAAAATCTCTAATCTAGTATTATACGTGTTGGTCATTGGTCCTGAGATTTGTCTAACTTGAACCAACACGATACCCATTTTATCTCAAACCCAAGAAAGAAGCCAACTTCAACCTTTTTATTCTCATGAAGCCAGGACCTATAGTAAAAGGCAAAAGCCAGCCCACTTTAATATGCACTGCTTCTTGGCCCATCTTTACAATTTTCGTGCTTTTAACATTTCTCTCCAATGCACTGTTTCTTGCTTCAATATATATATATATATATCTCTCTCTCTCTGTCTCTGTACGCCAAAGCCAACACTTTTGCTTTATGTTCACATTTTTCTTCCGATCATGCTTTCATGTAACTCTTTATAGAAAAACTTCAGTCTAGTGATATGAAACTCCTACTTTATAAAAACATAATTTAGCGGTCCCACGTTAATTCTGGGATCGGACCGGGTTGATAGTATCGGTCTGGTCTTCGGTCCCAAGCTCGACGGGTCGGTCCATGGTCCCAAGAATTGAGGATCAACACTATGCGTATTGGTTCACAGGTTGAGTATGGAACCGGCCCAACCCGGACCATACTCACCCCTACTTGGCCTCATCGTATCGACAAGCATCTAGATATGTGTTCGGGCGAATGTAGTAATATAATAAGCAGTATAACCTAGTGCCAGGTTCCTCTTTCACCATCAATCTTTCACTATGATTCACATGGTGAGAATGCTTTTGTGGTTTGATCTATCTTTGTAGGTGCTCTCATGTGATTGCCATCATTGTACACAGAAGTTGATTTTGGTGAATGCGCATGTTAAGGACGCTAAAACACTCCCCTTATATAAGCACTGGGATTGAGAAGGAAACGATTGACGGTGGCGGAGAGAATGTTCTCACAATACATGGATACATAATATAGAGTCGTTACATATATATGCTGGTGGCTGTAGGAATCAGCTCGGCTGTCATCGTCAGATGACTCATGGTGACATAGTATTTGAAAAATTGCATGGTCTATAAGCATAGACACTGCAATGCCTTTATTCATTCTAGTATTCTTCCACAAATCTTGTACTAGATGCGGAAGTAGAGTAGCTCTGGATCAATATCTACCTGGAGCTTGGGCAAGGAGGGAAATTTGGGGAGGAGACTTGCAAGATGTTTTGCATTCTCCCAATATGATGTAAATTTGGCAATGAGGCTCTCGTGATTAGCATCGCCATTGATATTTTGACCAGCCTGGTTGTCATTTAAGACAAAAATATTGGCCTTCCTTTCTTTCCCTACAATCTCCATGAATGCCTTCTTTTTGAAGGTCCAGCTTCCAGTTTTCCAGTTGAAATGATAAAGCGGAAGGAACCTCTGGCCATAAGAGGCTACAAACTCCAGTGCAGCAATAATGTACTCGAACTCCTCCTCTGAAAGGTAGTAGGGAAAGCTGAGTCTGGTCCATCCAGGCTTCAGTCCCGCAATACCCTGTTATAAAGGTTAACTTGCAGAAGATTAGTGAAATGCTTAATCTTGTATGTCACTAAGAAATCATTACAGTGGTGGAGGGGTAGTGCCTAATAGATCCTACACCTGGATGATTATTATGGCTTGAAACCTTCAAAGTTTTTTATTTCAACATCTCACAGGAAAGAAAAAAAGCATCGTACCTTTTGAATGGCATTTCTAAATGCATGGGACTGAGCTTCACTGATGCCAAGTAGGGCATGACCATATGGACCGGCACAAGCACAGCCGCCTCTTGCTTGAATGCCAAAGAGGTCATTGAGGAGAGTGGCAACAAAAGGTCCATGGAGCGGCTTGTCTCTTTTGTGCCCCACTTCTTCCCACAAATAAAGCCCTGTCTCTGTTCCCTTCTTATCACCATCTGGTGGTGAATTAGTTGTTGAGTATATCAGGAAAGACAATATAGCTTGTCTCTTAGCTATTTTGTTTCCGAGAATCTCTATGTTCTGGTTTCTGGAGAGCCTTCTGATTGCATCTTTGATGTACTCGTGCTCCAGCTTCTCAATCACTTCATATCCCACGTAGTCTTTCAACCAAAATGCCAATGCTGCTCTTGTGATCTGAATAATCTGGGGAGTCCCAGCGTTCTCTCTTTCTTCAATGTCGTCCACGTATAATGTATCCTGCTAGACAAGTAAGTTCACAAGTTACCGACTTACAAAAATCAGAATGCTTTGAGGTTAATTGCTTTAGCATTTGAATTTGCTTTTTTGGTTCGCAATAGATCAATGCTTTTACCTTCTCATTGAAGCCATTGACATAATCAACAGTTCCTCCTCCGCAGGTCGATGGGGGAGATGATCCAAGCTGATAGAGAGCCGTGCTCGCGAGTAGGATTCCTGGAGTGCCGGGCCCACCAAGAAACTTGTGCACGCTCAGGAAGATAGCATCATAACCGTCGACTTCCCCCGATCTCATGTCGATTTCCACATAAGGTGCACTGTTCAAAATTCAGCAATTCAACGTTGGTTAGATTAGCCGCTTCATTAGGTTGCCACAGAACTATATGTTCCTGTAACATTTTCTCAGTAAAGCGCAAACACGGTTTGTTATTATTGGATTATTATCGATTTAGTTAAAGAGTTCTCCGGCTGTGTTAGAAGTCCATTAGAATGAAGGCTCACCTAGCCGCAAAATCAAAGCAAGCAAAGGCACCGAATTGGTGAAGCAGCCTCGCAACGGCTCTCGTGTCGGTATAAATCCCGGTGACATTACTGCAAGCTGAGAAAGAACCAAGAATCGGCCTGTTTGCATCTCGAAAAGACCCGAGCTTTTGCCTTAAATCTTCCATGTCTATGGACCCTTCCTCGTCGAGTCCAATCTCTATGACCTCTGCTAGACTTTGCCTCCACGAGAGAAGGTTCGAGTGGTGCTCATAGGGCCCGACTAGGACCACCCATCTCTCTTCGCTCGGCATGCACTCAATCATCCTCTCTCTTAGGATCGATGGCACTGCGATGCCCATGACTTCTTGGAGCCGCTTGATCGACCCGGTGGATCCTGAGCCGCAGAACAAGATCGCATCTTGGGGTCCACCTCCCAAGCACTGTTTGATGTAGCTTGAGGCCTCGTGCACCGTCTTGGTGGTCCGGTGACCGACGTGGCTATCGGACGTGTGTGAGTTACCTACATGTACATACATAAAAAAAGTATTATTCAAGTATTGGTTTAATCTAGTATACACTGGACATTAAAGATGGTCAGCGTAAAACTAATCTTGTACAAAATGTGTACAATAGGGTTTTTACTATTGTAGGATTTAAAGGCTAGAGATAAAAGTGAAACGTGGACAAATTGGAGCCGTATACTCACTTGCGCATGCCATGTACAGTGATGTTTGTCTAGATCCATCTAATCGTCAGAACATGTCGCATTCGATGCCGAATGAAACTCAGATGTAGGGTTTCAAAAGTTAAAAAATTAACTATCATAGACCCTTATTATAACATATGATGGAGGATGATATTGCCTATATAAATACCATCTTCATCATGGAGAATCTACTCTGCTTGTTGGGCATTATACCCGAGTTTATGATTCACTCATGCAGTTTATTTCATGTATATCTTTACGGTCACGGTCGTGGCACGGCTTTGAGCAAGAAAGCGATCGAAATGTAATTGCAACGAAAATATAATGATTTCCAAGGTGCAAGTGATCATCCATCACAAGTTCAATGACTCAGGACCCTTTGACGAAATGTGCGCACTCAAATAATGCGATTGGCCTGCAAATTTGTGATAATAATAATGATGATGGTGATGATGTCCGATCCTCCGGATAGGACATACGTTGACCGGAAACGGGAATGATGCATGTATTTGAAGCGGAGGTTGACGTCTTCAAAATAACGTGCTCTTACTAGGTCATCTCGTACGTGAGTTGCAACTTAACGAGTTCACTAAAGGATGTCGGTCCTCTTCAAGCGTTGACGTCTAAGCTTCGATGTTCATGTCCCAGGAAAATGTGGATTAACTGACGTAATGCTACTGTAAATGAGTTACTTTCCTGGCCGTCCGTCTACGTAACCAGAAGGACAAAATCCCGATACACACTCGACACACGTACCGTAAAAAGGGAGGATGTTGTCGATGATGAAGTCCTCGATGTAGCGGAAACAGCGGCCAGAGGCAGTGCTGTCGGCGTACGTGAGCCGCCGTCTGCCAAACGGCGAGTCGAACTCGGCATCGCCGCCGATGATCTGGGAGCGGACCCACGAGAGCTTCTTCTCTGCGTCGGGGAGGCCATCCACAGCGGCGATGCCGCCCGCCGCAGGGACTCCCATGCCGAGCTTCCGAAAGGACTCCGAGTGCCGGCGCAGATTGTTCCTCGACGACGATGACGACGACAATGACGACGGTGGTGATGGACTGCTCTTGCCAATTGTGGGGGCGACGTACTTGTTCATGATGGCGATGTGGGATTGCCTCATCATGCCGGGTTGCTCAAGTTCCATCGTCTAGCGAAGAAGGAACCAGCAAAAGATTAACGCCTTCTCCTTTCTTTCTTTCTTTCGGGTGACGGGGGTTTTTTGAGGGTGCGAGGGAAAGAATGAACGATTCCACGGGCTTAAATAAGATGGCACTTGGCATGACAAGTCGAAAATGCGAAGCTTAATGTAAAAATCATTATTTTTCTAAAGAAAAGTTATGGTCTTTTAATTAAAAGAGAGTTAATATATTATTAATGGATTCTGGTGGCTACTGAGGTCTCTGTGGTTTGTCGTCTTAGACCGCAACGCCAACTGGCTCGTGGCTCCCACAGACTTTCTTTGGGACGACCCGTAGTGCCAAATCACCTTGGAGAATTGGAGATAATTCATAGATAATAATGTTCTAATTTAGGATACATATTTTCTTTTCCTTAGGAAGAAGTCCACAAAAAGGGAAAAGAAAAATCACAAACTTATCCCCTGCCACGCATTTACATTACATTCTTGCATCCGTATTAGAAATTTCTTTCATATGATGCCAAAAACCTTGAATTTTTTTTAGTGACACCAATTTTAGCGATAAATATGTCATATAAGAATAATTTGGGATTTTTGATGTAATAAATTTGGGGTAAATGTGTCATACGGATACAAATTTGCGATAAATATGTTACATAAGTATAAGTTTGAGATATCTAGCGATGGACATGATTGAGGATTTTTAGTGGCTTTTACTTTTTTTTTTTTTTTGAAATTATGCTGTGAACATCTATTTTTAAGTGTAATCATCATCTTAATTTATGCGACGCTCTAAATTGGTAGGGTCAAAAGAATGAGTTGAGTTTAGAACACCCTATTGGGTCAAGGCACACTCATTACAAGTGGTCGACTATAATTTTTTGTCATGTGAGTTTGAAATTTCTAGCCATGGACGTAATTGAGGATTTAAGGTGGCTTTACTTTTATTTATTTATTTTGAAATTATGTTGTGAACATCTATTTTTAAGTTTAAACATCATCTTCATCTATGCGGCGCTCTGAATTTGTAGGGCCAAAGGAACAAGTTTGTATTCAGAATGCCCTACTAGATCAAGGTGTACTCTATACAAGTGGTCGACTATAATTATGTATCGTATAAGTTTGAGACTTTTAGCCGTGGACGTAATTGAGGATCTTTTGTGGCTTTTATTTTATTTTATTTTTTTGAAATTATGTTGTGAACATCTATTTTTAAGTTTAAACATCATTTTAATCTATGCGACGCTCTGAATTGGTAGGGCCAAAGGAACGATTTTTTTATTCATAATGTCTGTCAAGGTGTATTCTATACAAGTGGTCGACTATAATTCAGTATCATATAAGTTTGAGACTTTTAACTTTGGACGTAATTGAGGATTTTTGGTGGCTTTCACTTTATTTTTTTTGAAATTATGTTGAGAACGTGTATTTTTTAGTATAAACATCGTCTTCATCCATGTGACGCTTTGTCATTGGTTAAGGTCAAAGGAATGAGTTTCAATTAAAAACGCCGGACTTGATCAGGCGGCACTCTTACGCAAGTGGTCCACTAAAATTCTTGGAAGGATGATTAGGTCATGCAATTAAGATCTTCACCTTTTCTTTTCTTTTTCTTTTTCTTTCTAAAAGGAAATAGCAATCTCTTTCACCGTCGCTACAAGAGTTTCGCAGTCAGCACGGTATGTTTGGCTTTGGACATGGCTCGGGACAATGACCAGAAAAAATTATTAATCTATTGAATTTGTGCCAATTCAGTCTTGAATCCTTTCACGGCTTGTTAATTGGGTCGTTGTGGCTGATTTTGGACCAAAATAAGTGGGTATCTGTCACTGACATGAGCTATTTTTATAATTCTTTTATAACTTTTTTTTTTACCTTTTGTCTTATTTTTTATTTTCTTTATCTTTATGTCTTTCTTTTCCTTACTAAGTCCTCAAAGGGTTCTGAATCCCTCGTCTATCGTCGATTGAGTGCAAGGGTCTAGACCCTACTCTAGAAGGAAGGAAAAAAGAGGAGAAAAAGATTAAAAGTTCAAAAATTCTTTTTAAAAATTATATAAAAAAAATTCATGTTAGCACAGTCATATTACATAAAATGGCTGGCGTTGATATTAGCAATTTCCCATTAAAAGTGGCAATGAATTATTAAAAGGTTTACAACTAAATTGACTGAATAAAAATATTTAGATGCTAAGTTGGTAGAAGTTCAACATACTTACATTTTTTTTTGATAATTCTCCTGACAAAGTTCTTTTACCCATTGGAAGTTGTGTTTCAAGTTGGACAAGCGCATAGCCTTAGCGGTCGCAATTGATATGGTCTTCCTTTGCTAGGAACTAAAATAGCAAAATCAACCCCATGTGAAAAATACCACCCCCCCTCCCCCAATTTCTGCCATTCCTTAACATCTATTCATACACGAACCCTAATATTCCGACCATCATAAGTGCACGACATACGCACCAGATTAGGAGAAAGAGAGTGGGGGGTTTTGCTGGGCAATTAATTGGGTGGTGACCCGTTGGCGCCGGCACCAGGAAAAGCCACTTTCGAAAGCGAGGGTAAGTCATCGGCCTCGATGGAGACGGCTCGCTCGGCCTGGTGTTTCCACTTCATTTTTGATAGGGTCTTAAATGAACTATGGTCGTGCCGTGAAGTGCCGTGAATTGTATTTCCAAAGACGAGCTTATTACAAAGAAAAATGAATCGCATGGACATTTTTTCTTTCCCGGCATTGCTACTTGGATCGACTTTTCTCTCGTTTCGCTACACGCCAACTATTCCCCGCTTCAAAGTCCGGACTCCAAAACATTCATCGGTGATCTCGAAGCTCGTAGAAGAGACCCATACACAAAGAAAAAACAAAGTCTTGAAGGAATATTAATCTACTACATAACGAAAAGTCATTGGCCCCCCACGTGAATAGCCTTCTACCATGAGTAGTGTCCGCTGAATAATTTGGCCTTCCCTCATTCAACTATAGCCGCGTCTTTTATGGTGAAAAATGACTCGTCCCCGCTAGAGTTGCGTAATTCCGTTGTCCTAGAATATGAATGCATAAGCAGTCTCGTGCGTCGTCTTGACCATGAATGCCTTTGTCTTGATGATAAACGTATGCAAAACACGTGCCTTTACTTGTGCGATTTAAATGTGTTCATAAAATCAATTTAAGTCCGTCTACATTATTTGATGTGCGGATGTCGATTCACTCTTGAAATTTTCAATTTAGTAAATATGGTTTTAAACCTTATAAAGATTTGTCAAATATAATAATTTGGAAAATTTTTGGCTGATTATATGTATGTTAGCCATCTTATTGGATGCGACCAGCCTTGATATGAATGATTTCATAATCTTGTTTTTAAAAATGTCGAATTTTTCTTTTCCCTTTTTCCCTTCTTCCACCATTGATTGCAGCGCGTTAGCAGTGGTTGGTGAAAGATGGCCACATGAGGAAGAAGGTCGACCTTGCCCGCCTCTAGCGAGGGCGTTGTAGCGGCCAGGCTTGCTGTTGCCGAATGCGTCGAGGGAGATTATGTATTATCCCAAATTAGTGCGCTTAATTAGATATTTCATCTCTGTTTATCTCGCGATGTTAGTTTATAAGCACTTGAAAATAATCTTAGAAATCATGGGGCTCGCGGATTTTGGGGATTGACCTTCTTCCTTGCTTCTGATTGGACCATTGACGTCAATTTGAACAATGTCGTTTCCAACACGGTCATGCCCATACCATTAGCTCATTTCCACGGGAGCCGCCCTTTTTGACTGGGTGTTTCCTTCTTTTCTTGTTTCACTTTTCTTGGGAGAGAGTTTTTGCCGTAATTCTTCCTTGAAAAGGAAAAATAGCACAACTAATTTTTAAATTTTAATTCGATGTATAATATCACCCATGAATTGTTTACTTATTCGATATGGTCATTTTTAAGCGAATATGTAAGATTGTTCTCAAATTTTTTAATTCGTTCAATGTGATCAACATTTAGTCCTTGTCCTGTATGAAAAAAAAAGTTTAATGATGTTCTTGAACTTGAATTTGGGGAATGATCATATTGGATGTTTTCATATAGTATATGGATAGGACTGAACATTTATAAAAAAAATTCAAGAATCATATTAAACAAAATCCAGTGGATGG
Organism: Melaleuca quinquenervia; assembly: GCA_030064385.1. Taxonomy (NCBI): domain Eukaryota; kingdom Viridiplantae; phylum Streptophyta; class Magnoliopsida; order Myrtales; family Myrtaceae; genus Melaleuca; species Melaleuca quinquenervia. The sequence goes on along the minus strand of CM057725.1, from coordinate 26,046,595 downwards.
CATTGAATATTGAGTTAAAATTTATAGATTATTTGAATGAATTAAAAGTTTAGGGATGATGTAACACATTGACTCAAATTTTAAGGGCTATTTGCAGAATTATCTCTCTTGGAAACTATAGCATAGCTCATAGCTTTTCTTCATCCGTGTAGACTAATGAGAAGAACAAATGAAACAAATGAAGCATCAATGCATGCCTTTTGTCCCTCTTATGTTGTGCAATATTTCCATCTTCGGGTTCATCCATGACTAGGTTAAGAGCCTCTAGTTCTTCATGCTCTTCCAGCACATATACATTTTAATATTCCAAATTTCATAATTCTCACCGTTCAATTTCTCTCCTTTGTTCAATTCAACAACTATATTTTTAGATGCCCAAGCCATCGTTTCTAAACACAAAGGTCACTAGACATATTAGAACAAAATTTATTTGATGTCTATATTTATGCAACTACACCACTAACTAACTATATTAATGAATAATTTCAAGTTAGGTTTCAGATTCGTAAGATTATGTTTTTTCCCCAATCATTATCTCAAAATCTTAATTTGAAATTATCATTAATATAAATATTTAGGTCAAATTAAGTTCTATTAAAGTTACTAATAACTTTGAGAACAAACCAGTATCATTGCACTAAAAAATAACAATGAACAATAACAAACAATATTGACTTTCACATGTATTCGACCAAAAAAAAATACTTTCACATGTAAATTCTATTTACAAGAATATATGAATGTATCATAAGGGAAAAAATATTCTTAAACTAACCTAAAATGAAATTATGTACAATAAACTAAACAATGTATAGGTGAGGAATCATAAACTCAGAAGAAGGCTCAACATCATTTTTTGGCAATCAAGAGATGACTGTTGGATTTCCCTTTGAGTTCCTCCATGGCACATTCATTCTAAGCCAAGTACTACTCATCCCTAGGGTGGTAGTCTTCATTGCCCCAATCCTATGATACTCCTTGACAAATGTTTTTAGAAGTTTATTGTAAAGACCCGAACTAAGTTGACGTCTCATAGGCGTTCTAGCACCTTTGCCATTTAGGTGGAAGTGTACTAGTCAATACATTCACCTTCTTAAAATCTGGCATTAGGTAACCATATTTGACGATATATAGTATCATCCTATTCACCTTTGACCATATATGCCTTTAAATCACTATTTTTCTAATGACAAACATTCAGCTCAGCTATTGAACGCCTCAGTCTTTCCCTTTGCTCATGTGTCCATATACGAATGGGCATCCACATGAAAACATGTGACATCGTTCTTGCAACAAATGCAGAACGTGAGAAATTATACAAATCTTCAATGTCAGTAAAAAAAAGAACTTTTTTGGTCAAAGTCAACGGAGACGTCAATGATAAATTGTCGAAGAAAGTAAGTAGTCAATGATCACGGTCAATAGATTGGTCAGCGGGTTAGAAGTAAGGCTGGGTTGCGGGTTGAGCCGACTGATCGTGTGATGATGTCAGCACGACGTTGTGGCCAACGTGGCTGATGTCACGCTAGTGTCAGCGCCCGTGCGTGCGCAGCCCTCCGCCGGAGTGTGGGGCTCATCACGGCCGCTCCTAGTGTCGCCTCATTATGCCTAACCATTCCAAACGTTTGTCTTTTTGAGTATTATCCATGTATACGAAAATATTCACATTTAACCAAGTTAATTTCTTGATAAAATCCAAAAATTATATCATCGGCCCGAAAATTAGCCTAATCCGAAATCTAATTATAAAACAGGCAACGATTCTTTGTAAGAATGACAATAAGCACACTAACAATAAGGAAACAAGTAATTGTGCTATGATACCAATATCAAGAGAAACTAATTCTCCATGATTGGAAACTAATTCCTTGAATTATGAACAATTCGCAGTGAAAACTACCCATACTTAGCCTAATCGCAAGATCATACTTGAATCATTGATTGTGAGCATAATCACATGGAAGAATCATACTCGTTGTTTGCAGATTAGATGTTGTACTTGTGAGAAAAAAGAAGTTGCAAATCTTTACACGTGCGTTCCTCACGAATTGCATGAACGAGCGTTCCTTCTTTCTTTTTTCTTTCTTACTTGTCCCCTAACTTTCCTCATCTTCTCTTGAACATACAAGAGGAGTCAATAACCTCCTAGCTGTTATTTTTCTTAAAATGAGCCGGGTTGGGTTTAGCCCATCTTGGGTGGCTCAAAAGGCCATTAAACCCAACAAAATCTTCACAAAATATTTTAACAGGGGCTCGCTTTGCAACATATCTTCTCCTGGGACCGTCTTCGATAGCTGTTAACCCTTTTTCTTACAAAGGAGAACAGTTAATGGCCACTTCTTGAGGAAGCAGAAACTCCTCAAACCTTTTCTTTTGAAGCTCCAACCACCAGTTTGCAATCTTCGACAGATCATAGTTGTCGAAGCCACATTTTCCACGTTTCTCTCGTCCGTCAGTTCGATTCCCTGTGTTGACTTTGGAAATAGAGAGGGTTAATTTCGATTCTCTCTGTGTAAGTGTAATTTTGTAGCTTTCAAATCCAGTAAAAGCAAAGTTGTTTCCCGTCTATGCATTTTCTGATGGTGAATGAAATCAGACTGCAGAGCGATATATTCCTTTATACAAGGTTAAAAGCCCGTGTAGTGTTAAGCCTTGTTTTAGAGACCCTATCAAAACCGCTGCTTGTGTGAATGTGAAACTAGTATATTATACACTCGGTAATGATACTCAGCAGTTGAATAGAAAGTCAAATCTTGGTCATTAATCAATTAACAATTTTTAGTCATTTTTTTCATATTTGATTCGAATTGCTAATTAATATTACTGCCGACATATTGAACTGTCCCCAAGTACATTGTGGATAAGTGAACATGGTTTAGGCTCATTTCTGGACCTCCATCTCATCGTGTTCAATAAACAGCTAGATATGTATTCATGGGAATTTAGAATGCAGTAAGCGGTATCACTTCTTGCAGGTTTCCTCTTTCACCATCAATCCGTCACCGTGATTCACATGGTGCACACTATCTTCGTCGATGCTTTCAAGCGTTTGGCATCAGCTTGTACATAGAAGTCGATCTCGTTTAAGGCTCAAGGCTTGGTGCTAAAACAATTGGCATATAAGCACCAGGATTGAGGACGGAAGAAATTAAAGATGGCGAAGACAATGTTATCACAGTTCATTGAGTGTGTCATTTTGAGTTGGTACACATATCTGTAGGTGGCTATAACAATCAGCTTGGCTATTATCTTCAGATTATTCTTGCTGAGATGGTATTTGAAGTTGCATAGTCTATCAGAATAGACTTTGTACATACCCTTATTCAATTTGAGTTTCTTTTGTATCTTCTACTCGACACGGAAGCACAGTAGCTCTGGATCAATTTCTTCCTCGAGCCTGTGCGGGGAGGGAAATTTGGGGAGCAGACCTGCAATATGTTTTGCACTCTCCCAGTACGACGTATACTTGGTAATGAGGATCTCATCTTTAGCGTCTCCACTGAGAATTTTACCAGCCCGGTTGTCCTTTAAGATATAAATGTTGCCCTTACTTTCTTGCCCTGCAATCTCCATAAGCGCCTTCTTTTTGAAGGTCCAGTTGCCGGTTTTCGGGTCAAAATGATAGAGCGGAAGGAACCTTTGGCCATAAGAGGCTACAAACTCCAGTGCAGCAATAATGTACTCGAACTCTTCCTCCGACAGGTAGTAGGGAAAGCTAATTCTGGTCCATCCAAGCTTCACTCCAGCAAAACCCTGTTACAAAGGTAAAATCACTGATGATTGAAATTTTTTTAAGGTTTTTGATGTCACGGTCTTACAGGCAAGGAAACAAGCATCTTACATTTTGAATGGCACATCGAGCCGCATGGGACTGAGCTTCACTGACACCAAGTAGGGCATGGCCATATGGACCGGCACAAGCGCAGCCGCCCCTCCCTTGAATGCCAAAGAGGTCATTGAGCAGAGTGGCAACAAAAGGTCCATGGAGAGGCTTGTCTCTTTTATTCCCCGTTTCTCCCCACAGGTAAAGCCCTCTATCTCTTTCCTTGTTATCACCATCTGGTAGTGAATTTGTCGTTGAGTATATCAGGAAAGACAATATAGCTTGTCTTTTAGCCGTTTTGTTACCAAGAATCTCTATGTTCAGGTGTGTGGAGAGCCTTTTGATCGCTTCTTTGATGTACTTGTGCTCCAGTTTCTCAATCACTTCATATCCCACGTAATCTTTCAACCAGAATACCAATGCTGCTCTTGTGATCTGAATAATCTGGGGAGTCCCAGCATTCTCTCTTTCTTCAATGTCTTCCACGTATAATGTATCCTGCCAGACAAGTAAATTCACAAGTTACCGACCAATGAAATTCAGAATGCTTTGATGGTAATTGCTTCAGCCTTTGAATTTGCGCTTATAGAGATCGGTGCTTTTACCTTTTCATTGAAGCCATTCACAAAATGAACAGTTCCTCCTCCGCAGGTTGATGGGGGAGATGATCCAAGCTGATAGAGAGCCTTGCTCATGAGCAGGACTCCTGGTGAGCCTGGTCCACCAAGGAACTTGTGCACACTCAGGAAGATAGCATCATAACCATCTACTTCCCCCGATCTCATGTCGATTTTCACATGAGGTGCACTGTTCAAAATTGAGCAATTTAAGGCTGGTTAGATTAGTCGTTTTCCATTACGTTACCACAGAACTGTGTAGTCTTGTAACATTTTCTCAGTAAGTGTAGAGGCTTTAATTTTATTGGTTTATGTATATAAAGGGATAAGTGCACCGGAAATCTTAATATTTTTTAAGGAAAGTACATTAAATCTTAAAACTTTTAGAAAGTGCAATCAAGTCCTAAAATTTATCACAAAAGTGCAATCAAAACATAAAACTTTGAAAAAATGCAATCAACGGAATGACTAGAATGGACCAATTTGACAAGTATTTGGATTTAATTGCACATTTGAAAGTTTTACTAATTAATTGCATTTTATGACAAGTTTTAAGACTTAATTACACTTGTTGAAAATATTAGGATTTAGTTACAATATTGTGACAAATTTTAGGACTTTCAATGCGTTTATCTCCTATTAAAATGAAGAGTTATTCTGTTGATTTGGAAATTCCATGAAAGCAAAGCCTCACCTAGCTGCAAAGTCAAAGCAAGCAAAGGCACCAGCTTGGTGAAGCAGCTTCGCGACTGCTCTTGTGTCGGTACAAATCCCGGTGACGTTACTGCAAGCTGAGAAGGAACCCAGCATTGGCCTGTTTGCGTCTCGATAAAACTCAAGCTTTTGCCTTAACTCTTCCATGTCCATCAACCCCTCTTCATCTAGTCCTATTTCTATGACCTCCGCTAGACTTTGCCTCCACGAGAGAAGGTTCGAGTGGTGCTCATAAGGCCCAACGAAGACCACCCATCTCTCTTCGCTTGGTATGCATTTAATCATCCTCTCTCTTAGGATTGATGGCACTGCAATGCCCATGACTTCTTGGAGCCGCTTGATCGATCCGGTGGATCCTGATCCGCAGAACAAGATCGCGTCCTTGGGTCCTCCTCCTAAGCACTGTTTGATGTAGCTTGTGGCCTCGTGCACTGTCTTGGTGGTCCGGTGACCCACGTGGCTGTCAGCCGTGTGTGAGTTACCTATGTGCACATACATATATTACCCAATTAATCTTTGCAAAAAAGCGAAATGACGATAAATTTGATTCGGACATCACTTTTATATACCTCCAATAATTAGTTTTGAAGAATTGAGATGATGGTTCATTTGACTTGCTCTTGTTATGCTTTGATTAATGGCCAATCAAACTGAAAAATACAACTTCCCATCTTACAAGCATAAACTTTTTTTCTTTTTCTGATGAGCTAATGTTTATCAGGCAAAGTCCATTGAATGGAATAACTTAAAGGCTGTGAGATGATTTATTCCCGTTTTCATTTGCTCACCGTAAAAAAAATCACTTTATAAATCAAATATATGCCTAAACTAAGATACTGGGGAAAAATACACATGACGTTAAACGACTTTAAGTATTTATACCTATTGCATTACGATTGCTTGAGGCATTCAATACTAAATAAAACTGAAATCTTTGATGTTAAAAGAATAATATAAAAATCAAAAGTAATCACTTTATAAATCAAATATATGCTTAAACTAAGAAACTAGGGAAAAATACATATGACGCTAAATGACTTTAAGTATTTATACCTATTACATTACGACTGCTTGAGGCATTCAATACTAAATAAAACTGAAATCTTTGATGTTAAAAGAATAATATAAAAATCAAAAGTAAAAAATAAAAATCACCAACATAGACCCTGATATTGTATATCGTGGAGAGTGATGTTGTCTATTTGGCTGAAAGAATGTCATTTCTATCGAGGAGAGTGATGTTACCTATATATACGTATAAGCTCGGGAAATTGCAAGAAAGAATATTGTATTTATCATGCAAAATCTATTTTTCAAATCAAACATTCAACCATAGGTTAAAGATTTGGGAGCAATCCTATTATATGGAAAGAGTCGTTTTTAGTAGTATTTACTCGATTATGTACAAATCAACAGTTGATTGATTGGTTTGAGGTTATTGACAAAAAGATTTGTGCGAGTCCCTTTATTTCGTTTTGTCCATGTTACTTCTCTTTTTGTCCAACTTACTTCCTTTTTTCTCGGTGAATTTTAGGAATATGATTATTCATAAATATGATATTAATGTCTATGAATTGAGAGATGTGAATGATCCACTCTTCAATAATTTGTTAGAATCAATAGCACTTCAATCGTTTATTTGAAAAAATGAAAACCATTATTGTTGGATGATAATGGTACTTCCCGAAAATCAAAATTATTCAATAGAGGAACAATATCATTATTTTTGCTCAATAAATACCAAAGTGGATGATAATCAAGCACTATACTTTTCAATTTGACTAATTTAGTCATATACTTTTTACTAATTTACCGATGTTGTTCCTCCAATCAATTTTGATAAGCAATTGTTGACATGTACACTGGTCATCTTATGTGGTATCATTAGTGCTACCTCAGTTGATTACCTTGCCTCGGGATGGTTGGCGAGGGCCCACTGGCCCTCACCTATGGCCTTCGAATAGCGAAGGGAAATTAAAAAAAAATGATAAAGAGAAACGAAAAAGGGAGAAGAAAAAAGCAAAAAAATTAAGAATTTGTAAAAATCACCTATGTCAGTGATAGAATATTCACCACTGACTGAATCACTATGATAATGATTTAAGCAAAATTAGCTGGATGTACTAAATAGATAGAGTTCTCAAAATGTTTGAGACTGAATTAGCTAAATTGAAAAGTTCAAAATTGAATCGGCTTTCGTATAATACATTTACAATTATTTTTGGTAATTATCTTGTCAAGGTTCTATTGTGCTGTTTAGTTAATATAGGTATTTTCCGATCACAACCACAGCGCAACGTTGAGTACATGAGTGATTGAAACGTAATTACAATGAACATGTAATGATTTGAAAAGTGTGAAACGCAAAAGTTAATTAACCATAACGAGTCCAAAAAATGTTAACCCTTCAATGAAACGTACTGTCTCCAATAATGCATTTGACGTGCAAAGAAAATATTATTATATAGTCCGATTATCAGCATAGGAATCGTGGACCGGAAACGTTAAACCTACTTGTATAGATGTAACGTACTCGTGCCAATTCATAAAGTCTAAACGCAACGAATTAACTAAAGAAAGCGATTCTGTTCGACTGTTGACCACAGATAAATTGTTTTCGTGGCAGTCCGTGCGCGAAATTGAGGAAAACAATTCATGGATACTTGACATAGGTACCGTAAAATGGAAGGATGTTGTCGACGATGAAGTCCTCGATGTAGTGGACGCAGCGGCCGGAGGCGGTGCTGTCGGCATACGTGATCCTTCGCCTGCCGAATGGCGAGTCGAACTCTGCATCGCCACCGATGATCTGAGAGCGGAGCCATGAGAGCTTGTTATCCACATCGGAGATGCTGCCTGCCGCCGGGACTCCCATTCCGAGCTTCTGAAAGGCTTCCGAGTGCTGGCACAAGTCATTCCTTGATGGTGATGACGATGGTGATGGAGTAATCTTGCCATTGGGGGTGATGTATGTGTTCTTGATGAGGGTTTGGGATTGCCTCGTCGAGCTGGCTTGCTCTAGTTCCATCGTCTAGGAAGAAAGAATCAACAAGAGATCAATGCCTCCTGTTTCTTCCTTCCGGGTGACGACTGTTTTTTGAGTGGACGATGGAAAGAATGAATGATCCCATGGGCTTAAATACGATGGATTTAGGTATCTTTTATTAGATTCTGATGGCGACTTCAGCTGTCGTTTGGCTACGACTTATCGGGATAATAGATAATCTACTTAAGAAATTTGCATAAATCGAGAATATTCTCTTGGAGTATGCACGTTCTCGTGATCCAAACTTTTTAGTTTAACTTGTAGATGTGTCATTATGTTGATTTCCGCTTTATTTTATGCGTGTTACGCATAGGTTATTCCATCGAACCTTTTTGATTTGCTAACACCATGATACTGTGAAAGTACTTAAATATTAATACATACATTCATTTAACGGCTTAAATTTTTAGGACAATTGGCAGTGGTCCAACAAAACTTCATATGGTATCAAAGCAAGATGTTGTGAGTTCAAATCTTACAAAACTCCTATTGTCTCTCCAAATATTTTCACTCTTAGTATTTGGCAAAAAAAGACCATACATGCGTAAGGGGAGCGTGAAAGTAAGCTTTTAACTAGAACAGTTGGCAGTAGTCACATTAAACGTCGTTTTTCTCTTTTTCGATTTGTGGAGTGCACTTGAAAGCATCGCAGATTTTCCAGACGCATTATCGAGAAATATGATAAGGGAAATTTCATCTTCAAGTCGCGGTTATTCGAATTCTTGTGAGGTTGTTTCCCCGTTTCGGTATATTTCATTGGCATATCCATTGACTGGTTCGTCTTCTTATAACTCCAGGATTTTCGGGATCATTGGAGCACCCTCTTCGACGTCATGCCATAGCTGGCCTCCCTGGTTTATGCATGCACAGACGATGATCACTAAAGCATGCATATGCTGTTTTCTTGAAAATATTCCCAAGAAAAATGCCATAGTTCAGCCGCTAACTCTTGTCAAACGAAAAGTAGTCCGAAAGCACAAAGCAGAACATGTCATCCTTATGAGACTGGCGTTTTTGCCTATGTTTTTCTTAAAGCGGCTTATTTTGACCCACGTGCAATTTGGGAAATTATCAAAATAGTCATAAATCTATCATTTTTGTGCGTATTAAGCTTTAGACCTTTTAAATTAATCAACTTAATCGTAAATATTTTGATGATTCATCAATTTAGCATTTTTGGCTGATTTTGACCCTAAAATCGCTAATGTAGATGATGGCGCTAATGTGAACATTTTTTTGTGATTTTTTAAATAAATATCAAAATTTTTAATGATGTCTTTTTAATTTGTGTTCACTTTTTTATTTTCCTTTTTTCATTTCCCTTTTTTCCCTTGCAAGAGCCGTTGGTCGACCCTCGCCAACCACAGGCAAGGGCCAATGGCCCATGTTAGCCACGAGCAAAGGTTATAGTGACCCTCACCTACAACTAGCAACCCTCTCCGGACTTTGTAGTAAAAAGAAGGAAAAGAAAGGAAAAAAATAAAAGAAAAATAATTAAAAAAATTTAGAATATATTAAGAACTATAAAGATTGTCCATATTAATTATGGCCATCTTATGTAGCAATATTATTATAGACGTTGGTGATTTTCAATTAGAATTGACAAATGGTCAAAAGCTTTAGAACTAACATGGTCAAATTCAAAAATTTATGATTGAAGTGACATAAGTACAATAAATTTATAAGTATTTTGGCAATTTTCTTGGCACATCCCGATCACCACCTAGTTGCCCATATATAATCCCTGGTCTTAAGATTAATCGGTCAGATCCACGGTCCTAAAAATTGAGAACCAGTCCCATCGGTCTAGTTTCCGGTCCTTGGGCGGAATCGAACAGCTCTGGATCATGCACACCCCTATGTATTATTTCCCATAATAAGTAATTCATCGACGTATATCATTAATAAATAGATGACATACCTTCCGTCCATGTAAATAAAGCATAATCATGTTTGGACTGTTTGAAACCGATAGCTATAAGTGCATTGCTAAACTTGGCATATCATTGTTCGGAAGCCTGTTTGAGGCCATAAAGAGATTCATAGAGCTAGCATGCTCTAGACTCCCCTATCTTCATATACCTTGCAAAAGATCAATATATATTTCTTCTTCTAGATTGTCGTGAAGAAAAGTATTATAAATATTCATTTGGTGTAATGACTAGTCATGAAGTTAGCAATTGATAAGAAAGATCCAAGGGTGACATTGTTTGCTACTAAAGAGAAAGTTTTATGATAATTCTAGCTTTCTTATTGAGTGAAACCTTTAGTTACCAATTGAGCTTTGCGCTATTGAATGGAGGAGCCATTTGCTCTTTATTTAATTTTGTATACCTACTAGCAACCAATCGGTTTACGATGAGGGGATAGTGGTACAACTTCCCAAGTTTGATTCTCTATAGAGCCTATAATTCTTCCTCCATAGCTATTTGCCAACGTAGATTAATGACTGCCTCATCATAACAAGAATGTTCTTGTTCTTTGAATATACGACTAGTGCAACATATATTTCTGACGATAATTGGTGAAAAAAAAAAGCATATGATGAAATGGGATATTGAATAATTGATTAATTAGAAGTGGCACAAACATAGTCTTTAGTCTGCGTTGGTGGGCAGCTAACACAGCTTGAGTATTGTGGTGGTTCATGCCTAGGCATGAATGTTGATGGCTTGTCGATAGTAGATGTTGAAGGAGATATTATTGATGAGGTATTAAGAAACACTTCAGTTGAGTGGTCTAAGTCCAATGTGGGAGTAAAACTGTCATCAAATGGTGGCGATGACGTCGAAGATGATGTCGGATGTGCTGGAGGTGCATGGAATATATATTGCTGATCATTATATAAATCATCCTTAAATAGGAACTGATGAAAAGTATGAGTTGTATCACACTTTTCAGACAAAGATATTGTTGGAATTGTTTGTTTGTAAAACAAACTTAAGACACTTTCCTTATCCCACATGGGAAAGAAAGGAAAGTTTTGTCACTTTATATATGAGTTGAATTTACTATTTTATTAGAAATAGTCTAGTGGGCTAGTCCTCGCTGTACCCGCGTGCGGGTGCGCGATTATGCGCGTTTTTGACGCGTTTAATTGACGCACTTAGCACTTGTTATTAATTTCGAAATTAATTTTTATTTATTTATTTTAGTCGTTAAACTTGTGACTGTTCGGACGTAACTATTGACTTGTGACTGTTCAGGAAGAAACCGAAATGACAAGTCTTGTACACAAAGAGGTGTGTCCAAATGGTAAGTTTTCGACATGAAAGGATGTGTCTGTTTGTGGCAGTCTCTAGAATTTAAGGGTAATTTACAGCCTCGTTTTCAATTGGTCTTCGAAGAGAGTTTTAGGAGATTCTTTGGAATTGCTATCTACTGGTCTCGAGACTTTGTTGTATCATGAAGGGAATTTGCCAAAAACCAATAGCAACGTAGTGGGGCAAATTGATCCTAAAAGACAGTGATCACACGCCTCAAAGTCTACATAATTTCGATTCTATTTCTCCCATACACTATATTCCCAACAGATATCTCATTAAAAGAAAATATGTCTTCATGAAAAATAACATCTTTGCTGACAAAAGAAATCTCTTGTGGAACGTTCATAAACATAATATCCATTTTGAAGATTTGTATATTTCATGAATATACAATGATAGGCACTAAGACCCATTTTGTCCCAACGGCCCATAGCAGTAGCTTAACATAAGAACCGAAAGACCTTCAAGTGATGAATTTCGGGCTTTTTCCCAAAAAGTAATTTAAAAGGAGTTCTACCATCAAGTACCCAAGTTGGCATTTGATTAAGCAAAATGTCGCGACTACACAATCTCTCCAAAAAGTTAATGGAATGGAAGCTTAGAACTTAATAGTATACGCAACTTCTAAAATGTGACTGTGTTGCATTCGGCAATCCCATTTTGTGGGGTGTAACACATGGACTTTCATGCATAATTCCATGTGAAGAAAAAGAGGAAGCGCATTCATTATTGATGAAATCTTTTCCATTGTCAGTCTAAATGCGCTGAATAGATTTTCCAAACTAATTCTTTATGAGGGAGAAGAATAATCTCGAATGAGAAAGGACTTGATTCTTAGATTGCATGAGGAAAACCCATGTGACACTAGAAAAAGCATTTCCAATCGTAAGCAATAACCAAGATCACGATGTGCAGTGTGATATAATCCCCGGACATGAAAATGAATCAAGGAAAAAAAATGCTATTTGCACGTGTTTTACTGGTTGGAAAATGTACACATGATTGCTTTAGTAGAGGACAAATATGACATTGAGGGTAAGGATAAGAAGTATTATGATCCAATCGCCGATCGAAAAATAAAATTTTATGATTGGTAGTAACATTACACAACAATGATTTTTTTATTCAAGGAAATACAAGATAAATCAACATTTTAGGAAAAGTTGGTTAAAAATATAGTCTTCGTGAGACATTACCTAAGCCCATTAGTTTGCCAGTAGAAAGGGCCTACAGAAAATAATTATTGCAGTTGAAAGAAACACTACAAAAGTTTTTTTTTTCACAAATTTTGAAAATCAAATGAGATTGAAGTGAAAGTCTAGAACATGGAGGATATTTCAAGAGTAATATGTGGGTTTAGATTTACCGTGCCAGTCATTATGATGGACATGATATTTTCATTTGGAAGCTGAGCTGAAATGGAAACGGCTAATTTTTCATGGATATCAATAAAAAAAATTATCGCAGATAATGTGATCAATAACACATGAATTAATTATCCATGCATCATTAGAAATCGAATTCATCAAGCAATAAGAAGTACCTTAAAAACTCATTATCTTGTCAAAAGCATCCACTTTTTTCAGAGCATTCATAAGTTGCTCATACTGATAATGGGTAATTGCTTGATTGGTTTTATTAGTAATTTGATACGTGACCTGATAAGCTGTAGAAAATCCTTTTTTCCTTTTTTTTTCCTTTTTATCTCAAGACTTTTCATGCAAGTTCCAACAAGTATCGATTGCATGGTGCGGACGTTTGTAATAATCGCAAAATTGTGTAATTTTCCCTTTAAAATTATGCCCATCACTTTGAGACGACGTGGCAAAAATGGGTCTGTTAGATGCCTCCAACATAGGTGCTGATGTGGGTTCATAATATCTGTCCGATCCAATAGTTTGGACCAGAGATGGCAAGCCATCCGATCGCAGCACAGGATCTGGACGGTCCAATCTAGTCTTCTTGAAACTTCTTGGATCCTCTTAAAGCCCCAGTTTGGTTCTTTTTCCTCCTTTGCCTCTGCTGCCCAACTTTCTCCGTCGAGGATTTGTTTTGAGTGGCCAGCAAGATGCTCTCCCCACCTTCACGTCTTTTGACAACATAAGTAGTTGGCTCTCCTCCTGTACAACAAGCTAGTAGAGCCTGTTTTGAGTTGGCCCAAAATGGGCTGGCCCACGATGGGTTGCTCTTGATTTGGCTGGGCCTGGAAAGCTTGTTAACTGATGACTTCACCAGGTACGTTTGACATAGAGTACTAGATCTGTGGATTGTCCTTAAAGTTTGATTCCTCTGGAGTCCGTTTGTCAGAGAACAACGGTTGGCTTTTGGTCATGGTATTGGTAAGAAAGAATTTCTTTTGTTTTGAGGGTGTTCAAGTATTGATTTCCTACACTGGAGTGTTAACTTTGTTTTGCAAGTTAGTGTTTTCTGCAATGACAAGGTGAAAGAAATTTCCCATAGGCAATCAAGGGAAGAAGGAAAAAATTGTAGAAGCTAAGCTAGGAATATGCGCTCTGATACCATGAGATAAACAAAGAAAATTGAAAGAAATTCTTTGTATTAAATGCGCTTCAGCTTGTATTCCATGGTTTTACAAAGTTCATCTTTATAACATAAAATGTGAGCAACAAAAAGGAAATAATATATTGCGTACAAATCATATTGAATCTATTCTAATCATGAATCGATTCATCTAATCAATCATAATCCCAAATTTATCTCAAGCATATTTTTTAATAATCCCAAATGTATGTCAAGCATATCTTCCAATAATAGCGACGCCATGCCGCTGACGTGGGCATGTTAAAGTGCTTGCCGCAAAATTCAGTCCTTATTGAGGAGGGAATAGAATAAAGTGGGATAGTAGGAAAAAGATCGCCAGAGTAAACAGAATCAAACTTAATATGTATTTTATACATTTCTTCAAAAAATTGTACCTTCAGATATTCACATGGTGGTTCCTCTTTTTTGGTTTTTGAGTAAATAATGCAAATGATATCTAAACTTTTTCAATATGCAATGCGGCCTCTAAATTTTTAATTTATTCAATATGAACCATAAAGTTTAGTCTAATATGCAGTGTACTTCCTAAACTTTGTATTCATTCAATCGGTCTTTGAGCTTTTAGGACATGCTAAATTTTGTAGATGAACCATATGAAAATGTCGATGTCGTCTCTGATCTTGAATTAATGAAAATATAATACTGGACATATTTATATATGTAATTCAGAGACTACATTGAACACGTATTAAAAGTCCACAGATCATATTGAACAAATTAAAAATTCAGATATCACATTTCATATTGGAGGAAAGTTTTAAGACAATTTATATCATTATCTCTTCGTTTCTCCCCTCTTCTAACCTTCATCATCAAAGTAGGAATTAGAAAGCTGTGCTGATGAATGGAGTAGTTTGATATGACGGTGGCATCCTGGTTGTCATCCATCGTTTATCTAAGTAAGAAACGACAGGAGCAATGTATCAGATCAAATAAGAAATATTTAGTATGAAATGAGCAGATTCAAGTGGCAACTTGTGAGCTCAAGTTGCAGCAGTGTTTACCGGCTTATATGTCAGTTTATAGAGTCGTCATCATCCATGACGCACCCACTTCAATTATGTATTAGTTTCTTCTGGCACGCCTAAAACTGATGATGGTTTTGATGTGTATAATTTATGGACCGAGTCTGCCGCTTGAGTTGAGAACCAGTAGCAACTTATCTTGGAACTGTGGTGCGAATCGAGTTTGGAGTTCGTCTCAATTTGATCTCTTTTCCTTCATTGTTTTTTTCTTTTTTGGGTACGTGAGAAGCGAAGCAAGTGCCTTAAAGAACGTCGAGCGTAGTCCCATTTCTGCACAACCTATTTGACCCCTTCAGGGAAATGGAAACTGATAAAAAGCTCGAAATTGGCCAATACCAACCCGATTAAATTAAGGGTATGTTACAGTACAGACAAAAAAAAAATTAAAGGGGTATGTTTGTATGCATCTTAATAAAAGCAAAAACTAATTTTTCTTCCTTTCTCGTGAAAATTTAAAATGCAATTTAAATTTTAGAAGTTATAAAAAAGCTTATGTGAATCTACGTAGAAACACTTGAGTGTTGTGAAAGTTTCAAGAGTTTTCAGATCTTAACAATGAGAGAGAGAGAGAGAGAGAGAGAGTGCGGGAGTGGCACAATTTAAATAAAGTAAAAGCCGAAAGTCAATTCAGATAGACATTAAGGGTGCAAAGGGTGAGGCTTTGTTCCGGAGATCTGTTTCTATATTAAATTTATACTCTTGAAATAGTAAAACAATAAGAATACATTTTATACGATTTATAATTTTTTGCTCTTACTCATAGATGACCGAATGCTATTGATCATCGCCACCCTGATGGGTGGTTAAGGGAGGGGGCGGTGGTTGACAGCGTTCGAGCGGTCAGCAGCGGCGGCTAGGTTGTCAACGGCGGGGTGGTGGCATTCGGTCGAGCAGTGGGTCGGTTGGCGGCGCCAGTCGAGCAGCGGTGGCCAGAGGTGACCGCGGCAAGAGAGGAGCAAATTTTTTTTTTTTACTTATTCCTAGAAATTGTTTTCGGGAACAAGAAGCTATTTTTTTGTTTCTTGTTTCTGTTCCAAATTTATTCCCCGGCTAATTTTTTGTTCTAGAGAACATAAAAATAAGTTAACGTTACCAAATGGATTTCTATTTTTTTTTGTTCCAAAGAATAAAAAAAATAGAAATCGAGAAAATTATAAACATTACCATGCGGAGCCTAAATTACTGTTTCATCCGTGTTTAGCAAAAACTTCTTGATATTTGACCAAGGTTTTGAGTTGACATGAATTCAGAATCTCAATTCTACACGTAAGCGTGATTGAAGGCCCCTCTAACTCAATTGCCACGATCTAGAGTGAATACTTATAATAATGGTTTCCATTTTATATTTAAAAGATATGTAAAGAAACTATTGAAGGAGGCCTAAAACTTAGAGCGACTGAAACAATATTCAAATATCTTTGAAGGTCAACGATATGGAAAACCAGAAACAGGAAGCACTTTCCAAAATACTTAAGGCGCCGTTTGTTGCAGCACCGTACCGAGGCCAACAAACCGACCAATGGTTTTGACACGGTCCTTGCTCTCTCCGTCTCTCTCTTTCTTGTTTCTAGTACGCTGATTGGTGCTGAACTGTGAGCTTTCTAATTCTCTGTGTCATCATCGTCTACTATAAGTACCCATCTAGAGTTTCCTCTTCTTCCCATCCAAGAAACAAGAAACAAACTCCAGATTCATTTAGTCATCGAAGTCGACAGAAAGCGGAGGAAGTTGCTGTGAAAGATGAGCACGACCGGGAAAGTTATTCGTTGCAAAGGTACTCCTATGAAGAATTTATGTATTACTTCATGTGTTTTGGGTGGATTATCGTTGCCATTTGGGGTCTTTTAAGTTCTTCACAAGTCTGAACACATTCCTCAGTGTATGTTCCACTTAATGCAATGGGAATCTTGAGTTCTTCGGCTTGAGGGGTTGCTTGGATCTTTATCGGGTTAGTAACTGTATGGGGATTGCTCTTTCTGGTTGGTGGAAGAGTTCCGGAATGTATCTTGAATTTCAAAGAAGGAAGCTTTAGGGAAAAAATCGATGGTTTATCATCAGTAAAATTGTTCAACTGATTTATGCAATAGCCAGATTCAGGCCCACTGATGATGTCTCCGTGTGCGTGTTATCTTGATGCAGTGCAAGTCTTCTTTGCACCTTATGCAGCCTTTACTCAGTATGCGCCGGCATTCTACTTTATTAACCGACGGCATTTTGTGTTGCAGCTGCGGTGGCATGGGAAGCAGGAAAGCCACTGGTAATCGAGGAAGTGGAGGTTGCCCCTCCACAGGCCATGGAGGTTCGTGTGAAGATCATCGTCACTGCTCTGTGCCACACTGATGTTTACTTCTGGGAGGCTAAGGTAATCGTTACTCATTTTGTATTGCCGCTCATGTTCTTCACTAGTTTTCCATCAATGTTCATAGTTTAACTCCATTGGTTCTGCGATTTTCAGGGACAAACCCCTGTGTTTCCCCGGATATTCGGTCATGAAGCAGCTGGGTAAGGCCTACTCATAATTATTCCACTCAATTTATGTTCTCCAATTGTGACTGTCTTTATGTTGATTTTCAGCATTGTGGAAAGCATCGGTGAGGGCGTGACAGAACTCAAACCCGGTGATCACGTGCTTCCCGTGTTCACCGGGGAGTGCAAGGAGTGTCGGCACTGCATATCTGAGGAGAGCAACATGTGTGACCTTCTTAGGATAAACACAGACAGAGGGGTGATGCTGAGCGACGGCAAGTCGAGGTTCTCGATCCGTGGAAAGCCCATTTACCATTTCGTTGGGACTTCGACTTTCAGCGAGTACACCGTGGTTCATGTTGGTTGCCTGGCCAAGATCAACCCAGCCGCTCCCCTTGATAAAGTCTGTATTCTCAGCTGTGGGGTCTCCACTGGTATGCGAAGAGATCTGGGTCATTTGATGTTTGAGACAGCATATTACTTGCTCAAAAAATATACTTCGAAAAAATTGACCTATCTTTCTTTGAAGGTCTTGGGGCAACATTGAATGTTGCAAAACCCCCAAGGGGTTCGACTGTTGCGATATTTGGTCTAGGAGCTGTTGGCCTTTCTGTGAGTTTCTCAAAATTCTAGCTCCATTTCACTCATTTTCTATGAAGTAATAGCAGTTTTTTTAAAGGATGTTCCCGGTGGTATTGCTGATGCAAAGATGCTGTTCTCTTTGAATTTTTCTACCAGGCTGCTGAAGGCGCCAGAATTGCTGGGGCTTCAAGAATTATTGGGGTTGATCTAAATCCAAAAAGGTTCCACCAAGGTGGGTAGAATTCTTACAACTTTGGTACTGAATTCGCTAGATAAGAAGATAAATAGAAGGCTTGATATGTATGCTAGATTTGAGATAATATCCACGAATTCGATGCTGGAGATAAGTGCGTTGCTTCAGGTTCAACCGTAACTGTCTCAAGATTATTTGTCTTCTCTGTTGGACAGCCAAGAAATTCGGTGTTACTGACTTTGTGAACCCAAAAGATTATGACAAGCCTGTTCAAGAGGTTAGTCAACACGTGATTGAAAAAAGAAATTAGAGAAGCTGGAGACTTCTTTTCCATTCTAATTCTGCAATGTCACTATCTGCAGGTGCTTGCTGAAATGACCGGTGGAGGAGTCGACCGAAGCGTTGAGTGTACTGGAAGCATCAACGCCATGATTTCTGCATTTGAATGCGTCCACGATGTAGTTGTCTTATAGCCTTTAATGGTATTCTTTATGGGTCATTGCATATAACCATGAATTACAAGCTTTTCTCTGATCCGGGCTTGCAGGGATGGGGCGTGGCTGTGCTCGTCGGTGTGCCGAACAAGGATGATGCCTTCAAGACCCATCCGATGAACTTCTTGAACGAGAAAACTCTTAAGGGCACCTTCTTCGGCAACTACAAACCGCGCACCGACCTCCCTAATGTTGTCGAGATGTACATGAGGAAGGCAAGTACAAGCGCGCGCACACAAATATGTCGCATGTCTTCTTGCTGGTGACTCAAATCTTATGTTGTATCCCTCTCTTATGTATCCTCAGGAGCTTGAACTGGAGAAATTCATCACTCATGAGGTGCGTCTCTCGGAAATCAACAAGTCCTTCGATTACATGCTCAGAGGAGAGTCTCTCCGGTGCATAATCCGGATGGATGCATAGGGCGCCACTGTTCTGCTGTCAGGTTTCGCAATGTGGGAGTGCCAATAAATTCAGCTCGACATATGTGAAAAGAAATACAGAATGCAGAAGAACGTTCCTTTTCTTTCCTTTTCTGTTTTTTGTTCTCGTGCCTCCCGTCTTGGTTTTCCTCTGTACCAGAGTTGCAGAAGTCATTGGGCTTTCTCTTCAGTCGATATATCCAGCTTCATCATAGTATTTCTTGGTTATTAAATTTGCAACGCCCTCCTTTTAATTATGTGAACATGACTGCTCGTGATTTCAATTAAGATCGTTAGCTTCTGGTTCTGAAATTGCTGTGCAATTACGTGTCAAAGATGTATGGTTTGTCCTCTTAAACAACTTCGAAGATTCTAACACAGCAACTCAATTATAACGCAAACTCATTCTTGACGTTTCTCAACTAGCCACAGGATATCAGTTCTCAAAATCTTGATTTGTCGCACAAGAAGTTACTTTCCAACGTTCGGAAACTCTATGTTTCCAATAATCAATAAGAATTATATGCGAATGCTCACGGAATATTTAGCATTCTCCAATAATTTCAAAGATAACTGAGTCCATAAACATCAAATGGGGTTCATTTGCATCTATGAAAACACAATTAATGGGATGATTTTATTTTTTCGTTTTCAAAAAATCAAATGCTTTATGGTGCTAGTAAATTACTGAAGGGATTTGTAAGTGTTAAAATATTTATTTATCAAAAAAGTGCTGGTTACTTGATTTCTCAGTGTTTTATTGGGATTTATTGACGCTTCTATAAATTTATCATATTCTTTTTTACAGTATGCATAAAGCATGTGATATTCAATTATCAAATTTAAAATTCAAGGCATGCCACAAGTTCTTATTGTTAACAACAAAATATGCACCAGAAAAAAGGCAAAATGAGAGCATTAAAAAATTGCAATACATGGACCATCGCCACAGCATCTAGGACCACATTATCTAAGTAAAAAATGAATTGATTGGGACAAAAAGAGACATTCATTCAGAAATTCGACAAAACAAGCAAAAAGCACACAATAAAACAAAAATATTCCTCCTACCATCATGGTTTTCGCTGCCATCTATGTGGTATTCCATCACATGTCCCCACCTTGTGACATGTTGTTTCAACAAGTTACAATTGCTTGCTCTTGAATGGACAAAGGATCAACCACACCAATTTGAACAAAATCGACCTCAGTTAAATGTGAATGTAGATCAAAGTATACAGTGAACCTAGAAAATTGGAGGGTTGAACCTGGATTCCAACGAGGGTCGAACCTAGGGAAAGATGGTAAGGAAGGCTCCCGAACCTGATTTCGAATGGCCAAACCTGGATTACGACGCGGGCTTCTTGTTTTTTGGTTCGTGAAAAGAAAGGAGAGAAGAAGGTAGAAGAAGATAAAAGAAAATAGAAAAAGGTTTAGGGTTTGTTAGATTATCAGCCACTAGAAATATCACAACCTCACTGACCAGCGGACATTTAGTTGGCAGGTGAGATCAGGTCGTTATTTGAAATTGCTTTAGTCACTTTGAGTTCTTATTTGATATAATACTCACTTTGAGGCCTCTTTTGGAAAAAAAAGTGTTTTACTTTGGGTCTTTTTTTGAAACTTTCCAAAAAAAAAATCTCTTATTGTTTATCAACGGCTTAATTTTATATGACATCACTAAGATATATTTGCGTGACTTATCAACTTTTTTCTCACTAAGTTACCGACTCATTTTGTTACGAACTCTAATTTAAAATTCTTTTCTTTATTTATTCACATTCTTTTCCTAAGTTTGCCACTTGTACTATTGAGTTACTACTTTTGTTTGCCACGCTTACCAACTTCTTAATCTACCGCGATTTTTTAAAATTCACCAGCCTCAGTTAAAGTGATTTTTAACCTTTCTTTGGCTAACTTGCTATTAATTTTGGGATACCAAATCTTACAAGGGGTATTTTTCAATGATTATCTTTTTAATTACCATATTTTCTTATCTCTAACAAAAAATAATTCTTTTATCTTTTACTAAAACCTTATCAACATTTTTAATTTATGAAATTACTATTTCTTTTGTTTGACATACAAAATTTTCTTCAATTAAGTTATTAAATAAGTTTGATTGGTCAAGTCTCATTTGAGTTTCTTATCAATGTTTACATATCTTAAAAAAATCTGACTTTTTTATATAGTCGTTACTTTTTTTTGCCACCCAATAGAAAAGTTGGTCAATGAAAACTAATCAAATAATTGTTGGTATCTAACTCAAGTGAGAGTTGACAATCTATAACTTGTTGATAATTTAATTGAAGAAAACTTGATTAATTACTTATGATAAAGTTAGCCGGTTAGTAAATTTAAGGGGTAGTTAAGAAGAATAAATAAAGGTTTGTAGCAGATGAGAAAAATTGGTAACTAAAAGAAAAATAAACTTGTTGAGTAACTCATATGAGAGTTGGAAATTCCAAACCAATAAGCAATATGATTGGAAAAAAGGGTAATTCAACCTAATTGAGAATAAAATTTTCTAAAAAGTTGGTAAATTCAAGCTTTGCTAAGAAATGAAGATAAATATCTAATCAAGAAAAGTCGGCAACAAATAGAAATGCAATATGTAATATTCATTAAACTTTGATAGAAAATGACATGATAATAATCTAGAAATACATTGTATTCAAATTGAAAGTTTTTATCTTTCTAGTTTATAGACCTAGAAGACACGACAATATGGTTTCATGTATGTCAAAAATTAAAGGAGATTATGTCTTTATGAGAAATTTTTTGTACCTCTTACATCCATCCCTTTTAATAGGAAACGAGTTTCCTAATCTCATGTAATTAACCATTTACAAACTTTTTTCCTCGTAAAAATATTCTTAATTAGGGGAAGTAAAGTAAAGATACTGTCCATGCAGGCATTTACGTAGATTTAGAAATACAAATTTCGAAATAAAATGATTAACACGAGCAATTATAATCATTTGCACAATTGCTTATTCTATATAAAACCACTAACGAAAACTCATTAAGTACCAAACAAAATCATGATTAGGGGCTAGATAAGATGCAAGCTACAGTCTGAGCGGATAAATCAAGAATACAATCATGCCGGTGCTTGTACTAAACCGTATAAAAAGATCGAACTTGTATACTTAAATCTCCGGGCATCAGTCCGCAGTTTCTTACGAAACTATAATAAGAGCCCAAACAGGAGACAGACGCCGCCGTGCTCCAAAAGTAGCTGGAGCCGGTCTTGTTGAACAATCGGATAAGGTCAAGAAAGAAGCAGCCTCCCGAGATTCCGAGCTGTGCAGGTCAACGCGTTGGAAAAACCACAAACTGGGAACGACCCGGAATACAAAAGGCGCCGTCAGAAGACAGCAGAGCATCCTCGTGCATGAAGAGACAAGAGACGAGCACACTGGTTTTCTGTGTGACGTGGTTTCGCCTTTTGTCTTTCCTCTTTCTGGAACATCTATTTGGTGCGTCACCATTAAGTCTTCCCTTCGCGTCGTGGGGCTGGGAATACCGGCTTCGAACCTGGCACACTGGTTTTAATGGTGGCGAGGTTTTGCCTTTCTTTATTCTCTTCCCTGGACATTGATCGGTGCTGAACCATGAGCCTTCTCTCCGCCTCGAGGGCTACAAATACCACGGCCCATCACCCTCTTCTCTTCACATCCAGAAGAAGGAATCATCTTTTCCATTCCTTAAGTCGAAAGAAGCCGAGGAGTTCGTACAACGATGTCGAGCACTGTGGGTAAAGTCATTCGTTGCAAAGGTGCGAGCTTCTGCGATAAAAAGCTTAAGCGCTTGACGCTTCTTCTTCTTCTTCTTCTTCTTCTTCTTCTTCTTTGTGTGTCCACCCGCTGAGTCAGATTGGCATGGTTCTTTGCGGTTGTCTAATTTACGGATTTCGTGGAAAGTGCCCATTAATCAGATCCTCCTCAGTACGTGTTTTTGCCGATTATCAGGTTGATTAAGCAGCTGGGATTTAGGACTTGTGGGTAATTGTTGGCTCAGCTAGTTAAGTTGTGCCCACTGCATATAATGGCGTTGCTTGAGTTGCTATTTGCAATGCTTAAAATGGTCCCCCTTATGCCAGCGTTGAACGGACAAACAGTCTCTGCTGATACCGATGGCTTCCCCTTTCTTGTGTTCAAACGAAGCTTCACTTGAAAGAATCCGAACATGGTGTTAACCCAATTCGGTTTTCTCCGAGTGTGCTCCTTTTCTAGACTAGTCATTGAATAAGCCATTTCTGCTAATTTGCCCAGTTTTGTTCTTCCGCCCCGGTTCATAGTAATGTCAATTCCTCGTCTTTAGAATACGCTATGATGTCCGGCCTTATCACAGCTTTTACTTTCTTTTCAAAACATCCGATCACTGCATTCTACTTGCATTAACCGAATGATTTGGGATATTAGCTGCGGTGGCATGGGAAGCCGGAAAGCCACTGGTGATGGAAGAAGTGGAGGTGGCTCCTCCGCAGGCCATGGAGGTTCGTGTGAAAATCCTCGTTACGGCACTCTGCCACACAGATGTGTACTTCTGGGAAGCCAAGGTAATTAGATCTTCCCTCCTTCAATTCGCTTGTTCCCCATATATTTTTCATCAAAGAAGTTGATTAGTTCCGTTGATCCATCGATTTTCAGGGACAAACCCCAGTTTTCCCTCGCATCTTTGGTCACGAAGCAGCAGGGTATGGCCTACCTCTTCATTTGATATATAGTGGGCCTCAGTTTTTATTCTTTCCTTAATTGGTGCTTATAAATTGTGATCTTCTTGATTCTTAGGATTGTTGAAAGCATCGGTGAAGGCGTGACAGAGCTCAAACCTGGTGATCATGTACTTCCAGTGTTCACAGGGGAGTGCAAGGAGTGTCGGCATTGTAAATCTGAGGAGAGCAACATGTGTGACCTTCTCAGGATAAACACAGACAGAGGAGTGATGCTGAACGACGGCAAATCAAGATTCTCCATCAATGGAAAACCCATTTACCATTTTGTCGGGACATCAACGTTCAGTGAGTACACAGTCGTTCATGTTGGTTGCCTAGCCAAGATAAACCCTGCTGCTCCCCTGGATAAAGTTTGCATTCTCAGCTGTGGAATCTCTACTGGTGCGTACAACTGAAATGGTGTTTTTTACTCTTTTAATCATGAAATTGGTCTTGCTAATCTGAGTTGCAATGCAGGTCTTGGGGCCACCTTGAACGTTGCGAAACCTCCGAAGGGTTCGACTGTTGCTATATTTGGACTAGGTGCTGTTGGCCTTGCTGTGAGTTTCTGCACTTCTCTCCTTTACATGTTAATGCTATTTTTGTACCAAGGACTGCTTGTGCTTTCTCGTTGATCTGAAAAGGCCGTTCCTTATGATTTTAATCAGGCGGCTGAAGGTGCCAGAATTGCCGGAGCTTCAAGGATCATTGGTGTCGATCTCAATCCGAAGAGGTTTGAGGAGGGTGAGTACAATCCTAACAAGATTAATACTTGGAATCTTATATTAGTGTCTCAACTGTTCCAGTGTTTTATGTGACTGGGTCCCTGTGGAAGATACTTAATAGCATTTCGAAACAAGAGGTTGTCTAATGAGTTTTGAGTACTAAAAAGGAAATAATAAGGTCGCCTCTTCATTAACCTTTCACTAGTTGCTTTATGTACACCGCAGGCAGTTTGATCCGCTCTACTGAGTGTAGCTTAAAGTTTTCTTCCAAACGAATTTACGGTTCCATCTAACCTTCTGCTGATCGTCTATTTCTTTATCTGAACAGCCAAGAAGTTTGGCGTTACGGAGTTTGTGAACCCAAAAGATCATCATAAGCCCGTTCAGGAGGTTAGTAAAGCAGTATGTTAAGTTGGAATAACTGAAATTAAGTGGGGACCTTGATGTTGGTTCTAATAATGCGATCCCATCATTCGCAGGTTCTTGCTGAAATGACTGACGGGGGAGTCGACCGGAGTGTTGAGTGCACTGGGAGCATCAACGCCATGATTTCTGCTTTTGAATGCGTTCACGATGTAATCTCCCATGAATTTTACCGACTGACATAGTATAAATGATTTCACTGGCGAAAATATTAATGTTCCTCTGCTTGCAGGGATGGGGTGTGGCAGTGCTCGTCGGAGTGCCGAACAAAGACGATGCCTTCAAGACTCATCCGATGAATTTCCTGAATGAGAAGACACTCAAGGGCACCTTCTTTGGCAACTACAAGCCGCGCACTGACCTTCCAAACGTTGTCGAGATGTACATGAGGAAGGTAAGTGAGCAAAGTTCAAACTAAAGGTGCCTCTTTGATGCGGTGTGAGATAAATGGTGTCATCTGCAACTCAGTATGGAAGACATGATATTGTGTTTCCCATAGTGGCTAATATCGAATAGGTTATGGGAAGATTCAGTGGCCTTATCTTCTTCAAAACTTAAAAACAAACTCGACGATGCTGACTTCGACCCCCGGCTGTCTTATTTCTGCAGGAGCTCGAGCTGGAGAAGTTCATCACGCACGAAGTCTGTCTCTCCGAGATCAACAAGGCCTTCGACTACATGCTTAAGGGGGAGTCGCTGCGCTGCATCATCCGCATGGACGGATAGAGGAGGAGCCTTGGCATCCGATCGGGTCCAGTCCAATGCGTTTGATCAGGTTCCCGAATGTGCAAGTGCCAATAAAAGTCAGAAACATAGGATGTTGAAAGTTCAGAGAGTCTTCGTTTAATGTTCACCCATGTTGCTTCTTTTTCCCCCTTGTGAAGGTGTCTGTTGTACTATGAATTGAGTTTGAACAAAGATGCTGGTCCGAATTGTCACTGTATATCTGGTGCATGATAACTCCAAATCTGGTTATAAGAAATCCCATTGCCGTTTGATTACTTATCTTCACAGCCTGAGTTTCCCGGAACATTATAGAAACACCGCCGAAAACGGTTCTTGTTTGCGAGTGCTCTTAGAGCACCCGTTACAACGTATAATTTTGAGGAACATTTTATTTTGCAAAAATGGCGAATGGCGAGTGATATTTATTATCGAACACTTGAGCGGTTTTCGATGGTTTGTATATCGAAAACCTTAATAAATTCATCCGACAATTTGTCCAAGTGCGTGTGCTAATGAATTCAAAGGAAAACAATGTGCAAATCATTATGGCAATTGTGTAGAGGCGGTTCAGAAAGCAGATCGCCATCTTAAGCGATCGAAAATATTGAAAAGTGAAGAAAGTAATTTTCGATAATGAATTTTTCTAGCGAAACAAATGGGCCTAATTATAGCTCGGATCCTGAATTCTGGAGCATCTCAAGTCAAGTCCGATAAGTTCCGAAAGGGGGCCGCGTCCGTAAAGGCCCGGCCCCGCCATATCAGTGATCCGAAAGTGGTGGAATGGGCCGGGCCGGCCCAGCCCAATAAATTTCCCGCCAAATCAAACGGGGACGCGCCAACATCCTCAGCGACCGCTTCTTCCTCCTCGCGAAGAGAGTGTCGATTTCCTGCGTTCGTTCGCCTCCGTCGACGACCACTCCACGAGCGTACTCCCAGCGAAAGAAGAGAACGAGCAACGCTTCAATTTGGGAGGGAGAAGAAGAAGCGGAGTGGGGGCGGGGGATAATGAAGGGAGGCACGGTCCAAATCAATTGGCACGAGACCAAACCAGTCCTAACCCTAGATTTCCACCCCCTCTCCGGCCTCCTCGCCACCGGCGGCGCCGATTTCGACATCAAGGTGCTGCTCCATCTCTCTCTCTCTCTCTCGCTCGGCTCTTCCCTTTTCTTCCTTCCTCTGGGGTTGCTCTTTCCTTGCTTTTTCGTGCTTAATTGCTATTACCATTTCTGTAGCTCGAGGTTTGCAATTTGGCCGTCGGCTTTTATCTTTTATTTGTTTCGGCGTGTTTCTCTGGTTTTGGTTCGACTTTGTTTTCAGCTTTTCTGTTGCTCTTGAGTTAATTAACGAGGCACTTCACGCTTCACTGGATCACATCTGTGCTTTTTGGAATATAGCGAGTGTGATTGCTGTCTAGTGTGCCGAAAGAAAGTAAGTTTGTCAGCCTGTGGAGTTAAAATCGGAAGCCCTTTATTGTAGATTTCTTGATGAATGCGTGAAGATCAGTGCGTTGTATTTTGTGGAAGTGTGTAATGCTTTCTCCTCGATGGCTGACGGAACTGTTCTTATTGGATTGCGCTAAGTTCAATCGCCATCCTAGATTCAATGGGTGTCTCATTTTCAAAATAGTAGTTGGTGTGCATGGGATACAAGTTAAAGTTGAAGGACTCCCATTGTATTAAAATCGAGTTTTGAAGTCTTATGTGTTTCTAGATAAGATGAATCGCTAATTTCTGATTTAGCCTGAAGAATAATTCCGCTGTGACTGTGTTTTCTTAGCTTTGGCTTTTAGTTTGCGAAGAGCAGAAGAAAGGTCCTGTGGCAACCTATCAGAACAGTCTCACATACCACGGCTCTGCAGTAAATGTCCTGCGTTTTTCTCCATCAGGTAAGAACAGTCGATGCTGGTTAAATATGCTCAATGTGTTTAAAGCATATGAGGAGATTTTTCATATAATATTTTCCCTGCATTTCTTAAATAATAGATAAGTGCATTGCTATTTTGTAGTCATACACATCACCATGTCTTGCAACTTACTGACATGCTCATTGGCGTCCCTGCATTGCATGTCCTGAGAGCGAGACTCTATCTTATGATCATAGAAGCTATGTCAATTGAACATAATGCGAAATCTTATGACAGCAGACAGTAATTAAGCGTTTTGATCAATAAAGAAGTTTAACTAGAGCTCTGGTTGGATCATTTATTCTTTTCTGGAGGTAAAGGATTAATTTATTCTCAGTTGTATCTATCTTTGGCTGGAGATCTTTAGAGTCAATCCTTGATATGAACATGGGTAGTTGCCCTGTGACAAAGGAAATAAATTGTTTTGGTCTGAGTTTTTGTGCACTCCTTACGTATGTATAAAATACAATAGTCAATCTTCAATGTGATCAGCTTCTTGCGTAGGACTTTTGTTGAGGTGAAATTCAACTATTCTATGGATGCTAAATTGAGCTAAAAATTATAGGGTTAATCTCATTTAAAATTCCAATCTAGTATCCCCAAAATACATTTACTTTAAAATAATTTTCATTTCACAGAAAATCCCAAACCAATACCCCATGACACATTTACCTCAAACTTTTTATTACATAGAAAACCCCAGACTGGTACTTTCATGACTCATTTACCTCAAATTAATTTCCGTCTCATAAAAAATATCAAACTAGTACCCTAATCAAATTTACCCTCCCTTGGAATGCATACGTGTCGACACATGTGCATTTTCCAAGTTGGATTTATTATTCTATCTGTCTTGAAATTGTCTACCGTGTGTGCTAACATGTATGCATTTTAGCGGAATATTGGTTGGAATGCTGATGGAGAGAATATTTGCATCATGGATGCCAGTTTGCGTCTTTTTGTGAGATGAAAATTAGCTTGAGGTAAATTTGTCTCAGTTAAGGAACTTTTATGAGATGAGAATTAGTTTGGGCAAATGTGTCATGGTTACCAATTTGAGATTTTTTTGTGAAACAAAAATTATCTTGCAGTAAATGGGTAGTGGATTTTTACTAATATAATCCAACAGTTGTTTTCTAGTGATATGAGCTAGTGCAACTATTAGATGCGTCAGTTTGGAGTATCATTTAAAACACTTTTGCAAGCAGAATCTAAATTATGGCATAGCATGAAACATCGTTTATGGTCTGGTGTATCTACTGCTTCGAATTCGAGCAGTCAATAATAATCTTCTGTGTCATGCAGGGGAATTACTGGCCTCTGGTGCTGATGGTATGGTGTCAACTCATGCATCAAACTACTTTTCCAGTACAGGTTGGGAGCTGTGGGTACTACAAAGAGGCTAATTAGTTTGATAGCATGTCTTGTTTTTCAGGAGGAGAGCTGATATTATGGAAGTTGCACATAGGAGAAACTGCTCAGACGTGGAAAGTTCTCAAGACATTATCGTATACCCATCTCCTCTGATATAATGCTATGCTTCTCCCTTCAAGGAATTTTCTCATGTCCAATGTCAGATCATGCCAATCATCTTTATATATATGCATATAGGCTTTATACTTAGCTGATGTAGGCTGTCATGACACGAGAGCCCGACTTGAAACATGAGAATTTTGGTATTTGTATAATTTTGAGGAAGCATAAGCTAAGTTTAGAGCCAGGTGGAACAAATTCATCGTGTTATTGCCTGGCTTTAGGGATGTGGGTTTCAGCTCATGCAGTGACGCGCATATTTTATGCTTCGTTTTGCTATTTTGGTTCATTAACTAGGGTAGATGCATACTGGCAAGATGTTGGGCAGATGTTGTAGAGTAAATCCTGTTTTAATAGGTGTCACTTTTTGTGAGCCAGGTTTCATCGGAAGGATGTTTTAGACCTTGAATGGTCTAAAGATAGTGCATTTCTGATTTCAGGATCAGTTGATAATTCTTGCATCATTTGGGATGTTAATAAAGGTAAGGAGGACTGTCCACCTATGAACTTTTAGTTTCATAATTGAAATTATCGATGAATGAATTATTCTACTCCTTTTCAGGATCGGTTCATCAGATTTTGGATGCTCATTTGCATTATGTTCAGGGGGTCGCATGGGATCCATTGGCTAAATATGTTGCTTCTCTCAGTTCAGATAGGACCTGCCGAATTTATGTCAATAAGCCTCAGATAAAAGGAAAGAGTTCAGAGAAGATGAATTATGTCTGTCACCATGTTATCTCCAAGGCAGAACCTCAGTTACCAGATGATTCAAAGGTATAGTTAGAGTAGACCATCTTCTTTCTCATGTCTTTATGCCACTAAATCTAATATGGTGTTTAGGAATACTAAACGTCTTTGGTGGTTTGTGACAGCCTTTGAAAAGTCATCTCTTTCATGATGAGACATTACCATCATTCTTTCGAAGATTAGCCTGGGCACCAGATGGATCCTTTTTACTCGTGCCTGCTGGTACTCACATGATTGCTCTGCATTTTCACCATTAGAAAAAGCCACTAAAAACCCTAAATTATGCCCATTGTGTCGCAAACATCTTTTTGTGACACATAAAATCCCAATCTTGTACCCGTGTGACACATTTATCCCAAACTTGTATCTATTTACCTCAAACTTTTTTTTGTGACACCAAATCTCTAGAATTGTATCTATATGACATATTTACCTTGAAATTGGGAGTAAATATGTCAAGGGTTTTTGGTGTCACAAAAAAAAAGGGGAAAATGTGGTACACTGGTGTAAGTTTAGGATTTCCAGCGTTACAAAAAAAAATTGTTTGAGGTAAATGTGTCATGGTGAGAATAGTTTTGGGTTTTTGGTGGCTTTTCCCTTTTTTTTTCTCAACCTTATATACAAATTTGGTTTGATGATTCTTGGTTCTGATTCTCGTGAATGAGCTTCATCTTAAAGTAGTATATCTCAGCAATATTTTCCTGAAGTTTTTTGAGCTTGCAATAGTTGTCATGTAACATCAGGTCGGTTGCCACAAAAAATATATCCTCCTACCAATGTTGCTTCTCCACTACTGCAGGTTCTTACAAATTATTGCCTTCAGCAGAACCTGTAAATACTGCTTACATATTTTCTAGAAGAGATCTTTCAAGGTGAGACTGTGAGTACAATCTGTCTTTGTTGAAGGCTTATTCAATTTTGAGTACAGTATCTGTGTTGACAAGCTTAAAGTAAAAGTGGCTTGGAGATAGCGTAATTGAAGCTAAATTACCCATATATTAGTCGCTCTGCATGAAAGTAATCTTAGAATTTACTCTTCAAATTATTGATCACGTTTGGGAGATGATTAAATCAAAGTGCAGGCATAGGTTTTTTTGTGAGGTTTATAAATGTGGTTCCATTTGTCATTCTGATATAACCTCAAGGAGGAAATAACATAGGAACTGGGACTTCTGATTTTGCAGATGTATATTGGTAGCTTCTTTGTCTTGCTTTTTAAAATTTGTACATTTTAGTACATCTAATTCTTGTCAAGCTTTCTCATCTGACAGTGAACAAGAATTAAGCTAACAAGAAATAAGCCTGGCCTTTCATTTGTCCACTAAAGAAACTGTCACGTCATGATTTTCCTTTCTTAATCTGCAGACCTGCTATCCAGCTCCCTGGAGCTAGCAAACCTGTTGTTGCAGTTCGTTTCTGTCCTGTGATTTTTAATCTTCGAGGATCCAACTCTGGTATGTTACATAGATCACAATGTCGTTTCCAAGCAAAGAAAAGGATCAAATGGGGCATTCAATTGGACTATTATTGATGCTTTTGCAGCTGGGTATTTCAAGCTCCCCTATCGCATTGTTTTTGCGGTGGCTACTTTGAATTCCTTGTACATCTATGACACAGAAAGTGTCCCACCAATAGCAGTTTTGGCTGGTCTTCACTATGCAGCTGTAACTGATATTGCATGGTGAGTTGGGTGATTTTATCCATTAGTGATAAATTTTACTCTCTTGTCAGCCAGAAGCTTTTTTTCTGGTGGAAACCGCTTTGAAAGTCAAGATAAAAGCTGCTAGCTGCGCTCCTTTGCTGTGATTATTTTAATATTAGTTTTTCCTGTATTAGATGCATTGGGCTAAGTTCTGGAGCCACACCAGAGAAAATTCTCCTGCATTCATTTATTCTAGATCTACATCTTAATTTGCTAACAGCTCTGTAAAAAATTTTGTTACTCTCTGGACTTTGTGTATTCATTTAGCAGTGAAATCTAGGAATTTGCTCTAGGCTGGCGCCAAAATTCTTGCTTCTGTCTAATTCATTATGGATTTGAATTTTTATCATAATATAAATGACACCTTGACATTAATATGTAAGCTCACTATCCCATTAGTATTTGTTGAAGCATTGTAGGTGATGTTTGATATAGCTTGTCAATCATTCTCTTAATGTTAGATCCTTTGTTTTCTTCCTAGAAAACTGATTTGCTTTTGAACACTGTAGTTGGTATACATCATGTACTAACAAGTGCTCCTAATTGCTCTTAAAAGGTCTCCAGATGCCCATTTCTTAGCACTTTCTTCTCAAGACGGCTATTGTACCTTGTTGGAATTTGAAAATAATGAATTGGGGTGCTGTGCCTCCATCTCAGGTTGGTTTATTTTTATGTCCATCACTCACATCTATCCAGCTTAAATTAGTTTTTTTTTCTTTTGGTTGCTTAAGACATTCTTTTCACTATTTCATCAGAGAATATCACGGAGGAAAAGAAAATTGATGATCACAAGGCAGAGGTGTCAATTGAATCTACTATCAGTGATGGAAACATGAAGGCTCGGACAGACAAGGGAGACGTTAAGGAGGTGTCACCTATTGTAATGAGCTCTTCTGTCCCACATAAGCAGGCTAAGAGGCGCATTACTCCAATGGCAATCGATTAGGCATAAATTGTAAATGTTTTTTTTTTGGTATAAGTATGTTTCATCTTATTAACTTATGTTACATCCACATTGCTTCCAATGGCATAAGGAGAAAAAGTCACTACTCAGTAACTGCACTGCTGAAATCATGTTCCATTTTAGGATCTTCATGTTTCCTATTGGAATTGTGCTCTTTATCTTGTTAGTGTAGACCGGCTTTGTGTTTTAAATCATATAGTAGATTACACTGATGAAGGTGGAATCATTTGATTCGCTCTCTTTTGCATGTGAATGCTGTCCGAGCTGGTGCAAGGCAATGACCCTCACATTCTGATGGCTAAATAGCGTGGCGATTCATTGTAATGCTGGACCATGTGCTCTGCTTTCTCTGGATTTGCTGTAATCCAATTGATCGAATAAGTTGGTTTCAATGTTATTAAATGTTATTCAAGTTAGTGTGCCTCTTTACATTTTAATTACTCTTACCTTGTTGTCCAAAAAGGGCTTAACTATTGTAAGGAAATGACTGAATACAGCAGCAAGCCGATGCTCTTTATGTGAAAGAAGAGATTCATATCATTCAGCCCTCGCCGAGATGCATTTTCGAATACTGTCACCTGTATAGTCACTCTGTCTGACTGATTTCGAAGGCAAGCTTAGGATGACAAAGTGCTTTCATGCGACCATTTTGCTTCCTATTTCTTTCCTCGATATGTTTGGAATACGTGCGTCATTAGTTTCTTTTTAAGCATTTTCGACTTGAATGTACGGGCTTTGTTTCAATGGACATCTCAATTACACGACCAAAAGCTACAGACACCTCAAAGGAATGGATAGCATCTGTAGTCCCTGCTACAGCCTCATGGTAAAACCAGAAAAGAGCGCGCAAAAATCAACCTGCTCGAAACTTTTTTAACACATCTTTCCTCTTTTGCTGGACACAAAATTGTGTAACCGTTGGTAAAATGCGGTGTACAGACAACAAAAATTATTGTTATATCTGAGAGACAAATTTTGACCCCTGTGGAAGAAAAACCAAAGAATTGCAGAAAGAATGAACAAAATTGGTTCGTGTCGCGTAATTGTTCTTACTTGAGTAGCTCTCTCGTAGGAATCTGGATTTACCTGGACACTTGCCAAAAGTATCAGGCATTGTGCCAAAACAATCAGCAAACAGAGATCAATGTAGACGGATCAATATGACTTGATTATTCCGGCTCTTTAGGGGTTGATGAATCTAGCAATTGCTCTCATAATTTGCGGAGCTATTTACTCTCTTCTTCAATCTGCATGCAATTTAAAACAGGTCAGAGATGTAAATTGCTTCGAAAAGCGGAAAACAATTGAGGATATTAGTTAGTGTCGGAAGGCCATAAAAGCTGTGACATACAAGAGTGATCATTTAGAAGAAAGGAAAGCAATTTGACAGGTCAGGAGGCAGCAATTTGCCGCTGTGGTCAACTGCAGTTGAATAAGATCTTCTCACGAATCAGTCACTAATAAGATATTCTACCCAAAAAAGTTAGAATCGGGAAGACTTCCTTTTTGGTGTTCTGCATGACAAATTTAGTCCTACCTGAATATAATGAATGAATATGAAATAAAACAGTGGATGAATAATATTACAGGTGCCTAATGCTTCGGAAGAATATTTTTCCACACTAAAGGAGCCGTTTGTTTGCAAGGAAATTATTTTCTGAACTTTCTGGTGTTTGGACGACGAAAAACTAATTGATGCAAAGGAAATGTTTTCCATGGACTGAAAACAACCTTAAATCGTGGGAAAATGACTTCCTTTTCCGGCAAAAAGAAATCACTTTTCCTAAACCGCCACACAAATGAATACTAAATAATTTCTTTTAATTTCAAAGGAATGTATTCCTTTGTCAAGATATTTCAGTGAAATAAACGCACCTTAATATTCCTTACAAGAAGAAACTATCTTATGTTACGGATACACATATGGCAATGTTGAGGTGGTATAACCAATCAATCACCACTATCCACATGCTATGAATCTCACCCTATTCAATGCCATGTGCGTATGCATCTCACTTTTGATTAACCGGTTACCCATGTGGTGCACTCGTTGCATAATGTATGTTCTCCTTTACAAAGTTAATTCCAACTTCATTTCCAAGTGGACAGCACAAAGAGACAAACAAGCAAAAGGATGCGATAAATGAAGACAGAGAGATTGGAACTAACCCCGTGATGCAATTGTCTACAGAGGCGATTCGTGGTTAGTAAGAAGGTAATGAAGGAGAATTTCATTCCACATATCAGGTAAACCAGGAAGACACCAGTGGCTGCAGTCGGGCATAGAGGGGTTATCACTCCAATTGCCCACGTGGGCATCAATTCTGAAATCTGACAGTGATGTAATGCGCAAAAGTGTAATAGGAAAGCTCATGTTCTTCACCACCTCCTCTGCAATGTCTGCAAACACATGTTGGTCTCTCCTGCTAGCTTCCAGCAGAGGGTACCGAGTCACGTTGCAAGATCTTCTTCTTTGGTCACTGTTATGAGATGTATGGCATCAGTCATATTGAAAGACAAAAAAGTCATGTCCAAGTTAATATGGCGTCTTACATGAAAACAAAACAACACAACGAACTCATTATGCTGTCTCTTTAAATATATCCAAACGAAGATGAAACCTGTAAGTTATGCTTTTGATGAATGTTCTCTTCAGACCAAATTATCAGGCATCCTTGGAAATCACACGAAATCAATTGATTATGAAGAACAAATAAACTTCTCCTTTATATATCATAATGACAATCCTTCTTCCATAGAAGAGTTGGAACCGAAGGCTAAGCTTGATATTACAAGAAGTGAAAGGAGAGTCCCACTTCTGAAGGACAAAGCTTGAGTTTTATTCACCAATGAAGAAACATAGTTTAG
This sequence comes from Melaleuca quinquenervia, assembly GCA_030064385.1. Classification (NCBI taxonomy): domain Eukaryota; kingdom Viridiplantae; phylum Streptophyta; class Magnoliopsida; order Myrtales; family Myrtaceae; genus Melaleuca; species Melaleuca quinquenervia. Next base: position 26,011,071 of record CM057725.1, on the reverse strand, counting down.
ATATTGAATAGTTGCCAAGCAAGGCAATGGTGCAGCATATCTCCGATGCATATGAAAAGGAAAAATTTAATATCAAGCAATACCTCCAATGAGATGGTTCAAAAGTCCTGAAGAAGACACTTGTTCGTTTTCTGTCAATTGTTCTCTCGACCCACGATGCCCAAGTGTCAAGTGCTACTCTGAAAGCACCAGGAATTGACATTCCAAGCTTTAATGAATTTCCAACCTGGAAATAGCAACCCCTGCCAAACATAAAGTTCAGAAGAAATGCAAACACTAAGACAGATTATGACAACACAGCACAACGAAAAAGCTGATTTCACAAGACTTATTCTCCATCTGTACAATGGGAGAGTATTGGGGATCAAAACAAAGATAATGCAAGCTGTCAGTCTTCAGGGCCCTTACACGTTCAATGGAGAACAGAGGCCACAGATGGACAATATATAGAAACAATAGCCCGAAATTATTTGGAAAACAAATTCTTTTAGTGGGACAGTGTTATTATACATCATCTTCATGATTGAGAAACTGCAGAAGGACACAATCTGATTCAGACTGTCCTAACTGTCGGTTGAGATAGAGAAGAATTAAAGAATCCTAGGAAGTAAAGACTAAACACTGGGCAAGATCACAAAGTCTATGTACTTTCTGATGGGAAATCTGTCAAGATCATATGTAAAGCTTGCTGCATTGTCACTATTCTTGAACATTGGAAGCATTCCCCTTGATCTCCACAGGCAAGAAGAAAAGACAGAAGTAGACAAAGGAACATGATGTTTTGGGGGTAAATTTGACTACCATATAAACAGCTCACTCTTAGTAAGAGTCAATGCTTGGAAGAGCCTACAGACATGGCTGGCTATATATAGAATGATTTTCATGTATGAATGTTAAAATTATGATATGTATGATTATCTAAGATAATCCATTCCCAGTTTCTAGCTTCTCCTTCTTCTTTTTCATTTGAAATCTTTTGAGATTTACCATGAGTATAAAGCACAAAAGCTTCAAACATCCGATGCTGTCAACAGTAGCCACAGTGCATCATCAATGAGCGTCTGAGTACCAGTTATGTTGATGACAGGACAAAAAACTTACGTTTCAAAGAGCTTCCCTGGCACCCACCACTGCCCTGTGTTGAAAATTAGAACATCCGAATCAACCCAATGACTACTAATATCATCAAGTTTGTCCAATTGAAGCGCTGATCTGACCCTTCTCGGTGCATGCCTAGGCATCCAACCATGTTGCACCAGGAAAACAGACCGAAAGAATTCAATGGTGAAGTTGAAGGAACTAAAGCGAACACCTAAGAATCTGATCCTCTTTGTGATCTTACTCCCATTTACTTCATACACACTCTTCTTATCCTCCACTCCAGTCATGAGCAAACATATCAATGACTCCCACTGTGACCTGCTCATCGAATCGCCGACAAAGACAAGCCTTCTGTTTCTCAGCCACTCAAGCATGGCATGCACATCAAATTTCGGAACATCGCAGTTCTTGGGCTTCCACCTCCACTTAAGATATTGATCATCTGTCCTACCATTACCCAAGCAATTGAATCCTTGCTCAGCAAAAGGACATTCCGAAGCATTGTATAATGGATAGCTATCATCCAGAATCCAACTCCCCTCAGAAACATCACAAACACTCGTCGACTCATTACTCTGGGAACTAGTGTCACCATTCAAGGTATGCTTCAGACTAGGAACCACGAAAATATAGCTGGCAGAAATGGCCAACAGGAAAGTAAACAGAAACCCAATCACAATAGGCACATGAAAGTGGCGAGAAACCACAGCGGATCGGCCAAGTCTTGGGCTTCCAATACTCAAGGCCCTGCGGTTCAAGGAAGTACTTCTGTTGAAAGTATGCATTATCTCAGAAAGCCATAGAACCAAGACTCAATGGACACTCTTGCCATAGGAAACGCTGTTAGCATACAAGCATCCCATAAACCACTTCTCCTCACAGGACTTAAATGCATCAATCGATCCAGTAAGTTCCATTCCATCAAAGACCATCAGTCGAACATTGCAATAGTACTTGTGTCCATTCAAGCCGACAAATCATCACCAAATCGAAGTAGTCAGTGTAATCAAAAATCGAAATTCGACCTTCTGATAACAAATCCACGAATCCCACCATAAAACCAGAGCTAGATATCTACCCTAAAGCCTTATGTTACTGTTTAATCATAACCCAGCTAGAAACCGGCCGAAATATCAGATGGTCATGGACCAAATCTCAGAAAGCAATGAACTTGAATGCAGAAACATCGCACTCGCGCAATGTTCCATATATTAAACGGCAAGAGAGATTCAAGTAGCGTATTGGGTGATGCTGAGAGTTCAAGATTGTACCGTCTGACGCGAACAGATCACAAGTGGTTGAATAGCGGGACAAGATCCAGAGTGGTTGAGAGAGGGCGAAAGAGAGAGAGAGGGTGGCATTTCAAAATCGAAGACAGGGAGAAGCCTGGAGAGACCGATTCATATTCAAAGTAGCCATTACTTGGAATGGGAGAGGTCAACCTTGTCATTTCAGTTTTTAGCGGCATGAGAACGTAAGAAAACGAAACACGACCAAGCTTTGTCCTGTCTCTTCACCTGTCGATGCCTTTCTCTAGATTCCTTCCTTTTAATCACCGCCCCCAGATCACAAGCTCGCTGCCCATTTTCAAGAACTCTCCAGCATTTTCTTTCCTGGAGAAGTCCATTTGCACAGCCTCGGAAACAAAAAGCACAGCTGTTAAAATCGAAGGCACTGAAATGCCTTGTAAAGCTTGTTAATTTGTAATATGTAAGAAATGGCAAATCAGATGGTTGAAGGCAGCTTTACTTTTCACCTCTCCACAGCATTGGTCCAGAGAGTTTCTTATGCACAAACATGGATCAGAACGCTTGGCTATTTAAAGCCTTTACAAGAGAGCGGTTCGCTCTCCTTACATCATTCCAAGGTTTACTGGTTCACCTCCTCACAAACATCTGGAATTCCTTGGCGAAGAGAGGAGATGAATCTCTTTCTTCATCAACTCAGCTTTCTCTAAATGAGTAAAGAAAATTAAAGTTGTATGTGTGCAGTCTAATCCTTCCTTTCGACGTCCCCACACATCCTAAGCAGCTCCTTTCACAAAAAAATTCCTTAAAAGGAACAATAATTTCAAATAGTTTACAATGATTTATCAAAATAATTAGGATTTGTCATCAGCACCTATCGAATTTGCTCGATAGTTCCTTTTGAGGGTGACGTTGTATATCTTTTAAAGATTGGGCTAGAATAATCGAGCCGGTATAACTTTAGTAGTGACCACACACTTATTATCTGAGTGTTCAAAAAAATCGTAAATTTAGGGAAATTATCAATAAAAATCATAAATCTATGGTACATATTTCAATTCAATTAACATTTTTAATTTAGCCAATTTGATCTTTTTGATGATTTACCATATTAGTCCTTTCCATCAACAATGGTCAATAATAATTATATAGACATTGACCGTCATGCATGGTATGATCAACGCTAACGTGGATGATTCTTTCATTTTTCTTAATTTTTTTCTCTTTTTTTTCACTTCATTCTTTGTTGATAGATGGGCCTCAATGAAGGCCAACAACTGGCCATAGGCAAGGGTTGGCGAGGCTTGACCTAACTAACTTCGAGTGAGGCTCTCGCCGAGTCTTGCCTCTGGATGGTCATCAACCATGGCGTCCAGCAAAGAAGTAAGGAAAAAAATTGAAAATATATAAATTCAGAATTTTTTTCGTATACAAAAAATTATTGACGATAGTAATTATCAATCAAAATTGGTTAAAAAGACTATATTAGTAAATCGTAAAAAAAAATTAACATAACGGGTTTAGGACTTTTTAGGTAATCATCTCTTGTAAATTTTCATGCGGAAAATAATATCGATGAATACAAATTCAAGAAAAAACATAGATGATCAACAACAAACTTCTATAGAAGTATGACCAAGAGAACTGCAATAATATGAATATGTCACATGTTTGATTTTAAATGAGGTGCAATTTCTTGTCAACATGAGCTAACACTACTTACTTTGGAAAATTCACACCAACTTGGTTTTTGTAATGCACACTAAGACTTCGTTTGTTTCACAAAAATAACTTTTAGGAAATTATTTTTCGAATTTTTCGACATTCATTTTACGGAAAATAAAATAGTCAATGAAAATATTTTTCGCCAATAGAAAAAACACATTCGAGTGGAAAATATTCTGCATTTTCTTTGTTTACCTTTGAATGTCGTGACCTCTAATAGTGTGCTTCGATCTCGTTTAAGGCCAGCAAGCCGACGGTCTTTGACAAACGAACACCAGAAAATATTATCATTTTCCTGGAAAATGATTTTCAGGAAAAAAAATTTTCATAAAAATATTATATTTTCTGTGAAACGAACGGAGCCTAACTTATATCAATTGGTCGTGAGCATCATCTTTTTTGTTTTTCTCTTTTTGTTGATGGCTCATTAAATGATCAAAAGTCCCACTAGAAAAAATACATTATAGATTGTAGATTTGCAATTTTTGTTTTTTATCTTTTATACAGCCCTGAAATTTGTTTCCCTTGCGCTTAGATCAACCTGAGCTTTATAACGATGGCAATTTCCCCCTTTTTAGCTTAAAAAAGGGTGGCAAACCCGATAGTTTCGTAATCTTATCAAACGTGCTTGGAAATTGTCTCCATTAATAAACGGATCCTATTCAAGTTCAACCAATTTAACCCAAAATTAACTCGTCTAACCTATTTATTGTGAAACGCTGTATTTTCTCCATTAATTATTAGCTATATGTTGATTTTTCAATTTAAATAAGTTATAATAATCTATGCTTTAATGCTAAACTCGATGGTGCAAGTGACTATAGTGACACTGAGCATTGTTATCCAGCAATAACATATCGAAAAAATTATCCAATCAAACATAAACCTACTATATAAATGTTAAGTTTTTTTTTTCATTTGGCTGATTTAGTTCCATACATTTGGGTGAAATGATGATATAGTTATTTTGGTCAATTTTCACCAAAAATCACCGACATGGCTGGTAAAAACTAACTAGAAAACTTACATTGGAATTTCACACAATGATTTAGGAATAAATTGACAAAATCAAAAAACTTATGACTGAATTAACATATATACAATACATTAGAACTGACTACATAATTTTCTCTCATAAAATATTTCTAGATTATTTACAATGAACATTTACCTCTTCATGAAGTATATAGAAAAAAACTAAATCAAAATATTGACTTGCATTAGCATAATCAAAATATAGATTATGTAATTATGTCTAAATAATCATCTTAACTTATTAATTAATGGATCAATTTCATATGCATCGCCATAATGATTAAATTTGCCTAATTTGACTTATTAGATTGAATGGTTTATGTGGATTGCATCCGTATTACATATTCAATCAATAGGTCCTATTATGCTTGAGCTTTCTGATGTAACCATGAAACTTGTCGTATTTGATTGACCTATTTAACATTATACCAGTACGTCAACACAACATACTTATCATAACATTAGCACTAACTAAGCAACACCGTGTGTTCAGATAGTATAGCCATCACACTCAATCTAGATTAATTGGTTGCATCAAGATCGAATGGCCAGTTTGTTGTTAACCTGATTTAACGTTCTAGCTAGCTACTTAGTATACACAATCCTAACAACTTCAATTAGGATTTTCCATTTTTCTACTTGGGATGTCCTTTCTCTAAGTGTCCTGCACTTGCATGTTAACCCTTCTTCAATGTCTGTATTGACCATCTATAATGCGCATGCGCATGCAGATAAAGTGATCAGTCTCTAGGGTTTACTTCGTTAAGGATTTGCAGAAACAATTATATCAATTCCCCCAGAGGAACCATATAGTTCTTTCACAAGGTAACACGGCTTGATTCGTTCGATTAGACCAGACCACTCCAATCATATTATATGAACCATGATGCGCATGTTGGGCCTTGTGGAAACAACATAATTTTCTGTTTAGTTTCATGGACAACGGTAAGCTCTGTGTTCATCACATTCATGAGCAAATTTTATCTGATATTTTTCGAGGCTTTTTTATCTCATTCTGGATTTATTACATAATTTGTTTACATCAATAAGCAACGATGGAGTTGGAATTTCAATGAGGGACGAAATATTTCTACGTAATTTACTTAGGATTAATTCTTCATAATAATAATTCTAAAAGGAAGAAAGCACACCGCTTAGTAGAGTACTAGAAAGAGGTGAAATGATTAAACAAAAGTTTTGTTTGCCGTGATTAAATTCAAAAACAATATTATTGATTTTTTAGCCACTGAAGTATTTTGAATTTAAGTTTCATTTTTAAAGCACCAAGCATTTAATTGTTACATTAAAAATTTATCAAGGGCCAATTCTTTTTGTATTAATTAGTTTAGAAAAATCCTCCTATCTAATTATATCTAAATCATAAAAAATTAATTAAAAGAATTTGTGATAAACTTGTATGTATATGTGCATGTGTGTGTGTATGTATGTATGTAAAAAAAAAACAGTTGAAGAAAAGAAGATTTAAAAAAAGGTGACGAAGCCACTCAACATGGAAATTAATAAGGGGCTAACCCCAAAGCCCCGCCTTAAAAGATTTAAATGGTAGGCTTTTAGCCCATTCTAATGAGTCGCATGGGGTCATCTTTGTTTTGGAGATGACAATTTTCCTTATCGTCCAAGCATGTTTCTTGTTCTCCCAAGCAATTAACAAGTCCAAGAGAGTTATATATTTGGAAATTCATTGTATTTGACGTGATCTGGTTCATTTAGACAGATGAAAACGTCATTTATGGTATGAGTATTATGGGGAAAATTGTCTAAAAGTTTCCTAAACCTATTGCACTTTTACTAATTTAATTTAATTTTTTTAAATTTTGTCAATTGAGTCATATATATAATCATGTCTTGCCAATTTGAGTTTGTCTAGCCAACCTTAGTCAGAAATTGCTTATTTAGATACAAGACATCTTATGTGGCACGACTGGTGCTAATTTGGACAATTTTTTTTAATTTTTTTTGGTAAAGTAAGCTTTGTATAGATTTACCGAAAGTGATGTACAATACTAAGCAAGTTCTGCACAACAAGTTCAAGGTACCACAAAACCTTCCACTCAAAGTGTTAGTAACATCAATGAGTGAAGGGATACTCGGATTACATGAGAAACATACAAAGGCCTAAGCCAGATGCTAGAGTTAAACATTAAAAAAAAAAACGATTGGGTCTATTCCCTAACTCCTTTGCAACTGTCTATTCCTATAGGAATCGGCCACTGGACGGAGTGAAATGGCTTTATCTTTCACCATCATAGTCAATTTGTTCTTCATGGCTGGTATAACCAAAATCTTGTTTCTGAATAGCATTTCATTCCTTTCTTTCCAAATAATATAGCACAGAGCTCCAAGAGAGAACCACACTATAGCATGATGAAAACAATTACCATAGAAGTTTGTCCTAGCCCGGTCAAGTGTGTGTATCCATGAGAACCGCGTAATTTTTTTCTTCTTTTCACTTTCTTTGCTTTTTTTCTTCCAATCCCAACGAGGTTCACTAGACATGGTAGACAAAAAAAAAAGGAAAATGAAAGAAAGAAAACAATAAAAGAACAGAAAATTCCATTTTTTAAAAATTATAGAAATTTGTCCATGTTAGGCCAACCATCCTATGTGGCACCATCATCATCCACTTTTCAAAATTTCTTGTTAAAATTGGTCAGATGACTCAATTGGGACAATCAAGAAAATTATAATTGAATTGATAGAAGTGCAATATGTTTATGATTTATTGAACAATATTCCCAACTTATAACATTTGATACGACATGGTATAAACTAAACTAATTGAACCTGAATTCTTGGTTGGATTGAGAAAAAAGACCATCGAGCTATCTCATAAGAAATCGGTATACACAGCTAGCTGCATGATCAACGCAAGGGCCACTTTTCCTTTCATTTTTTAACAAACAAGCAAACTTCATTCATATGTGTATAATGAAGACAGACCCACCCAACATAGAGCTAGTCTTTTGAGATTTTGCGGGACTGTTACTAATTATTTTAAAAGTTTAAATGGTTAGATGAATGCGCAATTTAATATTTAATAGTTTATTACTCTCTCATATGTTTAGTCTTTTTTCTTAATATTAAGTGAGGAACTATACAAGAGTATGAGGTCATGAGTTCAAATCTTTCTAGGCTTTAATATGCTTCTCTAATATTTAAAAACTATGGAAATGTCTCATTAGAGAGGCGAATAAAGGTCTAGAAAGATTCAAAATCAATACCCCCAACTTTGATGCCACGTAAGTTTTTGTGAGTCCCTTACACGTTTTTGTTTCACCCTTCAATACGTGTATATTCTGAACTAGCTCATATATTAGTTCTCTTTAATATACGGTTGCCTAAGAAGGGTCTCTCTTATGGTTGCTAATTCCAATGCTAAATACGGCACACAATATCAGCTAAAATTCAAAAGATAACGGCGAATCCCATGTACCCAATATGCTTCATTATCGATTTTGTCTGCCTTGAGTTCAACTTGAGAGGAACTGTCAGCAAAATTGCATATAGTCATCTTCTCCTTTTAGAAAATTAGAGGTGTAGACGTGGTTATATACACATGGTTAGTGCTTGTTTCACATCCAAACTCGAAACAGACCCAACGAATTCCGCACTGATGTAACGATGATTCACCCCCAATGCATTCAATGCGTCTTAACGCACGTTATGTTCTTTTATAGATTTTTCCATTTACTTGACTTGAAAGAGCTTAATTTACAAAAGATAACATGACAATATTAGCTTTGCTAAGCAGTTACTCATCGAAAACTACAGTGTACTCTCTGGCGGAGTGTAGATCCAAACCGTTCATGAAATTAATCAACTCTCAGCATATGTTGTTACAGCTCTTACTTGTAATATCGGTGCTCCGTAAGCTATTGTGAGTTTTGAGCGCTGCATATTCGTGATCAGAGAATAAGTTAAAAAAAATGTCAAAATATTGAAAAGAACATATATAAAGTTCGATTTACTAATTGACATGTCTCACCTAAACAGTCACTAGAGAAGCGGTGTATTGAAGGTAATATATAGTATTTTCAGAACTAGTTGAGATCGATACCGTAGCAGTCGTCCTCATTATCCTGTACATATTGTGATGCTGTTGATTATATATATATATTGGTAACCACATGGCAGATTGAAGGTAATATATTCATCCTAACATCCAACAAAAAAAAAAACCGAAATTTTGCACACCTTTTTAATTCCTAGCGTCTATGGGTACACAATAACCGTTTCATTTATTGATTGGTACAAGGACAGGATTCCCAGATAGGTCGACAATTAATCTTCTACTCGTGGATCTCGACAAAGGATCAACTAGTTTGGAACGAGGCCAAAAGAGAAGAAACCTTCAATTGGCTGTTCTCTTCGTCTGCAGAACTAGGGTTTTGATTTGAGGAAGCAAGCAAGTAATGCCGTATAGGGAAAGATTGTCCAAATGGAAAGAAGAAGGTCCGGGATTATTGTCATCATTACGTCATGAGAAGAGAGACCTGCTGCATCAACTGTAATGGAGCCAAGTGCGTATCTGATGGAAAAAGAACACACACACACATGGGTATATATTTTGAGAGAAGGATTGATTCAGATCTGACACACCCATGCTTTTTTCTCCAAGCATTTAAAGAGAGGAAAATGAAGGGTCATAGAATTCACCACCCTTTGGCCTCCTCTCAATGCAAGTACTAATAGCGACCGGACTTACATGCAAGAATTTGAAGTTCTGCATTAATGGAAAAAGATGTAGAAAAGTGAGAGTCTCTCCTGTTGGGTCTTAAAATGGGATTCGGAAAGCTCCACAGATAACATTTCTCTCCAAGCCCTTGAAAGAAAAACGTACAAATCTGGTGGATATTGCTCCCTCTTCTCGTCATGTTCTTCCTCATGGAAAAGGTCATCCCAAACCCTAGTTTGCTTGTGAAACCATAATCGAGCCCGAAGCGTTTGCCCTAAAAAAAGTATTGCATCTTAGCCTAGTAATGGGATAAACCGGGTTTATCTGCTGGAGAACGTTAATTAGGACGAGAGGACTAGGGCATGTCCAATTATGTCTATGGTTTGGTGATGTCTCCAAATTGTCCAAACATGTGTCAACGTGAAGATTGAAGAATAGAGCCATTTTACCTTTAAAAAGAGGCAATATGTGTTATTTTCCAATACTCCATGGTATTATCAATCAATTATTTTTTATCCTTCAAGTTTAAGTTTGAACTAAACATTCGAGCAAATGTCAGGCATATAAACTGGGACCTATTATGCATGCGATACATCCAATTAGGATGCAAGAAATAATCTACAAAAATGAGAAATAGAAGAACCGCCCAAATGATTCAAACAAAGGTCGAGAAACATTATGTACTTGAATGTAAAAGGTTGAATGGCTCTGAAGTAATGGAATTATTGTAGCAGATAACGAATATGTACTTTGCTTTGCAAGATAGTAGGATTCGACATTTTTATGTCTGCTAGCACCCAATTAGTAGAAATCAAGGAGAATGGACGACCAAATGCCTCGTAATCCCGATGATAAAGTGCTATTGATATTGAAAGATAACACATGAGCCAAAGGTAGATTAGAATCATACAAGAACGTTCAAGAAGTGAGCTCAAACGAGCATCCAAATTACATCCACTCTCAATAATTTGATTTGTTAGAGGATCCCACTCAATAAAATCCATCCATAAAGAGGGTCACAGCCACTATATCACTAATTTGACAAAAAAAAATGACAAAGTTCAAGAGTGACTTTAGGAACAAGATGACTGTGCACAACGCTAATATGTTTGCAGTTAGGGTTCTAATCAGCATGTCCTACACAAGTAACTAGCCTTTGAGATCCATTAATAGTAGCGATTTCAAGCAAACAAGACAAAACAATATAGTAGGGAGTTAGTGAAAATGGAAACAATGTCAAAATACAAGTCATTGTCACTTGCATTGATAGACAAATAAGAATAAACATTATTACATATGTTTGAATGGTAACTAAGAATGCCGGTAAGTCATTAGAAATGAATATCTGGGCAGACCAATAATCTTCCAGATAGGAAAAGAGACAGTAAGTTGCACCATAAAATTAACAGGTCAAAACATTTCGAGAATGCGATGCTTATACTTTCTACACACCTGGGACATCCAACGATTCATTTAGCTTGGTGATTTCTTAGCAAAGATAAGCCCAACATCGTAAGATCAAGCATAAAAAAACTATTTGGTCCGGTGCGACGAACTCAAGTTGAGTAAGGTATTGAGCTAAGCTGACAAAAAATTTCTAAGTAATGGAGTGGGAGCTATTGGCGTGCTAGCTTCCACCCTGAAGGTGAGCAAATTGCTCTATGACAGCCAACCAAGATCACTAGAATAGTTTGTGAAGATGTCTTCAATAATGGAAATTAAGGTCGAAGAACCAAGAACCATAAGCCGCATGTAGCAATTCACTACTACTTAGGACTTAGGAGACGCACTTGAGAAGTAAATCCCGATGATGAGCATCCATGGAATTTGAGAAAACGCAGCTGATTGTTGGCGAAAACGATGTAATGAGAATGTGGCGAGGAAAAAGTTGCGGTCCCTGGGCTCGAGCAAAACATGGTGTCTCGACATTAGATAAGATGATGTTTTTCTTTTGTCGACTCCGGCACCAAACTAAAGCTAAGACTTGGAAATAATAATGGATAAATACTAGAAGCTACTATAAATATGTTTATGTATATATGAAGGTGTCGAGGATCACAAGGGTCCAATTTATCGACAAAGTAAGGAATGAAACCTAGACGCACATGACTAACATGATGAAATCATCACTACATGGAATTCTAATGGTCAGACGCTATCACAATAGGTCTTTCTAGATATTAAACAAATCTTACTCTATCTCTAGAGCGGCGATTTGCCATCACTTCACCACACTTCACCATCAACTATGTTGAGCTTGTAAAGTTTACATATCATAGTGCTACGATCATTGTTGATCTGCTCTCTGCCGATAATTGTGGAAATGGGAACCTAAAATCACTCCCTTCTGAACGCAGGACTCTCCTTCAGAGCCTAAGTTCGTAATGATAAAGCATGTTTTCAGGGAGGCAAATCAATACCCAGATATCTACGGCAGAGGAAGCTTCAGATTCTCGAAGACCTATGAACGCAGATTTTTGGAGCTCCTGTAACTGAAACGCAGAAGCTGCAGTTTTGCTGCACTTTCTAGAATTCCATAAGCTGTAGTTTTTTCATTGTCACAGGATTTGCGTCATCTTGGGTGTACCCGGAAAGGCAAGAAGGGATCAAGCCGTTCCAAAGAAATGTTTTTCATAAGTCCAGGAGATTACAAGATCAAAACCTCCTGGGAAAAAATAATAACACGAGGAATTGCGCTTGGGTATATTCAACGAAAATTCAATCACGATTGCAGGCCACCGAAGACATCTTTCTGAAAGGATAACCAATCATAAATTATGCACACAGTAAATCAAATACACAAATTTGCATGCATTAACTCATGTCGCAGGTGGGGGAAGAGAGAGAAAGAGAGTATAATCATATGCAATGATATCTTCCAACGTCAGTGTCTTGTTCCAGGAAGAGAGTTGGCCAGGCCAAACTTTGTGACCAAACTAGCAGACTTCATTACTCTCTCTCTCTCTCTCTCTCTCTCTCTCTCTCTCTCTCTCTCTCTCTCTCTCTCTCTCTCTCTCTCTCTCTCTCTCTCTCTCTCTCTCTCTCTCTCTCTCTCTCAACAAAATATAAAATCGCATGCAGACATAAATATACTATGTATTGTACATATGGTGGTACGTAAATCAAGCTGTAATGGTTATGATTATTCGACATCTCTCATAGTCAACCAAATCCTAACAAACTTTTGGTTTGACGACCTCTTAGAAACTGTTACACTTAGATCTTGCATAAATTAATATATCTTAGAACTTCGCCAATATATAGTATACTCTACCTTATAACAAATTATTCTTATCCATATACGATGACACCATAAAGTACAAGTGCACAACCTTAAATTATTCACTGATTACCTCATGGCCATTGAAGCACGAATTACCACCACCAACATTGGACCAGAACCCAAACCTAGATCCGACTTGTGCTTCGAAGGAAGATGATGAGGTCGTGGCAGGTGGTTTGCTCGTTGCAATCAATTCTTGCCAATTCCCTCCCGCGAAGCTCCCTGTGAGTGCACATGAACCTGGTGTAGGGTTTTGGTTATTTGGTTGTTGAAGCAAGCGGATTTGCCGCTTCAAGAACTTAACATAGCGAATAGCCTCGTCCAACATTGAAGCCGTGTCCATCTTCGTCCCCCCAGGGACGAGCCTCTGGAGGATCCTGATCTTCTCGCTTATCCTTTCCCGCCGGAGGCGTGCTGCTACGCTCTGAGGATCATCGCTGATCCGGACGTTCCGCCTCTTTGGCTTCCGAATTGTCGCTGGGTCAATGTCGACTGGTTGCATCGCCGCAATCTTGTACATCATCTCTTTCATGGCCCCAAGCTCCTCTTCAGGCTCATCATCCTCGTCTTCGATTTGATTCACCGCCGCCCCAGTGCTACCATCATTCACAAAGTGGGAAGATGGAAGCTGAGAAGAAGTTGGAGTCATTTGGTGTACTGATGGGAGATGGATGCTAGACCACAGTGAACTGAAAGGCGGCTGATGTTGGTCATTGGTATGGAGGGTTTGATACTCCATGCCCAAGCCAAGATCCCAAAAGTTGTTGGAGAACTTGCTTTGGTTGAAGTCCATGGCTAAAAGGTGAAAAAGGGTTAAGGGTTTGCTGTTGTGTTCAAGAGATGGAGAGAAAAAGAATCGGTAGCTATGTATATTTCTGTGCTTTCCAAAAATGGTTATGACTTGTGGGTGTAATTTTTCCTAGTTTTTGGATAATATGTTTCCCGAGAAGGGTATAAAGAAGGGTTATGGTGGTGGCAAAAGAAAGTCCTATGCAAGTATTTTGTAAGCTTTTATGAAGGCTGATGGCACTTTGGGTAAGGAGAGAGAAAGGAGAAGGGGAGGGAGAGAGAGAGAGAGAGAGAGAGAGAGAGAGAGAGAGAGAGATCTATTTACGCTACTTCTTTGATCGATGAGGGGTTATGACGACACCATGATAAAGGAAAGAAGAAACTAGTTAGAAAATGGATGGCCTATCCAAATAGAATAGTCAAATGGCTTGGATCGTTCCTCCTCCTCCTCCTCTCTCTCTCTCTCTCTCTCTCTCTCTCTCGCTGCAGCTTGGGTTTTTCTTTTCTCGGTTTTTTTCTTGATAAAAAAAATTCATTCATATTGGTTGATTAAGTTTAGAATTAAATACACAATATTACAAAATGGTAGGATTAGCGCGACCGCCTAAGTCAAATTGCTTACTGACAGTATATTAAATGATCGAACTTATATCCATTTTTTACCCTTCATTTTAGACATTATTGTGACAGAAAAATCAAAAATTACCTTTTTTTTACTGTACAACTTGGCAATATATTGATAAGTGGAATAGATAATTTAGTGATAAATATGAAAATCTTTCACATAATTGAACTACTATTATGGATATTTTTTAAAACAAACTAATTTTATTTGTTTATTTGTCTCGTATAATGTTAATTTTCTTGCTTGCTTACTCAGTTGTTTCGACACATGTCCCTAGGGGTCTCGCATATTAGTGTTATCAGACTTCGAGAGATAACAATTGAACTGGAGGAATATCGCGGTTCCCATCTTTTTTTTTTTATCTATTATAAATATCCTTTTGATCTCTCCTTCCAATCTATAGTCATAGTTCCAATTGTAATTTTGCTTTTGGTTTATTAAACTTTCTGTAGTTGACACTATCTTTATGGTTGTTCCCTTCTGCGATTGATGAAAATTGGTATTTGCTAATTGTTTGGAGTTTCATAAGTCAACTTGAAATGTAAAGCGTGTACCCCTCAAATTACTATATTTAAAGTCGGTGAGGATTTTCACTTGAAGACGGAATTGCGAAGGTCCTTTAAAAGCAAGTGACACTAAAAATATATATATACATCTCTCTCTCTCGCTCTCTCCCCTAACAAGGCAGCTAAAGCTCTTCCTAATCCAAGTATTTCCTTAATGATTTAGAACATATATGTCTAAAAAGCACGAACCTTGCACATTTTACAAAAATATTTCGAATTTTTTGAACATATTATAAGGAGATATGGGAGCTTAGTTTATTTAATTTAAATGTAGTTCATGTTGGTCAATCAGCCGTAGCTAGTTACCGTAATCTCTTCTTGTAACAGTGTCCTATAAGGAAATGTCCAAGCTTAGTTTATACTATGTTCTTTTCTTGCTTGATCAATAACCCAACGACAATCTATGGAGTCATTTGTCATGAAGAGGATGATAGATCTTCGGTGCATGGCAAATTTGTCCATTGACATTATATTGAATTTTATCCATACCAATGGATCTTTTCTAGCGAAAGATGACTGATTTTAAGTTGTACGTAACATTCTATGTCGAACACGAAACGTCTTATGATCCTAAAACCATGGAAAAATATCGGACCATACATAATGTCCGACAATGTGCCACGGTCGTTAGAGTTTATAAGAAAGCTGCAGGTGGTAGTCCATATAAAGAAAGAGATTATTTAAAACAAACTTCTTCCCTTATTTTATGTCGAACCGAATTGGTCAAGTTATAGATGGCAAAGTGGCAAATACTGTAAATTTTAAGTGTGGATAAAATCACAAAAATCATCCTTAACTTGTAGTTTATCTTATCAACCTTTTTGGTTCTTGTTCTTTACTAAATCATGCTTTTAGTTTAAGGAGATATTGAATTAGTGCCCTACTATGGTTTGGGAAGTTTTGGCAAGAACTTTTACTTGAGTAAGCTTACTTCTTATTATGTATAGAAAGATACTCCATTGTCCACTTCCAATGTTGTGTATGACACTTTCCGTAGAGTCATATATAGATTTGACTTGATAAATTTTGATTCATTGAGTCTCGACATATAAATCAAAATCTCTTAGCCAGTAATTTCCATTTGCGATAATGTATCGTGGTTACATGAGGTTGAACCGACCCGTCTAATTCGAACAGGACAGTTGAAAGTGTAAATCTAGACCTACTTTTTTTTCTTCTTCTTTTTTTCTTTTTTATGTTTTTAGGAAGGACCTTTTTCCCAAGTGTCCTGCACATGCATCATGGCGACTTTCGTATGTTGGTATTAAATCTGTATTGGCTGTGCGAAGACATGCGCATGCACACAAGGCAATCATTCCCTAGGGTTTCGATTTCGGGCAGTCTCGGGAACATGTGTGATGAAGCCTGAATTTGTTTGCAATCCTTGTACAGTAAGCCAAACGAAATGTGTGAAGTCACTCTCCATGATTGTGAGCCTGAGAAGTAACCATATAGTTCGTGACATATATGAAAACAAATTTTTTTTTTATCTCTTCTATATTGTTTCTGTGCTTTTTGGCTGCAAAATAAGGACAAACCTTCTCATTTTATTCCCAAAAGAAAAGGCAATAGCTACCTGCCACTTTTGTCATTTTCACGAATACCAGCTGGAAACATTACGTGGGTTTGAACTTTCTCTGTTTTCTTGCTGACACTGCGTGCAATAATTAACATACTTTTTTGTGTGCTGAGCTTTCCAAGCGTGTTATCTCTTAAGTAGGGTTCTTACTTCGTTCCTAGTGGCCCCTTAGACGTATGATTTGTTGGATGGGAAAGTCTTCTCTATCTTGATTGGCAGTAGATAGTCCTGGCTTAACAAATCTCAAGAGTCATTATGAACTTGCGAGATTTAGGGTTATGATCTAGTTTGACCCATGTTAAAGATCATATTCGCATTTTTCTTTGATTGACCAGATTGTTACATCAGTATATTATCTATAACAAACTTAGATTGTTACAGAATCATGAATATCGAAAAAAGAAATTATTAATGTCATATATGATTGTCATATTTACGCGGTTTTTAAATTAAGGGCATGCACAGGAATTTAGAAATGCAGTATAATTAAACTTCCGTGGTCCAAATGAAGGATGCTAAGGTACTGAGGCTAACCAACATTTCATCGATTACAATGATGTCTTCGCCATATAAATCTCACAAAAACATTTTAAGTGCTCATCACACTCTTAGTAATGATGGAATGAATTGCAAATCTTGTTAACCATCAAGCCAAGACAATTCGGTGCAATTTCCATTTCATACAATGATTTTTAGACATTGCTCCAATGTGCAACGTTATCCTTAAACTTTGACTCAATATATATTGTCATTTTTAGAGTTTTAATTTGTTCAAATGGACTCTAAACTATTGGTAGATGTTCAATGTAATTTCTAAACTATAAGAAGATATTTAAAAATTTAGGGACCAAAATATTTAAAAACTTATGGTCTACATTGAACATTGAAGCAATATCCAAGGATCATATTGAACAAATTAAAAATTTAGGGACGACATTTCCCATTGCACTAAAGTCTAAGGATCATATTGAATCAATTAAAAATTCATGGACAATATAACGTCTTGGATCAAGTTTAACGATCTTTTTGTATCATTTTCTCGAAAAAATACTGACTCACTTGCTTGTAAAGCTGAACAACTCTTATGGACCGTGGTTTAACTATCATATACGAGTCTAAGATTACCCTTGTAAGCAAAGTTTACAGGCTAGAAAGCAACATGTGGACTTGACAAGTCTACCTGTCAAAAGTCACCACGTTGGGGTATGAACCCCCACAGAGCAGGACCGCCCAACGTAAATAGACGTGGTAGGCCTACCAGATAAACAGGAGTTATGTGCAAAGCCTTGAATGTACAGAGACTGGACATGATGAAGTCCCTTTAATTGCTGACTCGAAGCTTTCAGCTTAAACACGCTTATGGAAGTTCGGTGATAATAAATACAAATCGATGCCCGACAGCGTAATCAACACACGCAGTTGCTATTTTCCTTCATTATTTGAAAAGCACCTTACAGAGAGTTGATGGCGAAGAAAGCAACCGCACCGCAGATTGTAGAGATATTAATTGTCTAAAAAGTCCTAAACCTTTTGTACGGTAGTCAATTCGATCCTAAACATTTCAATTGTGTCAATTTAGTCCTAAATCTCCTGGCATTTTATCAGTTTAGTCCCAAAATCTTTTTTTTTTCTATTGTCAATTTAGTCCTAAATATGTTCATTGGATATTCAGTCAGAAGTTCTATGTTGGAAAACCGTCAAAAGATTCAAGACTAAAGTGGCAAATGATCAAAATATTTTAGAACTAAATTGACAAATCATCAAAGATTTAGCACTAAATTGGTATAATTGAAAATTTTAGGACTAACGGATTTAAGAATTTTTGGATAATTTTCACCGGTTGTGGAGGAATACTCAGCATGATGCATACTGAATTTCGCTTTAGCATTTTCATAGATAATTTCCTCAAAATCGGTTATTCATGCATGACACAGATCGAAAAAATAAACTTTGGACTTTCAGTTAGATACTTGTTCATGCTAGGCCAATTGGTTATATCATCTTTAAAAGAAAGGGAGACAAAATCGACGTAGTTTTTTAATGATGGGGTAGCAGTTATCTATATAATCAAACACGACGTTCAAATTGATTACCATCGCGCCGCTGACATGCTTGCGGGAATTAAGTCAAGTAGTTGATACATTTAATTGTGTAAAAAATGGGTCGAAAGGTAAATGAGCATGCGGCAATTAGGGTTTAAGCCTGCGCATGGAAACTCCATGATCAATGAGCTGGATGAACTCCAGCGCTAGGGTTTCAGATTCTTGCTTTTTCCAGGAACTAATAATGAAATTGCCAGATCGGGAAAATCGTCCAAATGGAAACGGGAGGGGGGGTAGGGATTAAGATATACACTTGTCGAAGAACAAAGAGATTTTGCTTTATCGATTAATTGAATGTGATGAGAAAAGCCAGCTTCTTACTACGAGGAGGATTGATTCAGATCTGACACCCATGCCCCAAGCATTCAAAAAGTGGAGAAAACGAAGGGTCGTGAGATTCAACACCCCTTTTGGCTCCACGAGAGTCAGTACTAATATAGTGACTGGGCTTACATGCGTAAAGAATTTCAACTTCTCTAATAATGGAAAAAGAGCAAAAAAAGTGAACCTCCCTCTTGTTGGGTCTCAAAATGTCCCTTGGAAAATCTCCCCAAAGGTAAATTTTCTCTCGAACCCTAGAGAGCATCCACCAATTAATGGAGATTTCTTTCTCTCTCTTTTTCTCCTCTTATAAAAAAAGGTTAACACATCAATAGCTCTAAGAGAGGTCTAGACATTCAATGCCACCGGATCCAATCTCATGTTCTTCCTTTATAGAAGGGGATCCTAAAAATCCCGTTGATTGCCACTTTCTCCATACCTCTGAAAAAGTGTGAAGAAAAAAAAATGATGGAATGGTACAATCCCTCCATCACCCCAATATAAAATGGGGCAATATCTTAGCTTTTGGTTTGAGAAGATACATCGTTAGATGATCCATTTAATTTTACCATTAAGATCGAACCAAATCGTTTGTTGAGAGATAATTAATAAGAAATGTATGGATTTTCAACGAGAGAGGAGTTGTGGCGCCCCCTGTCCCGAATCTCACTTGAATCGCCCTATATATATTCTCCTAATAAGAGGTTTGGTTTTAGACCAAGTTCAAACAAAAGAAGTGCACCATGCTAATGTGCCCTAGATGATCCACATCTTAAGATCATGAACTAATGAGCACATTTCAGGCATAACAACGCAATCATCAAGAAGATGCAAGAAAATCATTATTGGTCCATTGGCAAAGATGACTGAGAACCGACCATTTATTATCCAATGGATTTTTCCATTCTAATACTCCATTTGAGGGTTATCAATATTTATCAAATCTATTCTTATCTAATGGAAAGCTTTTGGATTGGATGACATAGACATTGTTGAAAAAGATGGTTCTTGCATAATGAAAAGAAAATCATATTTATGTAACCACGGAAAGGTTTCTCAACGAAGAAAAGTATACGATGATATAGAGCTTGGCTTTGAAAAAACTTATCGAATCAAGTTTTTCTATTAGACAATTTAATGCAAAAAAAAAAGAAGAATGTTGGAGAAAATATCAAACATCTTGCAATTCATCCTGTGACCATTTTACATATCTTTATATACTTTAGAAAATACATTGTCACGCATCTTCCACAATTTTTTCTGTAAGAGGTTTTGATTAATCAATAGGAATTTTTTTTATTAGTATTTACTTCTAGTCTCCCACGGAAAGGACAGTATCCTAATTAAGTTCAGTTTGAAAAGATTTTAGTGAACCCGTTCTTCACGTCCCTCTAGGCTCTTGGACTATTGGCATAGCTGTAAAATGCTAAACTAGCCTCGAACACTCTTGGTCAATATATGTAGGAATTATTAGAAATTACAGCTTTCGATATAATGTTCAATCAGAGATGGAAATATTATTAATAAT
Organism: Melaleuca quinquenervia; assembly: GCA_030064385.1. NCBI lineage: Eukaryota > Viridiplantae > Streptophyta > Magnoliopsida > Myrtales > Myrtaceae > Melaleuca > Melaleuca quinquenervia. The sequence continues at coordinate 25,990,474 of CM057725.1, read as the reverse complement.
TTACTACTTTTAGCATCTTTTTATAGCATATAATAACAGCCGCTGATGGTGAAGAAGTAAATTTATACACTATGAGACAAAATAAACAACACTTGTTGTTGACATTGGTATGCCAATACACCCAGACATTACCCGAACACTATCACTGCCTTATAATTTCTCCCCTCCTCTCGCTCTCCTCCACAGCATTTGTTCTAGATTCACGTTGATTTTGCTCTTGTCTCTTGATTGTTCTAGCTTTTTTTTGGACCATAGTGATCTTTGTTTTCTGTCTGCACATCTAGGGTTTGGATCGGGCTGGGTAGAATATGGAATCGATTATCATATTGATATAAACCTATACATGTTATAAGAAAAGAAAGAACACAAATGACCAAAGACAAATAACCCAACGAGTGAATGCCACAAGCAAACCCTTTCTTGGTTGAGACTACGCCTGAACATGATACTCCACGGACTTATGAAATGCATCTGCAGTAAAAAACTGTAACAACGATAACCCATACACATGCACTAAATCCTTAACTCGTGATATCGGGCTCCAATTCATGAGGACAAAACTGCATAATCGAGATAATCAATGTGATCCAATAGCTCTAAACATGTTGTTTTGCTGAGTGGTACATTGCTTTTTTCTTTCATTAGTAAGGAAACCTGTGACTCTCGGAGCAAAGTGTTGGTAGAAAGTATACTCAATGCCCTTATGTTGGATGACTAAGGAAAGATAGTTAATTTTCCTGCATGGAGCATGAGGACTGAAGGGTACAGCTTCTCTTTTGTCCTTCGCCTTTTCATTAGTTTTCCTTGCGTTATAAACAGTGAAGATACGGCGTTCGGACAATGAAAACTTTAGCAATGCTATGAACTCCCTGTGAATGTAGGATCCATAGGTTGACAGCACGTAAAAGGTTTAGACATGCAGAAGCTACTTACACAAAGAGACGACCCAAAGATGGTCGCACAATAAATGCAACCGGCAGCAATTATTTCCTTGGCAGACATCAGTATTGGGAAGAACTTTATGGAAATCAAACACTTGCACGAGGTCCAATCACCAGATTTTAAATGGAAAAAATCGTCTCAAGCCTAAACCACCTCACGTATCGATGTGAATGTCAATAACCCGTTAGGTGTTCTAAATTATTGGTATTATGCCGGATTGACACAATATTATTATGTAAGGAACGTGACTAACATGATTCTACATTACATTATCAAAGTAGCTCGATAATAAATTATATATACTCTTTATATTCACATGATTTCCCTTCATTTATTAACTTAAACTTTTAGATTAGATATTCTAATATTGTATTAAAGTCAGTTATTTCCCTTTCACATTAATACAACACTTCTCTTATTACTTTGACTTGCACATGAGAGAGAGCGTTGAAATGGCATTTCTATATTCGTCTTATGTGCTATTTATATTTATACGATCTCCTTCACCTATCGTGTTAAGTTTTTGAATTGGACATTTTAACACGCATTTTATCTTAAAATTTCGATGGATGCACGTGGAGACATCGCACTATGTTTTGTTTCGTTAGTCAATGATGTCCCATGAGATGCAATAAATGGGACCATCCTAGCGCTGGCAAAAGTACTTTACCCCTTCTCTTATATGTACTTCTTTCGCTACATTTTCATATGCTTTGTATTTTTTTTTTCAGCTACTCTAAATTCGGCACTCCTCATTAAACCGTGATTTCTTTTGGCTAACACGACCACTAGAATTTTAAGCCTATCATAAACATAAGTACATAGCGCAAGTACACGATCATCATAAACTTCAAATATTCCTTCACGGCGGTTCGATTTGCACGACCTTTATTAAGAATCTCTTAAAAACTTTCCAAATAGCAAATAACCCATGCTTTTGGCAGGTCGAGAATAGTAATTCGTAAAGGTTTCATTCCAAATTCTTCTGAGATTACAAGATGTATAATGAGCAACTTTTTGATAAGCCTCTAGATAGTAGAAAATAATACATATATAATGAATTTGTGCATTTATCATTTATGTCAAAAAAATATTTGATTTTTTTGCAACAACTTATCATTCAAATCATAAAATGTAGTTTTGGTCTCCATTAAAGAGATGAGCGATTATATCTTGACCACAGTCTTTTTCTTTGATCTTTTGAAGAAAACTTTCTCTGATACGTGAAACACCCTTAGAAAAAACAAATTCAAGACACAACTTATTAACACATTGATAATCTACATATCGAATGTTGCTAAACCGGTGCGGTAAATATGTTACACACCTTGTTAATTTAATTTTCAGAATTATCAGTCCTTGCATGTCTAATAAAAGTTAAAATGGAGTTGTAGTTTGAATGCAAATCTGCTTTCATTTGGGATCAACTCATATTCTCATATGGCGCGCTAGCATTTAACGTAATCCTGTCATATCAAATATTGAAAACTACATTAAAAATATGTACATTTTGTAGACAATTGCATGAAAAATGGTCGAGGAAAAATCACATACGAAGGTCAAAAAATATGGGGAGTAGAAGGTGGAAGGAAATGAAGGTCAGATTAGCATTGGAAGCTATACTCCCTTAATTGTACATGGTCAAACAAATTAGTCAACCTGCCCACTTTCATGTATTTAGATTATTGAAGTGTGCCTTTTTGGGAAATAATTTATGTAAACGTGTACTTCCACTTAATTTTTTATTGTTTATTTTTGGAAAAGGGGATTAATCGAAGAACTAGTGAAATGTCTAATACTAACGTGACCTATGCAACCGGAATTCGGTGCATCACCCCTTTCTTGGTCAAGAGAATTATAATGCAGCTGAGCTCAAGGGGTTAACCTTATTGTAAATTTTTTTATTGGACAACAATCACGGCCCATTAATGTAAGATAAGCCCTTCCCTACCGGGTAAAGAGCCCAAACCCAAAAAAGTAAGCCCATTATATACAATTTTTACGAAATTTTACAAAGTGCAAATGAAACTCAAGGTCCAAAAGGAATTTGAGCCCGACTTTTAGACCCAGAAGGCCAGAACAACCCTAGAGCTCAAATCAGGAATGATAAAACGTAAGTCAAGTACCACTTGAGACATACGAACAAAATAATCTACGAAAGTACGATGGGATAAGTGGCTCAATCGTGAAATTGTTTGCACTTTCCGGGGCGAAAGTGCCAATCTTTAGGCAAAACTCCGTTCATTAACTAAGCCAATGCCATGGAATCAAAGTGGACTTCCGTATAGCAATTGCGTATTGATTCGACGAAGGAACCAAGTCGATCGGGTCGCTATGATTGAATTACCCCGTAGATTGAAATCACTATATCTTGATTTTATCATTACATGATTTATAATGACAAAGAAAGTCGATGATTGGATGTCTTATGAGGTGTCCTAGTGTCATGGGCCGAAACCTTCACATTAGAGGATAAGACAGTGTAGCACCCGGTGGATCAAAACAACCGACTAACCTTCCCTCGATAAATTGTCCTCAATAACAGTATGGCGAATCGCATCCTCATAATTAACTGTGCCAAACCTAATTCAATTGGGGATCAGCTCCTTTGAGCGACGCAAATATGATCATCTCTTGATCAATATGCACACAGGAGGCAACCGAGACTCCAAAAAAGCTCCAGAATATAATCATTACATCCCTAATTTCCTAACACAAGATTCTAATATGATTTCACAAACCAAATGTTTCTGCCTCTCTGTACCTCTCACACTTCACCTTGATATCACAAAATCTCAATTCCAACTCACATGGACATAGTAGAAAATATATCAAGTAGAGTTGTCATATCAATTTTTTTTCCTTTTATTTAGAAACTACCAAAAAAAATGCACATGTCAAAGAACTTGAAATTGATAAAGTAGATTGGTTGTTATTTTTCTCTTGCTTAATTTGATCTGACGATCTCGCAACTCTCCATGCCCGTTAGGGGCAAGAAACCGATCAGATTGAAAGTGGCCCGAACAGAACCAAATTAACCGGTTGGGTCAAACATAACCAAATTAGCTAGTTGGGTCTGGTTTACAAGAGTGCCTGTCCGATTCCCGATTCCATAAAATCAGAAGTGATCATTTTTTATTCGATCCCCGGTCCTAAAGATGGAACCATCCACTTGGACCGAACCGATAAAATTTTCAAATCTTGATTTTATCTATTCAAAATCTTTCAAGAAATCAGTTAGAAATGCCGAGAAAGGAAGTCCAATACTTAGCCACAAGACCAAAAAAAAAGCCACAGGAAGGGAGTTCTCTATAAAAGTCAAGTCATGCGCCTTCCTAAAGTGTGCCTTTACTACCTTTTTTGGCTAAGATCAGGTGTGATGTTTGATACGTGATTTTTGAAGCACTTTGATTCTTTTTGCGGATCAAGAGATAAAGGCTTGATTTTAAGGAGGGGGGGGGGGGGGGGGGGGGGGAATATGGTGCATTACCATAATGTGCTACCAGTTCCATTGGATCACCATGGAACCCAACCAATCGATTTGGTCCAATTCCCGAACTCAGAAATGGGTAATCTTTGACTTTTAGGTGTGATCCAATACCATCACGTATCAACTTAGGTGACATACATAATCCTACTTAAATCCATTAAGAATGTGACGAATGTCCTCTTGCTGGAAGATTAGCAAATTAAAAATTAAAAACCTTGCAATGTAGATAGCTCACTACACGGCCAACATGCAAACTTGTTAGCTTCAATAAATGCAATCCTCTGTATTATTAGAAAATACTTAGTGATTTCGAACCACCACATCATCAGCATACTGACATATACAATCCTATTCAAATTCATTAATATGGTGACGCGTGTCCAAGTGATGTGGAATTTAAAATGTGAAAATTTAAGTGCCTTGTAGAATTGTCAGCAGGTCCTCTCTTCTCATTAATTACGCTTTCTTCTTCTCTCTTCTTTCTACGTCTTCTCCTCTACTCTCTCTTTCTCTCTCGTCCCTCATTTCAATATTCACTCATCTCTCTCTCATCTTTGTCTCACAAAATCCGACAACCACCTTCGCACGACCCTCACCAGATGCTCTCTCTCAATTAGGGGTGATCAGTTCCCTAGGCAATCCGATTCCTCCCGAAACCGAGAATCGAACTAATGGGACCGGTTCTCAATTTTTAGGACTGAGGACCAGACTGACTAATGCTAAGACCGAACCAGACCAGTGTAGTTAGCTTCCCAGGTGGTCCAATGAGACCGGGGAGGAAGGGAGGGAGGGAGGGAGGGGAAGGGCGTACTAATGTAGACTTACTTAGAGCAATAGAGTCTCAACTCTCAACTGACTAAAGAATGAGGCCCGAGGGAAAAAAAAGAGAGAAATATTAAGATAGAAAGAGCTAAAAAAAAATTTTTGGTTGGTTCTAATTTTGGTCCAAGTGGTCCGGTCCCAACCTCCAAGAACTAAGGACCCACATGTTCTGGGCAGTTCCCGAATTGAGCAGTCCAGTATGCTCAACCCTACTCTTAGCTCCCTTTAAAGAAGACGTTGTCAGTGACAGAGATAGGCAACAAAAACATTCATAGTTGTGACTCTAGTTAGACAACCCAGAAAAAATGGCAATGACTCATCCCTTAAAATTTTAAGTTTGTTTTGAATTTGTCTTCTTTTCATAAATAAATAGATTTTTTTAAAGTTATAGAGTTAAAGGATAATGTCATCGTGCATGAGTTGATAAGGAATTTGAATTTAGAATTAGCATGATATTTGTTAATAACAACAAAGCTTATAATGCATGCAATGCATATGTAATTTGCAAGGGATTTGGAGTGCGAGAAGGACAAAGAGCAAACAATGCCAAAGGAATATTGCGAATATGCACGTTTCTTTGTTATTACGAAGGACACTTTTCACCAATCTCATCTCATAAACAAAGATATTGTCATAGGACCGTAAAAAGAATATGATAGTTGTCAAATTCAAAACCCAAGATGGAGTTTGGATACTTGTCAAATTTAAGGAAGTTTGAACGCTATGAATTGCGTGAAAGTAGAATACTCCAAATTCGGGGTCCAAGTAGTAGAACTTAAGGTTAATAGAAATAATCCAAGCAACGATTTTAAGATAAAAAAAATATAAATGCGATGTATAAGCAACAAGTTTCCATCGTTAATAAGTTATTTTGATGAAATGGTAAATGATGATAGATTTGTGACTCGAATAAAATTTTGTGGTCTTTTATGAGATTAAAAAAATGGTGAAATCGAGACTAAATCTAAAATTGATGGGATTTTATGGAATAAAAAAGTTATAGTAAAATTGGGATTGTGCCTAAATTGAAAGGAAAAAAGTTTATCTAAAGTTGAGTTTTTATTTTTATTTTTATTTTTCGGAATTAAGATAATGGTATTTCGAAATAGAATGGGAAGGCCGGTCTCGAATGCCGGAACATATATATATTTAAAAAAAAAACAGGAGGAGGAGGGGAAAGAAGAAAAGGGAAAACTCGGACGGAACCTTCCGCAAGAGGAAGAACCGAAGTTGCAGATCCATCCCGTTACGGCAAAACCACTGGCGGCCATGGAAACTGAACAAGAAGCTCCTGCAACTGCAACCCCCGCGTCTCTCTCTCTCTCTCTCTCTCTCCAGCATTGAACAGTGAATCCGTGAGCTCCCAATTCCATCGCCAAAAAAGAGGATTCATTCACCCCGTGACTCCAATTTCTCTCGTGATCTCTCTGTCTCTCTGTCTCTCTCCACCATCGATTCCATATTCATCCGAATCACTACCTTCCAAATCAAACCCCACCCAACCGCACTACTGAACCATAACGCCCATGGCCCTCACCTGCACCTCCAAGAAATCACCTATAAAACCCACCTCCTCTCTCCCTCTCCCCTTCCCCTTCAAGCTCAAGCCCACCTCCTTCCTCTGCGTTTCAATGGCCTCCCTCTTCCTCCTCTGCCTCCTCTCCCTCTCTCTCCTCCTCTCCCCCTCTTCCTCCCGCCACACCCACCTCCCCACACCTTCCCCTCTCCCGCATTCCTCTTCCTCCTCTTCCCCCGCGATCCAGCAAGCCTGCAAGTCCACCCGATTCCCCGACCTCTGCGCCTCCCAGCCCTACCGCCTCCCCTCCGCCCCCTCCTCCCTCGACGTCATCCTCTCCGCCATCCAGATCTCCTCCGACAGCCTCGCCACTGCCGAGTCCATGGTCCAATCCGTTCTCTCCTCCTCCGCCGGCAACATCAACCGCACCACCGCCGCCAAGAACTGCCTCGAGCACCTCGCCAACTCTGGCCATCGGACGGAGTCGGCGGCGCGGGAGGCGCTTCCGGGGGGCCGCACCAAGGACGCCCGCGCCTGGCTCTCCGCCGCCCTTCTCTACCAGTACGACTGTTGGTCGGCCCTCAAGTACGCGAACGACACGAGCCAGGTCGGCCAGACCATGGCGTTCTTGAATACGTTGACGATGTTGACCAGCAACGCTCTCAGCATGCTGGTCTCGTACGATCGGTTCGGGAAAGACACGACCGCATGGAGGCCCCCGGCGACGGAGCGCGACGGGTTCTGGGAGGACGGACTGGGCGGCGGCGGCGGGGGGTCGAGCCTGGGCTTTAACGGCGGGATCCCTCCGAACCTGATGGCGGACGCGACGGTGTGCAAGGACGGGGGCCGCGCGTGCTACGCGACCGTGCAGGAAGCCGTCGACGCGGCGCCGGAGAACGGCGGCGGAGGGAAGAGATTCGTGATCCACATCAAGGAAGGGGTGTACGAGGAGACGGTCAGGGTTCCGCTCGAGAAGAAGAACGTGGTCTTCCTGGGGGACGGCATGGGCAAAACCGTCATTACGGGGTCGGCAAACGTGGGGCAACCCGGGATTTCCACCTACAACACCGCCACCGTCGGTGAGTTTCTGTTACTTTTCAAGGTTCATCGTCGCAAAATATTTTGTTAACATACTTTCGTACTTATGAAGAATGTTTTCAATCAATTTCAGTACTCATTAAAATTATCTTTTAAGCGATCTTTTTGGTTTTTTTACTACTAATTGGCCTCTAAATTTTCCTTGGACCACCGACGAGATCTAATAAGAATTGCCCATGACTCAAAAGCTGGCGAGCGACAATTGTCCCTAGAAATGATCATAATTCTTCTTGGGACATGGCATGTGCAGCATGGCTTGTCCATGTCTCGTGGGGTTTGACAAATTTGGCACTTCTCTTTATCTATTGAGTGGGACTTTTCTCATTACTGATACCAAATTACAGGTTCATGAGATATGTGCCGTGTTGTGAAAGTGTGCCCAATGGGAACTGAAGCTGACATTGTGTACTCTTGCCATTTGTTTTGGACCGATCTGGGTAACTTTGACGAACTTGTCGCAGGCGTAATCGGTGACGGATTCATGGCGAGCGGGCTCACGATCCAGAACACTGCTGGTCCGGACGCCCACCAGGCGGTAGCATTCCGGTCGGACAGTGATTTCTCGTTTATTGAGAACTGCGAGTTCCTAGGAAACCAAGACACTCTCTACGCGCACTCCCTCCGGCAGTACTACAAGTCCTGCCGCATCGAGGGCAACGTGGACTTCATCTTTGGAAACTCGGCCTCCTACTTCCAGGACTGCCAGATCCTGGTCCGCCCCCGGCAGCTCAAGCCCGAGAAGGGTGAGAACAATGCAGTCACCGCCCAAGGCCGAACTGACCCTGCGCAGTCGACGGGCTTCGTGTTCAATAACTGCCTGGTCAATGGCACCGAGGAGTACATGGCGCTGTACCAGAGCAAACCCAAAGTGCACAAGAACTTCCTGGGGAGGCCATGGAAGGAGTACTCGAGGACGGTCTTCACTGGGTGCAACCTCGAGGCCCTGATCACGCCGCAGGGCTGGATGCCGTGGAGCGGGGATTTCGCCCTGAAGACGCTCTACTATGGGGAGTTCAACAACACAGGGCCAGGGTCCGACACGTCGAGCAGAGTGTCGTGGAGTAGTCAGGTTCCGGCCGAACACGTCGATATGTATTCGGTGAAGAGTTTTATTCAAGGAGATGAGTGGATTTCGACATCTTCTTGATCCGAGAGGATGGAGGGAAAATTAATAAGGTCAAAATTTCCAGTTTAGAGAGGAGTTAGATGGGGAGTTTTTTTTTAAAACCCGCGACACTGCGGTTCTCGCCCGTTTGATGTACATGAAAGTGATCAGAGTTGTCTAGTATCATTTAATCAATTAGCAGCATTGGCTGATTTGGTCAAGTTGCCATTCTGGGTGATCGGAATTACATTGTCTATTGAAGGATGATGTGTTCGGTTCACGTATAAAGCAGAGAGCAGAGATTGGTCGTAAAGACTTTTTCTATTATGCTTTGCCGGACGTGACTAATGTCTGGCCCCTCTTGGCTTCTCATTGCTGGATGCAACCGTTCGTGTCTCGAGCAAGAGTGGACTTTGAAGGTTTCTCTTTTCCAGCCATTGGGTGGAGGAAACGGGAAAGCAAAGGAGTTCCCACAATGATTCCAATGTAGTTGCCAACATGTAAACTCAAGCACACACAGTATCAATGACTACAAAGTTTGTCTTCGCATGGCGTGACGTGCTGATGCTTATATTTATCTGTTCCGATGGCACTAGACCGTCCACTACTGGTGCGCTTGCGAGTGGGAGCATGGGACTATTGCTTTGGTGACATGGGAAAGCAATGCATCTTGCTTGACTTGCAGGCAAAAGATAAAGAGGATAATAATGATCGCTTCCTTCGTTCGTAGCCACACAAGCAGCAGGGATTGGAAATGGGTGCAGGAAGAGGCCACGCTTTCCCCTGAAAAGAATGCGAAACGGCTCTTTTGGACATAGGCGTCAGGCTGACATGTCTGTTTCAGCGATGCGCATGAAGGTTAAGTAAATTGCTGATGGCAGGAGCACTCGAGCGAACTGACAGGAACCTTGTAATGTTCCTTCCTTCCGTCCAAGACTTGTCTAATGCGTGTCCCAAAGTGAAGAAGAATCGGAGCTTTTTCCATTTGGGATCAGTGAATGAGACGGTAGTCCTCGCGTCAAGGCATGATGGACTCGTGGGTTCCCCATCGCGTGAATTGTCTCATGGCGTGTTAGGTTTACCTCGTCAACAATCCCCTGGAATCTCGGCCCACGTCAACTTCAACCGCTCGGACCAAGCTGGTCCATTCAATCACGGGAGAAAGCTGGAAGATGTTCTTCCGATCAAGCCAAAAAGAGCTGTGGTAAGATGGACTTCGGATCGTAGGCTTTCCGACGGTTGCCTTTTTTCTAAAAAAATAAAGGGATGGATCCTCCATTAAAATGGGGCCCACCTCCCCTCTCTCATAAATCACCTACTCTGCTGGAGGAGTAAAGCAGACAATCCGGATCCGTAAACATTGGGGAATATAGGAAGAGAATCTCATGTTTCAATCGGTCATTGCTTCATAGAGAGTTAAATGGGGCGCCTGCAAAACTTAGCGCGTCCCTAGAGAAGGCAATCGACTAGCGGATTGGGTTGCCAATTGTGGGAATTCAATCCAATTCAAAAAGACACGACATAAAAAAAAATTATGGGAGCAAAATTGAATAACTCTCCCGTAATTGTATTAGTTCATTGTATTTACAAAAAAGGGGTGCATGTAGTCTTATTTAATAAATAAAAATAAAAAAGACTTAGCAAATTTTACCTCAATAATATCTTGCTCTTTTCTTTTCCGGTAATTTCTAGTGTCGGCAATACTTTTAATCAATCAATCAGTCAGTCGTGTCGTTTGTGAAATCTCCTTATCCCCACTTCTTCTTTCGAATAAGTAATGACCCCATAACTTTTAAGTTTTCATAATCACATCATCGAAGTTAACTTCATGAGATAGAGACTTCTAAAAGAAATAGCACAAGGCCCTTCCTTCAGTAGCTGGAATAATCTTAAGGGTGCAAACTGATTCCTATCAGCTTCTCATTTTATTTTTTCATATTAGAAAAATTGTTAAAAAGTCATAAACCTATTATGTTTTTTTGTTAATTCAAACATAAATATTTTACTTATGCCAATGAAGTCCCAAATACTTTCACATTTTACTAATTAAGTTAATCTGATCAATTTTAATTAAAATCCTCTAACATGGTGCCGGTCATCTTATGTGGCATAAATTGATGCCGATATGAACAATTTTAATTATATCTTAATCTTTTATTTAACACTAGGCGGACGATGACGCCAATCATTGACAAAGGTCGATGATCGTCACCTAGTTTTCGGTGAGGGCATTGTTAACCTCCCTAGTCGTCGCCCTTTGGCCGGGGAGGGGCACAACACCCTTACCTATCCTAAGTGAGGCGATTGCCGAGACACCCTTGCCTAGATCTGGCAAGGATGTCGTGGGCCTCGCTAGTAAAAGGGTGGGGGTCATAGCCCTTACTCAGTTCTTGGTGAGGCCGTCGCGCCTCTTGCTGGCCAAAGGTCAAAAAAAGAAAATAGAAACAAAGAATAAAAACCAAAATTATTTTAAAGTATAAGAATTTTATTCACATCAGTGTCAGTCACACCACATCATATTGCAGTGATTTTTCAATCAAAATTTTGGCCAAAATGAACTTAATTGTCACAATCAAAAGTTTAAAAGACCGAATCGGTAAAAGCGCAATAGATACACGACTTTTTATTTTTGGTGATTTTTCCCTTTTGTGCTGCTCCCTTATTTAGATGTCTATAATTATATCTAAAAAGTCACTAAGCAAATCAATTGAAAGCAAAAGCTTCTCCCATCCTTTTATATTTCTCGCTCCTATCAGCATTTCAACGGGCCCGTGAGAGTCGGTATAGTGAAACAAATTTGCAAACTGACCCCCCCTTCAATTCTCAACCACTTTGAAAGAGCAGGTAATGCAACATTTATTTAGCTTTGACAACAGGCTTACCATGGTGGATGGAGATCTATTTGGGGGTAGCTTCTAAATATAACTACCTCGCCCCAACTTTTGACATTTTGCCTTAACCTACTCATTTTCGTTAAAACAAAAACTGTTTGATGATGCCCGATTTTATCCGTGATTGGTTGGTTGGGTCGATAGGCGGCGATGTAACGCGCGGAAAGTAGCCTAATTATCTTTCTTGTTTCGGTTCGTGTTTGTTGGATTTCTAATGAACATGTCCCGGGAATCCGAAAGGAGAGCTTGTTGTAAAGTAAGTAGGCGTAATTCCCTTTAACAACTCCAAACCTTAGGTCCAATCCCATTTTTGTTCGGAGCATGTTGTTTCGTTTAAAAAAATCCTCAATTTTCACTCCAATCCCGGATCTATCAACTCTTCTAAAAATCGCTACTAATTTCTTCAAAATTATCAATATCAATGCCAATTAGAGGTTTATCAACGCCCTCATCGATGGCCTCCTAACATTGATATTTTGAAGAAATCAATAGCGATTTTTTTCTTACTGTGGGGAGATTTTGGATCAGACAAAAAAAAATTCGCAATAAAGTTGAGATGGAGTCCAAAGTTGAATTCTTAGATAAAGAACTTAAAGTTAGTATGTAAGGAGATATATACATTAAAAATGTAAATTGCGCAATCATTTATTCTAAAAATTGTAGATCGTCACGTTATGACTCGAATTTTAGTGAGTATTTTACCCAAAAAAAAAAAAAACCTCATGTTTGTAGTTAGAGTGAGCAATGGTCCATGGTTAATCTTGGACCAACCAAACCCCACCGATCATGGTCGGGTTTTTAAGATGATTGAATCGATACTTGATACTATACAAATTAGTCATTGGGTCCGACCCATGCTATTTCCTTGCTGCCTCTTTGAAATGCCAGACATATCCATAAAAGTCGGCATTTATGTCCGACGAAACATACGGCGTCTATGGGTCTCTCCGGTCCGGAAGGACGGTCTTCCGATGTGTACGGACGTGTTGCTATTGGTTCTCCCTCTGTAGAGCCACGTGGCGGGTGTACGCGTCGGACCCGACAGGCGTCATCCGCTAATTTCCATGGGGCACAGGAAATTTTACGAATTTCCGGGTTGCAATTTGTCAACTAGAGCTTGAAAATTTTCGGCTTCTTTTTTTTTTAATAAATGAAGATTATATCTTTTCTTTTTTTCCCACCCATGGCTTTAAATTTTTTACTAGTCATGGGCCCCACCTTTCCGCATCCTATGCAAGTCTATTTACGATCTCGTCCTTTTTGTGGATCCCACTTCCTTTAATCTTCACCCGTCTCTCTCTTTCTTCCTCTTCGCGATTCTCGGTAGACCATGGTGTTCTCCCGGCGAAGTTGGCTATTCTTGGTAGAACAGAGGCACATTGCTAAGAAGAAAAAATTACTTTAAAAAAATCATACAATTCTTACGATTATATAAATTCAAGCATAATCTTTTAATCTAGCTAAATTAGTCATGAACTTTAATTTGTTAATTGAGTCACTCCGATTAATTCCAACAACGAAATTGCTATCGCAAACCTTAATCATATTATGTGACATAATCAGAGTATATGAATAATTTTTGCAAATTTTTATATTGTCATTCTCTTTGGCCAGTGAGGGCTGCCGATTGCCAAGCCTTGGCCTAGGCCTTCATAATCCTGTAGTCTATGGAAAGCAAAGAGAAAAAAGACAAGAAAATAATAAATAAAAAATTTCTTAAAAGATATTATAACTATAAAAGTTATCTATGTCAGTGTCGGTCGTGCCACATATAATGAATAACATGTTGCATCAAGATTAGTCGGAATGGCTCAATTGATGAATTATCAAAATATTTTATGACTTAATTGATCGAATCAAAAGATTTATGGATAAATTAACATATGCACAATAAGTTTATCCAAGCGCAAGTGCGTGGTGATTTTCGACCCATTGCTATCCTAGCCTACAAGGGCTTAGTTTCTGTAGAGGAAGACAAAAGCTGTTGACGGGCGCAAAATTCAGTCTTCTATTACAGCAAGGCAAAAGCAACACATAAGACGGGTTGGACCCTAGTTGCTCATGGGTCGTGGACTTGGCAAGAAGAGAGGCTTCTGCCTTATACTCTTGGTCCTGGGCTTCACGGTTGAAGTTGGCTTCTCTCCTGAGCTTGATATGTTAGGTTGGTCTGAATTAGACCAATTTAAAATCTCATGATCGAGGACCAATCTATACAGTACTGTAAGTTCTCTCATGGGCTACCTCACAACCTTGAGACTCTCGCGCGCGCGTGCTTTTTTCGTCCTCCTCAATCCCGCAAGAGGATACCGCAATTTACGGAAGATAATTGCCTTATAAGAATCGGAACCCCCTAAAGAACAAATACGATGAAGGACACCAAGGGAACCCTCGGGATGCTAATGGGGTGGCGCCCACAATGGGAAAAATGGTCACCACACTTTTGAAAGACACATACTTCTAACCTTAAAGTCACTACAAGCATGTGGAGGAGATGTTTTGAAAAGATCAAGGAAATATTTTACAATAGGCCCCTTGAAAACAGATCGCCATTCTAAGCCGATGTTACATGAGCTATCACGCATGGAGTGAACCATTAACAATTTTTACGAATTAAAATTGTAATAGGGATAATGAAATGACATTGTACTGTAAATAGACTAATAACTTTGAATGACTATGTAGTGCGATCGCTATTATGACTCCTTCTTCATAATACCTTTGTTCGCTTTCATTATTATTATTATAGCCTTGGATTAGAGAACTTGACCCTCAAATTTAACACGACTTTTTGCCCTCGAAATGAATGTTCTTTGCTTAGCCTGGGAAACCAGCAAAGCATAATGAACACTAAACAAAGAACCTTAATTAAGAGAGAATTTCGTTAACGCGTGTCTTGTAGGTACCCGTGAAGTGATTAATTATTTATATAATATGCTTTATTAAGTATTTTGGACATTAGTTAGACCGGGCCTCTTCTCTTTGCTTTTTTTTCGTTGCTCGGCCCAAGAAAGGACAAAATACAAAACAGTTTTCGGGTTCACTCCACTCAAGGTATACTCTATACTCGCCCCCGTCCGCACTGCAACCGATCACACGCCTTTGTCTCCATCCTCTCAGCCATGGCGGCCCTCCCCCTCCTCCTCCTCCTCCTCCTCTCTCTCTCCACCACCTCCATCGCCTTCGACCACCGTCCACATTTGACAGACCTTTCGCGCTCCTCCGTCTCTGCCGTCCCACCAACCCAGGTCACCCAGGCATGCAGGGCCACCAGATTCCAAGACCTCTGCGTCTCCTCCCTCTCTCGCTCCAAGCCTCCAATCTCCAAGCAGTCCTCCTCTCCCCTCTCCGTCATCCTCGCGGCCGTCGCCGTCTCCTCCGACGGCCTCAAAACCGCCCAGTCCATGGTCAAGTCCGTCCTCGCCTCGTCCTCCGGCCACCGCAGCCTCAACCTCACCGTCCACTCCAAGAACTGCCTGCAGATCCTCCCCCTGTCGCAGTACCGGATGAGCTCGACGGTGGCGGCGCTTCCCCGCGGCAGGACCAAGGACGCCCGCGCGTACATGAGCGCGGCCTTGGATTACCAGTACAACTGCTGGTCGGAGCTGAGCTACTCCAACGAAACGAAGATGGTGGACCACACGATGTCGTACCTTAACACCCTTATGTCGCTCACCAGCAACGCCCTGAGCATGATCGTCGCGTACGACGTTCGCGGGCAACGGATGGACTCTTGGAGCCCGCCCGCCACCGAGCGGAACGGCTTTTGGGAATCCCGCCCTGGCCGAGGCCCCGCCTCGAAGTTCGCCGGCGGGGTCCCGGTGGGACTGACGGCAGACGCGACGGTGTGCAAGGGCGGCGGTCCGGCGTGTCACCGGACGGTGCAGGAGGCGGTGAACGCGGCGCCGAACAACGGCGAGGGAGGGAGGAAGTTCGTGATCCACATAAAGGAAGGGGTGTACGAGGAGATCGTGAGGGTTCCGCTGGAGAAGAAGAACGTGGTGTTCGTCGGCGACGGAGTGGGCAAGACGGTAATTACGGGGTCTCTGAACGCGGCGATGCCTGGGATCTTCACCTACAATACGGCTACTGTTGGTACGCTCTTTCTTTGCTCGTCATGTTCTTGATTTTTCCGAGGCTTTTAATTTTGTCGGCTTGCTCTGTCTGTCATTATCATACTGAGGAGGTTAGTGGAGGGATCTATGGAAGATAGGTTTGTGTGGCAAAACAATAAAATATTGTTGGAGGTAGTACTGGTAGGTCAATTATTACTTACTGGAGGGAGTTTTGCTTTTGAGACTTGTTCTGCCGGAGTGTCTTTTTACTGTGGGCCATTGACTTGATTGGCCGTTCACTGCTCTTTTCACTGTATATCTTTCGAGCCCTGGTCCTTGTGGGTGTGTTTGCTCCTGTTGCCAAAATCTACATTGTGAAATAGGGGTGATTTGATCTGCTTGCGTCACAATTGCTGTTACTTCTCGACATGGTTCTGAGTCGAGGAAAGATTTAAGTAACCTTCACAGCACATCTAGCTATTGGTAAAGAGAGAAGCGAACTTGGTCCATGGCGAAAAATACAGCTTGATGTTTGATCGACCTGTGCAGGAGTACTCGGTGACGGGTTCATGGCCCGTGGAATCACGTTCCAGAACACGGCCGGCCCGGATGTCCACCAAGCCGTGGCCTTCAGATCGGACAGCGACCTGTCCGTCGTCGAGGACTGCGAGTTCTTGGGCAACCAAGACACTCTCTACGCCCACTCCCTCCGCCAGTTCTACAAATCCTGCCACATCGAGGGGAACGTGGACTTCATTTTCGGGAACGCCGCCGCGGTGTTCCAGGACTGCACGATCCTGGTGCGGCCCCGGCAGGTCAACCCCGAGAAGGGCGAGAACAATGCGATCACGGCCCACGGGAGGACAGATCCCGCCCAGTCGACGGGCCTCGTTTTCCACAATTGCTTCATCAGTGGCACGGGGAGGTACATGCAGCTGTACCGCAGCAATCCTAAAGTGCACAAGAACTTCCTGGGCAGGCCGTGGAAGGAGTTCTCCAGGACGGTGTTCATAGGTTGTCGTATGGAAGAGCTCATAAGCCGGGAGGGATGGATGCCTTTTAGGGAGGATTTCGCGCTGAAGACGCTCTATTACGGAGAGTTTGGGAATTCAGGACCCGGGTCGGACCTGTCGGGGAGAGTTTCTTGGAGCAGCCGCGTCCCGGCGGAGCACGTGAACCAGTACTCCGTGCCGAGCTTCATCCAGGGCAACGAGTGGATTCCGTCGTCGTCCCCTTCTTAACTGTGAATCGAAACTACGTCGGGGACGGCGGATTAGACATGGTTGCGCTCGTGCAAAATCTAGGAAGAACATCGGCATGAGATCGTGGGAGGTTGTAATGTAACATATAGTATGGCGTGGAAGATTACATGCCATCTTATGGGCATGTAGACATATGAAAAGGAATAATCTCATCTCTGCAGTTTGTGAGAATTCTTCGCATATGAGCGGATTTCGATTCTTCAAGGGAAAAATGACATGAATGATCCGTGGACTTGACTGGATATGTGATGCGGCGCTTGAATTTTAAAATTTATGTAATGAGATCCCTAAATTTATGAATTTATAAATTGTTCAATGCATTTCTTAATATCTGGTGTTGTATGTAAAAATATGTATTAAAAGTTTAAAGATCATATTGTAATTAAAAATTTAGAGATCACCTTAGATATTGAGTTAAAATTCAAAAATTATATAGAATAAATTAAAATTTTTGAATTAAAAGAATGTTATTCACGTTGGGATTTTATGATTCAAGAATAACTACTTTCTAGTGGCCTATTCCTTATCAGGTTATGCATTGTTGTCATGCATAATTATGATTATTCTCATTTGATATATAACTGTGAAGACATCCATCTATGGCAATTCCTTCGTTCCCATGTTACATTTATATGATGTGACCTGAGTAAGATAGACTAAGATTTTAATTGGACATCTTAATGGTCGATGGGCACAAGGTTAGTCTCATTTAGAGAGGCCAAAAAAAAAAAGTAGAAAAAAAATTGAAAAAGAGACACTTGAAGGGCCCAACCGGGTTCGAACCGGTGACCTCTTGATCTGCAGTCAAATGCTCTACCACTGAGCTATGGACCCCGGGCTTGCTTCCTTATCGTTTTTATTCCTATTTAGCTACATAAGATTGTTTGTTCTATGTCCTCCTTTCTCGTGTCGTATGAAGTTAAGTGATGTTTAAGTTTGTCAGAGTAGAAATTGGTGGAGTAGTGGAGTGGTTCTTCATTCTTCTAGCATTGTGACATAAAGAGTACAGGAGATGAACGGCATTCTTGATTCCTCTAACCAAAGTTCATTTGTTTCCCCAGTTGTTATTTGCAATGAAATCTAGTCTCGAAGAGTCAAGGAGGGTCTCTATCAGACACCTCATGCAGTAGAAAGAGGCGGAAAAGGAAAATCGAACCGATCACCGGAAGATCGGTCTCTCATCTGCATTTTGTGTGAAGAAAGTAGAGTTTGGCATGACCCAAAAAGGAAGCATCCTCGGTGGTCAGAACTGGGACAGGGATGCTGAAGAGATGGTCGGAGGCGAGGGCGGAAGGAACTGATCGTCGGTCCAGTTCGTCTCGCCCCAGTGTCGCAACATGCTCTTCCAGTTGCACAAATTGTCGACGCAATTGCTTAGCCGCGCATCCTTGACCTTGATCCTCCAATGCCCATCTGAGTAGTTGGCCTTCTCGGCCTGTCTCCGATCCCATTCCAGCTGTGCCTTCTGCTTTGATTTCAACATACAGAACTGCTTCAGAACCTCCGGCATCGCGTCGTGCACTCTCCACCACCGCTCGTGTGCGACGTTACTGGCAAACTCCTGGAAGAAGTCAACGTTCCAGTTGCAGTCATAGTCCCGGAAGCAAAGCCACGGCTTCACTCCAAGATAGTGAAGCACGTAAAGGATCGGGGGGTCGGCCCCGAAGAGCCGAGTCTTCATGCGCTTCTTCTCTTCCTCATCGCCGACCCAGAAGTGCTTCAAGAAATTCATGTGTCTTGGGATCCGGTGCCACCACGTGAAGATCTCGTTCAAGTAGCCTTGGTCTCCGCCATTGTAGGATTCTATCTCATTGATGTGCTTCATCAGAAGGTTGAACGTGCAATTGGAAGGCTCAATTACCATGACACCAGAGTTGAATAGCGTGCCATTGTTCCCAGTGGCCGATATTTCCGGCATTCCAAAGAGGAAATCAATGTTTCGGAGGATGAGCAAGTCAGCGTCAATGAATATGATCTTGTCATAGTCGGTCAGCTGCCACAACCGGAACTTGCTGTAGTTCCACTCGTTGTAGGCATCTTTCTCGGCCTTTGGGTTCCTGATCCGCTTTATTGTGCGGATTTTCCAACCGGCCGCCTCCAGACCGCTCCTGTGGTATTTGCTGATTGTATCGTCCACAAGTATCACCAGGTCACGTGTCGAACCAGCCATTCTTATGCTTTGTGCTGCGGCTATTGCCCCACAGACATATACATGAGCAGAGTGAAGGATGGTCGCATAAGCTTCTCGTCGTGCATCTCCCGTGTACACCCGCTCTGTTTGCAAGAAACCGGACTTATGACGTCACATACGGGATAGCATATAAGATGGTGAGATGAATAGTTTCCACGAGAGAGAGAGAGAGAGAGAGAGAGAGAGAGAGAGAGAGAGAGAGAGAGAGAGAGAGAGAGAGAGAGAGAGTTTTTGTTATACAACTGACCTCTGACATTGAGAGGAAGAGCAAGTTCACATGACCCAACAGGGAGCTGCAACTTCTCTCTCAGGACACTCAGATTTGGCCTGTAAAGCCAAACATTGCCTATCTTCACAACAAGCTCTTTGCAGGTGAACAAGTTGGGTATCGGAAAGCACTTGGTGACAAAGAGGACATGCACCGGATAGCTCCCTTTGGCTGATGATGCGAGCCGCGCCGCTGTAAGCTGCAAGTGGAGCCTCGCCACATCTCTTGACCAATTGCCCTCATTCCTGCATGGAAGTTTGACGGCGATCAGATCAAGCCGCACAGCCGGTGGTTTGATGCGCGGTAGGCTCGGGCAAATGGGTACTTCAGTTTCTTCTTCCTCGTCGATCCACTCTGGATACAACGAATCCCAAGTGACATTTTTGGCAGCATATTCCAAGGGCAGAACGATGTGGCTCGCCCTCGGGAAAAGCTGCTGCCAATATGCATTTTCGCTATCGTTGAAGTTTAAAAGGCCAATTCCATGATAGTCGTTTTTCCCATTTAGGCTGTCTGTTACGTCTCTTATATCCTCCAAATCTATGTCCAGATGTGACGTGTATCGCGGATCTGATCCACCCCATATCCATCTGTTGACAAAACTTGGCCTGTAAGCAATAGAATCAAAAAAGTTATGCTTGCTACCTGCAAATGAGCAAGATATTGATGCTTGTCCAAGTGTTTACACATCAAGCATTATATGAATGGTGTATATGTGATTGAATTATTTTTTACCTGATCGTGGTCGATGAAAGACTTTCGCTATTGTAAACTTCAGGACGGTAGAGTATTGTTACCAATGTGCCGCATAGCGTAATAGCAAGGAGGAATTTCAATGGAGAGAACTTGCAGTTTGTGGTCTTATATTGGAGGGGCAACTGGAAAGATTTGTCGATTGCTTTGGGTTTACTTCGCTGCAGTTTCCTCTTGTGTATTTCTTCACTGATTCAAGTAGACATTGACAAATAAATCAGCAAACAAAAGAAAGAGAAATTACGTTAAAGTCATAGATGATTACATGCAGCTTCACAGAATTATTAATAAGATGTGCGATAGATGTAGCATGTCAACTATTAAACAGAAGATATTCGTAAATTAAATTCGAATGTTTGTCTATCTTTAGTCAGAACAGAGGACACACACAAAATCCTCAACCTTTACTAAGGATAATAAGTGCATAGGCAGACAAGTTCTTGTTTCAATTCGCATGCTTTGAAGTACGAACATGTAAAAGTTTTGAGTTTTAACTCATATTTCGAGACTACCTTTGTTTTCTAATCCTAAAGCTGAACTATTTGCAAATGGGGAACAGACTGCTGCACCAGCTCCTTTTCTAGACTGTTGATCAATTGGTTTGACGATATATGGTTTGTGGAAGAAATTCCCTGAGCATGAGATCAGAGTTTTGGTGACATTATACCAATGTGTATGTTGTGCAAAACTATGCAGCACTGTTCATCTGGGATAAATTTCAATGTACATTCTTCACGAAAAAGACATTGGTCTACTTCATAAGTAAGTAGAAGCAGACTGTTATGAGGAGGCTTTTTCTAAAACTGCATAGAAATTCACATTGACTTGGCAGTTGGAAGCGGAACATGTTGGAATTTTCATAGTATTACCATTATAAGTGCGTAGCTTATTACTGTTAAAGTTCAGGTTTCAGGGGACTTCAACTTTTAAAATGAAGCTTTCTCTGTGAGTAAGCTCCCCCACAGATTCAGTGAAACAAAATCTGATATTTTAATGAAGAAGAAACTCACTTTGACAATGACAATCTGTGTTTGATCTCGAGATTATCATCTGAACTTCCCATTGCTTCTCTCAGCTGGATTTACTCGGAGCAGGTGATACCACCATCAGATTGACAAGACAGTGCAGAAGAATCATCCAAAATGGTCAGAAGAGGCTAAACCAGATGCACTGTCCATGATGATATGATGAGCTGAAAAAAATGGATATTAGTTAGTACCACTGGAAGAGTAAATTCAAGAACATTATCGTGTCAAGAAGCTGTTTATGTTCAGATGGTTCGAAGAAAACTAAACTAAGGTCCTTTTGTGACGTTCACAACATTCCGAATTCCTAGCCAAGAGAGGGGTAAGAAAAACAGTTCCCTGACTAAAATTCCTAGAGAAGAAAAAACGACAGCAGAAAAACTGACTTCTGAACATCACAAGTATAAAGCCAGAGAACTAATTCAAGAAACACCATCAGATGAAACTTGATTAAGAACGATAGCATTCACACAGTTGAGAGAGAGAGAGAGAGAGAGAGAGAGAGAGAGAGACTTACAAACCTTTGTGGTTCTGGGGTTTCTTCCGAATGACACAGTGATGCAAATGAGATGAGACAGGTCAAGTGGCGTCAATATAGAGAGGATATGACTTCTGTTTGAATTCTTGTTCACACTTTGCTTTCCATTGTTCTTAGAACTGCTCTATTACCAACCTTTTTATTCTTTTCTTTCCCCCGCGAGTTTTAGCTACTTCTTTCCCACTTTATCCTGATGTCCTGGCAAAGATAGATCCACTGTAATTTTCTCGAAGGTGATATCAAGTTCAAGTTGCGGTTACACTAACATGTGGATATAGATGAAAAGAAAATGAAATGAGAAAGACGTGTCACTTTTATGGTAGTTGTTAGGACTAAAACATAGACTTAAATTGGATTTTCTGAAAATTCAGGGAAGGGGAATGTGCAGGCCAGCTTTAAAAAATGCAGAGAAGCAATTGTTTTAAAAATGGATGAAGCACTAGCCCTCTCAGCTTGTACCAAGCCACCAAACCCCAAGAAAAGGCTAAAAATGATCATTACAAAAGTGGGAAAATTATGTTGATCTAATCTTTAACCTCTTTGTCCGGAAGTACAAAAGAAAATTTGTCATCATTGGAGGTAGTTGCTACATTAGCTGGAAGAGAACAGAATGGTGGATGATGCATATAACAATGGAATGCCAGTCAACTCACGCCCCATCTCACTTACCAGATAGAGTAAACCTATTAGTTTACTTTAACCTATAGGCTGAAGATGCATATGATCTGCTAGAATGCTGACTGTTCAACCAACTGATAATTATGGTAAATGCTCTTTGGTAGAGTTAAAAGTTCCCGTCAATGATACCCTTTTCATTGTAAAAGGTGTGCCGTCATTTGTTAGAGAGTTGAAATCTCCATATTGTCCTTTGTTCTCGATATTTGGCTTCTAATAAGTACGGATGAGAAGCCTGTAGTGATCATACAGGGAAAAATTAGGACTATATAATGATATCAGTTGCATGAGCCTATAGATCATGTCAGTGCTTATCAATTAATATATTTTTTTTAGTTTACCTGAGTTGATGTTCTTAATGACACCTTCAGGTGGAACTTTTCAACTTGTAATCAAATATTTTCGGCTCCTCTTTTTTTTTTTTTTGCAATTTTTCTTGTTAAACGCTAATTTAAAGAACCAGATATAACTACAGGAACCACTTTTATCTGTCTTGGTCTTGCTCCATATTCCTTAATGTTAAAGTAATACAAAATGCGGTGGGCTTGACTGATTTATCAAGAATGATGCAAACAATTTCACCAAAAAAAAAAAAAACAAACAAACAAGCACAGTTAAAGGCAACGATTCCAATGTTTACTGAAATTAAGTTGGTTGACAACCACTAGGCATCACTTTCCAAAGGGACATCTTACTTTCCATCTATCCTCCTATTGTCATGCCTGGGATCTAAGCATCCAAGTGAGGGAAAGTTTAGTCCAAAAAGATTAAGAAAAAAGTTTAACCCCAAAATCATAATTTTCTTCTGGAACTCAATTGATAAATTGAAATGGTTTAGGACTTACAAGAACCATTCTACTTGACATAACCAACGTTAATGTAGATATTTTTTACAATTTTTTTTTTAAATTTCTGAATTTTTTTTCCAAGCTTGACAAGGCCTGTGACCTTGCCTATGGCTAGCGTGGGCCTCATGGCCCTCGCCCAATTGATGACGAGGGTTGCCGGCCCTCACTTGCGGTCGGCAAGGGTTGGCTGACTACCCTCGCTTGATTTGATATTAAAAAAGAAAGAAAGAAAATGAAAAGGAAAAGGAAAAGGAAGAGGAAGATTATATAAACACAATGAATATTAGCTTCGAAGCTTCAAAAAGTGTAGGAAGTAGAAGTCCACGTGGCGCCAAGCCAACTGCACACTTGTGATGCAAACAAGATACCGGGGCGGCTATTCTAATCTTTGCCCTTTCGGATGGAAGCCGTGCACCCATCGCTACGTATCTCTGTTACTTTATCCCATGCAGTTATCTCATACTATATTCCATATGAACAGAACAAACATCGCATGCTCATGAAAGTATGAATATAGTATAAATGGAGATGTGACAACGTATGAAAGTTGGAGTAGAAGCGAAGAAAACCGACCAAAATGGAAAGGATGGGGTTATGTGGGGTTTCTTCCAGCTGTCGATGCATTCGTTGGGAAGCAAAAGCTAGGGCTTTTCACCAGTGTCTCACTTGCGCATCCGATAGAAGATATAAATAGGATAGAGTATGAATAAATCCTGTTCGGACTCGCCCTTTGATGGGTGTCACACATCGTTTGCTGTTGTTCTTTTTTGTCTTTCTTTTTTCGGGTTCATAATGAGATTTTGCTTGATGGTGGCCTTTTTGGACCACTTTAAGACGTAGGAAAACGAAATGTAGATAGGAAACATAGGTACCCATCGGGAGATTTTCGGCTTATGATATAGGCCCTATGCTTGGCAATACTTGGTTGGTCTACTTGGTCAATTCAAGGAGAGCTTCTCACAAGCGGAGCAGGGTTTGCCGTCTGTGCGCAAATAATTCTCTCTCTCTCTCTCTCTCTCTCTCTCTCTCTCAAAGTTTCTTCTTTCACAATCATCTGGACTCTCTCCTCCCATATCCACATCACAACCAAACATGACTTCGGTCCTACCAAATGAGGTTTTATTAATCGCAAATGGAACAACTATATCAGTGAGAATAACGCGTCTAAACCATGCTTAATCAATACTTAACGGTAGCTTCAAGGATAACCAAGAAAGATAAGGAGATAAAAAAGACAAAACTTGAAGGATAATTGCTTACGAGAGAGAGAGAGAGAGAGGGAGAGAGAGAGAGAGAGAGAGAGAGAGAGAAGCTTCCAATAAGCTTACCTAGATGCTTACTAGCATGAGCCACTAATGTAAATGCGCAGCCTCACATCCCTGTAAGCAATACATTCTTTTTCGCTGTTTATATGCACCAACATTTTTCTAGCCTTTCATGTTAAGCACATGAAAACTAAGGCATCTCTGCTTTTGAATCCCAAAGTTTGGCAATCAATCCTGTTGACGTTGCGGACGACATAAATCATCTACAATTTCAAGGGATTTCTTCCAGCACACAACATAGACTAGCGAATGTACTAAATTTATTCATGATGGCAGCCGCAAAGCAAGGCTCAAATGAGAAGTTCAAAATTCTCCATTCTGAAGCAGACGCAGACCAAGCACCCAAAAAGTAGATGATACAAATCCAAACACCAAAGGCCTCCCAGAACCATCGAATGATCGATATTACAATAGTGCAAGCCTATACGTTTGCGTGGTGCTCTGGAGAATGAAAATGCCATCAATTTTGCCTCCACAGCCGCTACTCAAATACAGAAAGGAAAAATAAACAGCACACAGGTCCCCTTGCTCTATATCGCCAAAGAGAGATTATGAGGGATAAAAGAATCCCTTTACTTGACAAATAAAGGAATAGCATTGTCATCCTATCAAGTGGCCTCTTCCAAGTTTATGCATCAGTCGGAGAGTTTCTCCTCTTTAGGTGGTGCGAACTGTTTACAAAGCTTGGATCTTGTCCAGGGATCCATAGGAGGTCTCTGTGGAGGTTGAGGGGCCGGAGGCTTCGACTGTCTAAGTTCATTTTCTCTGTCAATAAACCTGTTCAGACGTCATTCATCAAAATATAACCTGTTAATACATCTAATTGCATAAACCCCTGAGAATGCACGTGAAAACATCATCAAAGCAACATCATGATTCATCATAAACCACTCTTGCAGGTTATTAAAAAAATTGGAAACTCGATCAATTAGGAACAAATCTCACTGGGTGCCAATGTGTGCACACAAAGCTTCCTCAAACCTCCACTAATAAACTTCTTGGAAGGGTGGTGCGTCCTAACTAAAATACATGCTTGAAATAATACCCTCAATCTTTCCAAAATAAGGAATGCACCTTTTCTTTTTCCCTCTTGGATTATATATCTAAAAGCTGCTTTATCTATCTAGCCATCCCCACCTTTTCTTTTTCACTCTAGGGTCCTAAAACACAGGAAACCAATGTCAAAGTTTCATATTATTCTACTTAACGACTTGCTGAACTCCCTCTCTTTGTCAGAAGTGACAGAAACTATATAGCTATTGGATCAAATTTCAAATGTATAACAGATTTTTTATTAATCCACTTGCAAGGCCTGTTTTAGATAATGAGATGGCAGAGACGGAAGACAGATTTAATACATTCCACAAAATTTATAAGCAAGAGATAGAATTATGGCCTTACTCAATATAAGCCATGGGTGCAGCATCACCAACTCGAATGCGAGTTCGAAGAAGTCTTGTATATCCACCAGCTCGATCTCTGTATTGACATATATTGAAAAGAGTTAGGTTGGTGACAAATGAAGGGATGAAAGACTTATGAGCTTATAGTCACTTGTATCTATAGGCCAGTTCTGTAAATAGTTTGTGAAGGACATCATCTCCTCGCACGAACGCAGCTGCTTGCCTAGCAGCATGAAGGGTACCCTGGAAAAATATAATAAGAATCAGAAAAGAGTCAAGACATTCAAACTAAAATAAACTCAGCACAAAGTTTCACTTGGCTGACAGTAGAGAACTAATCAAATAGGATTGGACAAAACTACCCAGTGTATGAGGATGCGTATACAAGACACTACATTAAAACTCTTCGTCAATAGTTAAACTGCTTGCCTAGCAGCCACGTACACAAGACACTTCACTTTGAATTGGTGAAACCACTTAAGTTTTGATATTCTTTTAACTTTATCACTCTAACAATATCTTGTCAAGATACGGACAGAAATATCATGTGAACATCCTACTTGTCAAAGATTGAACAGTAAAATCGCAGTACCAATCCCAATAACTGAATGTTGAAATTGAATTGATGTCAAAAGCTGAGCCATAACAGTCATCTCCCAGAAAATGTGTCTCCCATAAGATTTTCAGCAGTGATCTTAATGATAATAAACAAAACAGTAAAAATGAAACAACGTCAAAAGATGAGTGCTTGCAATTTAGAAACTTCAAGCCCTTCTGTGCAAATATCTCCTACCAACAAGTTTAGTACCAATCAATGTAAAGTATTTCAACTCATATACTTTCAGATAACTTGCGCATGATATTACCAGAGGTTCAAGATATGAAGCAATTTTTGCTTCAACAACCTAACATCTAGAAGCTGCATCAGCTAACATCTTTATAATCCAAATGGAATCAGCCACTGGTGAGTACTTAAGCAGTAGAACCAAGCCCACTTTTGAGATTGAGAAATATAAGAATGAAGCAAAGTTTTCTTATCACCTCTAAAAACGCAGCAATAGGTGAACCATTGCCAAAAATTAAGAGTCAAAACTTCGATCAATAAAGTTCCCATAATATCTCAAGGCATTGAATGACAATATTGTTAGCTACAACCTGAAAACTATGTCCTACAAGGGTAATGGAAAATCCATAATTATCACTGGCAGTTATGATAGAATAATCTACCTCTTTACCAAGCTGTACCATATTATCAGCTAATCTCCGAACCTCTTTGGCCTGCATTTTCACGATCAATCAGACATATGTAGTTAAAAGGGTAATCATTGTCAAGCACTCCATTGACACAAAAATGAATAGCATAGCAACTTACCTTAGCCACGGTGGTCTCAATGCGCTCATGTTTCACTAACTGCGATACCATTGTCCTGTTCATCGAATTATTCCATCAAATGAAAAACCTTTACAGTCCCAAAACGTTCAAATTCAAATCCTTAGAACAGGGTTGCAAACAAACCTCAGCATGGACATTCTGTGAGCTGCAGGCCTACCAAGCTTCCTAAACTTCGTCATTTCTGGTGGAAGATCGTGAACAGAGTAAGCACAACCCTCAAGAATTTATTAAAACGGAAGCTTTCTCAACACCATAGCCACCATAAAGAAAAGAAAGAAAGAAAATCATGGCAACTTCCTAATGTGCTGCGATGCTTGATAGGACATGACATTATGGTCGGGCCAAGTTCATCATTTCGGGGTCCTTTCTCTTTTTCAAATTAAACTTTATCAAGAATCCTCCACAAACCGTTCTCAGCTATCACAAAGCAAACGGATTCATCCAAAGCATCTTGATCTCAGCAAAATCGAAACGTGGAAAATCTCGCGCAGTCGGTTCAAACCCGCCTTCAACCGTAGTGTAATTTCAGTCTTGGACTCGACGGATCGACAAAAAGCGGCGACGAGAAAAGGGACGGAGATCGACTCATCGAGCAAACAACAACTCTCAAACAAGATCCCTAGAGGACCCACGGAGCGTGGGAGATCGCTAGCACAAGAGAAAACCCAGAAACCCAAAAGAGCGTAAAGATCATGAGAAGAAAAACACGCACCGGAGTCCGATCACGCACGGCCGAGGAAGGCGGAAATGAAGCGGCCTCCAGTGGATAGGGGTTTTGAGATGGTTTTAGGCACGACCGCGAGGAGGCTGCGCCAAGCTCGATTGACGGGCCGGGTCGGGCCGATATGGGCCTGACATCTGTTGGACAGAGCCCATCCATTCTTACAGATAATGCTGAATTGGGGCTTTGGTGGGCTAGATTCCGGCAATGTTAATGCACTACTAGAAATTAGACCTCTCTTTATCCCATATATGATGGGCTGAATTATTATATGAGTTAGTTATATTCAATGAATTGTTATAAATCAGTTTAATTATGATAAAATTATAAGATGGGTCATAAATGGGTTCACAACTTATCTCTACGACTCTTTTCTCATTCTCTCTCGGTCTCATTCGATCTTGTACTCACTCATTCCATACTCTCATCTTAGTTTGGATATAAGTTTTTCTATATTGGGTTAAATATGGAAGTGTCGCAGTAATATGAATTGGGTTGGATATGGGCCTCTAGATTTGCATAACATGAAAGTTAGGTTAAAACCGGTTATATAAGTTCATTTGGATTATAATACTTTTCATCCGATTCGCGCGTTTGAGTAGTCTGACAAAAATAAATCATGGAGAAGCTAGTTCTAATTGATTATTCATCTTATAAATTTAAAGTTGAGACTGAGACATTGTTTTTAAAACATCAGTTCCTTGAATCATGCTCAAGAGAGGAAAGAATCTTAATATTCTAACCCTTCGATATTTTAATATGTTATAGTATCTAATTATTGAAATTCACATGATTTATGTATGTTTTTCATCCAATTCAGATATGTTTCAACTTGCAAAGGAAAATGAGAAAAAAAAATAAGTTTCTTATATCTTAGTTTATTCAACCAACTCCATTGAACTAAAGAATGAACGAATGATATAGCTTACTTCAGTCAACAATATTCATCAAAGTAAGAGTCAAGAAATATTCAAGAATGACACCGATTTTTAATAATATACTCTCATTAAGGCAACCGAAATTATTGAACAATGTTTGTATCAGCAAAATTTTGAAGAAAATTGTCTAACCAAAAATGAATTTAACAATAAAATTTGTTTAATTCCAAAAACTTTGAAAAAAGTTCCAATAACAATTTCTTGATAATAACTTTTTTGTCATTTTATTTACTTTCAATTCCTTCTGTTAAAGTTTACATACTTGTAATATGGCGTGTCTCATTCAAAACAAATATGTCGAGAAGACAACTACGTAAACTCATCTGAATTCCACTCAATTGAAAATTGATTAAAAATAATAACATTGATACAAATTTTTAATGATATAAGTTCTTTAGTTCAATTGAATATCTTTACCTAAGAATGAAATAAAGGCACTGTTTATTAATTTGACAAAACTTTCATGAAACAAAAATACATCTAATCTGGACCTTACATTTCATTAAATCTTATTCTCTATTTTTGGGGTCCTATTATTTTGTGTGTAAGTCAAATCATTTGCAAAAACTGAAAATAATTTTATCTCAAATCCACTTAATTTGAAATTAACTTACAAGAAACAAATGAGTGAGGAACTCCATCAGCTTCAATTTTTTTTCTCTAAAAATTTAACTTGTAATGTACGTGTATCCACATATGCCTGCGCAAAAGCACTGAACATGTGAATATCATCTTGATGTGATCCAAGAGCTCCTTGGAGAATATTAGTCGGGTTCCCCATGAGTAATAAATTTAAGACACTGGACATGAGGGTGATCATACGAAAGTTTAGTCAATTTTCTCGCATGATGTAAATCCTCTGTTATACTATTTCAATAATATCCATGCTTATACGTAACATCCAAAAGCTCTTTCGTGGATCTTTCGTATGATCCCTCTATTGCATTATATGTAGTCTTCTTATAGTATATAAGTTTTGCAGTACATGGACCAAATCCAATCGAGTATCGTACCAAGTATCCACTTCACTTATGTTATTCTAATTGTTCTAAGAATTAGTCAGAAATTACATTTTCAACGAGTTTGCTTGTAACGAGTTACATCAACTCATCTCCTTAATTTAGATTAATTTCTTAGCGATGAATGCCGTGTCTTTTCAAGATTTACAAAGTCATGCTTTCTTCCTCCAATTAATAATCTCTCTAACCTTTGAGTGGCATCACATTTAGATTATCATTGCATCGCTTTTATCATATACCAACGGTTGATATCGATTTAAGTCACAATCTAGGTAATTTCATTGATAATAATCTTTTACGACTAAGAAAGATAAAAGGGAACTAGCTACCATGCCAAGTTACCTTTAGGGATGACAAGCACCATACCATTTAAAATTGCCATCGAAGGATGTTTATCATTCGATTGATATGTACCTATGGTGTTAGGTGATAACATTTAGTATCTATTTAAGTGAGAGTCTAGGTGATTTCATTGGTACTATTCTTTTGGGCATAGCATTGACAAAACGTCATCGAAAGATGATGACATTCAAATATGTTGATGGTTGATGTCGATTCAAGTCACAGTCTAAGTAATTTCGTCGATATTATTCATTTAGGCATGGCATTGACAAAATGGTCACCAAAAGATTATTACATTTCTCAAATGGCGATTGATGTGTATCTTTCATTTGTTTATTCTAACAAGTAAATAATGTCATGATGGTTGTACGCTGGACAGGGACACGATTCCTCAATAGTCTATGTATAAAGCGAATTAGGTAGTCAAAGATAATTTTTAGTAAGAAATGTTTTCATGGATTTTCATTACTGTCGCCATCAAATTTCATTACATTAGCAAAATTTTCCATTCGCTGAGCTGAGGCACCTTTTAATTTTCCTTTTCTTGGCCACCACATTCGATTGGTCGCTAGAAGATCGTGAAGCTGTTTTTCCGGGATGTAGACTCACTTGACAATCGTGCCCGATTGGAAATGTTCTCTTAAATCCTATACAAAGATGAAGATTTGGCTTATTTTTATTTCCCTTTTCTTTTCTTTTCACGCATATCGGACACAATTCTGTGAAACCAAGAAAAGAAAAAAATTCTTCCCGTTGAACTTCTCTTTTAAATTTAACTGTATCATTCTCAATCAAATTTTAGTGCATGATTTCTCGGCATGTCAAATAGTAATCATGGGTGCAATCTTTAGGAATAATTTTTTGGGTCAGCAAAACTACTAGTGAACCCCGGCCAATATATAAAAAAGAAAATTCAATTTTAGATTCAATCTTAATTCTACCATAAATTTCTTTTGTCGCATAAAAAATCCTAAACTTTCTTTGTCTCATAAAAAACTACCAACTCTTACTTAAGTCTTAGATATACCCCTGGTTAATCTTCGGTCCAAAATTTCTCATTGACCATCGGCAAATGGAAACTCTTGAACATAGATGTTCGAGCGTTCTAAGCCAAGTGTAACAAATGCAATATCTCTGACCATAAGCTCTTAGATGGCAAGAGATGGACGAATTCTCGAGTACGAAAAATTAAAGATACGAAAAATCAAATATTCCCGAACGAGATGGAAGGACTACTTTCTTAATAATAAAGGTAATTGAAGAG
This sequence comes from Melaleuca quinquenervia, assembly GCA_030064385.1. Classification (NCBI taxonomy): domain Eukaryota; kingdom Viridiplantae; phylum Streptophyta; class Magnoliopsida; order Myrtales; family Myrtaceae; genus Melaleuca; species Melaleuca quinquenervia. Next base: position 25,958,593 of record CM057725.1, on the reverse strand, counting down.
AGGCCAGGGAACATCAACGTGATTGTGGAAAAAATAAAGATTAAGAATTCAACCCTTATTATGATGATTTGGAATCGTTCATTGACATTGTGAATTTATTTTTATATGATATCATAACAAGTGTCTACTCAAGTGCTCGAGATAAGATAACATTAAAGTTGCCATGGACCATATTTTCTTCAAAGACTATAATTAAGCAATGGTGGCACGAAAAATAAAATGGCGACCCTGTACGCGTGCATACATATATGTTCTCACGATCTTGTTCGAAACGATTTCATGGTTTTCCACGTCATTGCGACACACAAATTTCAAATTAAGGAGGCCAAATAAAAGTCCCCTGGCAAGTAATTCAAAAAGGTACATATTTCTCTATGAGAAGCAGTGAAAACCTTTTTCTCTCGGTCTTTGTTGAAAACAATTGTCGTTGTCATAAGGTCGAGTTCCTCGTCATATCTAGGAGGATTTCTTGGGAACTCTCATTTTACCATTGTCAATAAATTACCAAGATTGCATCTTGGGGTGCTTGGGAAGCTGTGCTCAATATTTCTCTATCAGTCTTGGGATTGCTCTTTGTAGTACTTATTTATTTTCTCATAAAATTCAAGAATATACATTCTTATATCAGTGAACGAATTATGAAAATACTAAAAAATTTTGACATAACATATTTGTATTTCCTTCGTAAATTTTTAAGCGTTTATCGCAAATACAAGTTTAATTGAACATATGTAGAGTACTGAAGACAAAATTGCAGCTTCAAGAAAACTTGTTGAAATAGGCTCCTTTCTGTTTTTCAGTGATCTGTCTCATGGAATTTGTTTATTTTAGTTCTTCTTGTTAATCCCTGCATAATTTTAGAATGAGAAAATATCTTTTACCATCCCTTGTAAATCTTAAAATACAAAATATACATTCCAAATTCGGCATGAATAAAAAACAAGGAGAGCTCACGGGCCAGTACCTGTTCCTCAGTACGCACGGATGTTGAGAAATCTTTAAGCGTCTACTGATTATAGAAAAAATTTAAGACCTAAACATAGGGGTAAAAGAAAGTTGTCACTTCAAGCAGAATTCATGAAGCAGGCTCACCCTTTTTTTCTACCCTCGCGTGACCCTTGCGCCCTTCAGAGAGACCATGTAACTTGTGTTCCTCCCTTGTCAAATCAGGATCGACTTCAAAGCTACAGTACAAAGCCAGCTTCTGCCAGAAGAAATGATAGGACCCGCGTTTTTCGTATCTGACGGAAGCACGCAGCATTTTACACGCACCAGACAAGAGTCAGAGACTCCCTCCCCCTTGATTTACGCCACTTGTTTTCCTCTGGCCAGTGGTTTTCCCGTGGAATTCCGCATTTCTCTCTGGCCCTCGACGGCTTGCCTTCGTATCGATATCGTCCTTCTTGGATATGGTTGATGTAGTCTTGATGTTTTTCTTTGTCCACCACCCAATGGTTGAGTACTATAATATATCTTCTGTGGGGTTACCAAGGACTTATCCGGATCAGACAGAATCTGTCTTAAACTTCTCATCATCGATCCCCATATGTAAATCAGGGTGCAGATGCTTTGAGAACTTGGATAATGTTAAAAATTTGGTAGTCTTGAAAACCACCGGAAGATCTTAATGCGGATGAATTTAAAAGGAATTGATCATGAATGATAGGGGCTACGTCTCAGCAGCCACTTTGCCAAAGCTCTTTGCACCTCTCAAGGAGTTTGGCAATTTTTCTTTGAAGAGCATTGGAGGAAATGCAATGCATCGCCAAAGTCTTCTAGAGTTCTTTAATCCAAAATAGATCTGTATAAATTTTAAACTTTAGCATGTAATTGTTTCTTCTAATTTTGATCTTACTCAATTTTCGAAATTTCATAAATGCCCTCACTATTTTCCACGTTGCATGACTTTGCTAGCAACACTAGATTTCCATTGATGAGCCAAACATGGTACCGACAATCGTCGCTGAGGTTGCACTACCTTGGGCAACATCGCCATTGTCAAATCTAACCCATTGGTATTTAGTCAAGGGGTTGAGATCAGATTTTTTTTCCTAATACCTTATAAATCAAAGTTGCTTCTCCATGAACTTTTTAATTATACTTTAGCAAACACTATTTGTATTTTGAAAACTCGTTTAAACCTACCGTCCCTTGCATTTTCTCAAAAACTTTCCTAAAAGCCCAACCAAATGTAGCCAAAGGCCTCCCTATATATATAGTAGCTATGCATATATATATATATATATATATATTCAATTATGCATTTTAGCTTATAGTAGCTATGCACGCTTGGAGACGAGGATACAATAGTTTAGATGATCAAATTGTCATGATAAGTGTTTTTGGACTGCCAAGATATAAGTCACTTTGAACTCGAGGGATGTGAATTTCTAATTATAATCTATTTTTATAACTTCAGAGAGAGCTAGTACTTGTTAGGTATTTTGATCTGATCATTTGTTCACATTTCATTTTGATGGCGCAAGTGAATTAAAATTTATGCGGTGTTATTTCTCGGGGTACGAAAATCGAAATGTCTCTAGAGTTATTCCATCATCTAAGTTCAAAGAGAACGGTATTTACAAACATTTATTGTAAACAAATGAAAAAAAAAACCAAAAATTGTCAAAGTTATCCCATGTCACTCAAACGCAAGATTTTCATGGACTGATGGGCATATCATTTGCCTTCAAGCAATAGCATACCATGTAGTTGTCCTATGTGGAGTACATAAACAGCAACATAAACTAACTAAACAGGCGATGGTTGAAGAGTTTAAGGGAAAACAAGTTGCAATTAGGATTTATACAAAGTGGAACACATCGTGCCTTTGTCCTCTCTTCCAACTGTAACAACCTAAATAGCTTGAAGAAATTTCCCTAGTTACACGAATTGTACAAATACCACATCACTGTAGGTGTAAAGCGTTCTTCCATGAAGAAACATACTCTTTTACAACCACTCCGGTAATGAAATAGACATTCCCCAAACTGTAAAATACACATTCTTAGTGATTAGAGAGGGTCCTTTACGCACTTTGTCTCTCACATAAACAAATGCCTTTTTTTTTTCTCTAAGTACAACCACTCTATTGTGCATTTAAAAATCGATGTGTCATTCATACTAACTTTTTAGGAATAATATTCATATGATTAGGACAAGCTCACAAAAAAGACAGATTCAGAAATCCATAAACAATGTCCTATCTCTCTTGTTTTGTGCTTGTCAATCGTGTCACTTCTGTCCAACTTTTCATCTTCTGTAGTAATACTTATCCACCTAATCCTCCTAAAAAACTGTCGATAACTTGTTTTTTTTTTCTTTAATAAAAAGACCATATGCAGATCCTTGGTTTAATCTGGGCAATCAATCAAATTTTCTAATGATGGCAGGTTTTCGTTAAGCCATCTCGCTAATCTTTTGACCGAACTTGTCCATGAACTTGGGTAGAGTCATCTTGGTATATCATAATTAATTGGGAAAAAATATCAGAAAATTTATAAATCTAGATAATTTTGAAAAAAAAAACCATATGCAGCACCTTGCTTTAATCTACGCATTAATCAAATTTTGTAATAATGGCAGGTTTTCATTGAGCCATCTCACAAATCTTTTGAGCGACTTTGCCCACGAATTGGGCAGAAATAATGTTGGTATGTCGTAATTAATTGGGAAAAATGTTAAAACAGTTACAAACTTATTGCATTTGTATCAATTTAGGCATAAACCTTTTTAATATGCCAATTGGTCATAAACCTTTTAACTTAGTATGAATTTAGTCATTCCGGCTATTTTGATCGATATTGCTGTTGTGAACATTGACTAGTCTAAGTGCGTTGCTGGGGACCATTTTTGTTGATATTTTAATATTATTAGAAATTATATTATTATTATTTTTTCCTTTTTAAACTTCTCTTATCTTTTTTTCCCTTTTTTCTTCCTTTTGCTAGTAACAGCCACTACTCATGCCCGAGCGAGCTGGCCTTGCTTGGGCAAGGATCATCATTGCCCATCATGGGCAAGGCCAAGCCTTATCAACAAGAACCTTTGTCAAGGCTCACCATCCCCTAGTCAAGGCTTGCCCTTGGCCAAGCCTCGGTTGCAGCGGGCAACGGCAACCTTCACCTAGGCAAGGTCAGCGCTATCAATGGCTAGTTACCACAAAAGAAAGAAAAAAGGCTAAAAAAAGAAACAAAAATGAAAAACTGAAAAAAAAAATGTTAATTAAAATTATATGCATATGCACTGATAGTGCGACGTAAGTCGATTCGCGTTCACGTCAGCAATATCGGCTAAAATTAGTTGGAAAGATTAAATTAATACTAAATTAACAGATTCAAGACTAAATTGATACATTTTAAAGGTTAAGAATTAAATTGATATTAATATAATAAATTAAATAATTTTCGATTTTTTTTTTTGTAATTTGTTGATACGAGGATGTGTCTTCAATTTTGAGGCCCCAACAGTTCTCAAATTCATCATTGAAACCGACCAGTTGCAACACCGATGCTCGGTTACCCAGCCCAAAAGTCTGACTGATTGCAGGACACATGTCCTTTTCCTCATTCAATTTTCCTGACTAAGCAAAACCTGACTCATGTTATTGTCTCATCTGAACCTAATAGCTCCTGCTATTTAAATAAACACAGTGAACACCATGGATTAAGTTTTGTTAACATCAAAATCATTCGGGACTATTTCCCAACGCTACTTGCACTAAAAGATCAATGACACAAGAATCAATAGATTATAGAATCATTTGAGAAGACCAAAGATCTATTTGATTCGTGAAAAAAGATAATTTAAAAAATACTTTTCTAAAAATAATTGCTCATATCACTTACATTGTTTGCGAAAAGTTCAGGCATAAATTTTTGTCAATAATGAGAACTTTTTTATTGACTAATTATTTCAAGCAAGATATACTATTATTTTTAGAGGAATATTTTATAAGTAATTAGATTTTCATAAAATAAATGAACTCTAACTTTATTATTAGGTCGTACTCCGGTCATGCCATGTTAGCTAGTCGATGTGTATTTATCTCGTGAAGATTCATATTTATTTTTGCTACAAAAAATGTATCACCTTGCCGGCCCTCTTTTTTTTTTTTTTTTGAAATCCGTCACGTATACTATGTGACTTCACCAACTTAAATGTCAATGAAGTATGGTAAATATAATTAAACTTATGTAACAATGATCTCATCCAAATTGGCAAGAAGGAAAAGTCCGTTCAAGTCACATATGACCTAATTTTTTTTAAAAAATCGAGCCCATCATTTGGTCATATATAATCTCTTTATACCTAAATTCGTATCAAAGGGAAGTGGAATAATGTTATCTCTTCTCTTTATGATGGTATATACAAATATATCATCTTATCATGCCCACTTCACCCTCTCCCCATTCGTTCATTATCTCCATCTTTATGCATGCCCTTCGAACTCTCTTTATTAACTGCATAAATACGCTCTAAAGGCACCATAGGTTATATACACGATTTAGAGAATAACAAGAAATAAAGCTTCGAATTGTTAGGGTATAAAATTCTGTCTCGGATTTAATCAAGTGTCCAAACAATTGGAGAAAGGCTATTCACCAATTAATATGGGAGAATTATCGGTTACAATATCTATCAACTCCTCATCAACCAAATAAAAGATTACGTTTTCCCTCTTCACTTCGACACAAATCCCTCAAATTTGTCAAAATCTTGGAGAGCTTCCTTGTCCAAAGCAAACATCAAATATCCGAATTAAGCACCCGAATCAGCAGCAGTTGATGCTCGTGTTCGAGAACTGGCTAGACAGGCAAGACCCACGATTACCCAGATCACCCTTACTGGATTTCACCATGGATTTGGGAAAAAAAGGAGCACCATTCTTGATCTTGTGCGCGTGATCACCATCTTTTCTGTTGCCTGTGGTTGAAGCACCACCGGCAGTACTGATGGTTCTTGAGACCGGATCTCTGAGACAGCTCTCGGAGAGCCACTTGGAGAGCATGTAAGCGGTGGTCCTCCATGGAGGCAAGTGAAGGCCTCGCTCCCGGAGCGACTCCTTGGCCGCTGAGCAGAGGAGAGAGATGATCTGGTTGAGCTTGAACTCGTCCCCAACGAAGATCAGTGGCAGCGCGTCTGTGAGCTCCTTGTAGCTCTGTGTGGGCCTTGCCACTTCGAACTGGGACTTGAAGTCCACGTCCACTATCAGCCTCTGCATTTGATGGGGCTGGTGATGATTCTGATGACCATCCTCATCTTTGGTCAACACATCGATGTATTCATAATCCCCTGTTTGAACATCATAGAGAAATATAAGATTAACTAGTTCATATTTGGCTTACCTTTGGATGCGTGGAAGATCGCAATTCATGACATGCTCTTTCAGATTTGCACTAAGCCACACATTTTTTTAGTGTCTGGCAAAAAAATGACTGATTTTATGTACGAAAAAGAAGCAATGCTCCCAGTTATTTCTGTATTTTGCAAATACAAACAGTATAAGGAAAAACTAGTGCACTAAAACTTTCCACCTTTCACCTGAAGGACACCCAGACAAAAAAGAAAGAGAGGAGCAGGACAGTCGGGGAATTTGCTGGCGGGGAGAGAGAGAGAGAGAGAGAGAGAGAGAGAGAGAGAGAGAGAGAGAGAGAGAGAGAGAGAGAGAGAGAGAGAGACCCACCACCGGCGCAACTGAAGGAGGTGACCCAAGAAGTGTGGCATAGAGAAGCAAGGAAGCCATCCATCTTCAGCCTCATCACCAACCATCTCTTCAAGCCCGTGGTCTTCTCTGTGTCCCTTTTGTGTCTCATGTGCTTCAACACACTCTTGAGGACATCAACCTCAGCTCGTGTTCCGCTTTCAAGCACATCCTGAAACGCCCCCCCAAAAAAAATGCAAAAACAAAAACAAAAATTACGTTTAGAACACATATGCAAACGGGGACAATAAAAGACCTAAATGAAAACAGGTAAATATACCCTCAAGGCGAAGTAATAGGAGTGTCGATGATTGTCAGACGCTCGCAAGCACTGGGCAGAAGATGATGATGATGATGATGGCGATGATGGGTAGTCATCAGATTCGATGAAGTCTTGGACCATCTGAACCAGCTTCTCATCATCTTCCATGTTGTCCATCTCTCTATCGCTCTCTCTGAGGAGTGTCCTTTATGTGTGAAAGCTCTGGCTATGGAGTTGTCACAAGCAATGGGATATATATCTTGGACGACATGACTTAGGGGGTGGAAAAAATGTTTACACAGGGGTGAGTGGGGACGGATGAGGTCATGATAACTTCATTTCTTCTTTGCGCTCATTGGAAGGTGAAGTATATCATAAATATGAGATTAGTCTAGTTAGAGAATATTTCTGCAGAATATCCTCGTTCCTTCCTTTCTTTTCCTCCTTTATCTTAAAGAGAGGGCATGATTTGACACGCTAGAGGCTAACTGTTCCAACATGTCCATAATGGTTCGGTTCTCCCTCTCTCTTTTCGGTGGTGATTCCACAATGGAAATCTTACTCGGACTGGCCGTCGCACAAATTTCGTTTAAATCTCCAGGTTCCTTCCATTGTGTACATTGTCCAGAAGAGATGTACTCTCAACGTCTCGAAAAGATGCTCGTGAGTCAATCTTGAGTGGATCGGATAACGTGGATGTCAATTGGTAACGTAGTCTAAGAGTGAGCGCAAAGTTGTCGAGAAAATTTCCATCCTTGCTCAGCAGAAGCAAAGTAGAGAGCACTTCGTTCGTGATCACCTAGAGACAAGTGGGAAACAATTATAGTACTAGAATATGCATCAATGATGTTTGGCTTCTCACTTCCTTCTGTTTGTGCAATTATCTTTTATCACGGAGAATATTCCATATGCTCTGAAGCATTATGAATCATGAATGAAACCTTAAGAGATTGCCTAAGTTGAATACGATTCGAAAAGTATATTACACTTTGTGGTTATGGATCGGGACCTCATAGTAACAAATTTTTCCAACATCATCTCGAGTGCTTCCCATTGATCACCTCGATTGCGATAAGAGATGAAAAAAATCTCGAACCAACGGCGGGATATAAGCCCATGAATAGAATTCCCTTTGTGTATGTTACTGTTTTCTCAACAAATATTATCAAAGAAAAAGCATAAAACAGAAAAAATCGAATATTAAAAGTAAACATAAAGAAAAAAAATCAATAGTCAAAGTGAACCAGGCGTACGGCGGAAAGTGGGGGAATCCCATGAGCCTAGATACTGCCTGGTGTGGATGGAGGCATATCCCAGTAAATCTTTAGATTATGGATTTCCCAGTGAGTGACGATCATAATGGCAGGCAACAAAATTGACATGATCCAGATCTGATCGCCCGACGTGGATGTATGAGAACAAATCCTTTGTGGTGACCCTATTTTGAGCGGACAATGCACTAATTGCAGATTTAATTAGTATGCTAGTTCTCGGGCTTTTTGCTCAATAACTCTCCTACGTTCGAGAGAGATTTAGGCTCCGCTGATTTCAAGAAAAATATAGTATTTTTGAAAAATATATTTTTCCAAAAAGCATTTTCCAGAAAAATGATCAAAGGCTGCTGGCTTGTCAATCTCGAGCAAGATTGAAATACACTATTAGACGCCACGATATTTAAAGGTAAATAAAAAAGCCAGAAAATATTTTTCACTTAAAAAAGGGAAAACATTTTCCCCACTGTTGAAGGGAAATATTTTCCCTGACTATCTTATTTTCCATAAAAACGAACGCCAGAAAGTTCGGAATTTTTTTTTCTAGAAAGTTATTTTCCGTGAAACGAACAAAGTATTAGGAAAAGAAGAAGAGAAACAAGTTCATCTAATTTTCTAAATTCTCTCTCTCTCGTACCCTCATAAATTAGAAAATGAATCTGATAAGTAAGTTAGATTAGGATCGGTAATAATAACTACTCGATTCCTAAGTTCAATGAAAGTTCGGTGGATTGCTTCAATGAAGGTTGGTAATTTACGTTAAAAAAGATACTAGGCGATGATTTGACGGGAGAAAAGTCATCGCGAGTCTAAAAATTTGCATGGGCAATCTCTAAATAGAGTCAGTAAATGTAAGACGTTGCTAACTCAAGTCAGTTCCGTTGACTCCCTCCAACTTGGCCAATGGAAAATGCTATCGTGACATTATTTGTCAATTCTTTAAGAAACGTGGCGTGGGAGTGGGGCCCACCAACCGCCACATCATTAAAAAGTTGAAAAGAAAAATAATGAAAAATAAAAAAGAGGAGAGAAGGAAGAAGAAGAAGAAAACATCTTCTGTGTCGAGTTTGGCCATGGCCACTCGAGCTTCTTTGAGCTGACAGTCATGGCTGCTCGAGCTTCTCTATGCTCCTGGCCACGGTTGCTTGACTTTTGTTCAGCTTGACCATGGCCACCCAAACTTTGTCAAGCTCACGGCCATACTTTTGACGAACCTGTCCAAGTCAATGGATTGTCCTCGGACATACTTGTCCCTCTTGAACGGAATTCGAACCATCTCCCCTTAAAAAGGCAGTTAAATTAAGGATGGCGAAAACCATCCATCGGTGGCCGATCAACACGATGTTACGATCGATCACGTCCAACAGAGTGATAGTGGCCATGGAACTTCACCAAAATCGAGTCTCCTTCACGGTGAGTAACACTGAAAATGGCCAGAGTACCAAGAGAGGGAGTGAAATCCGTCGACGGAAATGCTGCTTACGAATTTGCAGGTGGATGCGCATCCAAGATTGGCCTGCGTTAGGAAGCAATATGTGAAGCGAATGAAGAATGGGAGCATAAAAAGCCGGACAAGTTTTGTTCGAGATTTGATTATTGCTAAGCTCGAAGATGCTTGAGCGGCCATGGCGGCAAGCTCGACGAAGCTTGAGTAGCCTCGAGCAGCCATGGCTGAGCTTGATGAAGCCACTCAGGCGGCTGTGGAATCAGCGAAGAAGGACATAGAGGAAGAAGATGCATGATGATTTTTTATTTCTTTTTTTCTAAAAGATCTTCCAAAAAAAAAATCTCCTGATGTGGCGCTTGATGATTGGGCACCACATGCGTAAAGAAATTAACGAAATGAACTTAATTGTATTCATGAATTAACTGAGCTTTCATAACAAGTTTCAGAGCTTAAGCGCACTGATCTCTTAAAAGTTTAGTCCAGACGATGCAGCAAATTTGCCTGTTTAAGCACTTTTCCTTGTTCACTCGAATTTGTACCTCGACTTCAGCTTAAAAACTGCGGAGGATCCGAACTTTATCATCTCATTCTCTTAAGCTGGATCTTCTTTTTTGACTTGCCAATTAAGAACTGTGGAGACAAAAAGAAAGCACTGATGAGGCTGGTGGTAATATTTTAGTGGAGGTCCTTTGGCACTGTCATCGGTTCACAAGCAAGGTGAGTAGTTCCATTGCTGGCTGGCTCAGAGATGGAAAGACATAACGGAGGAATCCCAATTCTAGCATCGGAGATGCCGATGGAAAGACCTATTTGCCACCTGTGTTTACCTCCGGTCGAGGATCCTCCCTCGGACATAGACTACATACGAGGTAGTACTTTTAGTCAGATAAGAATATAGCTGCGTGAACATAACATGATTGAAAATGAAAACTCCTGAGGAATCGAACCACTAATTAGAAAATGGTCTCATCTCATCTAGAGTCCCAAAACACATGCAAATAAGTCATATTGATGCTGTTACCTGTTTTCTTCGAACATGAACCAACGTAAGTATGCTAAAGAGGATCATTTTATCGCCATTTCTTGGATCTGCTATAACTTCATTTTGTAAATCGAACTATCGGATCTTTCTCAAGCATTTGGAAACATGATCGTCCTGATCAATTATGCTAAATGTTCTAAAGCGAGCATGTGATAACATTAACTGATCTGCATTAGATGTGTAGATACTAGATCCTACATAACAATGCTCCTCTAAGTACTTTGTCAAGATAAAGTCTAACTTCAATTCTATGTTATCTTTGGCAAATCGCCTATGGCGCATACATCTTCACTCTTCTATAGAAACAAGTTAACTGAGTAAAGAGTCCGCATGAACGATACTTGAAATAGGTAACGTGGACTTGGCTAAGTGATAGACCATCAACCAAGATCTTAAGATGTCTTCAGTTCAATTCCTATCTTCCACTTCCCTTCTTACCAAATGAAAGAAAAATGATCACAATACAACAGAAATAATCTACTTGAATGAAGTCAACCAACTCCAATGTAGGAAAAAGCAGAAAGAATCTCTAATCAAAGAAATTGCCTTTTCCTTTTCCACAAGTTATAATGCAAAGATGATTTGGTTTGTATCTGGAACTTTTGCAGATCTACAGTTCCAAAATGCAAAAACTTCAGGAAAGTCCCTTCCTTTGTCCTACTTTCACTAAGCTGCACAGAGGCCGGCTCATTAGATGAAGACCATACTGTGACTTCAAAAGATAAACAAAATTGTTGGGATTCTCCAACAGCCGGAAGATGAGATAAATTTGAATGGTAGAATGGAATTTATAATCCATTATTGGTAATGTCAGGCCCATTTTTGGCGACAACTTAGATGAAGTGATGAGTAGGATATTCATGCTCGTACCCATTATAGTCATAATAGAGCCTCTCCCCCTTGGCAATATCACGAGTAGCAACCAAAAAGACCCTGCATTCGCCGTTCACATTGTACCTCACGCATTTACAGTTCTGCTTCCTTTTACCATCCCTGCATAATATTTTATGAAGTCTAAGCAGAAGGACCAGCATAAGCTCTTGATATCTTTGGGAGAAGGGACAATGAACATATGGTGTGAAAACACTTCAAAAGAATTTGAGATGGCAAATATGCAAATTAATGCTTAAAATTCAGCTAACCAAAGGGTAAAGGTGATTTTCTTTTAGAGTACAATGTGTTAATATTAAGAAGTTGATGACGGACAACAAGAATTAAAGTGGCTTACGCAGTGTGATTGTTGATGCCATTTACAAAGCGCGCAATATTTCCACGTTTATCAGGGCAGATGACAAGACTTCTAGATGAATCGTTTGCTAGAAGAAGAGTCATCATACTATCACAATCGTCTTTTTCTCGGTTCTTAAGGTAATCCACATCACCGGTGTACTCTGCAATCAATGTCATGTCTTTAATCGGGCCATCAGCTTCTACAGTGAAGCTGCATCATGATGGAGCGAGCAAAAAGGACCAATTAAGAAGTGCATAATGATATGGTAGATGTCATAATAAAGGTCCATGGTGATGGTAAAATAGTACCCTTCACATGAATCGAAAACTACTAGAAGAGGAGGCCATTCGCCTCGTTTAGACATTGCTCTACAGTGCTCCAGAGTTTCAATATCTTCTTTAGGAAGAACCTGATAGGAAATCAAAACAATTCAGAGAACAGAAAAATAAACTGTCAATTTAGCGTGCAAATGATGTCAAAATAGAAGTATATAATCCAAACCTGCATGCCACCTTTTTCAAGCTTTGCCTGATTAGCTGATCTAGGAGCCCATCCCGGCAAGTATGTGAGATCATCACTGAACTCCATCTTTAGTGCTGTCAAAGCAGAAGCAAGTGAACCCATTTCTTTCAACCTTTGGGAAGGATCCTCCACTGGAGTAAATGGAAGGAGTCTCCTCCTTTTCTTCTGCATAACCAAAGGCCCTGAGCGCTTCCGACGCTTTCTATTGTCTAAATGAAAGTAATCAAACTAGTTGCCTCAGTAGTGAACAAATTTATGAAATTAAAGACTTTCTGGAAAATGTTCTCTTTTGCCAATAATGACTTCAGCAATTACTGTAGTCGCTAAGGTAAGTATAACAACAACAAAAAAACAGCAGCAGATGTGAAATGTAGATGAAGTTCAAACCGAAATACTATTAAGACAAAAGAGTCCAAGTGATTCAGTGGACTGAGACAAAACTTGGTTGAAAGCAATAGCTAGAAACTCAAGTTCTTGCAACGGCAAGTTTATAGGTCAATCATATCATTGAACACCAACAACTTAAGAAAAGACATCAGGACATACACAAAGAATTGATGAAGTAGCATGGTTGATAGGATAATGTTCTCCATGGTTCTTGAACTGTCAGCACAATATTCAATTTTGTCCCATCAATTTGCATTGTTCAAAATGCGTTCCTACATCCTTTTATATATGTCCAACCTATTGTAAACGACATTACAAATAGCCAGCTCGGCCAAGTTGGACTTGACCAGTGACAGTTTGAGCATCAATAGGACCAATAAAATTACTCCCCAGTGTCACTGAGTTCTGTTCAAACATGGAGAATTTTCCTAAGTTAGAGGATAACATTTAGACAAGAACACAGTAATATAAAGGATAATTGGTAAGTGTTGGTTGGGCTAGTCGACCGTGACTTGTCGGCAATCATTTTAATAGCAACGTCTGTTGCCATTCAGAGAAAGCGAGAGAAGGGGAGGGGGATCGGCACGACCACATCCAATTCCATATCGAGGTAGGCACGGCGGTCTCTTTGCCTGTTCTCAATGGCCTAATGTGGGCGGTTGTAGGCTATATAATTCGATTCTTGACAAGAGGCAACAAACACCAATAAACTGGACATTTTCTTTAAAATCATGTGATAAAAGAGCAAAATGGTCAAACAATTGAGGGACATAAGGAAGCTAATCACACATGCTGGAGAAAGAAGATGCAAGTCCGTGAAGCAGGTTAGAACTCAGAAACTATAGCATTAGTGCAACGCCAGAACTACCTATACTAACCACATTTGGCTAGGACGCAATTGCTCCTTCTTATTCTTTACGGCATCAACCACTTTCAGCTAGGAATTCCAAGACTCTGAAGCTCTATCTGTTATGTTCGCTATATATTGCAGATAACTCCCATGAGCGAACGACACTACGATCAGAGATCAGACCATGAAAGATCAAAATGCCAATGGGTTCTGATTGGTCGTTCACTTTAACGATAACACCAATGATAGGCTAAGCAAAGTCTTAACCTTGAGCTTGAGGAGACCCGCATTTCTCATCGACACAACTGGACCTTTGGATCCTGAAGAAGTCGATGATCTTCTTCTGCGAAAATTCTACAAAGGAAAGGTACGATGGCACAATCAATCACACCCTCATCAAAAACAATATCCTTGCACATCAAACAGACAAAGAAACCAAGAATCGAAGCATCGAATTGATAATGCCCCCCTACTTCTTACTCTTCTTTGTTCGCAGCACTTGGGGCAGAGCCACGACCCCATTGGGAGCTTCACGACGATCGGCCTCAGGCAATTCATGTGGAACCCCTTGTCGCATTTATCGCACAGCAGCAGCTCCTCGGCCCGGTCGCCGGACCGGCATTGCTCGCAGATCACGTCGCTGTAGCTCTCTCGCTCCACCACCGCGTACCTGGCTTTGGCCAGTACCTCCGCGACCCTCTTGTACTTTCTCGGCTGCGGCGGCGTTGGCGGCACCGTCCGTCGCGACGACCCGCTGAACCGTATGAATTTCCTGGCCGGCGCCATTCTTTTTTCACCTGGGTGGGCTGAGATAGGGTTTGACAGGATCTTTCAAAGCTTATTTAAGCTGGGAGAAGTGTAGAAAAATGCTTTGCCTCTGTAGAAACTGACCAATGGGCAAATCACCCTCCACACCAATTCTTCTATATCTCCTCCAACACATGAATTATCAAAGCTCACATGTTTCGGCCCCTCTCTGCATTTATATATTATACACCCACCAAACAGACATGATAAACCAATTGGTACGGTCGCGTCACGAAGGTTTCACCTACGAAAAGAGATGTTTGCTCCTCTGTAAAATGTCTTGCAAATACTACACCGACGTTGCGCCTCTAGAGATACCGCAGCTTTTCGGAAAAAGAACTTTTCTTTTTGAACTTTTTAAAGGTTTACGAATGTAAAGTGAATATATCACCAAAGCATATAAATTAGAAACCTTCAAAACACATTTACATACCACAACTAATATCAAGCGGACTATAAATCTCATATTAAATCCACGAGGCGACTTATCTATGGGGTGTAAAATTTGAAATTTCTTTTTAAAAAATGTTCTTCGAAGAGAAAATGATAATATTTTTTAGCGTTTGATTTATCTTGATTTTGTTTTTTTTTTCTAGATATACATGCATTGTTCATGTGTGTAAGACCTGGTCGTGAAAGTCCCAATTGCAAAACTTGCGGTTTCTCGTGTGCAATCGCTAGAAACCTAGCACGGGTGCTAAGGACTTGAGCTTACCCTTGATGGACCTATGTTTAGTTTATAGTGACAACAACACTAGAGGCAAGTACCCTCACATAATCATTTAGAACCTGGACATGGGCACGAGGATTTTGGGCCTACCATCAGGGCATTTGGGCAAAACCTTTCTATGGATTTATGCCTAGGTGCCAAGGAACCAAGGCTTAATGCTAGTGATTTCGGCATAACAATTGGGTACTTGAGCATGACCGCTAGGGACCCAAGAATAAGCACCTAGTCCACACCAAGCATCTATGGATCTAGGCCTTGACTTGGATGAGGGAGTTGGGTAGCTAGGCATGGCCTAACAAGAATTGAGTAGGGGCACCATGGTCATGGGGATGACTGTCAGGACCTAGTCACAGGCACTAGGGTCTTAGGCTTATCTTTGTGGACTTGGGCCCTAACTTGAATGTGTAAGTGAAGTATTAGGGCTTAACCAAAGAAGACCTAAACATGGACATCCAAGTCCTGGGCATGGTTGCCAGTTGCTTAGGTGAGCTCTAGTGTACTAGGCCCAACCTCCAAAGACTAGCCATTATGGACTTAGGCCTAGGTATTGATAACTTGGTCATGGAGGCAAGGTACCTTGCATGGTCGCTAGGGTCCAAGGCCTAGCGTCAAGGGACTTGGAATTGGGGTCCTACCTTAATGGACTTAGACATGGATGTTCGTGACGTGGGTGTGTGACTTGAGTACCCAAACGTGGTCACCAAGACACAAACTCAGTCATTTGTGTCCCAAGCCCAATTTTTGTGGACCTAAGTGTGGAGTTGATGGACTCAAACTAGGGTGCTAGTGGCTTGGCCATTGGAGTCGGTGCTTTGCCATAGGTTCGGGGTCCAAAATAACACTGCCATTAAAAATATCACAAACCAAATTCCTTGTTTGGCCATAGATCACAAACTTAACTTAAAAAAAAAAGATCTTGGACCAAAACAAAAAAAAAATAAACTAAGAATAAAGATCTAGTGAAGCTTATCAGTTCTCCGCAAATTCGTTAATTGTAAAACTAATAAAAGTCCAAATCCAAAATATCACAAATTTATTAACTGTAAACTCGTCTACTACATTTTTTTACTCTACTTAAGGCTCTTTGTTTTCGTAATATCAACACCTAATCAATGAAATTTAAGGCGATAATTAATTTAGTTTGAGTCATAATAGTCCAAGGTAACTCCAAAAATTAAAATCATCATCTCATGACTAAATGAGATTGAATTTAAAACTTAGAGTATATGGAATTTGTTTTATTAAACTTTTTGCCTTACTATATTTTTATGCACAACCCTACTAGTAATCACCATGCTAGCCAATTTTCAATCCGAAACAACTTAACTTGATAAATATATATTGGGCCAAATTTCATCTAATGACAGAAAGAGACCTATTGCAGAGCATGGATTCTTACTTTTTTGCTTGAAATGTCATTAAAGTAGTTAGAAATACATGCGTAGCTTACTAATTTGACTTTCGTTTTATCTATGATAGGTCAAAATGTCTTCTCCAAGTGTCATTAGTAAGTTTGTCTCCTTATTGCAAAAAAAAAACAGAGAGAGAGAAATAGATTTTGATATTTTCTTGACAAAAGTAATAGATATATATATATATATATATATATATATATATGCACTAGTCGATTGCACCTCGCCCTTCTCCTATCTCCTTACTATTTTTCTATGTAATTGTAACGCATTTCTACTTAACAAATATTTTCAATGTACCATAGCATTATAATTTACAAATTTACTGCATATTGGTTAGTAGAGAAAAGCATATGTTGTCGATATACGTGTCTAGAGATAGCAAAAAATATCGACGACATAAAACATTTTACGTTACGCCCATGAATTTAGAATTTTATACAAACGAGTTGCTTCGTATTTTGATAATTTAGTTTTATGTGAAACTTCTACAGCTACCAATAAATCAAAATATTATCATATTTCATCTGAAAATGTTTCATGCACCATTGTCATTATATTTGGGCCCAGAGGCCTTTGTATTAAAAGTCGAACAAAGAGAAAGTTTGACTGGGCCAGGGCTCGACGCAGCCCAAAACGGTGAAATTGCAGATGGGCTTAGGCCCTCTTTGGGAAAATTAAGGGACGTGATTTTCTTTTTCTTTTTCAAAATTTGAAATTACTCACTAACAAAAAATATATATATTTTTATCCAATTTCCTCCACTACTTTTAATTTTCCCCTCTTTATACTCTAGTGCCGTACCCCAATCACCCTTTTTAACAATTAAACGTACGTTCCCAATGTCTCGTGGAGAAAGCGATCCTCGATCGCATGTTCTTTTTGCATCTTTTCCAATGAGCTACTCATGCCTGCTCTTGTAAGAAAGACTCAACACTGACATTTGAAATGAGTTATGAATATAATTCTCACCCACTATTTGATGAGCTGAATAATTATATGAGTAGGTTACAGTTTGTAAACGGAGTAATATAGATGAATTTAGGATGATGAAGTCTAAAGTAATATAAAAGATGAATGTATTTACAGCTTATTTAGATTTCACTCACTTTCTTAACTTTCGTTCCCTCTTACTTAATCTCGTTTGACTGAACAGACACTTCTCCTTTCCAAGTTGTGACGAGTGATAAACCTGACCTAATTGTTGAACCAGAGCATGAGACGACTGCCAATTTGGAAGACTCAAAGATGAAGATAGGGTCTGCAATCTTTCAAAACTTTAGACTTGTGTGCTACACCCCTCCGTAGACTTCTGCCTTCGTACTTCCAAAGAAAGATCGGGGTGATGATGAATTTATATAACAAGCAAAAAAGAAAAAGAAAAAAAATTGATTAGTTGTCCTCTTGATAAAGAAAAAGAACGTGTGTATATATTTTCTAGAGTATCTCGGGCACCGTGTATGAATGCTAGTCAAGAGTATCTGGGGACCCTCGAGATCGTATTTGTCGGTTCACACCTAACTTTCTCAATTGGTATGTCCATTCAATGGCGGACCAACTATTGATAATGACAAACGAGAGGTTGACCTAGAGCGAAATAAATTTGCCAATGAGAGTGACGCTTTGTAATTGGTCGCCCATAGCACTTGTCCACGTTTAATTTGTTCATTATTCGCTCTCACTCTTAAGTGAATGTGATTAGATAACCCATTAGCGTCCCACAGTGTTAATCCTTCAGAACATTCAATGGTATTAGCCTTATCTGAAGGGTGAGACATGCATTGATTTTTAGAATGATATAGATGCCATTTGTCACACCCCTTTGGCCACTTATCATCCATAGAGCGCCACGGGTGCAACGCAATCTGGTGACCAATTAATAATAACATATAATTAGTAATTCGAACAATCAACTACTCTTTCTCTTCCACTTTTTTCTCGGGGACTACACCTTTCTTCTTAACCTGAATCCGTGTCTCTCTCTGAATTAACTTAATCATTGTGGGCCAATCCGAGCACAAAACCCCAACACGCGGAACTATTTGTTGTGGTGCGGACCAATTTTCTAGTGAAGTTGCCCCACAAGTTCGTGGTTCCCATTTCCAACTTCAATAGTTATCATGCTAAGAAGAAGTGTCCACGTCAATTTGTTCATACGATAATTGTCCAAAAATTCATAACCTTATTATTTGGTAGCTGATTTAGTTCTAAACTTTTGAATTGTGCTAATTAAGTCTTCAGTCTTTACACAATACATCAATTTAATCATTTAAGGCAATTTTGATCGAAATTACTAAATGTGGGTGTTGGTCAGTTGCCGACCATCTTAAATAGCATGACTAGCAAAAGCAATTTTTACATTTTTTAAAATATAATACTTTGTTTCCTTTTTCTCAAATATAGTACTTTTTTAATTCCTTTTCCCCCTTCTTTTCCTTTCGCCTATGGTTAACGAGGGCGTCGTGGCTCTTGTGGGATTGCCAATCACAAGCGAAAGGATAAGAAGCAGAAAAAGGAATAAGAAGGAAAAGAAAGGAAATTTAAAAAAAAAAATTACAACAAAGCAAAACTCATCTATGCTAATGCCAATCACACAACGTAGGGCGGATAGGAGCTGGCCAACTTTCATGCTATCGGCTTCTGACCAAAATTAACGAAAAATAGCTAAATTGACAAATTATCAAAATATTTAAAATGTCTAGGATTAAATTAGTGCAGCAGTATAATAGGTTTAAGGTTTATTAGACAATTTTCCCACTTGTTAGCTGTTGCAGATTGAAGATCCAAGAACATAGGAAGTACAAGATAAGTTGGCAGAAGTATGAGATTGGTTACTTAACTTTCAATTCCTATCTAACATTCAAGAAGTTAAACTTCAATGGACCCCAAGAACCTCAGCCACAACAGAATCTATAGTTGAGTACACCACTAATTCAACCAGAAGCTCTATCAAAATCAAATAACGCATTGAGCCCGGAGCTTTGTAATTGAGTGGAGCTCAATTAAGGATGTCATTTCGCTCGAATCATCTGGCAATTATCACGGTTGGTAAATTGATTTGAATGATTAGGTGGCCACCGAGGGCCATAGAGCAATGTTCTTCAAATCCCTAGGCTAAATCTTCGATTAAGGTGGACTATTTTTTTGCATCCAAAGCATATCAAATCAAATCAGGGAGCAGTTAGGGCCTACTTCTCACTTTAAAGATCCCTTTCCTCCTTTACCATTTAGTCTTTTAATTGAAAATTAACAATAGTACGACTCCTTTACTTCCATCTTCTCCGTTGATAGGATCTTCACGACTAGATTGAAGGCAAATCGAGCGCTATTGGTAAAATATTTGAGACAATGCATCTAATTTCCCCACTGTTGGTTAACCAAGCAGATGTTGTTTCCATTGGTCAATTCTTTTTTATTTTTTATTTCTAGCTTCTTAGGTTAACCTTAATAGGGTGAGTATATATGTTAATTTCAATCGGTTTAAGTCTGACCAACCAATCAATCCTTGACACATGTCATTATCATGCCGATCCGTACACATGACGTCAGTAGATGAGACTCAAGCGTTCAACCCAACAAATGCACCTAATTACTAGACATGATGATGTTGATAAGACATTACTTCGTTGCTATTTGTTAAAGTATAGATCGGCATTACCATTATCTAAAAAGGTTAAATATGTATTGATCTCTAAAATGGATGACCTTTGACACACCCCTTTAATCATTTGCCATCCATAGACCCTCATCTGCCCAACCCAATTAAGCAATCCAGCAACAATAACATCTGAGCACTCTTTATGCTCTGTTCATTTAATGGAAAATAACTTTCGAGAAAATATTTTCCGAATTTTTCGACTTCATTCACGAAAAATAAAATAGTCAAGGAAAATATTTTCTACCAATAAAAAAATAACTTTAAAAGTGTGAAAAATATTATCTGTTTTTTGAATTTACCTATAAATATCTCTACCTCTAACAACATGTCTCGACCTCGTTCAAGATCGGCAGCTTTTGACAAACGAATACTGAAAAATATTATCATTTTTCAGAAAAATCATTTTATTTTTAAAAATGTTATATTTTCCGTGAAACAAACAGAGCCTTAATCTCTCTACAAACTTCCTCTTTAGAGATAGAACTCTCTTTTCAATCTCTGTGTGTCTCTCAGAGTGCCGACTGAAGCGACGGAGGACCAATCCGACTACAAAATCCGGACGCCCTGACCCGTTTGTTTGTTGTGGGGCACTCCAGTATTCCACTGTAGTTGCAGACCAAAATCTTGGCTCCTGTATCCAGCTGCAACAATCGTCATCTTCCGACTAATTGCTTCAGGAGCATCGACCTCATCAACTCGATCTTGGCTGCGTACTGAAGGTCAAAGTGCAGAGGCGGTATTAAATAAGTCTTTAAAGGTACAGGGTTCGTTACTGAACTTTCCATGCCCGTCTAACGTTCGGGAAACTAATCTTCAATGGACTAATATTAACTTTTGAATCTTCTTGTTGGAACGAAGGGTTGTCGTGTCGAGCACTTGCTGCATTTTGCATCCTAAAACAAACCAAAAATCTTGCAGTAACCTAAAGTGAAATTTTCTTCCTCGTATCATGCAATCTATAGATTGAAAATTAATGATAGTTCGGCTCTTAACGTAGTTCACACCCGGCGCGCTCATTCTAGGAGGAGCAAATTGGTAGGTCAACTACTCCGCGTGGCATCGCAAGTCAATAAGACATGGCAATAATAGACCGGACCGCCCAAAATTCAGTTGTAGTGAGAATGAGGAAAGAGTGAAAAGTGAGTGTACAATTTCTACAAGATTTGCTCGGGAATGTTCACTTTGCCTTGCTGGTAGTCTATCTTGAAACTTCTTTGCTCATGAGGTAGGAAAACCCAATGATGAAACTGGTTATGGAGCAGATTTATCGAACATTGATATATGGTATTAAGTAACTCAAAAAAAGGAAATATTACAATCTTGAAGGGATTAACTTTTCACGTAGAGTATACTCAGCAAATGTCTTGAACTGCATGATTGTGTAAATGGTAGTTATTCACTCGGAGAGTCTTGGGTTTAGACGGCTAGTCAGTCTCCACCAAACTCTTGTGCCTACAGGTCAAACCCACGAGACGAGGCAAGTATGCAGAAGGAAGTGAATATTAACCAACCGAGCAAGATCTAATGTAAATGAAGGCAAAAGAGAAAATCCTTGCGTCAGTGCTCTTTTGTTTGTCATCCGCAAGAACCCATCTGGAAAAGGGGATGACGATGATGACAAGTCAGTCTCTATCTACATCTCAACGCCGACAAGTCAAACCCACGAGGCGAGACCCCCACCATATAGACTAGGACAGTCGAAGAGAAAGTACAGTGCAACAAGATCTGATTTAAATAAGGCCAAAAGTGAGAACTCTTGCATCAGTGGTCTTTTGCTCATCGACCACAAAATTCTACCCAAGAAAAAGGAACGAGAACGAAGATAATGGTGATCTGCAGGACGAAGCTTTCGATCTCTGCTTTTGTTGTCGGGCTTCTTCTTCTCTCTGCAAGCGTCCTGCATGGCGAAGTTCATTACCATGATTTCGTCGTGAGTGCTCCCCTTTAACCTAGTTCCGTTTCGCTTCCTCTAAATTTTTGAAGCTGTCTCATCGGTTAATGCCTCATCAAGAGTGGCTATTCTCTGGCTAACAGTGTCTTAAATTTTAAAAACGATGAGTTAAATATGCATGTTTGCTGACATAAGTGACTGGGTTATGATCCAGCTGAAGGAGAAAAACTACACGAGGCTGTGCAGTACAAAGAGCATGTTGGTTGTTAACGACAGTTTTCCTGGACCGACCATTTATGTGAAGAAAGGGGATACTTTGTACGTGAACGTCCACAACCAAGGTTGCTACGGCGTCACTATCCACTGGTAATCTCTCTCTCTCTCTCTCTCGTCCTAGGATGATATCTCACATGAAAGTATGTGCCATTTGTCTTTTTGTTTTTCTTGATTCTGATTTCATGAACCGGTGTTAGTATACTAAGGGGAAAATAATTCAAAAAGTAATCAATCTATTGTACAGTAGCTAATTTAGTTCCAAACCTCTCAATTTTACAAATTTAATCTTGAACCTTTTGATAACTTGTTAATACGGTCATAAACCTTTCAATTATACTCATTCAGTTCTACAATTTTAAACGTTTTGCCAATTTAATTCTAAATTTTTTAACAAATTTTCAACATAATCTTTTCGACTAATTGTGGTCGGAAATCACTTAGGTGAAAGTGCGGTCAGCGCTTGTTGTTTTACGTAGCGCGGCCAACTGACATGGATAATTTATAATATTCCCATTGATTTCTTACTTTTGCTTTTTCATTATTTTTTCTCTTTTCTTTGTAAAGTTGCCAGGGCCGCCTGCCATTGGGGCGAGGGCCGAAGAGGGTGTCCGAAGCCCTCCCCCAAGTGGCCTTACTAATACCGACTCAATGAAGAGGAAAATAAAGAAATAAAAAATAAATTCAAATATTTTAAAAAATAAAAAAACCATTTACGTCAGCGTTGACTACACCGCATAAGACAGCTAAAGTCGAACAGACCACCACATCAACGATTTTCAGATTTATTGAAATGTTTATGATTAAATTGACAAATTTTCAAAAGATTTATTGTTGAATGAGTACAATTGAAAGATTCAGAACTAAACTGGTAAGCTGTCAAAAGGTTTAGAACTAAATTGGTCAAAACTAAAAAAATTTAAAATCGAATCGGCTATTGTACAATAGGTTTAGAGTTTTTTTAACAATTTTCATATATACCAAGTATACCGATTTTTTGTTCAAAACAACCATGTACTTTGTAAAATGTGCTGCTGTTAGTCCTTCTTCGTACTCTTTTTTGTTGTTGTTGCTAATTGATCTTCATTGACATGGACAATTGGATTGCTAAGTTGGACGTCGGAGTATGCGTGTCTTTTATGATCACAAGATTCTTTTATTTGACACGAGAGAGAGAGAGAGAGAGAAAGACAGAGAGAACTCATGGCCATGGCTACTCGAGCTTTGTCGAATTTGGTCATGACAGTGGGATCTGTGACCGTGGATGCTTGAGCTTGTTTAAGCTTGCTGGCAGCTAGGGCTTGTTTGAGTTTGTCGCCATGACCGCTGCGGTTGCTTGAGCTTCGTCTAAGTACGGCCATGGCCACTTGAAGTTTTGCATTGGATTCCTAATGACGTTAATGCCACGCCAGCGAATTGCTTCATCAGACCATTCCAGAGATTTATCAATGACACTTTCAAATAGTTCAGGGACGGTTCTTAAATCAAAGAAAATGGAGGGACGAAATTGATTTTCGTACAAAAATAAAGATACTAAACATGACGTACGTTTCACCAAAGAACTCCACTCCCAGGGTGATTTCTATGATAACGAGGATACAAGAGACGACTGCCCAAAAACAGAATCATGTAAATTGATCTGTTGATTTATTATAGGAACTTTCTATTTTTAGGTCCATATAGGGTCTAATATCTTTAAAAACCTCCAAATTTAAGGTTCAGCTTCAACCTTCGACTTTAAATCTAATGCTAATTATACTTTGAACCTTTTTTCATCTTATAAAAATCCATAACTTTAGGTCCAATCTCAATTTTACTCTGTCCTTTTTTTGTTTCATAAAAAATCATCAATTTTTACTTTGGTCCTAAATCTACCCAAGTTAACTCTTCGTCCAATATTTATCTTAACAGTCAAGATATGGACTCTCCCGAGCGAGCTGTTTTAAGTGTCCTAAGTCCAGTGCAAGCTTTCTCATTGTAAGAGATGGCAGAATCTTGAGTTCAAGAATTGAAGACTGAGGGAAAATTGAAGATCTTCGAGCGAGATAGAAGGTAGATTCTCTGAAGAGTAAGAGCAATTGAAGAAAGTCAAATTCCAGTTGCTCTAGTTTTTACTCCATTCAAATTAACGAAGACATTATTTGGGCTAACTTGGAAATTTATCTTCAAAATTTCTTTTTTAGATATGAAATTTGGAAAAAAGTTAGAGCAATGACATGGAAATGCTATATCGCTAGAGACGATTTTAAACTAATGGTTAATAAGGATAAATTTGGAACTCAAGTAAAAGTTTGCATTGTTTTATGAGATAAAAAAAGTTTATGGTAATAATTGGGATTTGGTCAAAATTTAAGGATTTTTTATAAGACGAAAAAAAACTTAAGATAAAATTTAGATTGGAGTTAAAGTTAAGTTTCTTTCTTTCTTTCTTTCTTTTTTTTGGGTAAGGCATTTGGCCATTGATATAGTGCTTGTGCAATTGGGATAAACATTAAGAAAGAGGTCAATAACAAAAGAAAGTCTGGATCCAACCATGGCGACAGTAGCCTGAGAAAGTTAGGAACACAGTACAAGACAATGATCGGAGCAAGTCTATTGCGATGGCCCATCTGGTCCACCATCCCACCATCAAAATATTTCACATCAAATTCGCCTAATTAAACCATAAACCTATGCTTTAAAAAGAAAAAAAATTCTATCCTACTGAGCAATTTTGCAGCAAACTCGTTGGATTTCTCATTCTTGCTTTGATTAGTTGCAACTGCTAACTCGATCTTGATAGGCACGGAGTGAACCAGCCGAGAAATTCATGGTTCGATGGGGCCGAGTACGTGACGCAGTGTAACATCCAGCCGGGGACGAACTTCACGTACGAAGTTCTGTTCTCAGAAGAGGAGGGGACGTTGTGGTGGCATGGTCACAGCGAGTGGGCAAGATATAGCATTCATGGGGTCATCGTCATTCATCCCGCCGACGGAACATCCTATCCGTTTCCGCAGCCCGACGGCGAGAAGGTGATCGTGCTCGGTACGTACGGCAATTTCACCTGTAGTTTGCAAACAGCTTCTCTATTTAACGCAGCAATTGTTACTGGATAATCTGTAGGATCTTGGTATACGGAGGACGTTTACGCGACCCTCGCGGAGAGACTGGCCGAAGGGGCGGACTTACTGGTATCCGAGGCATACACCGTCAACGGTGAACCTGGAGACTTCAGCGACTGCTCCAATGGTACATACTCACGTTGCTTTGATTGATGATTGTCATGACATTGCCAAGAGATTGCTGGATTCATGAGAAGTCTTGATCTCAAGTTGATAGTTCGTGTGCCTGATATGCATTAGACTGCAGATTCACTCGATTTCTTTGTTTCTTTCCCTCGTCGTGTAGAAACTACACACAGGTGGACCGTCGACTATGGCAAGACCTATCTCCTTCGCTTGCTGAATGCCGCCATGAATGCCGAGCTCTTCTTTGCGGTCGCCGACCACAATGTCACCATCGTCGGATCCGATGCGGCGTACCTCAAACCCTTTTCCTCAGAGTACGTCTTGATTAGTCCGGGACAAACCATAGATGTCTTGCTCACGGCGAATCAGCCTCTGGGTCAGTATTACATTGCCGCCAGGCAATACTATAGCAACCAGTTCAGTTACAGCGGATACGATCACACCAATGCGACGGCGATTCTTGAGTATAGAGGCAACTACACTTCCCCGTCGAGTCCTGTCTTCCCGTCCAGTCTTCCACCCTACACGGACTATAAAGCCGCGACAAGCTTTGTGCAAAGCATGAGGAACTTAATCGATCACGTTAATGTTCCAATGAATATAACCACTCGCATGTTCATCACCGCGTCACTCAACCAATTCATGCTCAAAATCAATGATACGACTGAAGAAGTTTACCCGTCTGCGAGCGTAAACAACATCAGTTGGTATAATCCTTGGACCGACGTACTCCAAGCATATTACAGGTTAGCTATACTAGATCGTCACTACTATGATTGTCATTCCTCAATGCTCAAAATGCAAATATAGGTTAAAGGCGAATTTAGCTGTTTAAATTAATTAGCAAATGCAGAGTTTGCTGATTCTGACATAATTTCGAGAAATGTCTCTTCAATTGTGCTATGTATCAATTGCAGGAATATCAGTGGCTTCTACACAACGGATTTTCCAGACGATCCGCCAACTTTCTTTAACTTCACCCAACATAATTTGCCTCTTAACACTACTGCTCAACCGGATAGAGGGACGAAGGTGAAGGTGTTTGAGTACAACGAGGAGGTGGAGATAGTGTTTCAGAACACCGACGTGATGAACTCGTCCGAGAATCATCCGATGCATCTACATGGCCATAGCTTCTATGTGCTTGGCACTGGTTTCGGCATCTACAACAACGAGACCGACCCTCTGACGTTCAATTTGATCGATCCTCCTTATCAAAACACTGCTTCAGTACCCAAGGACGGATGGCTTGCCATTAGATTTAGGGCAAACAATCCAGGTTAGTACAGTACAATAACACCTGGTCACATTTTCCACTGCTCTTCAACATCTTTTACCTTGATGGCAGGGACAAAAGTTAAGCTAATGGAATCTGTTTTGTCATCCCCAACGTTGCGTACTATATTTTAGGGATACAGAGCAATCTAAGCCCAAAGATTAATGCTTTTGTGTTTTTCTCAGGAGTGTGGCTATGGCACTGTCACTTGGATAAACACCTAACTTGGGGCATGAACGCTGTGTTCATCGTGAAAAACGGTGGCACCAAGGACACGAGCATCCGAGACCCCCCGGATTATATGCCCGCGTGCTATCCTGAGAGCGAACTCCGGCTTCAGGAGTACTCCGATTCGGACGAGAAGTTATACTCGACTTCAATGTGATCAGACTTTCATAAATCTTTGAGGTACTAGCACAGGAGCTCTCTCTTCCTTTGCCCCGTTTACCATTCTAGTGAATAATAGCTGAGCGCAGAGGACGTCGGTCGTTGAAAATAGTTTGATTGCGCCATTCTATGAGTTAACTACTCGGTTTAGTCCACTTGCTGGCATAATCTTAGGTTCATATCTATGGCAGCCCCTAGCCTGTCTATGAACTGGAGATGATCCTTGGTTCTTCTGTGTATTCTCTGCTTCTACTACTACTACTGCTGCTGCTATTATTATTAATTCATGCACTATAGTTGTGTTGGGCCTATTTATATTGAGCCCATTTTAATACTATGTACAGTTGGCCCAGACACAAAGCCCTCAGTTTGAATCAGAGGCTCTGAAAGTTGCGCTTCGTTGGCGCTGTTCCTTTCCCTTGCATGACCAAAGAACTTTAAGCTTTTCATAGCCTCTGATTTTCGTACGTTGAAGTGACTTTTGATGATTGTTTGCGCCTTTCCCGATGAACTAAGCAAATGTATTTATTCTTAAAGGTTAAAATTTGAAAGTATAGTTGTATAAAATAGAAAAATTGCATCTCAAATTTTAAAAGTCATAAAAGAAAAAGCATAAACTTACAGTTAAAATCAAATTTCACTTCAGAGAAATCCTTAAATACTCAACGGTTCAGTCCTACACGAGGGAAGCGAGAGCGCCTTTCTTTGACAAAATAGGGAAAATAAGTGCACCAAAAATAAGTCCTAAACTTGTCTTGATGGTACAAGGTAGTTCCACGGCTTTTACATTTATCCCAAAAAGGAACAAGGAAAAGAAAGAGAGGGAGATATATTTGAGTCACTAATTTTTTTGAGGTGACCAACTGATAGCAATTCAGTTCGGGTGTTTTACCCTATAAGCCTAACTCTTCTAATTTGATTCACAGCTACTTCACATCATCATGTGGTCCGAAGTTTCAAAATCGACAAGTCAATATGAGTCGAACAATATAGCAAGAACCATTTTATGGTTCGTTTGCGACGCATGATCTTAAGAAAGATGGGTACTGCTTTGTCACTTGAGCAACGAGGTGATACCTCTGTTACTTGCCAAAAAGAGGGCATTGCGCTTCAGTTACTGATATATTTGCCTTCTTGGTTTCATTTTTTTTTTCCTTCATAAAAGGAATATGGAGGAGCAGATAAATGGAAAATAAAAGTCCAGTCCTTTTTCCCACTCCTTCATTTAATGACGCCAATAAAACGTCCCTTTCAATCTTTGCCTTTGCGGTGCGAAATTCTCGAGTCGAAACAGAACAAGGAATGGGATTATGGGACATAGATTTCTTCAAAATTCAGCCTGCAAATAGTACGAGATTTGTTCACTTACTGTTGCTGCAAAATCAACGCACCTGCAGCTACAGACTCGCAGTCACCATCTACTCCACGCTTGCAGCTGCAGAATCGCAGTCACCATCTACTTTTCTATGCAATTTACGAGGATCGAACACAAATCATTACAAAATTTCTTGATTGACGTGTTAGTTAGCGATGCAGTGCATGGTTCCGATTTACAACTTGCCAAAAAATTGAAAAGCGAGCGAGAATAAAATATGTATATTTCTTTTTTCTTATTAAAGCTTAATAATCGCGTCCTTAATTATACTACATAGAGTCAAACTAATTCATAAAGAAATACAAGAAATAAATCAATTTCCTAATACAATATTTTAGTTTCCTCAAGGGATATCAATCAATATAAACTAGAATCAACCTCTTAATTGTGATCAATCACAATCGTCTAGTTGAGGCAACAGTATCTTTAACACTCCTCCTTAAACTAGTGGTTTATATACATCAAGAACTTATAACTTGCTTAGTAGATACATATGTTGCCTCTGACATAAAGTTTTGGTGAAAATGTTTGCAGGTTGTTCCATTGTTCTTATCCATCTTGTTTGTATTACTCCATCTTGAATATTGTGATGAAATAACAATCAACTTCTATATATTTGTCCTTTCATGAAAAATTGAATTTATTACAATTAAGAGTAGCATTATTATCTTTTTTTTTTTGGTCTGAAGAGTAGCATTATTATCACAGAATAGAATAGTTGGTTCCTTTACCCACACGCCGAGATCTTGAAGCAATCCCCTTATCTAAATTATCTCACAGTTAGTTTTAGACATTGCTCGATATTCTATTTCGATAGATGATAGAGAAACTGTCGACTATTTTTTTTTTCCAAGAGACTAACGAGTCACCCAATTTGATGCAAAAACCTGTGATAGATTTTCTACTCATAGGGCAAGTCATGTAATATGTATCACCATATGCTGCCATTTCCATGTTGTTCTTTTGTGATTGTAAAATTCTCAATCCTAGACATCCTTTTAAGTACTTTACTATCTTCATTGCGGCATTCATGTGAGATTGCTTCCATTTATGCATAAATTTGCTAAAAATCTGCATAGCACAGCATATGTTAGGTTTAATTATGGTTAGATGATAAGCTTACCGACAAGTCTCTGTTAAGAAAAAGGATCTTTGAGCAGAGGATCTTTATTTAGAAGTGGTAATCCTTTATCATATTCCGATGTTGTTAACTTGACATTCTATTAAATTGAAATAGCAACTGATTTGGATCATGATAATCATACTTCTGAAATGGTTTCTAGGACAAACTTGTGTTTCAATCATGCAATCTCTATTCCAAGAAATACTTGGGAGATCCTAGATCCTCAATGTGAAAAGTAGACTATAGGTACTTCGTAAATGTCTTGATGTCATTTTCATACTTTTATCATTATAAGTATGTCATCAATGTATATAAGAAGGTAAAGTAATGATATGCCTCGACTCCATGTAAATAAGGTATAGTCGTGTCTGGATTGCTGGAATTTCACAGTTGTGAGTACAGTGGTGAACTTGGCATACCATTGACAAAAAGCTTGTTTGAATGCATACAGAGATTTACAAAAATGACATACTATATTTTCCCCTTGTGTACGTAAACTCGACAAAAGATTCAGGAAAATTTCTTCTTCAAGATTCCCATGAAGGGATGCAATGTAAACATCCGTTTGGTGAAGGGGCTAATCATGAAGAACAGGAATGGAAAAGAAGGCACAAATAGTGAATTTTTTCGATACAGGAGAGAACTTTTTGATATAATCAAAACATTCTCACTCTGTGAATCTTTTTACCACTAGTCTCGCATTGTATCATTCAGTAGAACCATCCGTCTTACATATAATCTTGTACACCCATTTACAATCAATAGATTTCCGATGAGAGGGTTGAGGGACAATATCCCAAGTTTTACTGTCCATTGGAACCTGCAACCCCTCATTGGCAGCCTCATTATAAGAAGAGGTTCCTGTCCTTAAGATTTTTTACTAATGCAACACATGTACTCAGGAGAGAGATTAACAAAGCTAACATATCAAGAGAATAAAATATTGTGTATCAGATAACTCCAACATCGTACAAATGTAATATAATGTCCATGTGGTCAGTTGTGTAGCTTGACCAAAACGTCGAGGAGGAGAAGGAGCTAGTTCAATACATGGGATTACTCTATGTCATTCAGAGAGATATCATCCGGAAACGTAGGCAAGAAAGATTATGTAGGAAATCCTAAAGTGCCCTCCTGTATAATATTTGGAGCTGTATTGTGTGTATTTGAGGATGATTCTACATCAAAGTCTATAGCCAGAGATGTAATTGGGGATGACATATAAGGAATCGTTATTGGTTGAGGAGGTTGATCTCTTCAGTGAAAAAAAGGGGGTGATCGATGACTGTATCAAGCTGTTGATGAGACAATACCTTATCCTAGAAAGAGAAGACGTCTTCATTTCGTGGAAGACAACATCTCTGCTAACAAAGAAACGCTTCATGGATGGATCTTAAACAACATATCCTTTTTAAAGAGAAAAATATCCCATGAATATGCATTTAAAAGCATGAGGATCCAATTTATTCCAAGGCCTACAGTAGACACATAGCATAGACATCCAAAGACATCAAGACGACGGATCTTTGGACATTTCCCAAAAAGTAATTCAAAAGGAGTTTTCCATTGAGAACTCGAGATGGTATCCGATTGATTAAGTATGTTGCCATGATTACATAGTCTCCCTAGAATTTTTTTCAAAATAAAAGCTCAATATTTAAGTGTGTGAGCAACTTCTAGGAGATAAGGATGTTTTCTTTCAACAATACCGTTCTGTTGTGGAGTATACATGCAAGAGGTCTCATGAAAGATGACATTGATAGAGAACAATGAAGAACATTCATAATTGAAGAACTCTTGACCATTATTAGTGCGAACTCATTGTATGGGTCTATGAAACTGATTTTAGCTAAGGTGAAGAAATTTTGAAGATGGAAAAGGACCTTGGGCCTTGATTGCATTAGGAAAACCCATGTTTCTCTGGTATGGTCATCTACAATTGTGAGAAAAAACGAGATCTATCACAATTTGAAATATGATATGGTCCCCAGACATTCACATGGATGAGAGAAAAAGGTGTATTGGCATGTGAAATGCTTTGCGGAAAAGATAATTGGGATTGTTTAGCTAGAGGGAAAAGTGGAAATTTAGGGTGAAGAAAGGAGGCACTATGGCCTAAATGATGATGAGACAAAAAAAAATATATTTTTATTAATGTTGGCATTACACAAGGTGTCCTTATTTAAGGACACGCGAAATATTGAAATTTTTTGGAAAATTGGTTAAAAAATAGAGTCCTTCATGATTGTTACCCAAGCCTATCAATTTCCCAATTGAAAGGTTCTGAAAGAAGCAGATGTCATGATCGAAATGAACCTGGCAAGAGTTATACTTATTGAGTTTAAGAACAAAGATAAGATTAAATTGGAATTTTGAGAATAAATTAGACGTTTTTTAGAGTGATGGAAGATTAAGTTGAACATCTTAAGTTTTGGTGACTGAAACGTCATCTCCTTACTCTCAGTTATTGATTCAAGAATGAATACCGAGACAACCCTTCCCTTGTCGGTCTACTGTCTGATCTAATGGCTTTACATCACTAAGGAATCTGTAATTGACAGCAAATCTCCAAAGACGCATGGAGGTACATGTAAGTGATGTATTGATATTGGAAAGGAAATGCATCGCATACTATGTGATAATTGACGCATGAATCAATAATACATGCGGTACTTGTAATAAAGTTTAAGCAATGAGAAGTACCTGCATAATTGGTCATTTTTTCCCTGTGTCCCCAATTGGTTTATAGCTCTTATAATCTTATAGAATTGATCCATATCAACGGGGTATTGTGCCTTGGCATGTGCCTCGACTGAATTATCTTGATCTTTCCTTTCTTGGTCTCCTAGCTTTCCATATAATTTTCAATAATTTTCTCTACTATGATAAGGACGTTTGCAATAATCACAAAATTTACTTTTCACTTTATAGGAATTTTATGATTTATTGGAAAAGCTTAAGCAATTACATCCTTTCCACATGGCTCAGTGTGCACCATCCGATCTTAGAGCTGCGAGATGAGATTTAGACCATCGGATTGTGCAATGTGCATGGAGCCATCGGATCGTATGATTAAATTATGGCAGTTGAATGCCCATGTGTGATTCAGTCCATCCATTTGAGGCAATTAGGCTCCATCTTCTTTCTCCTGATCAAGGGTTTGCACTCCCCTACTTCTTGAGCTTGTGAAGATCCCATGGATGGATTCTATCCAGCAAGTGTTGATCCAATGTTGCTTTGCTTGCAAGAATGACTAGGTCCCAACCTTAATATATTCTGATGAGTCCAGCTACTACGACTCCTCTTGCACCATGAGCTGGTTGATTCGGCCAAGCAAGGGAGGTAACTCCATAGCAAGGATTCGGCTACGATTAAGGATCAATAAGAGCTGTGTGACTTTCTCCTTCTCCCTAATTGCTTGATTATGAGATGGGGCTTCCTCCGACCTTGCAATTTTTCTTCGACCATTTCTAATTCATTCCACAATACTAAAAGACAGTTGAAAATAGTGGAGATCGATAAATTTCGTTGCTTGAGCTCTGATAAGGCTTGGATTATTGAAAAAAATCCTAGTGCTATGGAGTTTCCCATACATCTCCCATATATTTTTCCAAAATTTCTGGGCATCTTCGGTCGTGGGTAATCCGGTGGCAAATTTCAGGGTGAGACAGTTGCCAATCCACGTCCGAACGAGAACAGTGTCGTATGAACCCTTCTTTATCCATTGTAACGAGTGCCCATCAGAGCTCTCGGGACCAAAGCAAGTAATTTCCAACCTAGAGAGTTGCTATATGATCACGCAGTAGAGCTCAAGTCTGTCGGTGTCTTTTAGGTATAGGGGGTTTCCCTTTTCTGGCCATCTGCCAGAGGTGCTTGCAACGGGAAGAAAATTTGGTCCAAAACCAGATACTTACCAAACTAGAATTAAATTCATGTTGGATATATGGGATCGATTGAAGTTTACACTTCAACACAAAAACTTTGTGTCTTAGAACTTATTTTAAAAGTAGAAAAAGTAACTCGCAAAGATATTTATGCCATACATTTCATGGTGACTTAACTAATAGTAGATTAGAGCCAAAAAAAAAAACTCAAAGGCCAAGATAAGGAAGTACCTATGAGTTAAACTTGTAATGGAAGAATATCATGTAATAACATTCATTACGTCTTTCAATGATAAGTTAGAAGCAAAAAAAAATCGAAGCACGTATAGAAATGGAATGGATAGTTTATAGGTAGCATAACCCAAATGTTAGTCGAGACTTTATGGGCAAACTAAAAATGTCAAGCCTAAATTGAGATAACAATTTTTTTTCTTTCTCAAGGGGAAAAACAATTTTATAGAAACATTTGGTTGATTATGTTTCAATTGCACAGTCCAAGATGAGATCTTTAGCAACATATGGTGGGATGGAGATTTAAAGTACTCCCACAAGCAGTTGAGGA
Source organism: Melaleuca quinquenervia (assembly GCA_030064385.1). Classification (NCBI taxonomy): domain Eukaryota; kingdom Viridiplantae; phylum Streptophyta; class Magnoliopsida; order Myrtales; family Myrtaceae; genus Melaleuca; species Melaleuca quinquenervia. Next base: position 25,924,270 of record CM057725.1, on the reverse strand, counting down.
AATAAATAAGTGAAAAAAAAGATGCGTATAGCCTTCATCAGCTTGGGAACCACTAAGAAGAAGAGGAAGTAATAAGAAGTTAAGAAATTTCAAGTCAGGTTAGTCTCCAGCAAAAATCAAAGCCAGTTTTGCTAATCTTCCAAAAGTACTACACAAGGAACTTAAGATAAAAACATATAATATGGGGTATTAAGTGATATTAAGAAACCATTACATATGAAAGTCATTTATCAGACATGGGTTCTGTGTGGTAGACTTATTGTGGATGTTCACTTTAATAATTTTCATTCAATCTTCACCTTATTGACTAACTTATTGACATGCTAATTCATCACATCCACGCAATAAAAATAAGATCACTGATTAATAAGCTTGCCTGCCTATTAATTCGCAATTTTTGTTTGTTAGGAAAGTAAATTGGTTTTCAAATATTTGAAAAAAGATTCACAATTTTCTGAAGTTTCCAATGAGAAAATCGTTCATGATCAATGGCCCCCCAAGTTTTAATGATTTACACGTGAAATGGAAAATCATGTCAAATTCTGTCAATAGATGTCATATCCACTTTTTTGCCTCATCCCCACATGTCAAATAGAAAATGCTTTGGCAAGTAACTAAACAAACGACAAAATTCTATTTTCAAATATATTTTCCAATGATTAAAAATAAGATCGGTCTAAGGTGACGAAAGTCAAGATCAACCATGAACATTTACTTATCTGACAAACCAGACGGAAAAAATAAAAGACTGTGAGCTTCTTTTATTATTTTGACCGAGTAAAAGAAAGTGAAAAGTCAAATGCTTCACTTCCACAAGCAGAAAATTTTGCGAATCCCTCAAAGTGGTCAGGTCAGCACAATACCAGAGAGAAAAGGGTGAGAAGGCATGAGTTGCAGTCACCATTAATATGAGGAATGGGCCGAATGGCTGACCAGAAAAAGAAAAGCAAGTGGGAGAAAACGAAGTGATCAAATCGAGGCTGGGACAGGCTTTCCTGTACCGAGGGGTCGGAAACTACAGTTTCACCATTTCCTGAAGTCTTGCGGTGCCATCAGTACGAAGTGGGACCAAACACTCACCTAACCCTTCGCAAAATTAAGATATGACCCAACATCAACCTCGTTGCTTGTCTCTCAGTGGCTTTGCCCACATGATCTTTGTTTCTGTTTCTCCTTTCCTGGAAAAAGAAGAAGAAGTATTCTTATGTTCCTAACCGAGAAAAAGGATGTCGCTGATAGCTTTTAGCACTTATGAAATCAGTATACTTGTGATGAGTTAGGTTCTATTGGGTTGTTGATATGATTCCCTTATGTACATTCTTATTTATAGTCTTAGCATAATTTATTACATGTTGCTTCTATATGTCAATCATAGTATATCTTATGTTATTTGAGTGCACGCCGTATTTGGCAGCATATAGTATATGCAACGTTACTAAAAGTTATTATCCCGGAGTCCTTGTATCGTTACGTACATTTTTTGATGTGGCACGTGTCAAAGGGAAGATTTGATGTGTTGTATTTTGGAGCACATTAAAAAAGTGAGATTATTTAATAATAGATCATACTGCAATCGCGTATCAAGTCACATAAGGGCTGGATCGTAGACTCTCTCTCCTTTTCATTTGACAGAGAGAAAAATTTATTTTCAGGTACGTCACTTGTCTCTTGAGATCATTCTTCAACCAATTAGACCCATTCAAAAGCTTCTTCCATCTTTTTCTGCTTTTTGGCTTCCTGTCCCCCTCTTCCCTCAATCCTAACTTTGATAGCTGAGCTAGTTAGACACTAGGCAGAGCTGGTTCACACATGCACGTTTGACAAAATCTCATGAACCAATATTCCTCCATATTTGATCAAATCCGCCTCGGGTTTTTCTCTCATTTTGTCACCACCTTTGGCATTCCAATCTTCCCTGGCAAAGCTAAGCCAGCACAAAGTACACAGAAGTGAAACATGGGTGTGTTTAGACGAGCTCTAAGCTTACTGCTTTGGTTGTCTCTGTGCCTATCCATTCTCTTTGTTGCGCATTCCCATGGGTCGAGAAGCACCCAACATGTGTTCGAGATCAAGCCAAAGCAATCTGCTGATAATAGGCTAGGCCACTTCCTGGGGTTCTTGCCCAGACACTTCCCAATACCAGCCTCCGGTCCTTCCAGGAAGCACAATGACATTGGCTTGCAAAGCTGGACTTCATCATCATCACCATGAAGATATCGTCAGAGAGAGAGAGAGAGAATTTTGACAAGAAGGTGATGGATCATATCATTAATATTATAGTTGTGCCTTTCAGTCGTCCTCTCTTTGGAGCCCCCTCTTTCTTTCTTTCTTTTTTTTTTGGCCATTTTGATGAAGCAAAATGGAAATGGTTGGATTGTTAATATGTACATGGAGTGGTTAGTCAAAATCTTTTTCGGAGATTGAAGAACATGGGTTGGGGGGTGGATATGTTGATTTATGTACTTTTTAATCGCCTACTTCATACATGAAGATTCAGCGGCTTGTTCTCTTGCTTTATTTGAATAATAAAATCAAAGATAAAAAGATTCAGATGCCAATATCTTCTTAACCCTTAGCTTCTGCATATTGGTTTTCTTTACTTTCCAAACAATTCTTGCCGTCGCCATGCAGACGCGGCTTCCTGTTTTTGTTATCCATGACCATAAAGACGATAGATAAAGTAAGAGCAGATTATGCATTCCTTATCTGAATTAAAGTATAAAAGAGTGAACAATTTCCAAATGATTTCGCCTCAACACGATACAGTGGATCCAAAGTCTCAGGACATGATTGAAGCTTGCATTGGATTCGAACTGCGTTGAAACTGAGGTCTTGAAATCTGTGAACATATCTATAAAAGAAAAGGAGCTTAATGATTGCCGGCTCCACAACATTCTGATTGCCTTTTTACGTCTCTGTGATGTGTGAGTATATCAAGCTCAAGAGTAGAGAGGTACGAGTGAGCTTAGCTTTAACCAAATCGCCTAAAAGATTGCTACGTGATGACATCGAGGACGGGTCGTCTCCTAGCTTAGCTACGAGATCAAATTTTGTGAACAGCCATTCTAACTTAAAACAGTATTTTCAAGGTCACTATTCTTTCGAGATTCAATTAAGTCTCTGTAACTTTAAAATTACTTTAACTAGAATTAGCAAATTCAACAAAAAGCGTGCTACTTAGGCGTTTTTTGAGAACTAGCCATTTGTGGTCGGCATGCCGCGCATTATGCGGGCAAAAGATGCTATCTTTTTCTTTTTCCAACATCTATTTTTGTTCAATAATCAAAAGGTGTTATTAAAAAAACGCAAATTCTACTTATAAAGGTACATCGCAAATTACTTGTTTCTTTATGGTAAGAAAAGGGGAAAAACAAAGCTCAAACCAGAATGATTCCCTTATCAACAAGGGAACTAAACTTACTGGTGGCCTATCTAATGTTAGAGTGGCATTTATGACTCTATTAGGTAAGGTTAATGAACAAGTTTGTTTTTGTGCTTTTGTTCCAAAGAACATAAAAGTGTTTGTTTATAAGTTTGTTCCCGGGAGCAAAAAACATGTTTTTTTATTCATAGAAACACATTTGGACCAACAATAAGAAATAAAAAAAACTTTCTTCTTATTCTTGAACAATTTGTTAAAAAACACTTTTTATTTTTCTTTTCATTTTCTCTCTTACATTTGCGGTCTCCGACCACCTGCCACCGGCCACCGACGATTGATCGCCCATGAACAAAAAAAAATGAGAAAAAATAAAAAATTTATTGATTGTACCGAACGAATTTCTATTTATTTTTATTTCAAGAACACTTTTACCAAACATTATATTTTATTCAAAAATTATTCTATGGAGTAGAAATATAAAAAGTGTTTATGTTCAAAAAATATTCCCTGAAACAGAAACGTTACCAAACGCGTCCTATATCGCTGGATTGAATAATTCAATTTGCTAACTAGTTTATATACGAATTCCTTTCCCTAAAAGTATTGAGAGTTCTGACTTGTTGGAAGTCCTTTAACAATTTTCGAATTCGAAAGATGAGGATAGCGGTAGAACGCCAAGAGTTAGCTGTATTATGCAGCAACTCAACTAACACTCGCCAGTCCATCTCCACTATAATTTTGGGGATGCCAAAGGAGATTGCTAGTATGAGACCCAAAAAGATACCCCCCAAGTTCAGCTTTTAACAAAGAGTGCACTCCTACATGTTAGGTAAAACTGGCAAGCCAGTTACCTAACTCACAGCGAAGAAGTCCTCCTACTGAAGCTGGACCTGAGTTGCCTTTGGAGGTCCCATGGATGCTGAGCTTAATCCAACCAAGAGGAGGGGCTGTCCAACCTACATGGGTTTCTCCATAAATGTATATAACGTATATGCCTTATGAGGGTGCCACGTGTATTCATATCAATCTATTCACCATACTTTTAAGTATAACCACATCACAATGTGGCCTCAAGTTTATGGAGAGCTCATATGAGATCTTCGAACGAGGTGTGCGACACATGCGAAACTTCTTAAAATTATTTTTTTCAAATTATTTATTTTTCACGAAATTAACAGGCCGTGAATCCATTAGTTGCGAATTTTATTCAAGAGTTAGCTATATTAAGCTTTTCGAGAAGGTTCAATCAAGAAATCCGACAGCTTTCGCTTCCTCTTCAGCACCGAAAAACCTAGCGAGTCATGGAAGAGAGTTGGCGTTTCTCTTGCGTAAAGATCACTGTCAATTCGCTGGAGGCCTTGAGGCTAACGCAAGTAGAAAGGACCACCTAGGGATAGTGTGCACAGGGACCGTGTCCTAGGTTAGCTGAAATCCATGTCGGCCCGCTGACGACAAGACGCACTTCATCAAATCTGTCACCGCTAATCAATCCTACCCATGCCGATAGCAATTCTAGCTAGCTACGTACAGACATGATGGCGAGAAGAAAATCAACGTTAGGGATATAAAGATCTGCACGCGAAGTGGCGTGGAAAGGAAATAAGCAAAAAAAATTTGAACGCTTGGGTCCAAATTTGTGAGAGGCAAAAGAAAAAAGTGCGAGAGTACTTCAATATTAATTCACGCATTTACCTAACATCTTGAGCTTTTACGACAATTAAAAGTAATCCTATAAGATTTCACATGGTATTGGAGCAGAAGATCTCGCGTTCAAATATTACTAAGGTAACATGTTGTTTCTCTAAGCGTTGTTCAAATGAAAGTAGGTGTTTTTAGAGTATTTTTCAACATTAATTGCGTTATATCATACTTTATGTCTTCCTAAATGTTTTCGAGAAAAATCAGACTTCATGTTTTCTGCGGTGACCGATGAGCAACTCTACAGCATCCGTGTTCAACGAGCAATGAAATTATATGGCAGGACAAAAAGACAAGAAAAGAAAAAAGTTGACTTCCTTGCTCTAGAATACAAGCTGCTTCTGTATTGTCAATTAAGCTCAAGCTGTCGGCCACAAAAGGAGCTTCCGTCGTCATCCCTCATTTTTTGCCATGGCTTATACGAAGCATAAGTCGATTTGTCCATACTTGTAGTTGACTGTCTGCAACAAAAGACGAGGAATGCAAAATTATTTTGTGTACGTACGCAAACTACTATGGTCCTGCACCGCGATTTAATCGGTTTATTTCAGAGACCCTCTCTGAAGAAAATTGCTGAAAATGATTTTTCAGGTCATGCAAAAGGAAGAGCACTGATTCGATCCGCCAAAGTTGAAAGCAGCTACTCAGGAACCGCTAAATCTCCATGTTGTTTAAAAGATTACAATCATTGATTTTCTCCCAAATTGCTGTGGGCCAACCAATTTTGATTGTGAACGCAGTGAAACCCCATTTAAATTGAGTGAAATGGTGCTTACTCGGATTATGTCCATCATCAATCATAAGTTTTCAGACTAATTACTCATGATGCCTTCATTACCGCAAAGATAAAGGGTCATTCGATTTGAAAAGTTTCGAGGCCACATTCAAGCTTACATCCGAAACGACAGACGAGCCATCACTAGTCCGGTGCGATAACATAAGTCAGCTTAACTAAATGATGAGGTCAATTGTCTCACAGTAGATCGAATTAAGCTCGAGGTGATGATCCGAACCTGATAATACGCTGGTTTTTCGGTCATTATTCGGATAAAATACAGCATATATGGCATCGTGGTTTCTCGGGTCTAGCTATCTCAAAACAGGGCACCTGCAGTTGATCTTGCTGCACATAATCGCTTCAGATGGAAAGGGGCATCCCGGGTCGATAAGAAATCATTGCATAGCTCGTAATGATAGTAGAACTTCATGAAGGGCCTACTGCGCGTGGGCAATGTAACAGAGGAAGGTAACTGAGCGGAAAGACACCAGATATAACACAATATTTTAGCATTACCAGATTGTTTATTTTCAGTTGTATATATACACAGTACAAACATCCAGCATTCAACGTGAAGACCAGACAACTTCGCCCGTTGTAGTTGTCTTTTTTAAGTCTTCTTTCTCTGTTTCCATCGCTAGCAAGCACTGCTCCAGTGCTAATCTATTCATCCTTTAACAAAAGAACGACGACGACGGCCAAATATACAAACTCGATGCCTAGAGTTCCTGCATTTAAAACACAATTAGATACTTGCCTATACCACTGCTTGAATGTGAACCAAATTAGCTAACTATTGACTCACCTCACCACCAACAGGTTTACAGTAAGCTCAAATCTCAGCATCGCAGCTTCCAAGTACTGAAGTCATGATTCTGTTGTAAGCTAGGAATCCATTGTATACTTTCCGTTGCTGTGATTTTCAATCCCTCTTGCAGCAAGGTCTCAATCTGCAGCATTTGTTTGCCTGACAAGAGAGATGGATTGTCCATTTATTGATATGCCTGCGGGCCACAGAACCCCTGGTACTTGACCAAGCGGCATAAAATGATTCTGCAGCACTCATGCTGAATCCATTATTGCTCAGATCCAATGACTCCAACTGCTTTGCCATCCCAATGGCCATTGAAAGCTTTTCAATAGACGGGTTGTCCGCTGCACCAATTCTCTCCCACGAACTGGCACAGCTTTGATTGACCCCAGATGCATCAGGTTCTATCCCAGTCTGACCATCTTCGCTGTCAGCAACGTCAAGCTGATTGCACTCACGATTCATGGTGCATGGCCGGCTCTGCACTAGCTCTATTTCCTTTGTAAAAGAGCTATTGAGAGAAGATGAAGGATAAAAAAGACTAGGCTCTATTTCCGAATTTGATGTCATTTCCTCATTGTCGGCATTGCCAGCAAGATTGAGTTCCTTCAAGGAGTCATTTTCTGTCATCAAAATCATTTGGCGGATGCATTAGCTATAATGTTTTGCAAGAAAAAATTATCGTAAGAGAGGGTTTTGGGTACCTAACCTGCTAGTGCCTGCATTATTTCGACAATGCCTGAAAGCCCAAGCTGACACTTATTTAAGATCAAAGCTTTTAAGCCGCAATGAGGATTCGCAAGTACTGATGCTAATGCACTAATTCCCTGTTTTCATGAGCATTCCAGCATAAGCTAATTTCAGGTGCATTAAAATTTAAGAATTCAGTACACAGAGCTCACTCGCACAAGAAAAGGTAATGTTTTAGAAAGAAACACAGATAATTAACATAGGCAAAGGAAATACTAACAGAATATAATCAATTTAAGGTCTGTTATTTCCAGGAATGTGTACTGAGAGAGCTCATATGGTGAACGTGAAGTCTTATGTTGAAAATGCACACATCAATAACATAGGCAGAGAGCTTAAAGGAGTGGCAAGAAGATCAAATTTCTTGCACAACTTTATTAGCTCAGCTACAATCCTAAGCCAGCTCCCACTTGTAATATAAGAGCAACAGTGATACCAAACCAGAAGCAAAGCATACAAGAAAATATCACTAATTCACTAAAAGTTTTGTTAAGCTGCTTCAACTAGTGGCTCATATAAAGGATTAGATAAGCTTTCCCATACACAAAAAGTCCATGCATATAGATTAAATTGGAAATGCATAGATAAAGTTCCCAAATATCCTATCATTCGGTAGAACAAACATCACTGGTTAAATTGCATGGTTAGGGCACTCAAAGTGATAACTGGTGAACACAACAAAACCTTCACTAGGCGTTGGGTGTTGCAGCATCTACACGTCACAGACATGGAAGCCTCGTTATGGTAGTAAGCAAACAGACATTACAAACAAACCGCTTTCAAGAATTTCATTTGACAGACAATGGTCATATTCTAGCCCCATTTATGATGGTCGGGAAGTACACAATATACCTCTTGCTTGATCAAATTCCCTCCAAGATTCAGCTCCACAATTCCACAAAGCAGAGTATCAATGGTTTGTCTTGAAAAGTAATTGGATGTCAATCCACAAAATGACAAGTCCAACTTCACAAGCTCCTGATTCTCAAAGGGAAGTGATTCACTCAACTGTAGTGCTCCATCCTGGAACCCAAACAAGCACGTCAATATAAAGATGCGCAAAAGTCAAAGAGCCATAAGTGTGAATGTTGCAGCTATAACTTGAAGAAAGTACTCACAGTTCCAATATTGGTACCTCCAAGCATTACTCCCGACAGAGACAACCTTTTAGATAGCTGACATAGACTGTCGATTACAGTTTTGCTAAGCTTCAAGCCACTCAGACTTAGTTCAGAAAATCTATAAAAAACAAAAAACAAATAGAGTTGCTAAAATCAGATGAAAAGTCGAGTATCATTTCCAACTTTGAAGAAGAAATGACGGCATGGTTTAGAGTCTTTAGAGTACCTTTCTAGTGAGGCAAGCTTGGAAAGCAGATAGATAATAGCATTTCCTGATATCAAGTCATTATGTCCTACTCATTTGAGAAGGGAGTTAATATTCCATTACATAAATAATCCTCAGTATTGGCTAAGAAAATTAAAGAAACTCTTAAAGTACCTATGTAAAGTTGTGCAAGCATAGATCCAGCTTCCAGTGCTTCAGCGGCCTTATTAATTGTTCTAGATGTAATTGAACAGCGCTCTACATTCAAGCTGTACAGGGCTACAGAATGAACAATCCATAAAAAGGAGGTAATTGATGTTCAGTTAATTAAATAGACATGTGCCTGTGGGTGGGTGGCCCAGTATGCACATGCATTCTCATGTAGGAGGTAATTCTGACGTTTGTGTGCTTGTGCATGCCGTGTTTGTTTGTCTAGATGCTACAGTAGATGGACCTTACCCCTACAATTTTTCAGAATTGTGGAAATGTAAGATCCACAAGCATCAGTGAGACGATTGCCCGATATATTAAGTACCACCAGTCGTTCAAACAGCACAGGACATTCACAAATCTGCACGTGTAAGCTAATTAAGCTCATTCAAGGCTATCAATTATGCACACAGTTTATAGACACCAATGAAACGTTGTCACAAAACTCAAGATCCACTAGACATTTTTAGTGTCCAACATCTTTCTCAATATTAGTCAAACATCTAAATTCCCAAATCAAAGTACTTTTTCATTTCTCCCTAATAGCAAGGTGAAATGAAAAGGTAAATTGGGGAAGTAAATGTTTGCTGGACTGCTATTATTCAATATGAACCTGAAACAATGCCGTAGGACCAAAGCGGTTGCAGTGAAGATCCAGACTCAAGTCTCCATAGCTCTGACCTGAAGATTGGAGTACTTGTTGAAGTTTCTCCATGGTTCCATTTCCTAGAAAGATCATTCAAGTTGTGGCAGCCTTTATAAATCTGTATGCTGTCTTTGTTTTATAAAAATTTATTAAAAAGAATTGATGGCAGCTACAAACCACAAGAGTCAAGGGAAAGGCTCTGGTTGAAACAAGATACCAGATGATTACCTAGGAGATTGTGAGAAAGGTTAAGTGTTGCAATTGTTCCGTGCACACGCAATGCATTCAACAGTGGAGTTACAGAAACATCTTGTAGTTCGCATTCTGACAGGATAACTTCATCTTCTGAGACCTATTAAACAGGAAATCTCGTAGCGTTTCCTCAATAAACTCATGAATTCAGAAAAAGTTCAGAGATTCTAAAAACGATGAAAGTAGTAGCAAAACAATAGAAAGCTTACGTACCTCCAAGTTGTATAACCTTTTGAGCAACTTCATATTTGGTTGCTCGGATAAGTCCTCGCAGCAGTCAACATACAGCTTCATCAAGGGCTTCTGTACCCAACCTGTAAGATGACATTTTGGTAATAAATACAACTTTGTAAAGGTGACTTTCATAAAAACACCAACAGATACTCTGCTCCAATGAAAAGTATTCTATATGTTGGTCACACATGGCTAGCGCAGTGTAACCAGCCAATCACAATTCCTGAGGAAAATGGATTTCAACCAACTTTTGCATTTGAATATTGAAAATTGTGTGAGAAAATAATGTGATCTTTTCAGGCAATGCTGATGTGGTTACCAAAAAACCATTTCTGATTAAAAATTCTTCAAGTGTCCAAAAGTGCTGCAGTTAAACTTGATAATACATGTATTCATAAACCACAGAATGTTTTCTTCTATTATGAGGTAGACCAGGATGACAATATCCATGACACAAGATAAATTTTTACACCATGCAGTTAAACTTGATAAATTTTTACACCATGCTGGCACATACCATTAACAAGTACCTCAACTACACCCTTTCCCAAGAGATCCCTCAAGCTCCGCACAGTTTCCAAGCATGGGAGGGGTTTTCCCTCATTTATTATTAGAGGCATGATTGGCAAGAGACCTGTATTGGATAGAAGCATCAGAAGATTGCAAGAATGGCAGTCTCGTGAAGTGTGCTTGTCTCTGTGTGTGCGCGCGTGCATGAGAGAGAGAGAGAGAGAGAGAGAGAGAGAGAGAGAGATGCCAAAACATCGCAACTAATAGAAGCTAGAATGATGCATCAGAAAGAATTTGAAGGTGGGTTCTTGTCCAATGGATGGATTGCAAGACCATAAGCAGTAGATGTTTAATTGACTGACCCTTTGATCTCTTTTCTTTAGAAAGATGTAAGTAGTACAGGCATGCCAATTCAGCCTTCACAGAGTCGATGTCGAATTCATCATCAGACCCAAAGCTCTCAGCATCCAGATGAATAAGTTCATTGTCAACTTTGAACCATACGAATTGCTGCAGTAATCAATGTATAACAGGTTGGCAGAAAAGATGGTTAAATTCTGAAAGAATAACCTCTTATCAATCTTAATCAAGAATTTTGATACCGGCAGATCACACAATTTTCAATAGATTCCAATTGGTTTGTGATTTGTTCCATATAAAGATGAATTTGGTATTTAGTTAGCATCAGCAACAGAAAATGAAGGACAGTTTTAACAATTCAATAAGAACAGCTATATTGAAATTCCAAACAAAGTTAACATGACCATGGCCCCATTACAGTAACACAAAATCTAAATGCACTTGAAGCAAACTGACCCTTACTTTGGATTTGTCCATGCAAGCAGGGAAATCCAGATGAACAGTGTGTGATAGGTTATTGGAGACGACAAAATCACATTTTGAGCTATCTGCCACAAAATAGTCAGGAAAAACATCCTTGGTGCTCAAGGATCTGTCTTCCTTGCCATTTTCAGATGCTACTCTGTTAGAACTCCTCGTTTTATGAGAACATGTGCTCTCTTCTACATTAACAAGATTCCGAAAACTGTTACTACATCCCGAACCAACAGCGGGTGCATCCTGGCAAAGGAAAAACAAAACTCGAATAAAAAAATGGAGAAAAGGCACCACGGGCTTGAGAGAGACAGATAATTTTATGTTTGGTCCAAAGACCTACTCACGTGACATCCTTGAGCTGCAGCTGCTGTTGCTTTATTCCCTACTCCATTCAGGCATACAATTCAGATATAATCATGATATCACAGGTGGGAAGCTAAAATCAAGCAAAGTAATACTCACTTTCATCAGAAGTAGCTGCCGTATCCATAAAATGTGGCCCAGCCATTAAGCCCCCTGCCTGAGCGTGCATTTCCCCTTCATCATCAGAAAGGACTAACCGAATGCGTTTACGACCAACAACTTTCTGCCCATCACCAGATGATTTGGATGAACTTTTGGACAATGCCACCATGTGCTTCACAGGATGACCACACTTATCTACAGAACCAGCTGTTCTTAACTTTGGGGAAACTTTCTTTGGGTGGAGGAGGGATATCAAAGGGGCATCATCATTTAGCTCTTCGACAGTGTTATGAAGTTTTCTCTTATAAGAATTAGATGTAAGTGGAGAGCTGCATGTACTGGACCTACTATTTGACGAATAATCATCACATTCCGTGTCTGTTTCTGGGCAGCAATCTCCTGCCATTTTTGGTGCTTCAAGCTCTTTCCTTTCTGATTGCTTCAACTTGTCAATTAGAAGCTGCAACCTCCTGCACAGAAGAATGTATCCTAGTTTAAGTAAAATCAGGTGGAATCAGTTGTGCTGCAACCTAGTTAATCTGGATATTGGAGTTTACACTGTAATTTATGGAGTTCACTTTTTTTTTACTCAAATTTCTCTACTGCTCCACTTTCTAAAACAGAACATTCACCTTGCCTCTTCAACATTGTCAAATCTAATCATGTGGCTATAGTGCATGTTCTCTAGGGCAGAAAGCTGTACTGAGAGAAGGTTAGCTTCCACAGCAATCCTGCAACACATATTTGGAAAATTATGCCAAGCATTTATGTTAAAAGTAATGAGGATTACTTTGGGTAGAGGGTGAGGATAATCGACAGTCAAGGATTTGAGAAACATCAAGCTTGTAAAACACGAGCTCAACTTAAAGTAGAGCACTTCAAAGATAGTAATGAAGATCAATAATGCATGCATCATGCACATGAAGCACAGACATTCATTCAACATACAGGCAGGTTCATGCACCTTTTGATCTTGCTAGCAGTTAGTGTCGTTGGAATAATACATGTTTGTGTACTCCTAGTTCACACGGGCACAAGTTTTGCTATGCACATGCAGTCATACATCAAATACATGGAAAATTAATTCTAAATATCTTGAACATATCAAAGTATTGTTAGAGAAGATTCCTAATAGTTGACAAACAATTATTGTATCTGACACTGGAGAAGCCTCTCATGCTACCCTTAATAAAAGGAAAAACTGAAAAGATTAACATAAAGGAGGGCAATCACCTGTACCCCTCTTCAAAAGCATTCAATGCTCCTGCCCAATTTCCATCACAGTCCAAAACATCACCGATATTAATTTTAACTAAAGCTTGCCCCTGGAAATGATCCACACACCTCAAGTAAGCGTCAATAAACCATTGAATGAAACATATCCTAGAATGCTCTAGCCAAAAATATCAAGAAAGTGATCAATGTATAAGCCATAGAACAATGAAAGAGTAAAACCTTATAATTTTTACATTAGCAATAAAAGATTCTCGATTAGAGTTACAAACTCCTACGTGGCAATAAATATTAAACTGGCTGCATAGTTATCAAATCAAAATTTAAATCATGAATCAAGTTATCAAAACCATGAGAATCAAATTGTATGTTTTGTTAAAGTTCCTAAGTAAAATTTGACGCTATAGCTAGTATACAGTGAGAAATTTATTAAGAAGGTGGCTAAAAAATGGTTTTTCAAGAGAAAACTTTATTGGTTTATGCAAGTTAAGGCAGAAAGAAGTTGTCCAAATAAGATCTAGTGAGTTCGCAGAAGATGGAAAGACAAGGCTACTAAATATACATTAGCAGTTTCCAATTGGAATGTTTAAATATCATCAATTGGTTTGATTAGGAAAAACCACTTTCTAGAGTTACCGAAAGAGCACAGCACAGAATTTCACTAAAATAATTCATAAAAGAAACCTGCTTCTGTTATTTCTGGATAGTAAGTTCTAAGTAGTTTCCTGAGCAATTATGAAGACAACTTCCACTACATCCTATGATTCTGGACATAAAACTGTTCCATTTATCCGTTAAATACACAAACAGAAGTCAACAAGCCATTTTTTTCACAAATCATTCAGTTCACATTATTGCGAAACATTAAATAATTCAAGTGATGATGATGCCAAAATTATTTTTTGAGTAACAATTTAATCAATCCTGAACTTACACATTATTTATCACATCAATTTAGTACTCGCATATTCTTCTGATAACATTGACTTTTCAAACCTCAAATCAAGTCAGGATCTTGAACAGCAAATCATCAGATGCCAATAATTATGAAGCAGCATGAGAAAAGAAAATTATTAATTAGAATTCAGAGAAGAACGACCTAACGGACCTCCATATTGCCAATGGACTCATAAATCTCCCAACTCTTGTTGTACCATTTCAGGGCTTTGTTAAATTTTCGGAGCTTCTGGTATGATTCTCCTATAACAAGGTATGAATCACTCATCTTTTCCTTGTCGCAAAGTTCACTTGCAATTCTTTTCTTGCGTTTAGCGAACTCAAGATGCTGAAATTAATCACAGAAAGCAAACCAATGTAAGACTACTTCAAAATTAAGTATTTGGAAATGGTTTGATTATTCTAGAGAATCTGGAAATAATTCAATCAATCCAAGGACACCACTAAATCATCTAGAATGAAGTTTCTCAATATGCAGCTTTAAACTTTCATGCAGATTCATATTGATTATTCAGAGAAGCTGATCAAAGAATCACTCCTTAGTCACTACTTCTATATTCTATCATGATTGTGCTATGGACATCTCAACAGAAAGTCTGCAAGTGGCAAGTTTAGTAACAACAATCAACATCCTATATCAGTATCAGTGACGCATCCTTATTCTTTCTTTCTATTGTTTGGGCGGGTTGTGTCCAAAAATGTGCAATAAGAAATGTGATATCTCTCTTTCAAATATGGTCTTTAGTAAATCCATAGTTGCCATTCTTGGAGTTTACTTTTTGTCTTGGATGGCCAGAACTCCTCTCATTCTTTTTCTATATGCAACTACTTGTGCAACTTACAAGCCATCAACAAACTAATTCAATTATTGTACCAGTGACCATTTTCTTCCCCAAAACTCTCAAACTTCGTCAAAAAATGCAACTTCAGCAACTGAGATGACTGCGTCAAATATCATGATTAAGCTCCATTAGAGGATTGAATGTAACTAGAACTCTCCCTGTTATTATTACGATGCATTCTATTCTCCAAAATTAACAGTGCAATAGTATCTGGCTATGGACCTTGCATTATGGCCAACTTTTTTGAAGTTATCTCTTGAGAAGACAAAGTCTCTACAATGCAAAACCACAATCAAATGCTTGCTGAAAATCATTTGACCCAGTTATTTTCTAGTATTTCATGACAAAAAATATGATAAAGCTACTTCACATTCAAGCCAAATGTTCTTACTCTCCAACACATAAAAAAACTTTCAATGTTCATAGGAAAGAATACAATTCAATCATGAATGATCTCAAAAAGAGAGAAGATTTTAAAATTACCAATCTTTGAATTGATATCGAAGCAACAATCAGAAAAAGTGATTTGACAGCTGAAACCTGCTGAAGAAGCCAAGCCATCTAAAACTTAACAGGGAGGGAGACTTACTTTTAACCATGCAGCGATCATACTGGATTTCTCAATAAGACAGTCAAGAGACTTATTCTGTTGCAGAAGACATTTTCTTTCACTTCCAGTGCCTCTAGCACTCACCACCTTTCTTGACAGCTTTTTAAAATTCTGCTCTTCAAGCCTCAGATCATTCATCACCTTAATAGCTTCATTCACTGTATCAATATTTTGTTTGATCTGATCCATCAAAGCATCCTCATCCTCCATAGATTGTGCCAGATCAAGCGCCTTTTGATAGCAAAGAATTGCCTCATCATACTTTTGTACCCTGTAATGCAGTTCACCAAGATTTATGTACCCCTTTGCCTCACCTTGGCAATGCCCAATCCTCTTACAGATTATTATGTCCTTCTCAATATGCTCCCTAGCATCATTCCACATCCTCAATTCCATGTAAACGTTTCCCAGATTATGATGTAGCCTACTCCTTCCATCATCGTCTTCAATAACCTCTTCTTCATCACATATATCTAACCCTTTAGACAATATTTTCTGGGCCTCTACCAAATTGTCGAGATCTATTTCAAGCATACCGATATTATTATGTGCATCAATATATTCCTTTAGGAAAGAACACTTATTAGTTGGCGGGTTCTCCTTCAGTTCTTTGGCTAGCTTCATGGCAGATTTGAAATACTTCTTAGCATTTCGAATGGAGTAGTGATCATCCGAGGATCTCAGAAACATTTCATGGTACGTACGACCGAGCTGGGTACTCGCTCTTTGCTGCTCAACAAGATCATCGGAGTCCTTAGCAAGCTCCAGATGTTTCTTCTGCGATAGTTGATAAAGTACATGTAAAAATAAGACCAAATCACCATCTTTCCACTTGCATAAGCAAAACTACCAGGAAACAAGAAGCAATAGGAAGAATCTGCCCCCAAACCGAAGCGAACAAGCTGAATTTTCAGAATATACGAAACGAATGAAGAAATTCCGACAATCGCCACCAGAAATCAGACCCGCTAAGTACCTGATAGAAGAGCGCGTCCTTGAAGAGCTCGAGCCGCAGATACATCTCGCCGAGAGACTGGCAAGTCGGCAGCAGGTGCTTCTCCGGCAGGTACTTGGACGTGACGTCGTAGTCGATCCGCAGCCACTTGAGCGCCTCGACATACTCGCCCCGCCTCTTGAGGATGTCGCCAATCACGTTCGCCCACCTCGCTTCTTCCTGGCGGTTCCCCTCCTCCCTGGCGCTGTGGTACGCCCGCTTCGCGGCCTTGAACTCCGCCTCGTCTCTGGCCATTTCCGGGTGCTCCGCCGGTCGGTGCTCCGACTAGGGTTTCTGCCTGATTTTTGTGGAGAGAGAGAGAGAGAGACTCAGCAAAATTTGAAAAAGTGCGTGCTTGCCCGCCAAATCACTTGCTGGCGCCGCCAATTTATGGCGGAAAATATTTTCGAAATAAAATAGAACAAACTATAATCAGTTTCGCGGTACCAAAATAAAATAAGTTAATATGTCCAGAATATAAAATTAAATTCACAAAATGAGTTTTGTTAATGAGCACTCGAAGTCACTGGTTAGATATATACATTTGAATAAGTAGGTCGCATCCAACACCGGATTGCAACGTAGTATATCGCTTTCTATATCAATTGTGCAAAATCGATTTTAATACACTTGGTATTTCTTAAAAGAAAAATAGTATCTATTTTCTTAAAGTAATAGAAACTTCTCAAAAGTTATCAAGGTTACCAAAAAAATACTAAATACTCACTGTGACATAAATACTTCAAACTTATCTTTGTTCAAAACTTTAAATATACCCATTATAACGCAAATACCCAAACTATTTTCTATGTCATAAGAAATCTCATACTCATGCCGATATGACAAATATGCTTTCAATGGAATTATAAAAGAAATTGTACGTGCCATATATGCACAAGTTTTAGATTTTTTTTCGTAATACTAAAAAATTTAAGGTATATATATCACACCAAACAATTTAAGGTCTTTTATGACCCAAAAAAAAAATAAAAGGTTAGTACCACTGAAAACCCCAAACTTTACCCATTGTGACACATTTATCTTAAATTTTTTTAGGACACAAAAATCCCAAAAATTACAAACTGTAATATATTTACTCCAAACTTTTTTTCTCTTTTTTTTTTGTAAAAAAAAGTACCAGCAAGGCTATCGACAAGCTCCGACGACTAGTAGAGCTCGCCGGAGGGTGACGAAGCCCTCGCTCGGCCACAGGGGAGGGTCGCCCAACCCCCACAGCCCTTGCCCACAGCTAGTGAGGGGTGGACGTGGCCTGCCCCACCCAGACTCGTCCTAAAATCGGGGCGCAGTTGATGGTTTCCCCACGGGCGCCACTGGCTCGACGAAATGCGCTAATGAGCTGCAAAGAAAATGAAGATGAAGACTTGTGCATTTCGTCGAGCAAGTGGCACGCATGGGGAAACCATCGACTGCGGTTGGATTTTGGGGGCAAGTATGGGCGGGGCAAGCCACATTCAACCCTTGCTAGCTGCAGGGGAGGGTCGTGGGGGCTGGGGCGGCCCTCCCTTGCGGCCGAGCAAGGCAGATCTGGGGGAGGCGGCCCTCGTCGGGCGCGGGGGAGGGCTGCGGGGGTTGGGCGGCCCTTGCCTACGGTTGGTGAGGCCGCCTCATGGGGTTTTTCGTGTCACAAATTCTTTTTTTGAGTTAATGTATCACAATGGATAATTTTTTGGGGTTTTAGGTGGTATTAACTCTTAAAAAAATTAGCAATATTTGTCCAAAGTTATAGAAGGACACACGCGACGCAACAATTTTTTTTTTCGTCTAATCTTTTTGAAGAAGATATGGATTTACATTATTGATAGTACAGATATAATTTAAAAGGCAAGTTTAGGAATGGAGTGAGGACTGAATCTTTTTATTTTTTGGGTTCAAAGACAAGGGCTGACACTTGGAAAGATAATACACCAAAAGATTTTGCTGATCCTCACTCTTATAAAAAAATTTGGAAAATTTCCATTCGAATTTCCATCCACGTTTTTTCTCTCATTTTCGAAGCCAGGCATAGATGTATCTTTTATATAATCCGATCCCCATATTCTTTGACTAATTAGGATGCACTCGGTCAATGTTGATACTTAAATTTTTACATAAATCTGCAAAAGTGTATGATGTGTCCAAACTATAATCAGTGGTTCTCTTAAATAACACTATCGAGCAATAAATTAAAAAAAGATTAGAAAAATTTAAGACCTAAATAAAAAGAAAGAGCCATTGAAAAAAAGCATCCAAATCACCGATCTCCACATTAAATGAAAGTTTTGTTTATTTTGCGAAAAATAAACTATTTATATTTAAAAAATATTCACCTAAAAATAATCGATTGTATTGCTTTATATACTAAATCAATAAAAAAAAATCAGAAGTTTCTGCCTGGATGATCAAAATATTTTTCCTTTATTCATTTTTGCAAATAATGCAAATGCTCATTTTTAGAAAAAATATTTTCAAAATCATGTATAATCCATTGAACAAACAAAAACGAATGTCAAACAAGTATAAATTATCGAGCCAAGTAACCCAATCATAGATTTTCAGCTGGCGCTTAGTGATCTTGTCTTTCTAGGTGACAATGGGGACACAGCTACAATGTGATGACAGGACTTACCTACAGAAACTGGAATCATCCAAACCATTTTGCTGCTGCTCAACTGAATAAAACTTCAGATGTAATCAAACAGATGCAGGAGGAAATATACTTGCCAGCCTAGGATCTCTTTGCAAAACAAACTTTGTACAGTTGAGATGGAAATGAAAAAGAATGAAGCAATCGAAGAGAAAAAAGAAAGTATACAAGCTGCATAGTGCTGAGTTCTATCCAAGGACAAAAGATGGCCCAGGGTCAGTGAGACTCTTCTTCTGCAACTGTCTTCTCCTATACTCGATGATAGCTTCGTCCCTTCTTTTAGTGATCTCTCTAATTGCCTCCTGGAACTTCTGCTCGATCATCTCAAGCTCTATCCTCATCTCTTCGTCATCATCTTCACCAAACAGATCAGAAATGTTGGTCGGGCAAGAACTGGTCACCACACTATTCTTCCACCCATTCAAAACCTTACAATTGCCACTACTACAAGCGTGCAAATCGGCACTTGAACCAACTGAGCACTTATCATTCCACTCATTAGAGGTAGCAGAGACGTAAGACATTTCAGAACTGTGATCTTCTAAAACATTTGGGTTCTCGAGACAAACAGCATGTGATGTCACCGCAAATGGCTCACATCTCAGAGAATTAATTGCCTCACAAGCGTCTACTGGAGATCCAATGGAACTTTGTCCATGTTCTGGCAAATGGGGGTCATTCTGATGAGAGACTCTTACCAAATGACCAATGGGTACACCAGGTTCCCAGTTCTTTACCAAGTTTATCAAAAGCAAATCAATTAACTCTGCTATAAATATGACATTTTGATCCTCCAACTCCAGTTGCTCAACCATTTCACTTGAAACTGAACAAGCTGTATCAGTGTCAAGGTAGAACAAGAAATGGATATTCCTGGCACGACCTGCACATCAAAGAGCATAACAATCACTGACAAGAAAATGGCAACTAAAGCAACAGGGACAGATATCAGTAACCTAGAGTGGTAGACCAACCATTCTGATCAGCTATGCGGAGTATTAAAGACACGGAGTCTTCATCATTCACTTCTCCTTTTAACAAGAAAGAACTGCCTCTTCTTGTCCTTTGGACCTCCACAGACAACAAACGCGACCCATTGCTTCCAGGCTGATAAAAAGAATTGATTATGGGAAGCTCGCCATCATCAACATCCATTGGAAAGGTTTTGCCTCGTGCAGTCACTGGTCCTTCTGAAACCAGACAACGGTCCCCAAATGCTCCTATTTTAGGCATGACTATGTCAGGAAGCAGCAAAGGGCGATTTTTCGCGGATGCATTCGTTTGAAGGAAGGGCTCCATCAAAAGCTCATTTGCAGACAATCTTTGAGACGCTGGAAGTAGACATTTCTCAATAAATAATCTTACTTCAGGATCTTTCACCTTAGAAAGGCCAGCAGGCTTGATACCCTATATTGACAAAAATATAAGCAAGGTCTCTAGTATTTAGCTATTTATAATTGACTCTTAAGAAATACAAAAACCGCTTAATAAGTAATTGGATAACTTACACATGAAACCTTCTTATATATCTGAGCAGAATTCCTGCACTCACTATATGGATATTCAAAAGTAACCATCTCAAGCATGCACATCCCAAAAGAGTATACATCTGCCAACTCATTATATTTCTCATCGTACATCTCAGGTGCCATAAATTCAGGAGTTCCTGTAAACACCACATTCCGACAGATCAGTGCCCTAGTGTATGATGAAACAAAAACTAAAGGCTATCACATATTTAAAGAGTTCAACTGGTCACGACCATTGGATTTTTTTCTAAGGTAGAAAAGATATAAAAGAACTAAAACATAGTGGCGAGTAAGATGTAAAGCACCAATTTAAATTAACAACTGAGTAGAAGGCCCAAATGCAGGAAAAAAATGCTCAGAATAGAAAAATACCAATTACACTTTTGGCGAAGGTTTGCTGCATGATAGTTGCCAGTCCAAGGTCTCCAATTTTAACTTTTCCTAGGTGTCCATTAATGAATATGTTATCACACTTGAGGTCCCTATGCATAACTGGTGGCTTCTGACTATGAAGGTAGCTCAAACCCGTTAATATCTGCCTTGCCCATCCCTTCACAGCCTTCATGTCGACTTTCTTGTGTTTCTTACGATACCTAGATCATAAAATCCATCCACTAACTATAGAGTTAATCTCATTATTGCTGCAAGATAAACTTTGAACACATATCAAATTAGGAAAGGAGCTTACTGTCTGAGGCTGCCCGACGTGAACAACTCTGTGATTATATTAACTGTCTTACTTTTCTCATCAATCCATGAATTGTAATACTTAATAATATTGTTATGCCTCAATGATTTCAGGAGATGCACTTCAGAGTACAGCTGTTCCAAGTCATTAGGAGATTGTAGCACGTCATCAATTCGAACTTGGTTCCATGCCACTTCAATTCCATCTACTTCATCAAATGCCTTGTAACTATTCAATATGATTAAGGAATGCCGCAGAACCAAATGTTGTAGTAAAAAAATATTGCATGCATCCACTCCATTGAACAATAAGGTGAGCTATTAATATTTCTACAGCTAAGCTTGATAAAAAGAATCATCTTATTTGATGCACCCCATCATTTTAAACTTTCACGTTGTAGTAGCTGGTGAACTTCTCTCGCTAAGTCCATCACAAAGCATTTATATCAGACAAAGTACAACATTGGTGAAATAAATGAACTCAACTTGGTTCATGTTTAATTCCTCCTACAAATCAAAAAAAAAAAAAAAAACCTCCATCTCATAAGTGGAATGTACAGATGTAGATAGTCCATCAACACAAAATGAAACAAAAAGCGGTAAGTGCTATAAATACAGCAGGAGAACGGATACACTGTCTTGAAAGCACCTTTTCCAAGCACATCTCTATACTGTACAAAGGCACGATGAGTAACATGTCAATAACGAAAGTCAATAAATTAAATAAAAATATACATTAGTAGGGAAAGCAAGTGACAGACAAAGGGAAGACCTTAAGCACTTCATTGCCGTTCCATTTACATGGTTTCTTAAGACCCAAATATCATGCGAGGACCACAACGAATCAACAATAGGATTTCCCACAACATAATTTATGTCTACAACCAATGAAAAAAGGCTAACCAGTAAAAGGAAAAACCATGCCACATATTACCCGAATGTACCAACAAGTTGGATCAGTCTCCACGACATCAGGATCGGGGGGCTCTGCAAGTCCTGCACCCTCATCTCCGCATTCCACACCGACCATACTCATGGCTCCACTTCCAGAACCCCGCTCTATCTCGAGACAAGTCAAAATTGAAACCCAGTAAGCCAAATCACACCACTGCCTTAGCTTCAATTTTAGAAGTCAACATATGTCTAAGTACTCAACAATCCTAGAACAAAACGAAGCAAATCTCCGGAGTTCAGCAGAAACAGCTGACAATTGCCTAAGAAAATGGATTCACATAACCAGATGAAACGCTAATCGCCATATCACGTTTTCATTCGCCACAATCGCCAGGGTTTAATTATTAAAAGAAAGCCACCCGACTCCGCCCGGGATTAACTGAAAACACCCAAATGCAAGCTCATGCGAATTGGACTCTCAAACCATCCCTGACAGCACTCAATCAGCTAAAGATCGCATTTTTATTGTGGGGGGGAAAAAATGGAAAGCCACCCAACAACTTCGCACAATCGCACCAATTCTCTCCTCAAAACCGCGACAAACAATCACCGCACGCAATGCGTAACGGCGAGGCAGGAGGAATTACCAGGCGGAGAAAGAACGGAGAAACCAGTAGCCGGAAGTTGTTCCGGAGACCGCACGCCGTACGAGATGGCCCCGATCGAAGCGCCGAAAGGGCAAAGGGGGCCAAATCGAATCACGAACCCTGATCAAGATTCAGGAGGAGGAGGAAGGATTTCGCAAGGCGAGGCGGGTCGATTTCGATCGAATCGGGAACCAGCAACGGCAACTCCTGTGGATTTTTTTTTTTCTTTTTTTTTCTTCCTTCCTTTTTCCCCGCCACTGAACAGTAATCTCTCGAGACAAAAAGATTATTACCAAGTTAAACACGATTTGCGTTCAGATCCTACGTCCATTAATGGGTAAAAATGAAATCTCCCCAAATTAATACCGGGGAATTCCCGACTTGGGCCGGGTTGACCCGAACCCGAGGTCGCGACAGGACGTGGAGAGCCACGTGGCGATGTGTTAGTGGACGGTGTTGGTGGCGAGGTGACCGGGAGGTAGGTAGTACAGTTCTTGAGGGGGTGAAGCTGGAGCCCACCTCCTGATCCACATCGTTGTCTGGGCCCAACCATATCCACATGCTTTATCCTAATATTTTTTTAAAATATTTAAAAATCATATTTTCGAGGATTTTCAAAATTTAACTGCCGGAAGGCAAATACTATTTATATTTAAAGAAGGGAAATTAGTAAAGCCTTGTATGAATGTCTTCTATATACCGATATGTGTTGGCCTACGAAGGCCTGATACACTACTTTCATATAGCTAAATATACACCACTTTAATATAGTTAAAGATGAAAATAACAATAATAACCAACGTGGCTTCCTTAGGGTGATATATAATAAGTAATATCGGTTCATGAAATTATTTTTTCTGAATGATGTGATAGACTATGACAAAACTAAATAAATACATGGCTTTTCTAGAATTGATATCTGCCAATGTTTAACAGCTAGCGAGATATTTCAATTTCCTCGTTATACCAATTTTTACAAAATTATGTCCTACTATTGAGAATTTTCCACAGAAGCTTTTCTTAGGGTTGAAATTGGTTGCCATTGCCTCGCGGCATGGTATTGGTGAGATACCATCCAAGGGCTGTAAGAGAACACATTGTCATTATCATCTTCACTTTCAAACTTTATCAATAAAAACTCATGGTCCTGATCAATAATCTAGAGGCCTTATTGAATTAGCAATTCGAGCGTATAATTTGAGCCTAAAGAAGACCAGAAATGAATCAAGGTTGCCGAAACTCATTGAGCTGTAGGTATTGAGTGCTCGTGAGAATATCACTTCCCCAAAATATATTGATAAGTCAATAAAAATGAATTAAAAAAGTGGATTCAATACGTTAAAGAAGGGAAATTAGTAAAGCCCATGAATGAAAGTCTTCTATGTATCGATAAGTGTTGCCCTTACGAAGGTCAGATACATTATTTTCATATAGAAAAATATTAAAGTAATATTGCTAATAATTCAGACATACACCATTTTAATATAGTTAAAGATGAAAATGACAATAATGACCGATGTGGCTTCCTTAGGGTAATAATTATGACATAACAAAATAAATACATGGCTTTCTAGACTCGACATCTACCAATGTTTAACAGCTAGTGAGATATTTCAATTTCCTCGATATTCCAATTTTTACAAAATTATAGTCCTACTATCCAAAATTTTCCACAAAAGCTTCCTTAGGGCTGAAATTGGTTGCCATTGCCTCACGGAAATGTATTGGTAAGATACCATCCAAGGGCCGCCAAAGAACACGTTGTCATTATCTTCTTCACTTTCAAACTCTATCAACAAAAACTCATGGTCTTGGTCAGTAATCTAGAGGCCTTATTGAATTAGCAATTCGGGTGAGTAATTTGAGCCTAAAGAAGAGCAAAAATGAATTAAGATTACACAAACTCATTAGAGATGTAGCTATTGAGGGCTCATGAGAAGATCATGTCCCCAAAATATATTTACAAGTCAATAATAAGGAATTAGAAAAAAGTGCTGAGCATGCTTAATTAGCAAACACCTGATTGATTTAAGCCTATATGTGATTAATATACCCGTAAGTTCTTGTTGTGTTAATGATGAAGCAATAGTCACCAAACAAAAATCATAAAATTAATGCTTCGCCTATGTCATTCATTACATTCCAATGAAAACGTAGAAAGAGAATACTCCACATTCTATTAGCGTAATCAATATGTTTTTCGGCCATGATCTTTTCATGGGCCTTCAATATATTTGCGGAATCCCGAATATGTCATTGTCAACATCTTCAAATACGTCTTCAACAATGTACAAAAAGGCAAATTCAGGTAAGCTAAAAGGAACAAATATAACATAGAAAAGTGAGAATAGAAAGGATTCAAAAAAAAAAAAACGAACAAGCAATTAAATAAGCAGATTTTAACGATTCATATGGCAATTAGCGATAGAGATGATAATTTGCACCGCTTTAACATAGTTTAACATAAAATGACAAAAATTACAGTTCACATTAATTCCATTTATAAATGAAATTGAAGCCTGCAATTTCCGCAAAGAAAAGTCCTCGCAAGAAAACGATAAGGCAGACTTCAAAGACTTTTAATGCTTCCCCCCACCCGCGTTGAACGGATCAGCCGTAGAAGAAGCTCTGTCTCTCGTGATAGAGACTTCTAAAATTGACAGGAGTGAACACCTTTCTGGTCAAAGTCAAGACGAGTTGACGAGGAAAATTTACAACTTAGAACGTGAACGATGCATCTTTGACAAATCTGAATGCGAGAATTGTAAACCCATCACAAGAGAGAAAGAAGAAGAAAAATATCGAAATTAAGCAAGTGTTCGTTTTTTCCTGCAATGACCTTAAGTTACCCACTTCGATATAAATTAGAGAGCATCAATTATTATGAACTTATTAACTTTTTAATTTGATGATCAGTGAGAGGGAGACCAATTAAGACCCTCAAATCTATAGTGAATGGGGGCGGTTTGTAGAAAATTTCCTTTGTACTGATGAATTATGAATAGGAAGCCTCGTGTACCGCAATATGTACTTAGGCTCCGTTCGTTTTACGAAAAATAAAGTACTTCCGGAAAATGTCTTTTAGGAATTAATTTTCTTGGAAAACGACAATATTTTACAGTGTTCGTTTGAAATTTCAAAATTTTCCAAAAAATATTTCTACAAATTTTTTCCGACGGTGGCGGCTAGCGATTGGCAGGTGGCGACCAGCGGTGGTCCGACGGTCTGACGATTGAATTGCTTATAGACTCATGACGAGAGGGAGAAAAGAGCCGGAAAATGTTTTTATCTTTTCAAAAAAAGGAAAATATTTTCCTTAATTTTAGAAAGAAACTTTTCATTGATTGGAAAACATTTTCCATAGTAAAAAATTTTCCGCCCCATGAACACCACAATTTTCGGAAAAATATTTTCTATGAAACGAATGGATCTTTAATATATTTCTCTTTTCCCATGAAAAGTATGGACAAGATATTAAAAGTTGTACTATGTATGTCCATCCTTAGCGTTGAAAAGCCTGTTGAGACAAACAGCATGTGATGGCACAAGCGCCCAATGGATCTGGTGGCGATGGAATGAATTATTATTTAAATTAGATTTATCTAATTCTCCTTAGTTATTCATAAGAAAAGATCCCACTTGGTGTGACTACGCATTTAGTACTCTTTTATTTTCCACTTGAATACTCCTTCCGAAGTTTAATCTCCACAGATGTAATCACGTTCTAAGAAGTGAGAATCCCGTTAAGACGAATTCAGAAGCTGTCCGTGGGGGAAAAAAGGAAAACAAATAAAAAAATATCAAGGAACATGGTATTTGAAAATCCGCGTCTGAGTCAAGACCAACCGCGCTTTCCATTAAAGTTCTTGTAGGCCAAAGTCCAATGCTTTCGTTGACGAAGACCTTTCTAGAGTCAAGGTCTCTGTAAGTATAATCTCCAGTTTAGAGGCTGATGTAGCTCTATAAAGCATGGACCTAAGAGTCGATTCTTCACACCACAAAACGAGTTCTGCAGCATTAGAAGTGAACCTCAGTTTGCTTTAATGGCTTATTCTGCCCATCACTACGGGCACTTCTTTCGTATGGTTGCTACGCTTCCCTTTCTTCTCTCGCTTGCATTCATCTTCACAACTGCAAATGCACAAAGACAGAACATCATAAGCCTCGGTGCTTCTCTCACACCCACCGCCACCGCCGCCACCAACTCCTCCTGGCTCTCGCCTTCTGGTGTCTTCGCATTTGGGTTCTATCAGCAAGGCCGTGGTTATGCGGTCGGTGTTTTCCTTCCACGAACTTTGCGTAAAACCACAGTCTGGACTGCTTACCGAGACGATCCTCCCGTCCTAGGAAATTCCACCCTGAGTTTCACCAGCGGCGGGGGTCTCGTACTGCGGTCTGCAGAAGCACAAGAGAAGGATGTCGCCATTCCGAAAGAGACTGCAGTCTCAGCTTCTATGCTCGACACGGGCAATTTCGTTCTGTATAACTCGAGGGGGGATGTCGTATGGCAAACTTTTGATTCGCCAACAGATACCCTTCTGGCAGGCCAGCATTTATCACCAGACCAACAGTTGGTCTCGAGTGCTTCTGAAAGCGACCAATCAACCGGTCTCTTTCGCCTCAAAATGCAAAAGGATGGAAACCTTGTGCAGTATCCTGTAGCTACTCCAGACACGGGGCTGTACGCTTATTGGGCATCTGGCACCGACGGAGACGGTAACAATGTTACACTATATCTCAATAATGAAGGTTTTCTATACCTGTTTAATGCAACAGGAGAATACATAAAGAATATCACCAGTAGTAGAGGACCTCCGAAGGAAGGAATATTCTACCTTATGAGAATCGACGTGGATGGGATCTTCCGACTCTACTCACACAACACGACCCAGAATGCTGATTTGTCCGATATATGGTCGTCTTCTGAGGACAAATGTAGCCCTAAGGGCTTTTGCGGGCTCAACATGTTCTGTTCCATGAACGATCAAAATGCCGAGTGCAAGTGTCTTCCGGGATTCGAACCTGTGAACCAGGGGAACCGGACATCCGGGTGCCAGAGGGACTTCGGCACAGAGAGTTGCATAAGAACGGACGCGGCCACAGGGTACACTATGCAACCCGAGTACAACACTGTATGGGAGGACGCTGCATATGCCGTTCTTACTTTTTCGACTAACGAAGAATGTCGAAAGGCATGCTTGCAGGATTGCAATTGCGAAGCCGTGATATACAAAGACCAATCCTGCAAAAAGCAAAGGCTTCCTCTGAGATATGGCAGGAGAGACCTCAGCAATGCGAACATACTCTTCATCAAGGTAGGAGAGAATGGAACCAATGGCTTCATGCCGGCGGCAAAGAAAAGACCTCGGAGAGACATTTTATTTGCAATTGCATTGTCTACTGCTTTTGCATTAGTTACACTGGCAGTGTCGGGATACATGGTTTACTGGTATCGCGTTCGGCTGTATCAAGTACTTGCCAAGAAGGGAAGTGCTAGAATGATAGAGAATATTTCGGCGAGATCATTTACTTATGAAGAGCTAAAGCGAGTAACCAAAGATTTTGCCGAAGAGATTGGCAAGGGAGCATTTGGAACAGTGTTTAAAGGCACGCTGTTGGATCGCCTCGAGGTTGTAGCTGTTAAGAAACTAGAGGTCTCATCGAACACTGAGAGCGAATTCCAAACCGAGGTGAAAATTATCGGGAGGACTCATCACCGGAGTCTCGTCCAATTGCTTGGTTATTGTCTTGACGGACAGAACAGGCTTTTGGTGTATGAGTACATGAGCAACGGGTCGCTTGCGGATCTACTCTTCACACCTGGAAAACAACCTTGCTGGGATGAAAAAATAGGAATCGCTCGAAACATAGCCAGAGGCCTCCTCTATCTCCACGAAGAGTGCGTAACCCAGATCATTCACTGCGATATCAAGCCACAGAACATACTAATCGACGAATGCAGGCAAGCAAAAATATCCGATTTCGGGTTATCAAAGCTGCTGAAGCCAGACCAAACCAACACCACGACGGGGATTAGAGGAACAAGGGGTTATGTTGCACCTGAGTGGCACAAGAAGTTGCCAGTCACGGTGAAAGCAGACGTTTACAGCTTCGGCATCGTGTTGCTGGAGATCATCTGCTGCCGAAGAAGCGTGGATTGGAGCCTTCCTGAAGATGAAGCTGTTCTTGAAGAATGGGTCTACTGTTGTTTCCAGGCAGGCGAGCTAGAGAAACTAGTCAATGATGAATTGATCGACAGAAGACAGTTGGAGAGAATGGTTAAAGTGGCTCTTTGGTGCATCCTCGAAGAGCCATCTCTCCGCCCATCGATGAGGAAGGTGCTCCTGATGCTGGAAGGTACGGTGGACATTCCGATACCTCCTTGTCCGGCTTCCTTCCTCAGTGCCATCTAGACTTTTGCCACAAGTGCGCCGATCGCTATTGGCAGCAATATATTTGGTTGTCAACACCATATGTAGAAATTGTTCTGAGAGGTTCATTCATGGGAGGCGCAATGCTTGTTTGCCATTTGAATGGAACTAAGTTCTCTGTTCTTTCCCTGCTGTTCTTTCTTCTGAGAAGTAAAAATAATGCAGAAACTACTTCGACAAATTCATTGCCTTTCCTGTGGAGACAGATATGATCATAAGTTCTCTGTTTTCCATCATTGCTATTCTACCGGATTCGATTGAAGTGCCAAGAATGGGATGGAGAGAGGGGGGGACAGGGAGTTGCCTATCAACTCAATATGAAAACGGGTTTCATATTGGGACCACCATCGTTCTAAATTAAAACTTCTTGCATATGTAATATTCGATCATTCTACTTTTGCCTTTAAAAGTTGGGCCACAAGTAGATTTCTAAAGGAGTTAGTGAGAGTAAAAAAACGTGGGTAAAAGAAAAATTACCCTCAATTAATTTTCGGTAATCGATGGGTAATTTAAAAACATTAGGTATCTTTCACTGACTTTTCTTTGTCTTTCTTGCCAAAGCTGACCAAACTCTCGTAAGAATTTTTTAATCTTTATTTGAAACATTTATTAATTTTTTCTAAAGAAATTGTTACTTAGTTTTGAGTTATCAACTCTTATTTGAGTACTGGCATTATTCATTTTTTTATTTGATTTACTTTATCATTATTACCAACTTTTATCTGTCTTTCTTACGGAGGTCTTGACTTTACTATACTATTTCTGATGTGAATTTATCTACCTTCATTTGTGTGAAGTGTATGTGCTGTTCTCCTATTAATTTACTATTAGTTTTGATTTACTCAAATATGAGTTACTTATTTTCAGTATTGATCAAATTTTCTATTTAATTTCAGACTTCAATTTGTCCTATTTAACAACCAGGTAAGTTTACGAATTTCAAGAAATTACAAGCCAAAAATGTTTTCCAATTAAGATATTATAGTGAAATTCTTGAAATACGTTCAATAACATGTTATTTCAACACAGTCAAGATTTTATCAACTAACCAATCATAAATATTGCGCACGAGAGAATATGTTAAAGTTCTGTCCTTTAGTCTCAAAGGTTAGCGTCCCTAACATGTCTCAATTAATGCAAGGAATAATTGGATCGTTAACGTAATAACCTTCAGGTCTAACTATTAAATATCATGAAACCAAAAATATATAAAATTAAATAAACTATGTAAAATTGCACCCACGCAAATCTTAACTTGAATAGATTTTGACCTAGGATGACTGCGAAGATGTAGCGGGTGGTAATGGTGGCCGTCAAATTTAACAAAAAACGTCGGCAATGTGACTTGTAGGGAGTCTCCGGCACGACGATGAAGAATGGACATTCTGAGGTTGGTCTGGAAGGGACAAGGACTGCCGGTTGCTCATGGAAAACCTTAAAAAAAGAGAGAAAGAAACAGGAAAGCTCGTGGGGGAGTTGCTGGTCATCTGATTTGAATCGGACGGCCAGCACTTGCAGTATTACGTGCTTGCAATACTACAGGCGACCCATTCGGTGGGATTGGCCTATTGCGACCTACCCGAACTTTACCCAACAAGAGGAACCGTCCGAAGGTAAATTTAGAGGTATCGCTTATAAAGAGATCTAAATCGGCATTTTTAATAGACGGCTTGAAAGCGGCATCTAATCGGTGATCCGACTTGGTTCAATCCTTACGAGCACAGGCTCTCCTAAGCCCATACCTCGCATGATATTTAGGTGTTTTGATTTTAAAAGTTGTTTAGCAACCTAAAATATTTATAGGTGTCGTCACTAGTTTATTAGGGTCGGCTAGAAACTGATCGAGACGCAATAGTGTCATCTCGATTCCTACAAAACTAGAGGTTCCAAGGTACGGGGACTTGTTTACGCAAAAATTTTTGTTAACGCCATTTCAATACCTAACTAGTTGGTTGTCTTAATTTAAAGTGGTCACACACTCTTGCGCGTCTTGTGCAATAAAAATTCTAAATTTTACAAGCCTCTGAATGGCTTGTGCTATATTACCTAGCCGTAACATACTTCAATGATTAATCATAGTCATTATATTGTTTCGTCACCTTAAATCATTTTACCATCTTAGCTAATCATTCCTTAACTTCTATCTCGGGACAAAAGATAATGAAAGATATTATGTGAGAGACACTACAATCGATCAAATCAAATCATGTTATATCTTTAATGAAAAACGACTCACTTACTCCTCACAATGATAATATTTGAAGGAGTTACGTATTCAATGAAAAATTACTAGTGATAAATTTCTTAAGCTTTATAAATCTTTTGTTCAATACAAACAATAATAAAAATGCACATTTAATGCAAAATAGATTAG